>JARQOD010000002.1:293058364-293087773 GCA_033576555.1 Oophaga sylvatica
AAGAGAAAGAAAAAGGGAAAAATAGAAAATGAAAAGATTAATTAGTTTAAAATAACAATATGAGTAATAAAAACCCAAAAACCCATAAAAACAAGTTTTTTAAAGAAAAGAAAAAAAGGGGAAAGATGAAGAATAATTTGATAAAAAAGATGATGCGGGCTGCTGAAATTAAAAAAGGAAAAGTGGGGCACTGGCAAAAGTTAAAAAGGGGAACACATGGAATTTGTGAAACATAATTTTTTCCCAAAAATGGGAAAAAAGGGTTAACAACATTGTCAATTTGTTAGCCCTTTCCAAACAATTTCCAAAAAAAAATTATTAAGCTTTTTCCAAAAGCATTGGGTTAAACATGTTTTCCTTTATTGTCTCCTCAACCCCCCCCAATAAAATTCTACTTTATCTTTGTTTTTTTCCCTTCATGTACAATTAACCAAAAAGGCAAGGGGGGGTTTTTAAAAAAATGTCGTTTTTTTTCCCCCATAGCTTACTTTTTGGGGACTGCCGGTATCGGAATCGAAAACGACGATATTTAGTGATATCGGCGATCCCAATCCGATCCGATTTTTTTAAAGATATCGAGCAAAACGCTCCCCCCCTACTAAGGACACAACAGTACCCCCATAAAAAAGCTGAAAAAAATGACACCTTGATATCTGAAAATCCGAAAATCTTATTTTAGAAAATCCTTATTTTTTTTAATTTTAAAAAATTTTAAACTTTTAAAATCTAGGGGCCGACACTGATCCCCCTTTAAAAAATCTGCCTCCAGAGTTTTTTTTAAAATGAAAAGTTTGAAAACCAACTTGAGACAATAATCAAAAAGAGCAGACTTATGGGGTCTCAAAATCACTAGTATACCCCCTGCTTTTTCCCGCAAGCTATAGTGCTTACCGAAAAGCGCAGAGGGAACCCGGTTTTCCGGGATCGTTAGGGCCTCATCAACTGTTCGACTGACAATCACAACCATGCAAGGGGGAGCCGTATTTTGGGGGTCTCCATGCATGTGCTGTGACGTGACAAACCGGGGCACATGCACGTGGCGTCGACAGCTGATGAGCCGGCGCGCTCCATTTATCCGGGTTTCCTCCGCAGCTTATTCAGTAAGAGCTGTAGCTTGCCGAATAAGCAGGGACCCGATCAAATTCGCTCAACTCTACCTGTAACGTCTTCTTTTCATTTTTCAAGCAGCTCTGGAGGCAGGTACTCAGGGAGATCTATGTCCAGCCCATAAATCTTAACAGCTCAATGACATATTAAGAAAAATGTGGATTTCTCTGGAATAAGACATTGTATTGAAGACATCAATGTAGCATTGTATTCACTTTTTTTATCTGGACGCCCATATAGATGGCTTAGGAGGGTGGATCCTACTGACAGATTCTCTTTAAAAGGGAACCTTTTACCAGGTCATAAGGGGCTTTTGCTCTCGCTCTTATTTTATCCTGCTGCTCCCCTAAATATTTTTTTTTTGCATATAGAGATATGGGAAGTTTTTTTTCGGGTTAATTTTTATGGTTTTTACTAAGGGGGAATTGCTCACAGGGTAATAATGCAAAGCAGTCTAAACACTCCCCTCCCAGATAATCCTGTAAGCCATGGCCCTTGGTAAAGACCATACAATTTAGCACTAATTAAAAATTTCCATATCGTATGGCGGATTTAAGAAATACAAAAAATGAATTTCTCAGGGGAGCAGCAGGATTAAAATAAGAGCAAAATATGCCCACTTTGACCTAGTATCAGATCGTCTTGTGAGGGTTAATCCCATCTGCATAAATGTGTATTGTTAGACAATGCTGTATATACAAACAATTTTGCAATTTAATGCTTTTTTAAATTTTCCACTGTTCTTGAGATAATAATACTGTACTTTTGTTTACAGTTTGTTACCTTGGAGACAAACCACGACTGCTAGACAGCAGAACATGGACAGTGCTTACAAGCTCTTTTCTAATTGTTGTTGGCACTGTATTGAAGCTGGCTAGGATAATTGGAATTGCAGTTAGCTCCTAATTCTGGCCCGATTAAGCTCAGTGCCTACATGCCCCAGTGCCTCTGCATCTGCTATGACCCATTGGAAATTGGCCCTAATTAACGCTTGGTACAGATTCAAAAAGTTGCCTGTATTTTCTATTCACACATTCTGACTTCTCAGTAAAAGTTTAACAATGAAAGAGGGGGGTGGGTAGGAGTTTAACATGTCCTTAGATCTAATGCACTGAATGATTCCCTGGAGAGTGCCTGGATCCAGCTGACAGTGCACAGCTGAGAAGCAACAAAGATCAGAAGTATACCTCACATGCATCCAGTAAAAAGCAATCTTTATTGAGTGTCCATTAACCCTTTAATGACCCCAGCTTTTTTTCGGTTTTGCGTTTTCGTTTTTCGCTCCCCTTCTTCCCAGAGCCATAACTTTTTTATTTTTCCGTCAATATGGGCATGTGAGGGCTTATTTTTTAATAATAATAATAATAATAATCTTTATTTTTATATAGCGGTAACATATTCTGCAGCACTTCACAGTTTGCACACATTATCATCACTGTCCCCGATGGGGCTCACAATCTAGATTCCCTATCTGTATGTTTTTGGAGTGTGGGAGGAAACACAAGCAAACACGGGGAGAACATACAAACTACTTGCAGTTGTAGTCCTTGGTGGGATTTGAACCCAGGACTCCAGCGCTGCAAGGCTGCAGTGCTAACCACTGAGCCACCATTTATTTTTGTGGGACGAGTATTACTTTTCCTCGACATCATTGATTTTAGCATGTCGTGTACTCAAAAACGGGAAAAAAATTCCAAGTGTGGTGAAATTGCAAAAAAGTGCAATCCCACACTTGTTTTTTGTTTGGCTTTTTTGTTAGGTTCACTAAATGCTAAAACTGACCTGCCATTATGATTCTCCAGGTCATTATGAGTTCATAGACACTAAACAAGTCTGAGTTCTTTTTTATCTATGTTGTGAAAAAAAAATTCAAAGTTTGCTAAAAAAAAATAAATAAATAAAATTTTGCGCCATTTTTTCGATACCCGTAGCGTCTCCATTTTTCATGATCTGGGGCCGGGTGAGGCTTATTTTTTGCAAGCCGAGCTGATTTTAAGCCATTTATGTGTAGATACTATCTTTTGATCACCCGTTATTGCATTTTAATGCAATATCGCGGCGACCAAAAAACCATAATTCTGGCTTTTTGATTTTTTTCCCGCTACGCCGTTTAGCAATCGGGTTAATCCTTTTTTTATTGAGAGACCGGGCGATTCTGAGAGCGGCGATATCTAATATGTGTATGTGTGATTATTTTATTGTTTTATTTTGAATGGGGCAAAAGGGGAGTGATTTAAACTTCTATATTTTTTTTTTTTTTTCATATTTTTTAAAACTTTTTTTTAATTTTGGCAAGCATCCACTACTTGATTGCCTCTGCTACATATAGGCGATGAGCAGATCGCCTATATGTAACAGAATTACAGCTTTTCTATGAGCGCCGACCACCAGGTGGCGCTCATAGCAATGCCTCATCAACAACCATAGAAGTCTTTATGAGACCTCAGGTTGTTATGGCAACGCATTGCTGACCCCGATCACGTGACAGGTGTCGGCGATGCACGTATTTCTGGCCTGGTGGCCGGAAGTGCTGGTTAAAACCCGCTGTCAGCGTTTGACAGTGGGATTTAACTAGTTAATAGGCGTGAGTGGATCGCGATTCAACCTGTGCCTAGTGCGGGGAGCCGGGCACATGTCAGCTGTTCAAAACATGTCAGCTGTCCCGGCTTTGATGCGGGCTCACTGCCGGACCCTCTTCAAACTGGGGGATCTGACCTACCTTGGACGTACTATCCTGTCCAAGGTCAGAAAGGGACTAAAAACAGGATCCAAAGGGGGGAATTTTAAAACCTGATATGTTTCTGGTGCATAGAAGTGCCCTTAATCATGCGACTGTGAACCAGAATTGTGTCAGGTTTTAAAATTCCCCCCCTTTGGATCCTGTTTTTAATGAACATTCAATACAGATTGCTTTTTACTGGATGGATGTGCCGTATACTCCTCCCTCTCTTCGTTGAAACTTAAATAGCATATGGCATATTTCACTATATTGTATTAGTGCTTACAAGCTAGACAGCAGCAGTGGTTGGTCTCCTAGGCAATGGAATATTAATTTTTCAAACAAAGAAAAAATTAGTTATTGCTTCTATGTATTGCTATTGACCATGTCTATAAAGTGTTTTAGGGTATGTACTCATGATTAGGAATAGCAGCATTTTGGATGCAACTCACCTGCGCTGCGCTCAAAATGCTGCATTGTACAGTACAAGCACAGTGGATGGGATTTCTAGAAATCCCATGCCCACTGCTCTTCTATTTGACACTGCGTAAACTCACCTGCAGTTTACGAGCTGCAACATGTCAATTTCCACAATAGATATGTATTGTAAATTAGCATGGTTTAGTGAACACATGCGGATTTACCTTCGTGATTAGAATGTAGCGTTTTGGATGCAGCGAAAATACGCTGCGTCCAAAGTGCTGCTACTTACTGATCATGGGAACGTAGCCTAAGGCCGGGATCACACATGCGAGGAAATCGTCCGTCGCTCGCATGTGAAATCCCAGCTCTGGCTCCGGCACTCGGGATTGGAGCGAGCGGCTGCATGTAGTTCTATGCAGCCGCGCACTCCACTCCCGAGTGCCGGCGCCAGAGCTGGGATTTCACATGCGAGTGTCAGCCGATTTACTCGCATGTGTGATCCCGGCCTTAGGGTTCCTGCGTAATTGTCACTATTTCCCTTCAGGTTCTCTGACTTTCATTTGCTGCACTTTTATGTGTTCTGCATGAAGTATGCAAAAATACTTTAAAATCTACAAACCTATTTTGGATGTTTTAGAGATGTTTATATAAATCAGATAATTTAAGTTGGAAAGTAAATTGTATGTAAATTGTATACTGATCAGAAGAGGAGAAATCTAATAAGCTGCTTCTGTGCTTGGGAAACACAGTTGCAATTTTTCTCTAATGTTATGTAATGCTGTTCTCCACACTGTAGAACACGTACTAATGTAGACACCCTATGGCTGTCACATAATGTAGATGCTAATTAATAAAAAGCGAACATATTATAGCATATGTTATGCAAATTACTGAAGAAAGGTCCCAGTGTCGCAATATCTTGCCTTTCACATGGAGGAAATAGACAGCATTGTGGTATTGTATGACCAATGTGTTTTCCTATATGAAAGATAGCTAATGATATAGGACACTTGTTGCCTGCCCTTCTTTTTAAAACACACACCATCTTAGCTGATGGTGGACTGAATATTCTTAATGCAATAATGTTATAAGTGATACCCATGAGCACAACATAGCTATCTTTTTTCTTTTTTTTCTGTTTTTTTACTATATTTTTGCTTTTAAATTTCTATATTGTGTTTGAAAATATACAGAAAATAAAACTATGATAAATCATAAAACGCAAATTGAAATTAATTTTCATATTCTATGTTTAGTCAAAAGTCCAGAGGTCTTAGAGAGCTGATTGCTGTTATCTATGGTGGGGAATAAAGCACTTATGCAGTAGAGCTTCCAGAAGAAAACCAAAATCTCACGTCTCATTTAGGGCTTGTGAGGCAGTGACCGGTGTTATATGTGAGGGTCGCTATGTGTCCCCCAGGATGTGCAAAGAAGCATATGGAGGCCATGGGACTGCATTGCAGTCACAGGCATAGCTGTGATTGTAATGCAGAATAAAAGTAAGTGTAGCTTTGTGCAAGCTATTTGTCCAAGGCAGATTTAGGAAAACCTGTCATGGACTTTTATTTTTGAAACAGACAACAGAAAGGCAGTGGAGTTGGTCCGTTTCCTCCCTGGCTCCGGGATTTTTATGTGGCTCATAGCCAGAGATTCAACTTAAAGGCCCTGCAGAAAAGGGTTTTGGTGTGTCAGTTTTTGGTCTTGCAGGCAGAACAGACAGCTCTGCAGATCACTCCCTGTGTGAGGCAACACAGGGCCAAGCAGAGTCAAGGAGCCTGGCACCCTCAGCGTACATTGCGGTGCCGTAGCTCTCGGCAATCGGTCACAGACTGTCTTTGCTTTCCCGACTGCGATCCGGAGGATCTGTTTTACTTTCCTGTTTGTGAGTGCGCTGTACATTAAAAAAGACTTTATTTTGAACTTTTGCTGGGTCCCTGCCTTCTCACTGCACATAGGATAATGCTGCGCCACAGGCCCCATACCCAAAAGTATTGCTCACTGTGGCGATTATTTCTCCATGTAGAAGGATCTTCAGTAACAAATGGCAAAGTTTTCCACAGAGAAACAAATCGCCAGTGACATTAAAATAAATCCCCAAAAATTGCATAAATACATCAATGCCAAAAAGAAAAAAAAAGATGGTATAGGCCCCTTAAAAGATGATAATAACAAGATAATTATAGAGTACAAAGAAAAGGCTGAGATTTTAAACAGGCATTTTCATTCATGTTCACCAATGAACTAACTATTCCAGGGATCATTCAACAAGACAAAAATCAAAGTTCTCAACCTAATGTAATTAGTTTAACAAAGTCATCATAAATGGTACATTTCTCAGCCAATGAACAAGGACGTACACCGTGGGCAACGAGATGACATGGGCAGCGTCCACCACCATCTTAGAGAAGGGCACTGCAGTGATTGGCTTGCTTTGGGGGGCGTCATAGTGTCTATAAAAGCCCTGACCGCCGACCGCCATTTTACTTCTGCCGATCTTAACAGTAGGGAGAGGTTGCTGACGCTGTTTATCAGTAGGGAGAGAGTTAGGGCTGGAAACAGAAGTTCTTCTGTGCTTGTGCTGATAGCAATTGTGCTGTACAGTTAGTGTGCAGTGATAGGGGAGGATTTTCTTGTGTGCAGCAGCACTGGTTATTAGGCTGCCTGCCAGTGACAGGGGAGGATTTTCTTGTGTGCAGCAGCACTGGTTATTAGGCTGCCTGCCAGTGACAGGGGAGGATTTTCTTGTGTGCAGCAGCACTGGTTATTAGGCTGCCTGCCAGTGACAGGGGAGGATTTTCTTGTGTGCAGCAGCGCTGGTTATTAGGCTGCCTGATAGCTGTATTGGTGTGTGTACACTGCTTTGCAGACTGCTTTTTACACAGCACTAATACTTTTATTCTTTTTTTCTGCACAGTTACAGAGCGTTCATTTTTTTCCCACACCGTATAGAGCTGTACGCTCCTCACACACTACCGTGTACCAGCTGGTATCATGGACAAATACATGCTAACTACGGGTGTGTGACTCCTGAAATATATACGGAGATTTACAATTTTCCCCTATACTTTATACACCTGGTATCTTCTGATACAGTACCCTTTTTCTGCTTTTTATATTCTGGTCTAATCCATACTGAGCCTGAGAGTGTCTGTGTGTGACTCCTGAAATATATACAGAGATTGAAATTTTCCCCAATACTATATACACCTGGTATCTTCTGATACAGTACCCTTTTTCTGCTTTTTATATTCTGGTCTAATTCATACTGTGCCTGAGAGCATCTGTGTGTGACTCCTGAAATATATACGGAGATTTACAATTTTCCCCTATACTTTTTACACTTGGTATCTTCTGATACAATACCCTTTTTCTGCTTTTTATATTCTGGTGTAATCCATACTGAGCCTGAGAGCGTCTGTGTGTGACTCCTGAAATATATACGGAGATTGAAATTTTCCCCAATACTATATACACCTTGTATCTTCTGATACAGAACCCTTTTTCTGCTTTTTATGTTCTGGTCTAATCCATACTGAGCTCAGAGCGTCTGTGTGTGACTACTGAAATATATATGGAGATTTACAATTTTCCCCTATACTATATACACCTGTTATCTTCTGATACATAACCCTTTTTCTGCTTTTTATATTCTGGTCTAATCCATATTGAGCCTGAGAGCTTCTGTGTGTGACTCCTGAAATATATACGGAGATTGAAATTATCCCCAATACTATATACACCTGGTATCTTCTGATACAGTACCCTTTTTCTGCTTTTTATATTCTGGTCTAATCCATACTGAGCCTAAGAGCGTCTGTGTGTGACTCCTGAAATATATACGGAGATTTACAATTTTCCCCTATACTATATACAACTGTTATCTTCTGATACAGTACCCTTTTTCTGCTTTTTATATTCTGGTCTAATCCATACTGAGCCTGAGAGCGTCTGTGTGTGACTCCTGAAATATATACGGAGATTGAAATTTTCCCCAATACTATATACACTGGATATCTTCTGATACAGTACCTCTTTTCTGCTTTTTATGTTCTGGTCTAATCCATACTGAGCCTGAGAGCATCTGTGTGTGACTCCTGAAATATATACGGAGATTGAAATTTTCCCCTTTACCGTATACAGCTGTTTGCTTCTGATACAGTACCATATATCTGCTGGTATTTTGGGTACATTTTACCAAACATGAGGAAGTATGCTGGAAGAGGCCACGGATGTGGGCGAGGGGGGTGGTGGTGGTGCATCTGCTGGTAGTGCCAAAAGCACAATAGCACCTAAGGCAGGAGGTGTTGAGCCTGCGTCATCGTCTGGCTCCAGAAGGTCTGGAAGGCTCCCTTTTCTGTGAGTAGTTAAACCACTTTTAAAGCCGGAGCATCAGGAACAGGTTTTGGCTTTCATTGCCGAAACAGCCTCCAGCTCTATCGTTTCCTCTTCTGAAGTTTCAAAAAATGCAAGCACTGACTCGTCAGTGCAGGCTCCTGGTCAGGAACAACACCTTTCCTTGTGTCCTTCATCCCACCAAAAGAGAAGGATGCGGCAGGCCACACTTCAGATTACCCCCTGGAGCTCTTTTCACATACCATGCCTGGGTTTTCAAGTCAAATCCTGAATTCCCCATTCCAAGATGAATCTGACATGGAGTGCACTGATGCCCAGCCACTGCTATATGATTCTGCTGGTAAATTCACCAGAGCACTACATTGCCCTCACAGTCTACTGAGCCAGAATCTGACCCTGATGAAACTCAGGTGCCCCTTCCTGCATACTACACCACCTTACACGGTGACACAGAGGAAGGTGCAGATGAAATTGAAGAGGAGGTGATGGATGACCCAGTTGTTGACCCGGATTGGCATCCATTGGGGGAAGAAGGTACCGCTGGCAATAGCTCACAAGAGAAGGAGGATCCGCATGAAGCATCGAAATCGCAGCTGCAGTTATCTGGCAGGCCCAAAATCGTGTTAAAAAAACAAAAAGAGTTGCAGGACAGCTTGGTCAGACGGTCAAATTAGCACAGCGTGCAAGCCCTGAAAATTTATACCATAGTAGGAAGAGTGCAGTGTGGCACTCTTTTGACCAAAATCCTATTGATGAGGCAAAGGTTATCTGTAAGAAGTGCGGAAGGACCTTTAGCCGAGGGAAAAATCTCCGAAATTTGAATACCAGTTACATGCTTAGACATTTAAACACCATGCACTTGCAAGCATGGACGGACTACAAAACCTCAGGTAGCACATGTGCACCTGCTCCGACTGAAGGTAGCCAGCAATGCTACATTGCTTCCTCCACTGTAAGCCCACCGGTTAGCACACCACCAGCAAGAAATGTTGAGGTGTCGTCGCAAGGCCAAAGCAGTCAGGGTATCACAATGTTTTTGCAACGAAAGACCGAATCCAGGCCATCACCATCACCAACCCCCTCTCAGTCCACCGCTAGTTCCCCCATATGCAGCTCTCAAGTCCAGCTCACCCTAGCAGACACTCTGAGTAGGACAAGAAAGTGCTCATCCTCTCATCCGCGTACATTGGCTTTGAACGCCTACATTTAGTGTTGAGCGATAGTGCTCGATATCTAAAAATATCGTATCGAAATTGTATCGCCGATATCACTAAATATCGTCGATATCCGATTACGATACCGGAAGTCCCATGTAAGTCTATGGGAACAAAATATCGCAACAAAAAAAACCCTTTCTTTCGTTGTAAACACAAAATATACACACATAGAATACATATATATATATATACATGTCATTGTGACATATATATATATACATATATGTATAGTTTATACACTTCTACATAGTAAAATATCCTCTGATTCAATTGCCGGGTAAAGCCGGCTTCTGTGAAAAGACAGAAGCACCCGACATGAAATGACACTTGGTGTACATAGGGTTAACCATGTCTTTTCATGTCGTTTGCAATCTGATTTGCACAAACAATTACATCAGTCTATGTGTGCAAAATTTCACACCTGTAGGGGTTAATTAAAGGTGTAAATTCGTTGTAAAAAAAACGGACTTTTTTGCTACGAATTTACACCTTTAATTAACCCCTACAGGTGTGAAATTTTGCACACTTACACTCATGTAATTGTTTGTGCAAATCAGATATCAAACTACATGAAAAGACATGGTTAACTCTATGTAAACCAAGTGTCATTTCATGTCGGGTTCTGCATTTTCACAAAAGCCGGCAATTGAATTAGCGGCTATTATACTATGTAGAAGTGTATGAACTATAAATATAAATATATATATATATGTGTCACAAATTTAATGACATGTATATATATATATGAGGAGTAAAATTGCTGAAAAAAAATGCGTGGGCTCCCGCCCTATTTTCGCATCCAGACAGACAAAGCCAGTGAGTGCGGGCAGATAATAATAGCCCAGAGAGGGACCATTATTTTTGGCCCCCCCCGGCTACTAACATCTGCCCCCAGACACCCCAGAAAGGGCAAATCTCTAATTAGATTTGCCCTTTCTGGCACTTTGCCCGTCTATTCCCATTGCCCTGTAGCGGTGGCGAATGGGTTAATAAGGGGTTAAAATGACCTTGCAATTGAAAGGTCACTTTAAGCCAGGTTAATAATTGAGAGCTGTCAATTAGACAACTATCAATTATTAATCCTATTGTATGAAAGAAAAATCAAACACACACACCTTTAATAAAAAAGAAGTTTAATGAAATAATCACACAGTTTTTGACCATATTTTATTTTCCTGCTAAAACCATTTCCTGTAATAAAAATAAAATAATAAAGCAAAATTATTCTTACCAATCCGATGTACAGTCAGGTCCCACGGTGTAATCCTTCAGAAAGGGTTAATGTTTACTGCAGGGACCGCAGCTAATGCTGCAGCCTCACAGTAAACCCCCAAATGAATGAGTTCCTCTCCTGGCTGACAGGAGAGGAAGTGGAAAGCTTTATTGATTGCTTTCCACTTTCACTTCAGGTCAGTCAGGGACACAATCAGTGACGTCAGAGGGAACTGGTTAACAAAAATAGGGGATCCCCTCGAAAAAAATTGGCGTGGGGTCCCCGCTATTTTTGTTAACCAGCCAGATGAAGCAGACCGCTGAGGCCTGGTTTTTCAGGCTGGTAAGGATCCAATATCCATGGACCTTGCAAGCCTGATAATACCAGGCCACAGCAGTCTGCTTAGCTTGGCTGGTTAACAAAAATAGGGGATCCCCTCGAAAAAAAAACGGCGTAGGGGTCCCCCTATTTTTGTTAACCAGCCAAGTAAAATGCAGACTGCTGCGGCCTGGTATTAAAAGACTATCAAGGCCCATGGATTTTGGCCCTCAACAGCCTGATAATACCAGGCTACAGCAGCCCCACATTTGGCGCATCAAAAGATGTGCCAATTGTGGCACTTTACCCGGCTCTTCCCACTTGCCCTGTAGCGGTGGCAAGCGGGGTAATAAGGGGTTAATTTCACCGTTGATTGCACGGTGACAATAAGCCCGGTTAATAATGGAGAGGCGTCAATAAGACACCGATCCATTATTAATCCCAAAGTTATTAAATGCATAAAAAAAAGACAAAGCAAGAAAAAAGTATTTTAATGAAATAAAAGAGACAACACACTTTTCATTTCTTTTATTGTACTCTCATTCCTGCGACGCCATCGATCTCCTGTAAAAAAAGAAAAAAAACAAACCAACAGTATACCACCTGTCCGACGCAGTCCATAGTAACGACAGTCCCACGACGATCCAGCTCTGCTACATCGCAATGACAGGCAGAGCCTGTCATCGCGACGCAGCACAGCTGATTACCCGCTTCCCCGGCGGTGACGTCATCGGACTGACTGCTTTACGGCCGGGATTACCCAGCAGTCACTGCAGTTATCGCGAGAAACTGCATGTGACCGCCGGGGAGAAAAGGATGGCGGCCATGAAGCAGTCCAGGCCGTGACCGCCGGAGATCTTCTGCCAGGTAAGTGCCGCTGACTCCTGACAGACCCGACCGACGGACACTGACAGTGACAGACCCGACCGACGGACACAGACAGTGACAGTGACAAATCCGATTCCGGTATTCGATATGACGAAAATATCGAAACAAATTATCGAAAGGCCGATAGAGCTAATATCGGCCGATAGCCGATATTTGCAGTATCGTATCGCTCAACACTACCTACATTGCCAAACTGATCTCATTAGAGATGATGCCCTTCCGTTTAGTTGAAAATGCAGCGTTTCGAGAGCTCATGGCCTACGCTGTCCCACGCTATGACCTACCCAGTCAGCACTTCTTTTCTAGAAAAGCCATCCCTGCCCTCCATCTGCAAGTGAAAGACCGCATTGTCCATGCACTCAAACAATCAGTGAGTGGAAAGGTGCACCTCACAACAGATACATTGCCCAGTAGGCATGGCCAGGGCCGTTACGTGTCCATCACTGCGCACAGGGTTAATATGGTCAATGCAGGGTCCACAGGGTACAGCGGTGGTGGGACAGTGCTGCCTAGCCCACGGTATAAGCAACAGTTGACTGTAGGCATTCGACCCTCCTCCTCCTCCTCCAGAAGTGAAAGCACATCGACAGAGCGCAGTCGCATGAGCACTCCATCCGCACCTGCCAGTGCTGCACACGAGGTGTCCCACTATTGAACAGCTGGTGGTCAGCGTCAGCAGGCTTTTTTAAAGATGATGTCTTTGTGCGACAACAGACACATCCGTTGCTCGCCCATAGACTCCAGTCGTATGCAGAGGCTGCAGCGATCGCTCCACCTCCTCAAGCACCACCTAATCATAGACGTTGCAACAAGGTGGAACTCCACCATGCACATGTTTGAGAGGCTGTGCGAACAGAGGCAGGCTGTAATGCATTTGTAGGAGGATACACGGGCAGGCAGTTTGAGTGCAGACATCGAGTTGTCGGGTGTGCAGTGGTCAAAGCTGAAAGACCTCTGTAAAATCCTTCAGTGTTTTGAGGAATGCACACGGCTGGTAAGCGCAGACGACGCCATCATAAGCATGAGCATCCCACTTATGCGTCTGCTCATGCAAACTTTGACGCACATTAAGGATCAGGCATCTGCAGCAGAGGAGGAAGAGGAGGAGGATGAGGGAAGCCTTGATGACAGTCAGCCATTGTCTGCTCAGGGAACTCTACTGGACGAGGTGAAGGAAGAAGAGGAAGAGGAGGAGGATGGGGGGATGATTATTTTGGGGAGGAGGATGCTTCTCAGGGGGCAAGAGAAAATGTTGGCTTGCCAAGGTCAGGTACAGGGTTTGTGCGTGAATGGAGGGATGTGGATTTGGCAGAAAGTGCTCCTCCACCCACCACTGGCAGTGCATCATTGACACCTGGAATATTGGCCCACATGTGTAATTATGCCTTGCGGATCCAAAAAAGGGACCCCTGCATTGCCAAAATTATGAAGGATGACGACTACTGGTTGGTCAGCATCCTCGATCCACGCTATAAAGGCAAATTACAGAACATCATGCCACAGGAAAACCTAGAGCTAATATTGGCGAACAAACAAGCAACTCTGGTAAACCGTTTGTTAGAGGCATTCCCAGCACAAAGCAGTGGTGCGGGTTCTACCACAAGATGTACTGGTCATCATGGAAGAGGTGTTTCATGACCCTGTTGAGGACTGATTCCTTGAGTACCGCTCACACGGCGGTTAATACTGAATCAATTGCAACAGACAGGAGACTATGGTTTAAAATTACCTCTCCTCCCCTATCGATGTTCTTCCTCACAGTTCATTCCCCTTTGACTACTGGGCCTGTAAACTGGACACCTGGCCTGAATTGGCACAATATGCCTTACAGGAGCCTGCTTGCCCTGCTGGTAGTGTGCTATCAGAAAGAGTATTCAGTGCTGCTGGATCAATCCTGACAGAAAGAAGGACCCGGCTGTTGACCAAAAATATTGGTGATCTCACCTTCTTTAAAATGAACCATGCCTGGGTTTCAAAGGATTTTGTACCGCCTTCCCCTGATGACACATAGGTTGCCAGTAAAATGGCTCGCTTTGTCCTCCTCTTCCTCCGACTTTTCCAATTCCTCAATTTGCTGCTGCTGAAATTCCAGCCTACACCTCAACATATACCAGTTTTTCCACCTCCCTAACTGGACTGTACCCCCCAGGGCCAGCGTCAGCACCTGGCGCACCCGGGCAAGTGCCAGGGCCCTGAGAAGATGGTGGGCCCACTCATCATCAGAGACACCGGCGTACTATGAAGGGAACTGTGCCAGTGCCGTCGCCCACGAGTGGGCCCCCCTGCTTACTCAGGGCCCCAGCACTTGCAATACTTACCTCTCCCTGCTCCACCGCTGTGACGTCTTCCGCGTTTCCTGATAGTGACATTCAGGTCAGAGAGTGTGATGACGTCACGTCTGTGTTCCCTCTGCCTGATCAGTCGAAGTTCAGGGAGCTGGAAGATAGCGACGATGAGGAATCCAGAGTAGAGCAGTGCCCAACGAGGAGAGATATTTCATTTTTTTAATGTTTGGAGCAATATATGGGGAGCATTATACACTGGAGAATTATATATGGGGCCCATCATACACTTGAGCATCATAGATAGGGCCCATTATACACTGGAGCATCATATATGGGGCCCATCATATACTAGAGCATCATATTGTGTTCATTATTTATGGGGCATCAGAGAGAGCCCATTATATATGGAGCATTACATATGGGGACCATTATATTTGGAGCATTATATGGGGCTCATCATACACTGGAGCATTAGAAATGGGGCCCATCATACACTGGAGCATCATATACGGGGCCCATTATACACTGGAGCATCATATGGGGCCCATTATGTATGGAGCATTACATAGGCCCATCATACACTGGAGCATCTTCCATGGGGCCCATCATATACTGGAGAATCATATGGGGCCCATCATATACTAGAGCATCATATGAGGTTCATTATTTATGGGGCATCACATGGAGCCCATTATATATGGAGCATTATATATGGTGACCATTATATTTGGAGCATTATATGGGGCTCATCATACACTGGAGCATCATCCATGGGGCCCATCATATACTGGAACATCATATTGGGCCCATTATATATGGAGCATTATATAGGCCCATCATACACTGGAGCAGCATCCATGGGGCCCATCATATACTGGAGCATCATATGGGGACTAATATATATGGAGCATTATATAGGCCCATCATACACTGAAGTATCATCCATGGGGCCCATCATACACTGGAGCATTATAAATGGGGCCCATCATACACTGGAGCATTATAAATGGGGCCCATCATACACTGGAGCATTATAAATGGGGCCCATCATACCATGGAGCATCATATACGGGGCCCATTATATACTGGAGTATAATATGGGGCCCATTAAGTATGGAGCATTATATAGGCCCATCATACACTGGAGATTCATCCATGGGGCCCATGATATACTGGAGCATAATATGGGGCCCATCATATACTAGAGCATCATATGGGGCCCATCATATACTAGAGCATCATATGGGGTTCATTATTTATGCGGCATCACATGGAGCCCATTATATATGGAGCATTATATATGGTGACCATTATAATTGGAGCATTATATGGGGCTCATCATACACTGTAGCATCATCCATGGGGCCCATCATATACGGGAGCATCATATGGGGCCCATTTTATATGAAGCATTATATAGGCCCATCATACACTGGAGCAGCATCCATGGGGCCCATCATATACTGGAGCATCATATGGGGCCCATTATATATGGAGCATTATATAGGCCCATCATATACTGGAGCATCATCCATGGGGCCCATCATACACTGAAGCATTATAAATGGGGCCCATCATACAATGGAGCATCATATACGGGGCCCATTATACACTGAAGCATTATAAATGGGGCCCATCATACACTGGAGCATCATATACAGGGCCCATTATACATTAGAGCATCATATGGGGCCCATTATATATGGAGCATTATATAGGCCCATCATACACTGGAGCATCAGCCATGGGGCCCATCATATACTGGAGCATCATATAGGGCCCATCATATACTAGAGCATCATATGGGGTTCATTATTTATGGGGCATCACATGGAGCCCATTAAATATGGAGCATTATATATGGGGACCATTATATTTGGAGCATTATATAGGCCCATCATACACTGGAGCAGCATCCATGGGGCCCATCATATACTGAAGCATCATATGGGGCCCTTTATATATGGAGCATTATATAGGCCCATCATACACTGGAGCATCATCCATGTGGCCCATCATATACTGGAGCATCATATGGGGCCCATTATATATGGAGCATTATATAGGCCCATCATACACTGGAGCATCATCCATGGGGCCCATCATATACTGGAGCATCATATGGGGCCCATTATATATGGAGCATTATATAGGCCCATCATACACTGGAGCATCATCCATGGGGACCATCATATCAAATTCAAATTCAAATTCAAAGAAGCTTTATTGGCAGGACTAAATACACATTAGTTTTGCCAAAGCAAGTGTACAAAAGGGGGATAGGGATGTTGAGTAGGGGCAGATCCAGGGTGGGGGCTATAAAAGTCCATGGCATCGGGAGGGGTGATGGGGGCAGATCCGGGGTGGGGGCTATAGAAGTCCATGGCATATCATAGTTCTCTTTCTCGCAGTCTATGACATTCGCTCACATACCGCGCTGCTATCTCCGCTGCTCTCTCTTCTTCCCCCAGCAAGATATGTGTTTTCTCTTCCTCCTTCATGGTGATGAAATCCGGGAAGAGATGTGAGAGTCTCCTGAAGTGAGTGTCTCTCACTGCTGAGTATTTGGAGCAGTGTATCAGGAAGTGGGTTTCGTCCTCTATGGCCTCCTGGTCACAGTGTTGGCATAGTCTTTCCTCCCTGGGCTTGTAGCTCTGCCTGTGTCGGCCGGATTCGATGGCCAGACTGTGAGCGCTGAGTCTATACCGGCTCAGGATCTGGCGGTCTCTGGGGTCCGGGAGTTTCTCCAGGTATGGGGCCAGACTGCAGTCTCTCTGTAGACTCCGGTACAAGGTCAGTTTCTGGGAGCTGATGATGTCGTTCTTCCAGTCACTGACATACCTCTCCTGGCCCTCGTCTACCATCTTCCTGATTTCGGCTTTTGTCAGGTTGTTGTGATTGGTGTTCTGGTCAGGTTGGGTTTGGGTGAGCTGTTCCGAGGGTCCTAGTTTTTCTGTTTCACCTACGTGTGTCAGGGCTTTATGGTGATGGGAGCTTGGATTGCTCCTACGTAGGTGAGCCCGGAATGACAGTGCCCTCTTTAGAACCGTTAGGTGTAGAGGGAATCTGCCCAGCTCGGCCCGGCAGGCACTGTTGGAGGTACTCCGATGGACTTGGAGAAGGTGCTTGCAGAATTCCAGGTGGAATATTTCTGTTGGGCTGGAATCCCATCTTGACCAGTCTGGGTAGGTGTGAGGACCCCAGACTTCACTGCCATACAGGAGGATTGGGGCGATGACCGAGTCGAAGATTTTTAACCAGACCCTCACTGGTGGCTTCAGATGGTAAAGTTTCCTTCGGATGCCATAGAAGGTTTTACATGCCTTGTCTTTCAGGGTCTCTATGGCTTGTTTGAAGCTTCCTGACCGGTGAATCTCTAGGCCCAGGTAGGTATATTTGTCTGTTCCTGTAAGGGCGCAGTTGTTGAGGACAAATGAAGGGTGCTGGTCTAATTTTCTCTTTCTCCTCTGGAACACCATGATGTTGGTTTTCTTTAGGTTGACCGGTAGTGCCCAGGTGGAGCTGAATTTCTCTAAGATTTTCAGGTTGTCTTGGAGGCCTTTCTCAGTTGGTGACAGAAGCAGCAGGTCATCTGCATACAGCAGGAATTTCACCTGGGTGTCGTGGAGGGTGGGACCTGGTGCTGTGGAAGATTCCAGAGCGGTAGCCAGCTCGTTGATGTAAATGTTGAAGAGCGTTGGACTTAGGCTGCAGCCTTGTCTGACTCCACGGCTCTGCTGGAAATAAGCCGTTCTTTTACCGTTCACACTCACACTGCAGAGGTTCTCGGTGTAGGAGCTTTTGATAACATCGTAGGTCTTTCCTCCTATTCCGCTCTCCAGCAGTTTCAGGAATAAGCCCGGGTGCCACACCGAATCAAAGGCCTTTTTAAAGTCCACGAAACAGGCGTATATCTTCCCGTTCTTTGTATTGTGGACGTGTCTCTGAATGAGGCTGTGCAGGGTATAGATGTGGTCAGTGGTGCGGTGGTTTGGCATGAACCCTGCTTGGCTCTTGCTGAGGACGTTATGTTCGGTGAGGAAACTGAGGATCCTCTTGTTCAGGATGCTGTTGAACAGTTTCCCCAGGTTGCTGCTGACACATATGACTCTGTAGTTGGCTGGGTCATACCTGTCCCCATTCTTGTGGATGGGTGTGATGAGGCCTTGGTTCCAGGTACGAGGGAAGTAGCCGGCACTTAGCACAATATTGAAGAGTTTAACCATTGCAGCCTGTATTTCTGGTGGGCTGTACTTCAGCATTTCTGGTAGGATTCCATCCAGGCCACCGGCTTTTCTACATCTTATGGAAGAGATTCTCTCTGCTACTTCCTGTAATGTAATAGGTGTATCCACCGGGTTTTGGAAATTTTTTACTTTTTCCTCCATTGCTTTTAGTTTTGCCATTATGTTTTCCTGTTCTTGGTTTAGTTCTTCCTTTGGGATGTCTTTATAGAGGTCTCTGAAGTACTGGAGCCAGATGTTGCCATTTTGGATATGGATGTTGTTTTTCTTGTCTTTTGTGCCCATGTGGTTCCATAGTTCCCAGAAGGAATTGTCTTGAAGAGCATCTTGGAGTTGGTTAAGCTTGGTAGAGATGTAACTCTGCTTCTTCCTCCTGAGGATGGTTTTGTACTGTCTTTGTATGGTTTCATAGGCTTCCCTCAGACCAGGGTGGTTGGGATCTCTATGTTTCTTGTTTGAGGCTGTTCTCAGGGTCTTCCGTACGGCTTTACATTCTCTGTCAAACCAACCGTTGGTCTGTTTTTCTTTTGGTCTCTTGTAGTCAACTTTTTTAAGGTCGGACAGTCTGGCCATTGTATAGAATATATTGTTGAGGTCTTTTGTAGCTTGACTCACTCCCTTTGGGTTAGGCTGGTACTCGTGGTTGTAGAAGTGGTGGAGCATCCGCTGTATTTCGGGTCTGCTGAGAGCCTCTTTGTACTTTAGTGCCGACGTTTTGGACCATTTATATGATGGAGGCCGGTTGAAGAGGCCGCTATGCTGTGGCTTTTGAGTGGGTGGTTTCTCTGTAGATTTCAAGTACAGAAGAAGTTGGCTGTGGTCTGACAGGTGCATTTGTGAGGTGACTATGAAGGCGCTGATATTTGCCAGGCTCATGTCTGTAATGGCATAATCTACTACACTCCTCCCTACATGGGAGTTTAGTGTATACCTCCCTAAAGAGTCTCCTTTGGTACGTCCATTAAGAATATGAAGTCCTAAACTTCTACATACGTTCAGGAGCTTTTTTGTTGACTGTACTGTCATAGCTGTTTCTCTCTGTGTGTACTGAGTCTTGGCCGTCATTCTCTGCTCCAAATATGTAGATGTTCCCATCCGTGGTCAGGAAGTCGTTTTCTCTCCCTGTTCTTGCGTTGAGGTCTCCAAAGATGAGAACTTTTCCCAGGGCCTGATAGTGGGCGGCTTCTCTTTGTAAGATCTCGAAGCTCTCTGGATTGAAGTAGGGGGACTCTGGCGGTGGTATATAGGTGGCGCAGAGGTGGACATCAGACTGAGAGGTGAGGATGGAGCTGCTGATCCTGATCCATATGTGGCTGCTTCCTCTCTTCACCGGTTTGATGTATTGGTGGAGCTCGTCTTTATACCAGATCAGTATTCCTCCTGAGCTCCGGCCCTGTTTGATGTTTTTATTTTTCAGGGCAGGGACAGAGATTTCCCTGTATCCGATGGGCGCCAGGGATTCGTTTTCGGCTCTGGTCCATGTTTCCAGGAGGATCTGGATGTCTATATTTTTCAGTCTTTGTATAAAGTCCGGGTCATTTGTTTTACATTCAAAGGTCGAGGTGTTGAGACCCTGAATATTCCAGCTGCTGATTGTAAGTGAAGTCATTTTTTCTATTTATCTTGTGTGTATATACCTTGTAATGAGTATGGCTGTGTAGGACAAACTGGATTTCTGATTGTTTTGTAGGTGTGCTTGGTTCCATCCAGTCACATTAGTTTCCTGCATAGTGCGCTGAGCAGGGTCTTTACCTCATCCGTATCTCTGCTCTGCGTGTATCTGTGTGGGGTCGGTGGACCCCTCCATGGAGGTCTCCTCCTCTGATGGTCTGATTTTGGGTGAAGAGCTTTGTTTCCAGCTTCTGGAGATAGGATTGGGGTTTTCTGTCTTTTTATTGTTAGGGGTCTTTCGGTGTGATGTTGGTCACTGTTGAATCCGGGCCTGGGTCCTCTGTTTAGTACGATGTCTTTCAGCTCTTTGGCCAGGAGGCTGACCCCTTGTTTGTTGAGGTGCTTATTATCATATAGGTGATGGTGGTTTATGGAAAGGTGTTGTGCCAGGGTCACGTTTGGGACAGTCTTGACCCTTTCTGTCAGTTCCATATTGATGCTTTGGGTGGTTTGCCTGGATATGTCCTTTGTTGGGAGCAGGGATGACAGAATGATTTTGCTGTCTGGGAATTTTAGTTTTGCCTTCTTTGCTAGTTGGGCCAGTTGTGCTGCGATCTGCTTGTGCTGGTCTGGCAGATTGTTTGTACCTGTGTGTATAATAATATGGTTTGGGTTGGTAAAACGTGGATTATTGATGACCTCTGTCACCTGTTCAATAGTTGCACAGTGGATTTTTCTGACCCGTTTTCCTGGGAATAGCCGTTGTGCATTTAGGTACTTCCCATTTGATCCATTATTAGGACGATATCAGGGCTTTGTGGTGTCTGGGATGGGTTAAGTGTCTGATGGTGGGGGTCTGTGATGCTGGCTTTGCTGGTGGTTGGTTCGCTTCTCGCTGGCTCACTTTTCTTGGTTTCAGTATTATTCATATTATAGGTTATTGCTGTGTTGTTGTTTGGGGTCTCCACATTCTGGTCAGTGGAGGCCATGTTTTCTGCACTCTGGTTTGTTTCCATTGCCCCTGCTGGGTCAGACATTGAGGACTCTGTATTTTGAGTTCTGCTATCTCCTTTCTGAGCCTTTCATTGTCATTTTGTAATTCGCTCATTTCCTCTCTTGTTTTCTGGAGAGCTGAGTTGAACTCGCATTTCAGCTTATTGATCTCATTTGTTGCTTGGTCATTTGCATTTCTATGTGAGTTTCTTTGAAGTTCTTCCTTAATTTGAGCCAAGTCTCCTTCTAATTGAGATAGACAGTCTCTGATGTTCTCAGGGGAGAGGTGTGAAGTGTTGGGGGTAGGGGCCCTGGAGGTCTTCTCTGTAGATATGTGAGCATTAGAAATGGCCTCTGCAAGTGTCTTTCTAAGGATTTTTTGCCTGTTCACTGATTTCAATAAAAAGGTCATCGAACTGTTGCAGATTGTCCTCAGTTCCTTGCACCATGACGGTGCCAGTATTGTACAAAGTTATAGTGAGTGAGTGTGTGTCATCTTCTGCGTTGTTTTTAATTTTAATCTGCGGCCAGTATTGGTGTTGCACTGAGATATATGTTTATAATGCTTGCACAGGGCGGTGTGCCAGGCTGAGAGATGGTCTGTGCGGAATACCACGTTGGTTCTCCTTTTTTCTTCATCTTTAGTGTAATCAGAATATAGGGTTTCTGGATTCTCCCTCATTGCTTTTCCTTTGCTGACTTTACTGCTCTTCTGCCCCTGTGGTGTCTCCATATCTGACCCCCTGGTGTGCTGTGTCTCCAGCCATGTGCTTTGCCCATTTACTTCTAAATTTGTGCTTTCCATTTTTGTGGTTATATAGTAATTATAATCCTTATTTCTAAGAAGATAGATTTGTAGGAAGTCTATAGATTGTTTTGGGGTTGCAGAATGGTCCTACCTTTGGATGCTCAGGTCTCTGGATGTCAGATGAATGCTGCCTGTGTGCAGTCTGTCCTCCAAGAGATTCTTGCTTTGTCCTTTAAATCCTCTATTTCTTCCTCTTTCATAAAAATCCAAAGTCCAGCTCAGTCCAGGTCCCTTTTCTGTCCCGCGGAGTTGATTTTTTCCAGGTTTTATCTTACAGTTGGCTCATTACAAGGTATAAAGTGATGGAAATTCAGGAGCTCATCTTCATTGCTTCTTACTCCTAGGAATGGGAGTTACTCTGCGCTATACTCTGCATATACTGTAGCATTATGTGGAGCTCATCATATAATGTATGGAACATTATATGGAATCAATTATGTATGAAGCAATATATGGGGCTCATTATTCTGTATGGCGCACTATGTGGTGGCCATAATACTGTATGGAGGAATATACTGTCCGGTTTTTGAGCTATTGTAGAATTTAAAATAGATATCACTCATGTAATGAAAGAAGTGAAGTATTTGTCATTGTACTATGCCTATATTTCTGTGCCGTATCGGAGCATCATGAATTGTGGTATGTGTTAAAGGGGCCCACTGAGACTCTTTGGCCCGGGGCCCATGAAAACCTGGAGCCAGCCCCCCCCACAACTTTAGCCAAATAACCCCCAGTTTTCAATACGTAAATATTATTATAAAGTAAATTAAGGTTGACAAGCTTAAGTAATAAGAATTGATGTCGTTGGCATTGAAATGGGCACTTTAGTTGTGTTTACTGTCCTCCACTCCCTGCCGACTTTTCTTCCCCATTGACTTGCATTGGGATTCGTGTTTCAGTCGGACCTTCGACTTTTGCCGATAGTCGGCCGATTTCGTTCGACTCGACTTTTGTGAAAGTTGGGTGGTCCGAAACCCGACTCGACCATTCCCAGAGGCAAAGTCGCTCATCTCTAATAATAATAATAATCTTTATTTATATAGCGCCAACATATTCCGCAGCGCTTTACAGTTTAACAGTTTCAAAACACAAGTCATAAGTAACAACTTTAACAATACAATAATTAAGGCAAAATAAGACGACCCTGCTCGTGAGAGCTTACAATCTACAATGAGGTGGGGGAGATACAAAGTACAGGTGTGTATATACAATGGTGTATTTACAATGATGGTCCAGCCATCTTGAGGGAGTGAGGGATGGATGGAGATAGTGAATGGGCTAAACGCACACACACATAGAATGATTTTGATTAGTGAACGTGATAGGCCGCTCTGAACAAATGTGTTTTGAGGGAGCGCCTGAAACCATGCAAATTGTGGATAGTCCTAATTTCTTGGGGTAGAGTATTCCAGAGGATTGGAGCAGCGCGGGAGAAGTCTTGGAGTCGGGAGTTGGAGGTGCGGATTAGTGCAGAGTTTAGTTGAAAGTCGTTTGCAGAGCGCAGCAGTTGGTTAGGCCGATAGATAGAAATGAGGGAGGAGATGTAGGGGGTGCTGCACTGTAAAGAGCTTTGTGGGTGAAGTGGGCACCACACATACTAGGACAGATTATTTTAACCTCTTTATTAATGACCTTTTGGATGGGATGGAGAGAAAAGTGTCAGTCTTTGCTGATGACACCAAACTATGTAGGATACTAAAATGTGACCTTGAAAGTACAATTTTGCAAAACGATCTCGATAAAATGTCAGAATAGGTAAACACTTGGCAAATGCGGTTTAATGTAGATAAATGTAGAGTAATGCACCTAGGGCTGAGTAGTCCTATTTCTGCATATACATTATATGGTAGTATACTCGGGACTACAGAACAGGAGATGGACTTGGATATTCTGGTTACAAGTAAACTGCGCAGTAGTATTTAATGTCAAGCAGCAGCCGCAAAAGCAAACAATACTTTAGGATGTATAAAAAGAGAGATACAATCCCGCGAACCCAACGTATTGTTACCCCTCTATTGATGACTTGTGAGGCCACATCTAGAAATGGGATCCAGTTTTGGATTCCACATTTAAAAAAGGACGTTCAGAAGTTAGAGTCAGTTCAAAGGCGGGCAACTAGATTGTTACAAGGCATGGAAGGCCTCTCATATGATGAAATGTTGGAAAAGTTAGGCTTCTTTAGCTTAGAAAAAAAGACACCTCAGAGAGCATCTCATTTATATGCATAAATGTACATGTGGTCAGTATAAAGAAGTGGTGCATGATTTATTCCTTCCAAGGACCATACTAAGTATCAGGGGGCACTCATTAAGGTGGAAGAAAGGCGATTCCAAAAGCTAAATAGGAAAGGCTTCTTTACAGTTAGATCAGTCAGTATGTGGATTGCCCTACCACAAGAGGTAGTAATGGCAGACAGTATAACAGCTTTTAAAAAGGGCTTGATAATTTCCTCAAAACACATAACATTGCGGGTTATAGTTAATTTAGTAACAAAATGTACAATTGGTGGATAAAGGTTGAACTTGATGGACCTAGGTCTTTTTTACAACCTATGTACCGTATTTTGCGGATTATAAGACACACCAGATTATAAGACACACCCCAAATTTTGAGGAGAAAAATGGGAAAATACTCTTTTTAATAAAATAGTGGTGCTTCTTAAAATCAATGAGTCTTATTGCTTACCGGGGGTGGTGGCTGTGGTGAAGCGGGTCCCAGGGTCGCTGCTGAAGGAGGCAAGAGTGGAGCATTGCTTCAGGCCTCAGGCTTGGATGAGGGGGTGTTCCGATGTGCACTGCTGCAGGTGTTCGGTGGTGCGGGGGCTCTGTCGACATTTTGTGAAAGCCCAGAGCCTCCATGCTTTCATGGTTTACTGTGTGGTGGACTCCTGGAAAATGGATGCCGGGGCATGCGCAGATGGAGATCTCAGCACCAAGATCTCGGGAGATGAAATCACCAGGAGCATTTCACTGCGGTGAATTTCAGCTACTGTGAAATCGCTTCTGCAACATGCGACGTTCTCACGGTGCTAGCTGGGATCTCACTGAGGTCACCACAGTTCAGCCCGGCTGGGAACGGAGCCTCAGTGATGTCACCGTTAGTCACTGAGGCTGCTCTTGCAGTTCAGTCACCAGAGGTTGTCAGCCTGGACAGTCGCAACTTGGCACCCTCCAGGTTGAAAACTATTTCTCCCCCAGACATGGATTACGGCGTGGGACAGAACGATGGACAGGTATGGTATATTGTTGTTGTTTTATTATTTTAGTTTTATTACAGGAGAACGAGGACTTTGGTGGAATTAGGCGAGGTCATAAGTATGGTTTAATTAAGATTATTAAAGGAGTCATTTTTTCAATTAAAGGACTTTATTCTTGGTGTCTGTGTTTTTATACAATGTGACTATTGGGTTAGTAATGGGAGTGTCTTATTGATGCCTCTCCATTACTAACCTCAGGGCTTGATGTCACCTGACAATACAAAGGTCACATCAACCCCACAAATATGAACCCCACTTGCCACCTCTACAGAGCAAGTGGGAAAAGCTAGGCAAAGCGCCAGAATTGGTGCACCTAACAGATGTGCCTTTTCTGGGCAGCTGTGGCCTGCTATTTTTAGGCTGGGGGTCAATATCCATTGCCCCTTACCAGCCTGAGAATACCAGCCCCAGCTGTCAGCTTTAGCAAGGTTGGTTGTCAAAAATGGAGGAGAATCCACTCTGTTTTTTTAAATTATTTATTAAATAATTAAAAAAACAGCATGGGGACCCCTGTATTTTTGATAACCAACCTTGCTGAAGCTGACAGCTGAGAGTTGCAGCCTCCAGCTGTGAGTTTTGCCTGGCTGGTTATCAAAAATACAGGGGAACCCACACAGGTTTTTTTTAAATTATTTATTTACAGCGCAGGAATGGCTGATGAATACTCCTATCTGCCGCTCCTGCTCTCACAGTTATTAGCGGCAGCAAGTGTCAGCTGATGGGAGCTGTAGTCCCATCAGCTGACACCAGTGACCGGAGGTAAACTTTATACCTCCGTTCAAAGCTGAGTACTCACGCTGTCTTTTGACTCACAAAGCTTGGGAAACACCGGCTTTTGTGCTGTGTATATTAAGCTTGATTCAGTTATTTAATCGACGATTAAATCGGCGAATATTGCAAATTCGGCAATCGTGAGCCAAACCGAACATTGAAATATTCGCTCATCTCTAATTATAAGCACTTTTCAGTCTCTAACATAGACTATCCACCATAAATGGTCTTTCTCCAGGTAGCTAGCTACAACACACTCTGCTCAGCCAACCCTGCTGCCTGTTATTAGGCCTGTAAGACCCCGATTGGAGTTTGGGAGCGAGCTTATCCAGAGGCTGTTTTGGTCTCACCTAAACCCCTGACACAAAATACAGTCAACATAAAAACCATCTCATCCAGGACCTTACCTTCTGCTTTTTTACAACATACATACATAATCCACATAAAATACCAGTGACCCAGTTGCATTGGCAGTTATACTGTAGATCCCCAAAAAATTACACTGTCTCTACCACTTTTGACAGATTTGTATTCTTTGAATCATGCCCCTATTTTTGTCTTTATTCTCTTCCCATTATTCCCATAATTCTGAAACAAGATTAATCTTCAGTTTATCTGTAGGTAGAATTTTGTTACCAATCTGGGTCGCATTTTTAAGCATTTGCAAACAATGTCTAAGCTTGTCCTTAAGTTTTTGAATGTTGCTACTGGTTTGCATTGGAGATGAGTGGATCAATCATGTAATTTGCACCGTCTTGGGTATTTGCTGGGACTGTTCTATATGTTATTGTTTGCTGGTGGTTCAATAAATTGTTGGCACACTGTATTACCCTCACCTTGTGTTGTCTGAGTAGTGTTCTGCCCAATGGAAAAGAGAGCGGGCATTCAGTAGGGTGAGCCCTGGCTCATGCAGTCTTTCTAAAGACACCCACTGTCCCCCATGTCTCCATACTACCACCATTTCCCTCATTGCTGAAGAATCAGAGAGTGGCTTAATGATGTTTTGTGCAGCATTGCCTTGCAGCTATGATATTGCATCCTGGTTTATCAAGCAGATTATTATATCTTGTCCAGTGGTGGTCAATACTTTGGTCATCAAAACTCAGTGGTTCCAAGTTGAGCACAGTCGAGCATAGGACTGGCAGTTTGTGGAAGTTGTCTTTCTCTTTCCTTGCAAACACTAACAGTGTTTGTGATCATTCAATGCAAATCAAACTTATGGGGAACATTTAGCAAATCTGGAGAATTCTAATTTTAAATAATGCACTCATCTTTATATAACCCCTCAATATTCATATTCATAAAGGCATCAGTTTGGCAATAATATTTGCCCACCCATTGGTTCTCTTGTTTTTTCTTTATCATGAAATAATTTTATGCTCATCCACATTAGTTATTCTACCTTCAACTTCAGGCCATTCGATATTGTTGAGAACACCAGTGAGTACCTTCTTTTTAAGAATTCATAAAAATATTGGCCACTTGTAAAGTTTCTGACCTTTCTCTGATACTGTAGTTTTGTTTTGTCTATTTTGGCTAGTGATGGGTTGCCCACCTTTGGGAACATTTTTTTTGCTTTTTACTTAAAAGGAATAAGTGATCTAGTTTGTTGGTAGACTTCAAAGTAACATCATAACAATAAAGCACCTGTAACGATGATTACTCCCACTCCTATGTATTATAAGTCTGTCTTCGTTCTTTCATAATCCATTGGCGAATTGTTAGTCAAACGAGATAGCAAGTGCAGGGGTAGCCTAATTTTTTTTACAAGTCTTCTGTCTCTCTCTCTTTTGCCTTCATGCTGGTGAATAATAAGTGACTTCTCTTTGGCCTTTTCCACTGGCCAAAATCTCGCACAGGAGCTGTCACTCGCAGGGATAGCACATGCACAGTAACTTCCTGATGATGCTGTTAGAGTTGGAGCATTCCTCGGGGTGGTATATTATGATGCCTGCTCGAGATAACACGGATAAGGAGAATTTGTGGTTAATATGAGCTGCTGGTGTTACATATAATAGATCCAAGTCGCATTTCAAAGTACTATAAGCTTCTTCATCAGGGCATGAAAACATGATTTTCTTGTCCTGATAAAGAAGTTTGTAGTACTTTGAAACGCGTTGACTGAATAAAGAGAAAGTGAAAATACTTTGTTTAGACTTTGATCTATTCTATGTGATACCAGCAGAGCAGAATATCTGCAAATTCTGATGACCTGTTGTACCTACAGCAGCTGGATTTATAAGTCATGTAAATGTTGTGCATACACGACTAAATCAGGTTAGCATAACCTCATTTATTACCCTTATCTCCCTTGGATAAAACCGTATTGTCTTTTTCATCTTCATTTTTTCATGTTGCTGCTCGATCTATAAGTCTCTATGACCTGATCCCACACATGAGATCTCGCAGAGGCGCTGTCATTCCCAAGGGTAGCAAATGTGCAGATTGATTGTCTGACTCTCACAACATTATTATTATTATCTATTATTATAGCGCCGCTTATTCCATGGCGCTTTACATGTGAGGAGGGGTGTACATAAAAAAAACAAAAAAACAAGTACAGTAATCTTAAACAACACAGCTTATGACTGGTACAGGAGGAAAGAGGACCCTGCCTATGAGTGCTCACAAACTACAAGGGATGGGTGAGGATACAGTAGGCGAGGGTAGAGCTTGTCGTGCAGCGGTTTGGTGGATCAGTGGTTACTGCAGGTTGTAGGCTTGTCGGAACAGGTAGGTCTTCAGGTTACTTTTGAAGGTTTCCATGGTAGGCGAGAGTCTATGATTTGGTACAGAGTGCAATAGTAGGGGGATGCGTGGGAGAAATCTTGTATGCGATTGTAGGAAGAGGAGATAAGAGGGGAGTAAGAAGGAGATCTTGTGAGGATTGGAGGTGCGTGCAGGTAAGTACCGGGAGACGAAGTCACAGATGTATGGAGGACACAAGGTGTGGATGGCTTTGTATGTCACGGTTAGGGTTTTGAACTGGAGTCTTTGGGTAATGGGGAGCCAGTACAGGATTGACAGAGGGGGGAGGCTTGGGGAATAGCGGGGGGACAGGTGGATTAGTTGGGCAGTGGAGTTTAGAATAGATTGGAGGGGTGTGAGAGTGTTAGAGGGGAGGCCACAGAGCAGGAGGTTGCAGTAGGACAGTAACATTATCATAAAGTTGTACAAAAATACCAATACCACATTATTGATGT
>JARQOD010000002.1:293087873-293106482 GCA_033576555.1 Oophaga sylvatica
GAGTACCAGCTGACGTTACTGTGACACGGTTACTAAGCAGGGGTACCTGTGCTCCAAAGCACTACCAAGGACCAGCAGACGTTGGTGGAACTCGGATACGGAGATGGAGGCACCTAGGCCAAAGGCACTGGGGAGAACCAGTTGACGGTACTGGCCCCGGACGGGTAGCAGAAGGAAAAGAGGCAATGTCACAACCGAGTACCAGCTGACGTTACTGTGACACGGTTACTAAGCAGGAGGTACCTGTGCTCCAAAGCACTACCATGGACCGCAGATGTTGGGGAACTCGGATACGGAGATGGAGGCACCTAGGCCAAAGGCACTGGGGAGAACCAGTTGACGGTACTGGACCCCGGACGGGTAGCGGAACGCACCCATGAAAATGTAAGTTGACAGGACGCAAGCCGTCCGCATTTACCGAATCACACAGTCCTACAGTGGGTGCTTGTCCTATTGTCACAATGGAAACAGCCTTTATTTACATATCCCACAGCACACATAGGAATCACCTAAACTGCAGGCACCATAGAGTCGGCTAACCCGAATGCAACACGACAGCACAACTTATTGGAGGATAATTGACGTTCACACTGCCAGGAACAGCTGTCGTGCTGTAACCAGGCTGGCCAGGAGTCAGTACCCCTGCCAATTACTTACGAGCAACAAATGGCGGTGTTGTAGCCCAGGGAGTAGAGTTCAGGTGGTAGAAAGATGAACATAACAGGAGACATGGAAAACGTTGCCAAACAGTTTATTTAATCTGAAAACGGACAGGCAAATTCAGGTGAGATCCATGCCTTGTTCATTTTCAGAAAAGTAAGCGGTCTAACTTTCTTGAGGATAGTCGCATGCGACGGTCTGTTACTACACCACCTGCAGCACTAAAGACGCACTCAGATAATACACTGGCAGCAGGGCAAGCCAGCACCTCCAATGCATACTGGCTAAGCTCTGGCCATGTATCCAACTTAGAGACCCAAAATTTGAAAGGGGAAGAGGCATCTGGGAGTACACTTAGAGGGAAAGCCAAGTAGTCTGTCACCATCTTACGGAAACGTTTCTTCCTGGTGACTGGAGCCGTCTCGGATGGTGTAGACCTTGCTGGCGCTGTCACAAAACTTTGCCACATTTGTAACATACAGTTCTTGCCCTGTGCAGAGGCGCTGCTTCTGCTCCCTCTTGTTGTAGAGGTGTCTACACTGCCTCGACGCACAGAGCTGCTTTGTAAGCAGTAGCAGCAGCAGCAGCTCTCTCGGCTGGAATGTACAACAGTATGGATTGCACCAGTGTGTCTTGGTACTCCTGCATTTTACGGTCCCGGTTCACCGGTGTGATGAGGGTTTGTAAGTTGTCTCGGTAGCGAGGGTCTAGGAGGGTGTACACCCAATAATCTGACGTGCTGAGAATGTGGGCGATGCGGCGGTCGTTTCTCAGGCACTGAAGCATGAAATCAACCATGTGCTGCAGACTCCCAACTGGCCAACAAAGGCTGTCCTCTGGAAGAGGCGTCATCTCTGCCTCCTCTGCATCCCCCACCCTCGCTCTACATACTGACTACAGCGTTGTGTACCTCCCTCTGTAGGGATTTCTTCCTCCTCCATTGACTCCTCCTCCTCCTCATCCTCCTCACAAAGTGAGCCCTGCCCAGCCCTTTGTGAGGAACCATGTTGCGCTGACTGTCCTGAAGGTAATTGAATTTGTGACTCCTCATCCTCCACCTCTTCCAAAACCTCTTCCTTTAGTGCTTTCAGTGATTTCTGAAGCAGGCAGATAAGGGGGACAGTCATGCTGACTAGTGCATCATCTGCACTCGCCATCCGCGTTGAGACATCAAACGCACGCAAAACGTCACAGATGTCCTTCATAGAGGCCCACTCAGTAGTGGTGAAGTGTGAACGGCGCAAATTGCGAGTTGATTGCGCCTGTTGCAGCTGATACTCCATTACTGCTGGCTGCTGCTCACACAACCGCTCCAACATATGTAACGTGGAATTCCACCTGGTGGGTACGTCACATATGATGCGATGTTCAGGAAGGCGAAATCTGACTTGCAGAGCTGCAATGCGCGATCTGGCCATGCTGGAACATCGCAAGTGAGCGCACTCTAGGCGGACCTTGTGCAGCAGTGCATCAAGATCCGGATAGTCCCTCAAAAAACTCTGCACGACCAAGTTGAGCACATGTGCCAGACATGGTATGTGAGTGAGGTTGCCAAGGCCCAGAGCTGCCACCAGATTTCGGCCATTGTCACACACTACCAAGCCTGGCTGGAGATTAGCTGACAAAAACCACACGTCGCTCTCCTGCTTGATGGCATCCCAGAGCTCCTGCGCTGTGTGGCTTCGATTCCCCATGGAAATTAATTTCAGGACGGCCTGTTGACGTTTGGCCACGGCTGTGCTCATATCGGTCGCAACAGGTAAGCGTTCACGGTCCATGTGGAGGTATACCGTGATGGCTCGTGCAGCGATGATTCTGAGGAACTGGAGTAGGAGGAGGAATCAATGTGCACAGACTGGATTCCTGCAATCCTTGGAGTTGGCAGAACACGTACAGCGCCACTGGCAAGATCTGTACCCGGCTCCACAACATTGACCCAATGGGCAGTGAGGGAAAGGTATCGTCCCTGGCCATGGGTACTGGTCCACGCATCGGTGGTCAGGTGGACCCTGCTACTGACGGCGTTTAGTAGCGCATGTTTAATGTTTCCCTCGACATGTTTTTGCAGAGCAGGGACAGCTTGCCTGCTGAAATAAAATCGGCTTGGCACATTATATTGTGGGACTGCCAATGCCATAAAGTTCCTGAAACTGTCAGTCTCCACCAGCCTGAATGACAGCATTTCAAGGGACAGGAGTTTTGCAAGGCCAGCATTCAGAGCCTGTGCTCGTGGATGGTTTGCCGAGTATGGCCGTCTTTTATCCCATGCCTGTGTTACCGATGGCTGTTTTTTGTTCTGGGAGTGTGACGATGACTGTGAACTTGCTGCAGTGGGTGGAATAACAGTTTGTCTATGGACAACAGTGACCGAGGTTCTTCCATGGAGATCCTGTGAGGAAGCCGAACCAGGTGTGTGAGAGCTGGAGGTAAGAGGCTCGAACATGACCTAAAGATGTAGGTGCTGCTGTAGGTTGGCCTACATCTCCAGTGTGTCTGGAACTCAGCTACGTGCTTTGTCCGTACATGTTTCCACATATTTGTGGTATTCAGGTTCCTGATATTTTTACCTCTTTTAACTTTTTGCTTACACAGCTTGCATTGAACATAGCAAATATCATCTACAAGTCTGTCAAAAAAGGACCACGCAGTGCAAGTCATGGGAGCGCCAATTTTGACAGTTCTAAGAGAACTGCTCCCAACAGGTGCCAAACTGGAGGCTACAGGCAAGCGAGTCTGCAGCCTACCTCTCCCTCCTCTTTGTACCGTTGGGACAATCTCTTCCTCAGAGCTGCTCCCACCACCTTCCTGTTGCTCACACCATGTTGGGTCTCAGACTTCATCATCTCCACTACCCTCTTCCAACACCTGCTGCTGTTGGATGGTCTGGGCAGCACCATGCTCCACAAAACCTGGCACCTGAGTCTCATCATCATCATAAGATGCGTTCTGTGGTGTGCTGTCCATCGGCACTGGCTCACCCGCCTCTTCAGATTGAGAGAGACACAGCTGTTGCGCATCACTGCATACTCCCTCTTCTTCAAATTGCAGAATGCTGCTTGCCTGTGCGTGTGTTTGCGAGCCAACAGATTCTGAGAACAGAAGCAGAGACTCAGCTGGCTCCTGTACAGAACTCTCTGACTGCCTGGGCAATTTGACAGGCGGTGAACAGACAGATGGTTGCTCAACAGTGTTGTGTTCCTGAGAGGAGGTGGAAGGAATTGAAGTCGATGCATTGGCTGCCATCCAACCAACAACGGCTTCAATTTGTTCTTCCCGCAGCAGGGGGGCACGCTGAGCTCCTACCAAAGTGTGCATAAAGGAACGCTCACGGGGAAAACTGGTGGATGCTGTGTCACTGAGGGCGGCAGCAGCCACAGAATCCCCACGTCCTCTCCCTGCTGAAACTCCACGGCCACGACCACGTGCCTTACTCACTGACTTCTTCATCTTGGTAGATTGATAAAGAAAGTCAGAAAAGTTATAAGGCCTAAGTGTGGTTATTACGCAGAGACTGAAGTGAACACTGAAACACAACTGTTCACAATCTGTGAAAGGCTACTCCTTTGTCTACTTCTATAGTGTTTGCAACCAATGTATTGTATACGGATGGAAGCGCGTCACACTAATAGATTATATTTTAAATGGAATGGAGCAGAACCAATTGGAGATAAATGAAAAGGATGAGGCACTGAGACACGCTCAGCAGAGTACAAGCAGCAGTGCTTGAACAAGTAACTGGAGCGTGATGTGCACTCAAAAAATAAAAAACACAGAGTGAAGTGAACACTGAAACACAACTGTTCACAATCTGTGAAAGGCTACTCCTTTGTCTACTTCTATAGTGTTTGCAACCAATGTATTGGATACGGATGGAAGCGCGTCACACTAATAGTTAAATTGCATGGAGCGGCAAGAATTACACTGAAGAAAAAAAAGAGTCTGTGAGTGACACGTGCAGATGCCTACAGACAGCGTTGCATGCAGAGCAAACTGCTGCGTCACCTGCACTCACACACACCTTGCAGAGCTGTTAAAACAACACTGCAGGCAAAAGGAAGCTTTACACAGCGGTTGGTGCTAGCCTGCCTACAGCACAGTACACTAAATCGCAATCTCTAACTGTCCCTCAGAGTCAGCACAGTAGCGTTCTGTCCCTTACTGAATTCACAGCACAGTGACGCTAAAATGGCGGCGGCGCCTTTTATAGTGCATTCTGACATCATTTCAGCATCCAATCACAGCCATGCCATTAGTTAACATGACCGCAGCAGTACAGGATGTGCCCACACTTCTTAGGATTCCTCATTGGCTGACTAAAATCACATTGCCTCGCAAAGAATTATGGGAACTTCCGATTCCGGTATCCGATAAGACGAAAATATCGAAACAAAGTATCGAAAGGCCGATAGAGCTAATATCGGCCGATACCCGATACTTGCGGTATCGTATCGCTCAACACTAGTCCTTAGAGACGTCTTAGGAGGGTGGATACTACTGGCAGATGTCCTCTAAGTACATCAGCAAATCAACACCAACCAACATCCGAATAGCTAAAGAAGAAAATGCTAGTGTTGGAATAGCCTAGTATAAATTCTGACCTGAACTGTGCATAAAAAAATGTCCTAAAAAATCATGACACTGAAGAATGTTATAAAGAAAATAGAGAAAAATTGTAATTTAAATTATATAAGAAATATATAAAATCCAACAGAAAATGTTTACTTCATGCTGTTTTTTTACAAAGGTGTTTCTACAAGTTACTAAATTATAGGGTGTATGTATTTTTCCTACCTGGTTTCCGGCTGTTGATTGCCTTTTTTAGGAAAAAAATGTCTACTGAAATCTGCTTGGGTTAATTTTCCATGTGACTAGAAGGTTATTTATTTCTTCATAGAGGTTGGTAAATACCACAAATTGTTATTCCGACACTGATAAATGAATTTGCAGTATTAAGGATAAAGCTTTTTTCCATTAGAATTGTTAATATAGATATAACTACAAATGATTGTATTTAATACAAATGTTCTGGTGAACATACAAAAATGATATCCAGAATATACTAAAATTCAGAGTGTGGATAATGCAGCAGATAGTAAATGAAGACAGAAATTGCACATTTTAGTTGGGGAATGACAATACTTGCTAAAGAAAGTTAGAGGTGAAAAAAATCAGTCTTACAGGAGCCAAGTAATACGTAGATAGTGCAACCAAAACCCCCCACTTCTATATATGACCTTTTCTTTAATTCTAAAACAACCTCTTTGATAATGATAGTACTGTATGAGAATGAAAAATACTCCTTTTCTGTAGAAAAAAATCTCTCGCCTGAATGGTAGCTGCAGCAAATGACAAAACCACTGACAAAAAAATGGTACCTTATAATACCTCACCTGCTTATTATCCTGATTCCTGAAGTATGAAAATATGAAAAAATAAAGCTTACTTGCTATAGTGGTACTGAGAACTGGTAACAATATTCTAGAATTACCAGGAGATTACCACCAACCACCATTGGTTTGCACTGCTATTCTTTACAAGAGAGTGATATTTAAAGCACCACTCCATCTGTTTTTTGTTTTTTTTTTAATTTTACCTCTCTGGAGTGGTGCTTCTATTATAAGGAGAAGTGAATGGCAATGTGCAAGACTTTATTAGGGAATCTTCAATGGGAGCACAGGAACCAGAAAACATGAATGAGCACCGGCGGGTTGCAGGTTATTTGCTGACTGCGGCTCCTGCACATTCATAAATCCGGAGGGGCAAGTACTGTCAGCGGTGCCGGTCAGCTGTTTTTCTCTTGCTTCTATTATAAGGTTTCTGACCCTACTCTTATACTCGCCTGCTGCCATGTTCAACTTTTTTTCACAGTTGCTCCCGTAGGTCTTGGACAGATTTTGACCTGCAGGATCACTCAAGTGTTTGCTGGAGCAAGACGGAGGTCACAAATCAATCTGCCTCTTTCTCACTCTCATAGACTTATATTGAGCGCTTGTGATGTAAATTCTTTTTTTTAATCGGATCATTTTGTATTAAACATTTTCAAAGCAAACTTTCACCCACAATCCCACCCTATTCCAGCCCACCCTATCCAACTCTCAGATTAAAAAAAAAAAGTATTTCAATTAGTTGTTCCAGGTTTCTTTAAGGAAGTGTCCACATATCTGTTATTTCCTATAATGAGGTTAAATCTTCTGGTCCACTCCTTTCCTACTGCCTCACCCACTCCCAAGACAGTGTATATATCGCAATGTAAAATAAAATACTTTTACACAAAACGCTTTTCTGTTTGTTTCTTTCCCCACTTTGTGCAAGTGATACAATTTGTCCAGAATTCCCTTATGGTCAAGCACAATATTAGATGTTTCATTGTATCTCTCTGCTTTACCTTAGATACTGTATTGGAACCATGACTTTCCTAGCTACTGTGATTCATTACCACAGTCATACTTGAGAAATGTTACCTAAGGCACCTGATCATATATTGCTATTTGAATCTGAGAATTCCCTATCTAATAAGTGCATTCATTAACTTTCTCGACCATGCCAGTGTTAAAGGGGCTATGCCTAGAAAATCCAGCCATGGGGCCCACAATTTATCAAATTTAAGAGGAGTTCCTCTCTTCTGAAACACAAATCTCAAGAAGTATTTAATTAATTTTAGGAATGTATTCTTGCTTATTATGGGGATCAGTGTCCTTCCAGTGAAAGGCAATTCATTTTCTAGCTTGGTACAGCAGACAAAGAATACCAGCATCAACAAGGCCGTCGTTTGTCAGGTTTGACTCCACACATAAGACCTCAGGAGTGGACATGGATGTCAGACATAAGTAGCATCCTCCAAAACTTTGAGGAGTCCACCAAGATAGTGAGTGGCGATGACGCCATAATTAGAATCACCATCCCGCTCATCTGCATTCTGAAAAGTTCTTTGCTCACAATGAAAGAGGAGGCATTGCAGGAGCACAAGGACATGGATCAAGGAACCATACAGGGTTTGCTGGGTGTTAAATTCTTGTTATGGAAAAGGTTGAGGTGTACCCCACAGGGGAAAATGTTGGCTAGCCCATACACTTAGTGTATGGGAATTCCATGTCTAGGAGACCCGCTCCTTAAAATTGGGCTAAGTTTTTAATCAGGCCTTCCTCCACGTCTCATCATCCACTGCAACTAGATCACCAGAGTTAACGTGTTCCGTGCTTCTACAGCCAGTGTCAAAATCCTAACAAGAGTGGGTATTTTTGCTGGGCGTTAAATACTTGCTATGGAAAAGGTTAGATGTACCCGACAAGAGAAAATGTTGGCCAGCTCATACACTTAGTGTATGGGCATTCCATGTCTAGGAGACCTGCTCCTTTAAATTGGGCTAAGTTTTTAATCAGGCCTTCCTCCATGTCTCATCATCCACTGCCACTAGATCACCAGAGTTAACGTGTTCCGTGCTGCTACAGCCAGTGTCAAAATCCTAACAAGGGTGGGTATTTTTGCTTGGCGTTAAATACTTGCTATGGAAAAGGTTAGATGTACCCGACAAGAGAAAATGTTGGCCAGCTCATACACTTAGTGTATGGGCATTCCATGTCTAGGAGACCTGCTCCTTTAAATTGGGCCTAGTTTTTAATCAGGCCTTCCGCCATGTCTCATCATCCACCGCCACTAGATCACCAGGGTTAATGTGTTCCGTGCTGCTACAGCCAGTGTCAAATTCCTAACAAAGGTGGGTGTTTTTGCTGGGTGTTAAATACTTGTTATGGAAAAGGTTGAGGTGTACCCCACAGGGGAAAATGTTTGCCAGCCAACACACTTAGTGTATGGGCATTCCAAATCTAGGAGACCCGCGCCTTTTTAATGGGAAATTTTTTTATGAGGCCCTCCTCCATGTTTCTTCCAAGGGGGTATTGGGGTTATTGGGGTGCATATGACTTGGCAGCAGGGCAGGCCTTGCAGTCAATGGAAAAAAAACAGAATGGGAGTACAAAATGAATAATGTGAAGTGGATTTTCCTGCGCCCATCCAGTACCTGGGTTCAAAGGCTTATTGGGGTGCATATGACTTGGTAGCAGGGCAGGCCTTGCATTCAATGCAACATTTTTTACGGAAGCCCTCCTTGACATCTCGTGAAAGGGGTATTGCGGTGCGTCGCAATTCTTGGCAGCCCATCCACTCACAACATAGGCTATAAAAGTTTAGGTGACCCACTGTTTAATAATGGCCCTTTAAGCAGATTAATGCTGCCTGATGCCCCTGTAAAAATAGGCTCTGTGACTGTAAGAGTCCCTCCTCCATAAATGAAACAAGATGTGTCTGCTTATGTGTCACACACCACATGGCCAGCTAGGGTTGTTAAATGTTACAATGACATTTCCCAGTGAATGTATTTGTTTTGGTTGAAAGCAATATTAAAGTTGAAAACGCTTCAAAAATGCTGCGTCTGAACATAGCCCAAGTGGTATAGGAAAATTTTGGTCTGGGGTTAATTATTTTGCCTTATATACAAGTCGTTAACCTGGAAATGATGTACCTTAACATATTTCCCAGCAAAATTCATTTTGGTTTCATTTTGGTATGTTTTTTGGTGCACCAGTAAAAATGGCATGAAACTCTGACAACAATGTTTAAATCTGTGAACTAGGAGTCAGGAATGCTTCCTAGGGCGATCCCTATGATGTCCCTGTGCCATTTGAGCAGTGTTTCCATCATTTTCAGATGTATTTAGACCTTAAAAGGACCCTCGGGCGGGGGGGGATCGCGGCAAAAATGCTCGGGTTTCCCATAGACTTGCATTTGGTCTCGTTGCTCGGGTCAAGCACCCAAGTATTCCAATTTGCTCGACCAGAGCAATGAGCACCTGAGCATTTTAGTGCTCACCCATCAATAGTCAGTACCCTTTGCTTTAGTTCTGTAAATGCTTTCTATTAATTCTTTATTCTGCTCCAAATAGCTCTATTTAGTCATACTAGATTTTAACTATTTCTAATTGCCTTATTTTCATAGGGCAGGGGTCTAAGCCTCAATATTGTGAATGGGTACACACATAGAAAAAATATTGAAGTTGATAGGCTGCATTCCTAGTGTGACAATATGACATTTCAGCAATACCAAACCACATACGCTGTACATGTGTGGCAGATGTTGGGAAGGGGTTAAAAAAATCACCCTTTACATATTCACCTACCAGTAGCGATTCAGCAATTCAGGCGGACAGATAGGAAAGAGATGCATCCGCTGTGACACACTGCACTCTCGCACACTGTGCTTTGACGTAATGTGATTAAGGGTTGTCAACGTGCTCCATCTATGGCCTTCTCTCTGCTGTCCCAAGGATGCCCCGCTTGTGAAGGAAAAGTTTAATAAGAGGATTGAGACATATGCAGGAAAAATAATTACAATATTTAAATAAAATAAATATTTTCTTCAGCATAAACAGAGCTGGATCCCTTGCTGCATGCTCAGGACTATCACAGTAGTTGGTACAGTAAAACTCCCCTGACATGTCAGTTTCAATGAATAGCAAAGATGTGGGACAAGGATGAGCAGGTCAAAGGGATCACAATGTTTGTTAACTGTCATATTTTTTGAATTTTTGGAGGATTTTTAAGTCCTCTTTTTGTGCTATTGCTGTTTAACTGTCATATTAACCCCTCTCTGACATTAGACGTACTATCCCGTCCATAAAACCCGTGCCATTCTGACCATGGACGGGATAGTACGTCATGCCCTTTAATGTGACATCGCGACTTAAGTAGCGGTGATCGCATTAAAATTCCGACGCCAGTTTACCTCTTGGAAGTTGGCGTCGGCATCCCGGGCTGCGTCCTCCCCCTCAGGCCTCCCGATCGCTGTGATTGGCTGTTGAATTCTGAACAGCCAATCACAGCCTTTCTCACTGTTTCAGCCAATCAGAGCGGCTGAAACAGTGAGATCGCAGGCTAGGATCGAGTACCGATGTACTCGATCCTAGGCCTGGGCCTAGGAAGGTCCAGACCCCCCCGGATTGGCGCGATCGCCGATCACATCGATCGCGCCAATCGCAGGGCACAGCCGCGGTATATCCGCGCTGTGCCCTGCCTGTACCTGCCTGGATCGGTGCAGTAATAGCACCGATCCTAGGCCAGGGCCTGTAGGGCATGAAGGAGCTGATTGGCGCGATCGATGTCATCGACGATCGCGCCAATCACAGGGCACAGCAGCGGTGTGACCGCTCTGTGCCCTGCTAGGTGACCTGCCGGTGACCTACCTAGGAATCGGAGCTGTGAGCTCCGATTACTAGGCCGGTGCCTAGCAACCGGCAATGCAGGGGTCTCCTTTGATTGGTGGGATTGATGTGATCATCGATCCCACCAATGACAGGTCACAGCAGCGATGTCACCGCTCTGTGACCTGTCTGCAAACTGGATCTGACCTGTCTGACCGCACTGCAGGGGTCCTCACACTTGCTGAGGATTCCTGCTGTGCGGTCACACTGCCAGATCTCCTCCTGTGCTGGGCCTTGTGGTGTCACAGTAGCCTGTGACACCACAACTCCTGCTGAGAGAGAAGAAAGAAGAGAGAGAAGAAGAAAAAGAGAGAAGAAAGAAGAGAAGAAAGAAGAGAAAAGAAAGAAAAGACTACAAACGTGAGTTTTTGAGCCCCGATCCCTGCCCGATCCACCCCAATCCCCCATTCCCCCTCCCCCCTTCGCTTTCCCCCTCTTTTTACCCCCCCTTTGCGCCACCGAGCGTTGATTGGTGACGCAGTTCACCGATCAACACTTTCGCACCCCCCTCCGTGCGCACATCCAGCAGCCGCAAACTTTGATAAGTGACAGCGGTCACTTATCAGAGCTCGTGCCTGCCGTTTTTTTTTTCACCCCCCTTTCCGCCACTCCCGTGCGCACATCCAGCAGCCACGGAACTTTGATAAGTGACACCAGTCACTTATCAGAGCTCGTTCCTGCCGTTTTTTGTTTTTTTTCACCAACTTTTCCGCCACTCCCGTGCGCACATCCAGCAGCCACGGAACTTTGATAAGTGACACCAGTCACTTATTAGAGCTCGTTCCTGCTGTTTTTTTTTTTTTTTTTCACCAACTTTTCCGCCACTCCGTGCGCACACCCAGCAGCCACGGAACTTTGATAAGTGACACAAGTCACTTATCAGAGCTCGTGCCTGCTGGTTTAGACTTTTTTTCACAGGCCTTTTTTTTCCCTATTCGCTTTCTTTTCTTTTAGCTTTTTCTTTTCAGCTTAGTTTACACCAATCACTATTCCCCCCCCCACACACACACAGTTATAAATAAGTTCACACAAAGCACCACATTCACAAAAAAAATGTCACGCTCGTCACGCTCATCCCAACAGCGCTATTCAGTGGAGGAGGCATACGCTTTCCTTGCCTCCGACACTGATAGAAAGGGAGAGGATCCCACATTTCTTTATTTTTCAGATGAAGATTCTTCTTCCTCCTCATCTTCCTCCTCGGGTCCTGCGGAACGCCACGCAGACGCCCCAGGACAGAACATGAGGCAGCGCCCGCCCCTGAAAATGAACCAGCGCACCACTCTTCGGACCCCGTATGGACCCCGGCCCCCGAAAATTACGAGCCACTGATTCCTGATTTTGTGGCAGAATCAGGAATCAGGTTTGACTCCACCGGCTTCACAGAAATAGACTTTTTCAAAGTCTTTTTCTCTGAGGATTTAATTAACCTCATGGTGGAGCAAACAAATTTGTACGCTCGGCAATTTTTGGCGCAAAAAGCCCCGTTCATCATTTTCCAACTGGTCTCCTGTAGACGCAGTTGAAATGATGCAGTTTTGGGGCCTGGTCCTCCATATGGGGATCCTGAAGAAGCCAGAAATTCGGCAATATTGGAGTGTTGATATTTTATACAACACTCCACTGTTCCGAATGGTCATGGCTCGGACGCGTTTTGAGGCCATCCACAAATTCCTGCATTATAATGATAATGCACAGTGTCCCCCACGAGATGACCCCAACTTTGACCGCCTGTTCAAAGTTCGGCCGGTCATTGAACACTTCAACAAAAAGTTTGCTGAAGTGTACGTGCCCCAAAGGGACATCTGCGTGGATGAGTCCTTGGTTCATTTTAAGGGACGGCTCGCATTCCGCCAGTACCTGCCCAGCAAGAGGGCAAGGTACGGAATCAAACTCTACAAGCTGTGTGAGAGTACCTCAGGGTACACACACAGCTTTAGAGTTTACGAAGGAAAGGACACCAGGATTGTACCCCCTGAGTGTCCCCCCGTCCTGGGAGTGAGTGGGAAAATTGTGTGGGATTTGGTGCACCCACTGCTGGATAAAGGTTATCAACTTTACACTGATAACTTTTATTCCAGCATCCCACTCTACAAATCCCTCTCTGCGCGAGGTACCGCAGCCTGCGGTACCGTCCGCAAAAATCAGAGAGGCCTCCCAAGACGCTACTTGGGCTGATGCTCAGAAAGGGTGAGAGCAGAGCCCAATGTAGCGACCACCTGTTGGTGGTCAAGTACAAGGACAAGAGGGATGTCCTTCTCTTGACCACCATACATGGTGATGGCAGCGCCCTCAGCACTGTACGGGGTACCTCTACACAGGTCCGCAAACCGGACTGTGTACTGGGGTACAATAAATACATGGGGGGTGTTGATCTCTCTGATCAACTCCTCCAACCGTACAGTGCTTTGAGAAAGGCCAAGGTGTGGTACAAGAAGCTGTCCGTGCACATCGTCCAAATGGCAATGCTCAACGCTTTCCTGCTGTCACGATGTGCACGCAACAGCGATACGACGTACCTTCAGTTTCAGGAGGTAGTGGTTAAGGCCCTGATGTTTGGCGCTCAGGAAACAGCGGGCCCCAGTACTTCCGGAACTGAAGGTGCTCGTATCATACCAGGTCAGCATTTACCGGGGGTGGTCCCGCCAACTGGAAGAAAAGGTAAGCCGCAAAAAAGGTGCCGAGTGTGTTACAAAAGGGGAATACGCAAGGACATCACTTACCAATGCGACACCTGCCCGAAAAACTGGCCTGTGTATGAAGGATTGTTTCAAATTGTACCACACCTCCATGCACTACTAATTTACTTTACAGGAAAGATTAGTTCCAGAAGGGGGGCACATTTAGAAAAGTTCCTTGGGAGTCTACTTTCCAAAATTATGTCACTTGTGGGTTTTTTTACTGTTTAGGCACATCAGGGGCTCTGCAAACGGAACATGACGCCCGCAGACCATTCCATCAAAGTCTGCTTCCAAAACGTCACAATTTCCCTTCTGAGCCCGAATTGTGCCCAAACAGTTTTTTCCCACATATGGGGTACCAGTGTACTCAGGACAAATTGGACAACAACTTTTGGTGTCCAATTTCTCCTCTTAACCTTGGGAAAATAAAAAATTGGGGACTAAAACATCATTTGTGTGAGGTAAAAAGTAGGATTTTTTTTTTCACACCTGGGCATTATAAACGTTAGTGAAACACTTGGGGGTTCAAAGTGCTCACCACACACCTAGATAAGTTCCTTAGGGGGTCTAGTTTCCAAAATGGGGTCACATGTGGGGGTTTCCACTGTTTAGGCACATCAGGGGCTCTGCTAACGGAACATGACGCCCGCAGACCATTCCATCAAAGTCTGCATTCCAAAACGTCACTGCTTCCCTTCCGAGCCCTGCCGTATGCCCAAACAGTGTATCCCCCCAACATATGGGGTATCAGCGTACTCAGGACAAATTGGATAACCACTTTTGGGGTCCAATTTCTCCTCTTACCCTTGGGAAAATAAAAAATTGGGGACTAAAACATCACTTTTGTGTAAAAAATTATTTTTTTTTTTTCACGCCAGGGCATTATAAACGTTAGTGAAACACTTGGGGGTTCAAAGTGCTCACCACACACCTAGATAAGTTCCTTAGGGGGTCTAGTTTCCAAAATGGGGTCACATGTGGGGGGTTTCCACTGTTTAGGCACATCAGGGGCTCTGCTAACGGAACATGACGCCCGCAGACCATTCCATCAAAGTCTGCATTCCAAAACGTCACTGCTTCCCTTCCGAGCCCTGCCGTGTGCCCAAACAGTGTATCCCCCCAACATATGGGGTATCAGCGTACTCAGGACAAATTGGACAACCACTTTTGGGGTCCAATTTCTCCTCTTACCCTTGGGAAAATAAAAAATTGGGGACTAAAACATCACTTTTGTGGAAAAAAAAATATTTCTTTTTTTCACGCCAGGGCATTATAAACGTTAGTGAAACACTTGGGGGTTCAAAGTGCTCACCACACACCTAGATAAGTTCCTTAGGGGGTCTAGTTTACAAAATGGGGTCACATGTGGGGGGTTTCCACTGTTTAGGCACATCAGGGGCTCTGCTAACGGAACATGACGCCCGCAGACCATTCCATCAAAGTCTGCATTCCAAAACGTCACTGCTTCCCTTCGAGCCCTGCCGTGTGCCCAAAACAGTGTATCCCCCCAACATATGGGTATCAGTGTACTCAGGACAAATTGGAAAACCACTTTTGGGGTCCAATTTCTCCTCTTACCCTTGGGAAAATAAAAAATTGGGGACTAAAATATCACTTTTGTGGAAAAAAAAATATTTTATTTTTTTCACGCCAGGGCATTATAAACGTTAGTGAAACACTTGGGGATTCAAAGTGCTCACCACACACCTAGATAAGTTCCTTAGGGGGTCTAGTTTCCAAAATGGGGTCACATGTGGGGGGTTTCCACTGTTTAGGCACATCAGGGGCCCTCCAAACGCGACATGGCGTCCGTTCGCAATTCCAGCCAATTTTGGTTTGGAAAAGTCAAACGGCGCTCCTTCCTTTCAAAGCCCTGCCGTGCGCCCAAACAGTGGTTCCCCCCACATATGGGGTTATCAGCGTACTCAGGACAAATTGGACAACCACTTTTGGGGTCCAATTTCTCTCTCTTACCCTTGGGAAAATAAAAATTGGGGACTAAAACATCACTTTTGTGGAAAAAAAAATATTTTTTTTTTTTTCACGCCAGGGCATTATAAACGTTAGTGAAACACTTGGGGTTTCAAAGTGCTCACCACACACCTAGATAAGTTCCTTAGGGGGTTAGTTTACAAAATGTGGTGACATGTGGGGGGTTTCCACTGTTTAGGCACATCAGGGGCTCTGCTAACGGAACATGACGCCCGCAGACCATTCCATCAAAGTCTGCATTCCAAAACGTCACTGCTTCCCTTCCGAGCCCTGCTGTGTGCCCAAACAGTGTATCCCCCCAACATATGGGGTATCAGTGTACTCAGGACAAATTGGACAACCACTTTTGGGGTCCAATTTCTCCTCTTACCCTTGGGAAAATAAAAAATTGGGGACTAAAACATCACTTTTGTGGAAAAAAAAATATTTTATTTTTTTCACGCCAGGGCATTATAAACGTTAGTGAAACACTTGGGGGTTCAAAGTGCTCACCACACACCTAGATAAGTTCCTTAGGGGGTTTTAGTTTCCAAAAATGGGGTCACATGTGGGGGGTTTCCACTGTTTAGGCACATCAGGGGCCTCCAAACGCGACATGGCGTCCGTTCGCAATTCCAGCCAATTTTGGTTTGGAAAAGTCAAACGGCGCTCCTTCCCTTTCGAGCCCTGCCGTGCGCCCAAACAGTGGTTCCCCCCCACATATGGGGTATCAGCGTACTCAGGACATATTGGACAATAACTTTTGTGGTCCAATTTCTCCTCTTACCTTGGAAAAATAAAAAATTGGGGACTAAAACATCATGCTTGTGGAAAAAATATGATTTTTTTTCTTCACGGCTCTACATTACAAACTTGCGTGAAGCACTTGAGGGTTCAAAGTGCTCACCACACATCTAGATAAGTTCCTTAGGGGGTCTAGTTTCCAAAATGGGGTCACATGTGGGGGGTTTCCACTGTTTAGGCACATCAGGGGCCCTCCAAACGCGACATGGCGTCCGTTCGCAATTCCAGCCAATTTTGGTTTGGAAAAGTCAAACGGCGCTCCTTCCCTTTCGAGCCCTGCCGTGCGCCCCAAACAGTGGTTCCCCCCCACATATGGGGTATCAGCGTACTCAGGACATATTGGACAATAACTTTTGTGGTCCAATTTTCTCCTCTTACCCTTGGGAAAATAAAAATTTGGGGACTAAAACATCATGTTTGTGGAAAAAATATGATTTTTTTTCTTCACGGCTCTACATTACAAACTTGCGTGAAGTACTTGAGGGTTCAAGTGCTCACCACACATCTAGCTAAGTTCCTTAGGGGGTCTAGTTTCCAAAATGTGGTGACATGTGGGGGGTTTCCACTGTTTAGGCACATCAGGGGCCCTCCAAACGCGACATGGCGTCCGTTCGCAATTCCAGCCAATTTTGGTTTGGAAAAATCAAACGGCGCTCCTCCCTTTCAAGCCCTGCCGTGCGCCCAAACAGTGGTTCCCCCCCACATATGGAGTATCAGCGTACTCAGGACATGTTGGACAACAACTTTTGTGGTCCAAATTCTCCTCTTACCCTTGGGAAAATAAAAATTTGGGGACTAAAACATCATGTTTGTGGAAAAAAATATGATTTTTTTTCTTCACGGCTCTACATTACAAACTTGCGTGAAGCACTTGAGGGTTCAAAGTGCTCACCACACATCTAGATAAGTTCCTTCGGGGGTCTAGTTTCCAAAATGGGGTGACATGTGGGGGGTTTCCACTGTTTAGGCACATCAGGGCCTCCAAACGCGACATGGCGTCCGTTCTCAATTCCAGCCAATTGTAGCGCCCGCGTCCCTGCCTGCTGCCAGACGGGACGTCGCTCTCCTCACCTGCGCTCAGCGTCCTCAGTGCTCTCAGCCTCCTCTGCGCCTCTGGCATCCTCGGCGTCCTCCTTCCGCCCTGCTGGTCCCGCGCGCTCCTTCCCTGCTGCTGGCCTTAGGGCGCGCGCCCGCACCCTCCCCCGCTCTTAAAGGAGCCGCGCGCATTTTCCAAATCAGTCTCCAGCCAATGCTGGTGGACTCCACCCTATATTAAGGGCTTCTCCTTAATGGAGGTGCCCGAGCAATGTTGTTTCTGTGCAGTCTAACTCTGCTTCAGCCATCAGCTCCTGTTTCCAGTTGCCTGCCTGTTACCTGTCTGTTTGCCTGTCGGCCATCTGACTGCAGCTCTATCCAGAGGTTCGGACATCTTCAGCAGAGATCCCCGGCTGTTGCCTGCTCACCTGGGAGCGATCATCTGCCATCCGACTGCAGCTCTATCCAGGGGTTCGGACATCATCTGCGGAGATCCCCGGCTATTGCAGAGACTCTTGCCTGCTCACCTGGGAGCGATCATCTGCCATCCGACTGCAGCTCTATCTAGAGGTTCGGACATCATCAGCAGAGATCCCCGGCTATTCCAGAGACTCTTGCCTGCTCACTGGGAGCGATCATCTGCCATCCGACTGCAGCCTACCAGGAGGCTCCACCAGCTCAGGTCGTATATGCCTGTTTGTCTAGAGACTGCCCTGGTCACTTGCCGTGACAACCTGCCTGTTCAGAGACTGCCCTGGTCACTTGCCGTGACAACCTGCCTGCCCAGAGACTGCCCTGGTCACTTGCCGTGACAAACCTGCCTGCCCAGAGACTGCCCTGGTCACTTGCCGTGACAACCTGCCTGCCCAGAGACTACCCTGGTCACTTGCCGTGACAAACCTGCCTGCCCAGAGATTGCCTGGTCACTTGCCGTGACAACCTGCCTGTCCAGAGACTGCCCTGGTCACTTGCCGTGACAAACCTGCCTGTCCAGAGACTGCCCAGGTCACTTGCCGTGACAACCTGCCTGTTCAGAGACTGCCCTGGTCACTTGCCGTGACAACCTGCCTGCCAGAGACTGCCCTGGTCACTTGCCGTGACAAACCTGCCTGCCAGAGACTGCCCTGGTCACTTGCCGTGACAACCTGCCTGTCCAGAGACTGCCCTGGTCACTTGCCGTGACAACCTGCCTGTCCAGAGACTGCC
>JARQOD010000002.1:293106582-293145183 GCA_033576555.1 Oophaga sylvatica
CCTATCAGTCCCTGAACCCTGTAATCAGTCCTAAGAAGGATTCTGATTACCACCAAAGGGATATGGGCTGATCTCTGCTAAATACACAGATTAGAAATATAAGACAGACTGGAGAAAACACAGACTTGCATACACACTCAAACACAGAAGGAACATAAATGATCTGGGATATTAAACTCTAAGCAAGGTGAGCTTAAAACAACTAAGGAGCTCTTTAACTTAAGTCTATACAGATACAATCCTATCTGTGGTCTGCATGAAGAATTTCACTGGCAACTCCCAAAACAGACAACCAGAGATTTAAAGGAAACCAATCAACAAATAATTAATTGCAGCCGGGAGAAACTGCACCCAGTCCCAGAACTGAGCACAGACAGAATTAACTCCCTAACTGCCAAACACAAAGAAACAGCAACTCAGCTGTGAGAAGTCAGAATGTGCAACCGCGACGATCTTCGTGGCGATGCACACATGACAACGGCTCTCCCGGACTTCAATAATCGGATGCCTCCAAAAACGCTGCCGCTGCCGTCTTTCCTCTCTCTCTCCCTTTGTTGCTGGCAAGCAAATGCAAAAGCCTGAAACAGCGCGATGTCCATATTCAAGTTTATGCGAAAACTCTCCCAACAGAGATCCATGGTGACAAAGGGAACACCTGCAAAATCTGAAGAATTCAGCTGAACAGGGTCTATTTTAAGAAGTCCCATGACACTCGCCCACTTGTGTCCCATTGGTGGGGTCTGTTTCAAGGATTTTCCTCTTGTGCAATGTGTGACTCATGCGTCAAAAAACCGCAAACGCACGGAAAACGCTATATAAACGCATGTAAACGCTACTTTTTTTGGCGTTATGCATACTTTGATGTGTTAAAAAAATGCGCTTGAATGCGCTTGTTTGCATGTTTGAACACGTTTTTGGTAGCGCACGAAGCGCTGTGCTAAAAGACACAAATGTGAAATTAGCCTTATTACTTTTTTACCATTTTTTCACATCTGCCTAAAACTTCTGCAAAGGTTTGCAAATTATCTCCCTAAAGGTAAAATAATGCCAATAAAGGGCTACTTCTGTGAGAGAGTTAAAATTCTTACATTGAGTTGAGTAGGGCTTCTCTATATGGCATTTCTATTAGCAGCTAGGCCACTGTAATGTCAATGGATGTAACGCTGGTATTGTCTGTACTTTGTTTTCCAGCGTTACTCAGCATGTCTCTGCTTTAACCCTTTTGCTCCTTTCCCCCTAACCAGCTGGGATACTGTTGTCTGTTACCTGTATGGATGCTGCTCAGTTCCCAGCTCTGCTGCGTAGCCGTACTTGCGTGAGTGTCTCCGCTGCGTTGCATGACCACCCGCATGTGCAGTCCCTGACCTGCTGTAAAAGCCATCCGTAGCTTGCAAAGTCCTCTGCAGTGGTGCATGACTTACTACGTGTGTGGCAGCAGCTTCTGTCAGGTGCCTGGCCTGCTGTAGAGACCATCCGTAGGTTGCAAAGTCCTCTGCAGTGGTGCATGACTTACTACGTGTGTGGCAGCAGCTACTGTCAGGTGCCTGGCCTGCTGTAGAGACCATCCGTAGGTGGCAAAGTCCTCTGCACTGGTGCATGACTTACGTGTGTGGCAGCAGCCACTGTCGGGTTCCCTCTGTGTTGAGCTGTCTGGCTCTGCATAGGGGGCGCGGCCCACACCTGTCCTGCTTTTATGAGGATTGGGTGTGTACTAGAATTACTGCTCCAGCCTATCGCTGTGAAGCAGTTCATATATAAAGTTCCCAGCCCTAGTGGGAGTTGCCAGAGCTTTGCACTGACTTTGCATTGAGTTCCTGAACCTAGCCGTGTGTGGTTGTGTGTTCAGCTCCTGCTCTGAGTTTGATCAGCTCTGGAGAGCTGATTCCCCGTGTCCTGTCTTGTGTTTCTGCCTGGGGCTGAGTACCCAGATCGCCGTTCCTGGAGGCTGCATATCCAGGCCTGTTCCTGTTGTATCTTGTTTCCTGAATCCCTGATCCTGAATCTATCCCGGTACCTGAATGTCTGAACTGTGTCTTGTGTTTTCGCCTATGCTGGGGGCTGACTACCCAGATCGCCTTTCCTGGAGGCTGTATATCCAGGCCTGTTCCTGTTGTATCTTGTTCCCTGAATCCCTGACCCTGGATCTATCCCGGTACCTTAATGTCTGAACTGTGTCTTGTGTTTTCGCCTATGCTGGGGGCTGACTACCCAGAATGCCCTTCCTGGAGCCTGCATATCCAGGCCTGTTCCTGCTGTGTCTTATTACCCGTATCCCTGATCCTGGATCTGATCCTGTACCTGACTGTCTGAACTGTTTCCTCTGTGTTTTGTTCCTGAAGTCCTTCTGTGTCCTGCACCCTGTACCAGTGACTGTGATTCCTTGCTATATAACCTGAGTTCATCGTGGAAGGAGGAGTTCGGTGTGTGTGCTGAGTTTCTGTTACTCTGTGCTCAGCTTCTGTGCAATCCCCGGCCAGCTCCCGTTGAGCCTGGCGGGGCTTGCACCAGACCGCTGGGGCTCCTTTTCAGATCGATACTAGATGTCCGGAGTCCGAGGACTGTGTCCTCCCTGATGACCACTGCCTGATATCCGATGTCCGATGACCACTACCAGATGTCCGGATCCTATCCTTCCTGCCTAGTGTCCGGATCCTGCCGATCGTTGCCAGATGTCTAGAACCTGCCGATCGTTGCCAGATGTCCGGAGTCCGATGCCAGTGTTCTGATGTTCCTGAGATCCAATCCGTGTTCCTGATGTCTTGTCCGTGTTCCTGTGTTCCTGAGATCCAATCCGTGTTCCTGAGATCCAATCCGTGTTCCTTATGTCTTGTCCGTGTTCTGTGTCCCTGAGATCCAATCCTGATGTTCCAGTCCGTGTTCCTGACTCCCTGAGATCCAATCCATGTTCCTGATGTTCCAGTCCGTGTTCCTGACTCCCTGAGATCCAATCCGTGTTCCTGATGTCCTGTCTGTGTTCCTGTGTCCCTGAGATCCAATCCGTGTTCCTGATGTCCTGTCCGTGTTCCTGTGTCCCTGAGATCCAGTCCGTGTTCCTGATGTTCCGATGTCCTGCCGGTTCCTCCTTGGTCTACCCTGTGATGACGTCTGTCCTGGGTCGGTGTCTGATGTTCTCCTGCTGAGCCTGTGCTACGCCTGAGGCCTGAGAGTGAGGCCATACTAGTATGCCCGTGCCAGATGATCCTGGACTGCATCTACCCGTGATGACCCCGCCATCGTCTGAAGTCTGTCTGAGGTCGGTGTCTGATGTTCTCCTGCTGAGCCTGTGCTACGCCTGAGGCCTGAGAGAGAGGCCGCCCAAGTATGCCCGTGCCAGATAACCCTGGACTGCATCTACCCGTGATGTCCTCCTGCACTTGTCTGTGATCCTGAGTCGTGTACCCTTCTCTGATGTACGGAATTCGGGAGCCCGGTCTTATGTTTTGTTTATGTACTGTGTTTCTTTAAGTAAACTTTATGTTTCTTCATACCTGAAGTTGTGCGGTGTTGTCTAGTCCTGCAGGTCGCCATCTTGCCCACATGCTCAGCTGCCACGGATCCCGGTCACTGCCCTTCCCTAGTCCGGGCAGGCCCGGGTCTCCTCCGTGGTCCAGTGGGTCCACATTCTCTTACTATCTGGGACGCATGTCTCACGTCGTCGTGGACTGGCGGCGTGGGAGCATTGGCTAGTTAGGCAAGCTATGCCATGTCCCGACGCCCCGCAGCCGTGGGAAGCTTTACAATGGATGTGTACAAACCACATCAACTAAGGCCAATATCACACAAAACCACATCAAATAAGGCCAGTATCCTATATAAAATCTTGAGTGACCAATTGCCTCCAGAAATCACATGATTAATAAATTGAGTCGATCTGTGTGTAATATATTCTCAGTACAACTACAGCTGTTCTCTGAAGGCCTCAGAGGTTTGAATACTGGGGATCAAAAAGCATCATGATGTCACGATGCTGCAATGCAGGTAGATGCAAGCTCAACTAGATGGCAATAGAGTGGAGGGAGGACTGTGCACAGCAAGAGCAGACTTGCAAATGCAGCAGCGAGGCCACCACCAGGTGGCAGCGGAATAGTCAACAAGCCAAGTCGATATTAGTCTGTAGCGCAGTACCAAAGGAATAGACAAGCACAGTGTCAAAAACAAGCCAAATGGGTCAGTACCGGAGAGGAGCAGATATGCCAAAGACAAGAGACAAAACAGCAAGTCAGGGTCCAAGCCAAGTCTAAACCAGGGAGTTAATACACAAAAGGGGAACAGAGTCGTGATGAGAAGAGGTGATAAACAGACAAGGGTTCAGTCAGCAAGCAGCAGCACAGATCAGGGCAAACGGAGTGAGCTGCACACACCGTAGGCAGAAACTATAACTGACACCGCCTGCTTGATGCAGCGGAGATAAATAGTAAACCTGAAACCAGACTGAGGCTGAGAAAGTTAACTCCTGACATGATAAGACCAGGAAAAGGGAAGACAGGACTCAAATCCACTACATTGAATGAGTAGATTATTGTTATCACACTTTTTTTTATACCACTGTCATCTATATTTTTAATTTCATGTGTAACTGTATTTACAGTTAGGTCCATAAATATTTGGACAGAGACAACATTTATCTAATTTTGGTTCTAGACATTACCACAATGAATTTGAAACAAAACAAATCAGATCCAGTTGAAGTTCAGACTTTCAGCTTTCATTTGAGGGTATCCACATTAAAATTGGATGAAGGGTTTAGGAGTTTCAGCTCCTTAACATGTGCCACCCTGTTTTTAAAGGGACCAAAAGTAATTGGACAGATTAAATAATTGTAAATAAAATGTTCATTTCTAGTACTTGGTTGAAAACCCTTTGTTAGCAATGACTGCCTGAAGTCTTGAACTCATGGACATCACCAGACACTGTGTTTCCTCTTTTTGATGCTCTGCCAGGCCTTCACCGCGGTGGTTTTCAGTTGTTGTTTGTTTGTGGGCCTTTCTGTCTGAAGTTTAGTCTTTAACAAGTGAAATGCATGTTCAATTGGGTTGAGATCAGGTGACTGACTTGGCCATTCAAGAATATTCCACTTCTTTGCTTTAATAAACTCCTGGGTTGCTTTGGCTTTATGTTTTGGGTCATTGTCCATCTGTAGTATGAAATGACGACCAATCAGTTTGGCTGCATTTGGCTGGATCTGAGCACACAGTATGGCTCTGAATACCTCAGAATTCATTCGGCTGTTTCTGTCCTGTGTCACATCATCAATAAACACTAGTGACCCAGTGCCACTGGCAGCCATGCATGCCCAAGCCATCACACTGCTTCCGCCATGTTTTACAGATGATGTGGTATGCTTTGGATCATGAGCTGTACCACGCCTTCGCCATACTTTTCTCTTTCCATCATTCTAGTAGAGGTTGATCTTGGTTTCATCTGTCCAAAGAATGTTCTTCCAGAACTGTGCTGGCTTTTTTAGATGTTTTTTAGCAAAGTCCAGCCTAGCCTTTTTATTCTTGATTCTTATGAGTGGCTTGCACCGTGCAGTGAACCCTCTGTATTTAATTTCATGCAGTCTTCTCTTTATGGTAGATTTGGATATTGATACGCCTACCTCCTGGAGAGTGTTGTTCACTTGGTTGGCTGTTGTGAAGGGGTTTCTCTTCACCATGGAGAGTATTCTGTGATCATCCACCACTGTTGTCTTCCGTGGGCGCCCAGGTCTTTTTGCATTGATGAGTTCACCAGTGCTTTCTTTCTTTCTCAGAATGTACCAAACTGTAGATTTTGCCACTCCTAAAGTTGTAGCAATTTCTCGGATGGGTTTTTTCTGTTTTTTGCAGCTTAAGGATAGCTTGTTTCACCTGCATGGAGAGCTCCTTTGACCGCATGTTTCCTTCACAGCTAAACCTTCCAAATGCAAACACCACACCTCAAATCAACACCGGCCCTTTTATCTTCTTAATTGAGAATGATATAATGAAGGGATTGCCCACACCTGTCCATGAAATAGCCTTGGAGTCAATTGTCCAATTACTTTTGGTCCCTTTAAAAACAGGGTGGCACATGTTAAGGAGCTGAAACTCCTAAACCCTTCATCCAATTTTAATGTGGATACCCTCAAATGAAAGCTGAAAGTCTGAACTTCAACTGCATCTGATTTGTTTTGTTTCAAATTCATTGTGGTAATGTCTAGAACCAAAATTAGATAAATGTTGTCTCTGTCCAAATATTTATGGACCTAACTGTATATTTGATTTTTGGAATGATATTCCTTTATACAGTGTTTATTGTTAACATTGTCTAAATTACTGTAATCAGCACTTTATTATGCACATTTGCACTTTCCCTCATGTTTTTTATCTCTTTGTATTGGTTACACTTAGTTCTACTTACTCACTGTGGTGTATTCCATACTTACCTATATCGTATCTAAGCTCCTACACTATGGACATGTGCGCATGCCCGTGACTTTTGCGTTCCAGAGCATCATCGCTGGCGCCCGACACATGAAGCTTGCGGATCACGGTTGCTAGGGAAGTGGGAAGCCTGACGGTGATGCAAGATCCGGCGCTCGCGTCGCGTGCGCATGCGCCATTCTACTTGCCCTATTAGTGGCAACAGCTGATACCAGCATATAAAAATATGTTGCGACACACTCTTTTTATGGCCCCCTGTAGAAGTCTACTCGAAATGTGCGTAGGGGCTGACAGTCTGCCGACACACTGGGACCTACATGGGTGAGGATCAATCTTTGGTTTACCACACTACTTAAGAGCTTTGTTAAGCATAGACCTGGTATACTTTATGGTTATTTTTACCTAAGAACCTGATTCCTCTGGTCGTTTTATTTATCATCTCAGTGTTGTCTGACATCTTTTTACCTGTGTCCTTAATGGTGTTAATACCTAGCTGTATGTATTGGTATTGAATTACTATTGGTATTTTTATCATTTTTTCCAATAAATGTGATTTTGTATTTACTTGTCACAGTCTTTATGGCATCAATTTTTATATCAATTTACAGTTGGTAACAGTGTTCTGTTCAATGATCTGTTCTCCTAGTACCTAGGCAAAAAGTACTTGTTTTACTATAATTGGAATAGAAGTGTTACATTCAATTAGCACACTAGAAAACATTCACATCAACGATAAATGAACTTATTTCAAGTAACGGACTTGTACACAAGTACAATTTATTTAATCCTTTTAAGCACAGTATATTTATTTATTTTACTCATTTATATAGCGCCATTAATTCCACAGCACTTTACACACATTATCGTCGCTGTCCCGATGGGGCTCACAATCTAGATTCCCTATCAGTATGTCTTTGGAATGTGGGAGGAAACCGGAGTACCTGGAGGAAACTCATGCAAACACGGGGAGAACATACAAACTCCTTGCAAATGTTGTCCTTGGTGGGATTTGACCCCAGGACCCCAGCGCTGCAAGGCTATGGTACTAACCACTGAGCCACCATGCCACCTTTACATCTTTTGTAAAAGGGATTGTCAGTGCATAGTGGTAGGTAAAAAGAGGGTCTGTTATAAAAAAAAAGTCCATTAGATGAACATGGTTATTATCCAATGTATTATATGACTGGCAGGAGAAGGTGTGAAGAAAACCTTTTTAACTGCTCCCTTGTCAACCAATTTTCACTATTGTACTTTTGTTTTTTCTCCAATTCTTTCCCCTGCAATAATTTTTTTCCTTCAACATAGCCATTTGAGGGCTTATTTTTAATAAACCATTAAACTAACCATGTAATGTACTGAAAAACATGTTAACTAAGTACCATATAATTATTTCATGCACTATGCTATTTATTTATTTACTTCAGGGTATTTAATCGTTATGTTTCTGTCTTTGGGTTTTTTTTGTTCAGGGGCCAGTGTGAATGTGCACTTACACACTGCATGCATGCATGCCAGTTTATATCTCAGTTCATACCTTTGGTTTTTTTCTGTCTATTTGCATCATGTGCATATAAAGGTGTGGTCTTCCTTTTCCTTGAACTGGGCATTATATTGATGTAGTCTCCCATGACTGCCAAAACTGTGTCCACTAGTTGGGCCCAGTCCTTCTCAGCCCTTATCCACATGCATGTCAGTTGACAAACAGTAAAGTTTTTAATATTAGAGTTAGGACTGTCCCAATTATGGTCACTGTGACGGGGTGGGATGGCTTTCACATTTTTTTTTATCAAAAAACATATTAACTAAGTACCGTATATTATTTTCATGCACTATGCTATTTATTTATTTACTTCAGGGTATTTAATCATTATGTTTCTGTCTTTGGGTTTTTTCTGTTCAGTGGCCAGTGTGAACGTGCACTTACACGATGCATGCACATCAGTTTATATCCCAGTTTCCAGTTTATATCCCAGCACTGCGCAAGAGCCTGGCTTTGATTGATGTGAATGATGCCGATGACATCGCTATGTGCTTGCACAGAGCTGTTTATGCTGTTCTCACAGTAGGGCAGAGCAGAGTGCTCGTAAGACTACTGCGCAGGCGCGATATCTTGGTTTGCAATGTGGATGATGTGTTCACATCAATCAAAGCAATAGGACGTGATTAGGAGCAGAGACTGGAGACAAATGCCGCAGCGAGGAAGCCCATCATACCAAACCACCCTTATTTACATACAGTGCGGGAGCATACCAAATGGTATTTTTGGGGGTATGCATGGAGAGTTGGGAGCTTATAGACGTTTGTGGGATGCAGCACAGGAGCAGTTAAAGGTGGTGCCATTTGTTCATAGGCTCATTGACATTTGAAAGAGGTGACTTAGGATATGCAGATACCAAATAAGCTTTATTTATATTTATTTAATTTTAATTTTGAAATGTAAAAAGAATAATGCAAACATATATAAATGTGTGTATATATATATATAAATTTTTATGCAATTATTTTTACACTTTTTTTAGTCTCCCCAAGTGACTTAAACTTTTGATTGTTTGATTGCTTGTACAATAGACTGCAATACATTAGTACTGAAGTATATTATAAAATTACAGATCTACTACAGTATGAAGCAAAGCCACAGGCTTCATAAGTATGAAAACATAACAGTGATCGATGAGTTCAGCGGATATCCCTTGATAGAGTCATGGGAGAACCAATGGACAAGTAACTCCCCAGATCAAACCACTTAAATGCCTCTGAAAGAATTTTAGCAGAATCAAAGTTATAGTATTTCTGCTGTTAGAGGCAGGTGCTGGCTGTATAACACAGCTGGCTGCCGTCATTCATGGAGCTGGCTCAAATCCTGAGCGTGTTCCATTCAAGAGCACTAGACATCCATTGTACGTACATGGCCAAATGCAGTAACGGTTCAATAGACAGTAAATAAAGATGAGAACTGTCTAATTTGAGTTACTGAAGAAAGTTAGATAGTTTTTAATGTCTCTTGTTTAGTCGGTAGCAGATACCAGTACTAAGTAATCTTATACTTGCTTCTATCACAATGGAAACATTTCCTCTATGTGTATACAGAGGAATAATTCTTATATTTATTCTGACAATACTAAAGACCTGCATAGGTCAAAACTTATAACCCAGCTTTCAAGCACATTTCTTTGTGAGTCACAGATGAGTTGTCTCATTCTTACAAGTGATAAGGTTATATTTATAATAACATGAATAATTCTGGTCCATTACTATACTACATTAATTCAAAGTTTCACAGATTGGTATTTTATTTATTAGACCAAAGTTTATTTCTTATGTCTCATCTCCAGATATTTTATCTTCTTCAACATGCAATTTACATTAAACACGAGACTGGTAAAACCATTCAAATTTTACAAACAATTTTTGGAGCTCATAGTTTAGAATAATTTATAAATAATGATAGAAGTGTTGCATGTAACTCTGCATTGATAAATATTATATACATACAATTTGTTATGATTTAACTGTATGACTTTAAAGCAAGAGATTTTATGATCAATAACACATCTGAAAAGAATACCAATGTTCTACAGTCAAATTAGTTTGGAGACAAAAACAGTTTAATCAAACTAATTTTGTGCTGCTGAAAACGAATATGATGCTTAAATGTTCTGATCGGCTCTAATTTTCAAGTTCCAAATTAAGTTGTAATTTCAAGTTGTCACACGTTTCATGCAGTCCTATAGAAAAATTACATCTTTATTATTTCATCATCATTATTGCATTGTTAGTAGCGAGTTTATTACATCATCTATTTAGTCTATTGAGTCTTCAGTATTCTATCATCTTAGGAGACAAATCAAAAAACTCCAACTCAGATCTGATGACATAATCCTAATTACAGTTGCATCACCTAGTTAAATAAATGCTCTCTGTGTAAGATATACAGTTTTAGGATCTCTTAGTTTAGTTTCTTAGCATTTTAACACGTTTCTGTATGCATTCTCACATATGACTCGTACTTGCACTAATTAAGCAGATAGTTTTTGCTACATATGCAGAGAGGATACTTTTGCACCACATAGGCGAAACTTGACTACCATGATAAGGAAAGCCTACACCCTGTATTTTGGCTGCAGAATAGGAGATCAGGATAAGAGTTAGGGCCCCGTCTCACATAGCGACACACCAGCGATCCTGACGACGATCAGGATCGCTGGTGTGTCGCTACATGATCGCTGCTGAGCTGCCAAACAGGCAGCTCAGGCAGCGATCAGGACAGCGACACTGCGGGTAACGTCGCCTAGTTACCCGCAGTGTACATTGAATACCAGCGCACTGATGCAGGGAGCTGGTAACCAAGGTACACGTCGGGTTTCCAGGCGCTGCGCGGTGCCTGGAAACTCGACTTGTACCTTGGTTCCCAACTCCCCTGCAGCAGCGTGCTGGTATCCAACGTACACATCGGGTTTCCAGGCACAGCCCGGCGCCTGGAACCCCGATGTGTACCTTGGTTACCAGTAGATCGCTGGTCTCCTGCCTGCCACACGCAGCGATGCGTGCTGGCCAGCGGGAGACCAGCGATCAAAAAAAGTCCTGGCATTTCTGACACGACCAGCGATTCACAGCAGGGGCCTGATTGCTGGTACGTGTCAGATATAGCGAGATCGCTGCTGAGATCGCTGTTTAGCAGCGATCTCACTAGCGATCTCGCTATGTGAGACGGGGCCCTTAGTCTCCACACATATACTGCAATAGATGTGTATCACATCTTACCCAGTGGTTGCGTAATGCAGATGTCTGGATCTAAAGGTACTGCCACACTAAACAATCCCGCTAGCGATCACGATAACGACGCATACTAATGCGATCGCTAGCGGGATTGTTTCTATATCGCTAAATGCGGCCACATTTAGCGATATAGTTAACGACACTATCGCCGTTAGCGATCTTCTTAACGACTTTAGCGGTACAAAAGTACCGCTAAATCGCTAAGAAAAGGTGCCACACAGCGATAAGATACTTACCCAGCGGGAGCGCCGACGATAAAATAGGGTCCGGAACGATTCCAGCGACGAGCGAGATCACAGCAGGAAGCTCGTCGCTGGAAGCTGCCGCACTGAACAATATCGCTAACGGGATCGCTAAATAGTGACGTTTTTTAGCGATCCCGTTAGCGATATTGTTTAGTGTGGCATACCCTTAATGCACAGTGTCACAACGTGGAAACAGTCAAGGATAATTAAAATTCTATTTACATACAGTGATTTAAGTAAATCTAAACAATTAGCGTTAGTAACTAGGCAGATTAACATTTAACCAAAGATAACAATAAACTTGGAAAACAAAGTAAGTCTTTATCTAATGTCAATGTTCTGTTCACAGCAGTGGTGCAGCCAATCATGAGAGCCACCATGTAAATTCTCTCGCTGAAATTCTGGCCCCAGCAGAGGTCACCTGTTTTTCCCAATAGGCCGCAAGTCTCTTTTTGATGTAGTCTATCTAAGCCCATTGAGCCTCCCATGGTTCTCTCCCAATCTGAGACCAAAATCCCTGCTGACCTCGGTACCATAGAGGATAGCTGAAAGTGAATGCCCTGTTCACTAGCACTGTCCTTCGCAGTCACAGGAGCATCCCACCTGTTGCAGTCTCCTCATGGATCTTTTGGGCTTGACCATCAATGGAAATCTCTCAAGATTGGACCAGAGTGGACCAGGCCTTGGCTCTTAATGGGTGATGTGTGGTCTCTTGAGCTTTATTGGCATGGGGCACAAACCCTGGTCCCAACAGTGCAGAATCCGAGCCTTGTCAGGTGATGGCCAATAGCTTGCTGTCGTAGGTTTTCTGCTGAAGCCTGTTATGCTGGCCTCAGCAACATCCCTGGAGTGCATCTGATTTGTTCTCCTCTCTGTCACCAAATCTGCCTGTGGTTTGGCATGCAGGGCTTTTATATCCAGGAAGTCCTTCCTGTGGGTCACCTGATCAGGTCCAGCACACAAAGTTGATCCCCTTGCAAATCTTCCAGCACCATTTGGTTCCACTTGATTTCACCGGGCCTGCAGATGGCAGTGTCTCCTCTTTATTGGCACATCCTGAAAGGGCTCTTCAGGGATTTCACTGCTTCTGATTACAGTTGCATGAGCAATCTATGCCTTTTGCAGTCTCAATGATCTAGAGATAGCCAACTGATCACACTACCAATTGCTATTTCTGCATTGTGACACCCATTAGGAAAGAAGCTTCAAGGAAGAAGAAGTGGACATTACAGTATACAAATATTACATCTGCAATACACCCAGTACCACATAAAGAAGAACTGATGGTTCCAAAAGCACCAGAAACATTTTCAGTCTAAACAAGTGAGGAAGAAGGAAGCGCTTGGTGTCAAGAAGCATCAACCTCTCACTACCCAGACTTTCTGTCAGCAACCTCAACACATTATGACACAAAGTAAACTGAACAATCTTGTTGGAGATTTGGATCTGCTCAAGAGTAAAGGCACTGTCACACTTAGCGATCGCACTAGCGATCACGACAACGACACAACCTGGCGAGATCGCTAGTGCGATCGCTATGTGGTCGCTAGTTAGCTTCCAAACATAAAGATTTCATCAGAGATCAGCGATCTGTATAACGACCTCTGCGGTCGTTGGGAAAACCTAGTCCCACCTGCGATGCTGGTAAAGTCGTTCATAAAGGGTGTCACACTCAGCGATTCAGGCTCACCAGCGGGACACCAACGCCCACAAAACGGCTCCGAAAATTCATGAGCAATCAGCGACATAACAGCAGGGGCCACATCGCTGCTACATGTCACACACACAGCTAAGTTGCTAACGAGATCGCTACTGCGTCATAAAATCGGTGACTCTTTAGCGATCTCGTTAGCGATCTCGCTTAGTGTGACAGTACCTTTAAGCTGAGTTCTTAAGTTCCAGGCTACAGCAATGTAATCTCCTAGCGGGCGATGTTCGAATTTCTTTGTTCTGCAACCATGATAAAGATCTTGTCTAATACTTCTTTATAGAGGGTAATCTTGGCTTGCAACAACATCAACAGTTTTATGGAAGCTCTGAAGATAAGTTATAATCTAGGCGAATGGAGACTCCTCATAGATTCGTCCAAAACAAGCCTATAAGCAGTCTTACTGCATAATGACAGTGCATTACCTTCAATTCCAGTTGGTTATGTAGTCCACATGAAAGAAATCTATGGCAACATAAAACTGTTGAAGTGTCTGAACTATATTCAACATTTGTCGGCCCTTTGTGGTGACTTAAAGGTGATTGCCCTCTTACTTGGTCTCCAGAGTGGATACACAAAGTACTGCTTTCTGTGTGAGGGGGATAGTCGTGCAAGAGAATATCACTACAATAAGAGACTTACCTCTCTGACATTCACTTCAGCCAGGGAGTAACAATGTCTTGCATACAGCATTTGTTGACCCATATAAGATTTTGTTATCATCATTGCATATCAAGTTGGGTCTAATGAAGAACTTTGTAAAGGCAATGGTCAAAAATGCAAAAGCAATCTAGTATATCATTGATAAATTTCCAAGGTTGACTGAAGCAAAGATAAAGGAAGGAGTCTTTATTGAACTTCAGGTCCGTAGTTCCTACAAGATGTATAGTTTCTCTGTTTGTTGTGGGACAAGGAAACGGCTGCATGGGTAGCATTGACATTAGTGGTAACTATTTTTGGAGGAAATTCAAGAGCAGATAACTATGAAGAGATGGGGAAAATCTTCTCAAAACATATAAGGATTTTGGTTGTAACGTGTTTAGACACATTTTACTTATTTGAATTGTTGCTAAGTTTCCTTTAAATAAATATTGGAAAAAGGTCATAACAAAATATTCTGCATCTTTATATTTAAAATAATAATAATGTTTGATAGTACTGAAACTGTTATGCATTAATTATATGTAGCAGTAAAAGGAAAACTCTTTGATATCATAGAAACAAAATCCAACTAAAACTTTTCATTATAACTGAACTGGACAACTTTTGTAAATATGCATAAGCGTGTAATCAGAGGTGGACATTAGTTTTAACCATAAAAAACTATGGCATTTGAACTTGTCTAAATTTGAAAGGGCTTTTCCTTTTTGGAATCTGTTTTATTAGAAGGGTCTCTTATACAGTATTTAAGCTGATCACAAGCTGTCCTCAGTATCTCCAGCTATTATCTATAATCTGTATGGGAACATGGCAACAGGTTAATTTCCATACAGCACCACCTGATGAGAAATAATGCATTACACAGGTCTCATTTAAATCATTTGTAATTAGAGATGGGCAAATATATTTGAAAGGAATTGAATTCTACTCAAACTTAAAAAAAAGCCTTATTCTCCATGCAGATTATTTGTAATTCACAATATGGCAGCTAGCAGTACCAACGACGTAGCTGCAAAAGGTTAAAAAACAAAACAAAAACTAATACCTCTCTGCTCACCTCTCTAGTGACCTCTCTGGTCACCACCGCTGCTCATTATCCCCGTAAGCTCTTAACACTATGCTGAGACTTCTGGACACAACTAGGCCTGGGAAAAACAAGCACAAGGGTGGGCGTCATAAGGTAGCACCACGTGTTGTGATCTCACAACATACAGTAGCTGCAAAGAAGGCACATGACCAGAAATGTCTCAGGTCTTCTCTTGGCTATAGGTCCCGGCTTAGAGTGGGACCTAGGCACCTCTCTGCATATGAGCATGGTAAGGAATCGGCAATAATGTGACATCACGACTTATTCCGTAACCTTACAATGTGGGATTTACGGACGCACTAGTTGGTTTTTTTCAGTCAACATCTTACATTTACTATACCCTGGGGTCTCTCCAGTGCCAAGAGAATAATAAGTGACATTCAATTTGCATAGAAATGAATTTTCTGTTAAAATCCATTCGATTTAGCAAAGTCAATTCTTGCCAGATCTGCTTATCTTTCTCTACTGTAATGCATAGAGAAGCAAGATCCTCCAGAGTTAGACAAGCTCTTAGTAACCTTAAGGCTGTGTTTCCACCGTCAGGAAACACAGCGCTTTGGACGGAGCGGAAAGTCCACTCCGCCCAAAGCCCCGCCCCCTAGTGAACGTGCGGTCAATCCGGATGTGTTCATTGAACACATCCGGAATCACCGCAACGCTATATAGCCCTGTGTTATTTCCCTTGCGGTGACGCAGCGTCGCCACAAGGGAATAGGACATGCTGCGATCTGAAAAGACGCGCAGCATGTCCGTTAACGCAGGTCTGCTGCCTGCGTGTTTTTACGCATAGTGGAGACGGGATTTCTTGAAATCCCCTCCACTATGCTGTAACATCTGGACCTGCGTGTTTGACGCTGCGCCAGCGCACAGCGTCAAACACACAGCAATTATTGAGTGTTTCTTGACCGTGGAAACATACCCTAAAATGGGTTTTCTTGTACAGACAACCCTATTAAGAATTTGTAGTTGTAACCCAACACCTAGGTAGAAGCCTGGCACACGTGGTACTATACCTAACAAAGTGCTATGATGTATGTTAACTCTAATTTAGTGGATAGTATAATGCAATTACTATGTTACTGTGGTATATGTCATTTCATTTTCATCAGAAGTCCTTACCTTATGATCTGTACTGCTTGGAACGCCATGTAGCACAGCTAAGGCTGTGATACTGAAATCACCTTGCACAAAGATGGCTGTCGTTTCCTCTCATCAGAGACTCCGCTCATTTTGAGATGTCATTGGAATGCATATGTGCCACAATGACGTCACAAAATGGGTGGAGCCTCCAACTCAGTCACATACGTCTAGAATTTGTCTTGGCCTTTTGTTTTGCCCAGAAATCTAATATATACTTACCTTGTAATGTGTTCACATCCTGTTCCATCCAGATGTGTCCAGAAGATCCCAGAATTCCAAACGGTGGAAATTTACTGACCGCCATATTGGGACACCCAAGTGATGGGTGTCTCAATATGGAAACTAATCAAAAATATTAAGGTTTGCACCAAAACATACCAAGAATGATTACTCTAGAGCATAGGAACTGCATTGCTGCATAGAAAAAAATTGAAAAAAGCGCTATATGATGTATATATGAAATATGTATCTGCAAAAAGATTAGCTAGTCTATTCCTGCCCCATAAATTGTAGGCTTTTTACCCAGGAGAGGTGACATAACAGGATAGTAACATAGTTATAGTAACATAGTTATTAAGGTTGAAGGAAGACTTTAAGTCCATCTAGTTCAACCCACACCCTATCCTAACCTGCCCTAACATGTTGATCCAGAGGAAGGCGAAAAAAACCCAAGTGGCAAACACTAAGCTTCACATTGGGGAAAAAAATTCCTTCCCGACTCCACATACGGCAATCAGACTAGCTCCCTGGATCAATGCAATATCTAGGAAACTAGTGAATATAGCCTGTAATATTATACTTTTCAAGAAAGGCATCCAGTCCCTTCTTAAATTTTAGTAAGGAATCACTCATTACAACTAAGACGGCAGAGAGTTCCATAGTCTCACTGCTCTTACAGTAAAGAATCTGCATCTGTGATTATGGCTAAACCTTCTTTCCTCCAGACGTAGAGGATGCCCCCTTGTCCCCATCACAGGTCTAAGAGTAAAAAGATCATTAGAAAGGTCTTTATACTGTCCCCTCATATATTTATACATTGTAATAAGATCACCCCTAAGCCTTCGTTTTTCCAAACTAAATAACCCCAAGTGTAATAACCTGTCTTGGTATTGCAGACCCCCCAGTTCTCTAATAACCTTGGTCGCTCTTCTCTGCACCCGCTCCAGTTCAGCTATGTCTTTCTTATACACCGGAGACCAGAACTGCACACAGTATTCTAAGTGTGGTCACACCAGTGACTTGTATAGAGGTAAAATTATGTTCTCCTCATGAGCATCTATGCCTCTTTTAATGCATCCCATCATTTTATTTGCTTGGCAGCAGCTGGCTGACACTGGCCACTAAATGTGAGTTTGTCGTCCACCCATACACCCAGGTCTTTTTCAGTGACAGTTTTGCCCAGTGTTTTACAATTAAGCACATAATTATACATCTTGTTTGTTCTACCCAAGTGCATGACCTTACATTTATCCCCATTAAAGCTCATTTGCCATTTATCAGCCCAAGCTTCTAGTTTACATAAATCCTCCTGTAATATAAAATTATCCTCCTCTGTATTTATTACCCTGCAGAGTTTAGTGTCATCTGCAAATATTGAACATGTGACCCAATTGACGAAGGACACCGTGACGTGGTAATTGGGCATACATATATTGGCCAATCTATGCGCTAAGAGCCTTCATTTTTTTCATAGCAATTTTTGCAGATACATATTTCATATATACATCATATAGTGCTTTTTTCAGTTTTTTTCTATGCAGCAATACAGTTCCTATGCTCTAGAGTAATCATTCTTGGTAAGTTTTGGTGCAAACCTTAATATTTTTGATTTGTATACTTTCTTTGGTTGGCGCCTGTTCCCACTAGCTTAGATGTGCTGGTCCTTTTTTTGTCTATTTGTATTAAGCCTTTTGGACATGTGTACTCACTCCCAATAGACATAGGTGATTTTAATCAGATTAGCTGGTCTATTCTTGCCCCATAAATTGTAGGCTTTTTGCCCAGGAGAGGTGACATAACAGGATAGTGACCCAATTGACGAAGGACACCGTGACGTGGTAATTGGGCATACATTTGGGCCGGATAAAAGGTCATCGAGGACCATAAATGGCCCTGGGGCCTGAGGTTCCCCACCCCTGCTCTAGAGTAATCTTTCTTGGTAAGTTTTGGTGCAAACCTTAATATTTTTGATTTGTATACTTTCTTTGGTTGGCGCCTGTTCCCACTAGCTTAGATGTACTGGTCCTTTTTTTGTCTATCAATATGGAAACTGCTGGTAGTACCAGCCTCTTGCGCGTTACCACCAGCGGAACACCGTCGCACCACGCACACACACACACTGTATACGCTGTAGACACTACACACATACACACTGTATATGCCGTACGCACCACACATACACACACTGTATACATCGTACGCACCACACACACAATGTATATGCCATACGCACCACACACACACTGTATACACCGTACGCACCACACACACAATATATATGCCGTACGCACCACACACACACTGTATACACCGTACGCACCACATACACACTGTATATGCCGTACACACCACACACACACTGTATACACCGTATGCACCACACACACAATGTATATGCCGCACGCACCACACACACACTGTATACGCCGTAAGCACCACACACACACTGTATACACCGTACGCACCACACACACAATGTATATGCCGTACGCACAACACACACACTGTATACGCCGTAAGCACCACACACACACACACACACACACTGTATACACTGTACGCACTACAAACACAGTGTATGTGCCATACGTACTACATACACACACTGTATATGCGGTACACACCACACACACACTGTATACGCCGTACGCATGACACACACACTGTATATGCCGTACGCACCACACACACACTGTATACGCTGTATGCACCGCACACACACACGCTGTATATGCCGTACGCACCACACACACACATTCACACTGCATATGCCGTATGCACCACACACACTGTATACGCCGTACACACACACTGTATACACTGTATGCACCACACACACTTTATACATCATACTCACTGCACACACACTTTATATGCCGTACGCACCACACACACTGTATACGCCGTACACACTACACACACACACTATACGCCGTACACACCACACACACTGTATATGCTGTACGCACTGCGCACACACACACTGTATAAGCCGTACGCATCACACACACACTGTATACGCTGTATGCACCACACAGACATACACACTGTATATGCTGTACATACACACACTGTGTATGCCGTACGCACCACACACACATGTATATGCTGTATGCACCACACACACTGTACACGCCGTACGCACCACACACACTGTATACGCCGTATGCACTACACACACACACACACTGCATACGCTGTATGCACCACACACACACTGTATACACCGTACGCACCACACACACACACTGTATACTCCATGTGCACCACACACACTGCATACGCCATATGCACCACACACAAGGTATACGCCGTACGCACCACACACACACTGTATACGCCATACGCACCACCACACACACACTGTAAATGCCGTACGCACCACACACACTCTGTATCCGCCGTACACACAACACACACTGTATACACTGTACGCAGCCTCTTGGGTGGTACCACCAGCGGAATACCGTTGCCGCCGGGATCAGCCGAATGATTCACTGACCGCCGCCATCTTTGTACATGAGGAGCGTATGTGCAGTTTTAAAGAGAGAGTGGATAGGTGGGTGAGAACATGGGGGGAGAGATTCTCAACGCTGTAAAGCCTCCCCCCATCGTGACATTACCGCCCTCCCAATGCGATAGCATTGGGCCTCCATCTAGTAAATAAATAAATATTTAAAAAACACCCACACCCTGGTGCACCAGAGCAATAAAAGTTAACCTGGTGTAACAAATAAGGTTGTAAAAAATACAATATTACGATCCTTTGTAAAATTATGAATGTATATACTGCTACTTTTGAATTAATTTTTTTTCTTAATTTTTACATTCTTGCAGCATACTACTAAAAATAAAAAAATGCTTTATTTTATATTTTTTAGGACCATATATTTTAGCTTTAGCCAGGCACAGGTTTTCTCCCTGAAGTAATGTTGGAGAAGCTTTAGAATATAACATGCAGTAGAACATGCCCGGCTTTTCATATCTGTACAGAATCCAACAGGAAAAATAAACTACACCTTTTCATAATAAATTAGAAGTACAAAGAGGTAACGTAATTCCACATAAACCCATATGAGTGCCCTGTTATGGCACCCTCCATATATAATGTAACTGTGGACATGAAGGATGTTATTGTACCTTGCCTCTATGGTTCATTTGTGGCTTTTTCTAAAAAAGAAGGAATCAAAAAAGTGCCACAAATTGTTCTATGTGAACATGGCCTTCTTCAAGTATTGTTTTGCCTTGGTTCTTATTTTTTCCCATATAGTATAAGATACAAATGCTTAATACATCTAGTATTTCACATAGTCATATCATTACAGCAGAAATTACTTTGTAACATTTATATCTAATAAAACAATGTTAAAAAGCAAACTTATATATTTCATATTCAAACATAACATTTTGCTGTGGTAGTCAATAACCATACATTGATATCACTGCTGAGCAACGTATAATACATATTGTCAACCATTGTTCATACTGTAGTCCGTCAATTAAGTGGGAACGTGTCAGTCTATTCCTGCTGCCCAACAAGTGAATCAGAGCCTGGCTATATGAATGCAGCCAGTAAGATTTTCTCTGAAAAGTTACAACATTGCCCCCCCGCTGGCTTCTCCACAAACCCCTCTATTTGATCGACAGATCTCTCCCAATGAGACATACAAAAGATGCACAGCTAATAATGAAATGAGTGCTAACTCAGTAAGCAAAGACTACGGTACAACCAAAAGAAAAGAGCATTACACAACAATAAGCACAACTGTATAAAAATATAGAAATTTTATTGAGACCAAAATACGAGCACCAATATAAAAACAATTAAAACTAAGATAACTCCAAAACTGACAAAAACATAACAGAAATGATGGAACCCATAAAAATATAAAGCAATGGTAAAAAAAAAAACCTATATGTCAATGGATAAGATCAAGTATACCTGGGTATATACCAAATGGTACCTGAGAAGGAACACCTATATAATATCATCAAAATGTCTTATATAATATCATCAAAATGTCCTATATAATATCATCAAAATGTCCCATATATATCATCAAATGTCATAAATAATTGCAAGCAAAAAGTGTACGGCATATATACACAGTCTGCAGAATTATTAGGCAAGCTGTATTTGAGAGGATTCTTGAACAACAACGATGTTCTCAATCAACCCAAAAGACTCATAAATATCAAAGCTTAATATTTTTGGAAGTTGGAGTGGGTTTTTTGTTTAGATTTGGCTATCTTAGGAGGATATCTGTTTGTGCAGGTAACTATTACTGTGCAGAATTATTAGGCAACTTAATAAAAACCAAATATATACCCATCTCACTTGTTTATATTCACCAGGTAAACCAATATAACACAAAATTTAGAAATAAACATTTCTGACATTCAATAAAAAAAAAATAAATCAGTGACCAATATAGCCACCTTTCTTTACGATGACACTCAAAAGCCTTCCATCCATAGATTCTGTCAGTTGCTTGATCTGTTTACGATCAACATTGCGTGCAGCAGCCACCACAGCCTCCCAGGCACTGTTCCGAGAGGTGTACAGTTTTCCCTCCCTGTAGATCTCACATTTTATGAGGGACCACAGGTTCTCTATGGGGTTCAGATCAGGTGAACAAGGGGGCCATGTCATTATTTTTTCTTCTTTTAGACCTTTGCTGGCCAGCCACGCTGTGGAGTATTTGGATGCATGTGATGGAGCATTGTCCTGCATGAAAATCATGTTTTTCTTGAATGATACTGACTTCTTCCTGTACCACTGCTTGAAGAAGGTGTCTTCCTGAAACTGGCAGTAAGTCTGGGAGTTGAGCTTCACTCCATCCTCAACCCGAAAAGGTCCCACAAGTTCATCTTTGATGATACCAGCCCATACCAGTACCCCACATCCAGCTTGCTGGCATCTGAGTCGGAGTGGAGCTCTCTGCCCTTTACTGATCCAGCCTAGGGCCCATCCATCTGGCCCATCAAGAGTCACTCTCATTTCATCAGTCCATAAAACCTTAGAAAAATCAGTCTTAAGATATTTCTTGGCCCAGTCTTGACGTTTTATCTTATGTTTCTTGTTCAAAGGTGGTCATTTTTCAGCCTTCCTTACCTTGGCCATGTCCCTGAGTATGGCACACCTTGTGCTTTTTGATACTCCAGTAACGTTGCATCTCTGAAATATGGCAAAACTTGTGGCAAATGGCATCTTGGCAGCTTCACGCTTGATTTTCCTCAATTAATGGACAGTTATTTTGCGCCTTTTTTATCAACACGCTTCTTGTAACCCTGTTAGCTATTTGCCATGAAACGCTTGATTGTTCGGTGATCACGCTTCAAAAGTTTGGCAATTTCAAGACTGCTGCATCCCTTTGCAAGACATCTCACAATTTTTGACTTTTCAGAGTCCGTCAAATCTTTCTTCTGACCCATTTTGCCAAAGGAAAGGAAGTTGCCTAATAATTAAGCACACCTTATATAGGGTGTTGATGTCATTAGACCACACCCCTCGTTACAGAGATGCAAATCACCTGATTTACATAATTGGCAGTTGGCTTTCAAGCCTATACAGCTTGGAGAAAGACAATATGTATAAAAAGGATGATGTGATCAAAATACTCATTTGCCTAATAATTCTGCACACAGTGTACATTATATGGAAAAACATCTAAACAACAGTGCAATCCAATAGATGAACAAAGTATAACTAGATAAATACAACTATATAAATGAATAGTCCACGTACAGTACATTACAGACCAAAAGTTTGGACACACCTCATTCAATGATTTTTCTGTATTTTCATGACTAAGAAAATTGTAGAATCACACTGAAGGCATCAAAACTATGAATTAACATATGTGGAATTATACATTACACTTTACAAAAAAAGTGTGAAACAACTGAAAATATGTCTTATATTCTAGGTTCTTCAAAGTAGCCACCTTTTGCTTTGATTACTGCTTTGCACGCAGAAAAGGTGAGCAGCTGGACTCTACATGCCTGGTTCCCACCGTGAAGCATGGAGGAGCTGGTGTGATGGTGTGGGGGTGCTTTGCTGGTGACACTGTTGGGGATTTATTCAAAATTGAAGGCATACTGAACCAGCATGGCTACCACAGCATCTTGCAGCGGCATGCTATTCCATCCGGTTTGCGTTTAGTTGGACCATAATTTATTTTTCAACAGGGCAATGACCCCAAACACACCTCCAGGCTGTGTAAGGGCTATTTGACCAAGAAGGAGAGTGTTGGGGTGCAACGCCAGATGATCTGGCCTCCACAGTCACCAGACCTGAACCCAATCGAGATGGTTTGGGGTGAGCTGGCCCGCTCACCGCTTCAATTTTGAATAAATCCCCAACAGTGTCACCAGCAAAGCACCCCCACACATCACACCACCTCCTCCATGCTTCACGGTGGGAACCAGGCATGTAGAATCCATCCGTTCACCTTTTCAGAATGCAAAGCCGTAATCAAAGCAAAAGGTGGCTACTTTGAAGAACCTAGAATATAAGACATATTTTCAGTTGTTTCACACTTTTTTGTAAAGTGTAATGTCTAATTCCACATGTGTTAATTCATAGTTTTGATGCCTTCAGTGTGATTCTACAATTTTCTTAGTCATGAAAATACAGAAAAATCTTTGAATGAGAAGGTGTGTCCAAACTTTTGGTCTGTACTGTATATAGAGAAAATACCTAGGGGTAATAAGTCAATACACAAAGCTGAAAATAATCAGACCAGGTTCATAATATGGGATTCAAGGAGAAAAGGTATGCCATGGCGCATGTCGGTGGGGATAGACCCCACGCATATCATTCATCAGGGGAGACACAATGGTGAGCACCAAACTAGTCCCTCTCTACATGTATTTCCTGACCGTATCTATAAACTATGTTTTCTCTGAAACTCCTGAGCATTTCAGAAAAAAACATACCTATCGGAAATTCATGCCGGGCTCTGATTCATGCTGCCTGTGGTTTGGGCAGCATGAATCGACTGACAAGTTCCCTTTTAGGTATTTAATTTAGAAATTCAGTAGGTTATTTTAGTATACTCAATGAATATCAACCGTGTTAAATTTCTACTTAAGGCATTATTGTACTAAAATGTATCTTGCTGTATGGCTGGAATAGAATTAGTATTATGTGAGTGTTATTTCAGAAAACCCTGATAATATGCAAAAAAAATATCACCACCAATAATAATGGGCTAAACAAATCTTAATGTGAATTGCAGAGAAAAAATTACTGTACGTTACCATATGTTCCGACACAGAAAAGCATTTGTACGGATGTGATGACCTTTCGCAGGCATTTAGGAGGTTAAGTATTACCATATATTATATAAAATTTCTATCATTAAAGTCTATAGCAACAAAGGAATAGAAATATGTGCTGCAACTGAAAGAGTTGGAAAATGTAAATGAGTGCTCTGTGAATTACACTGTGTCCTATGCTAGCAATATAGAACAAGTTTTAGGCTGGTAAATCTTGTCACTGTGAAACTTGTCATTGCAACAGGGCTGGAGCTACCCAAAGTGACTTATTCTCCACCAGGGACCTCTACAAGGAACTTTGAAACTAAAAGTTTTTTAAAGGGATTCTGTCAACAGGTTTTTATTCCTCATCTGAGAGCAACATGATGTAGAATAAAAGACCTTGATTCCAACAATGTATCACTAAGGCCTCTTTCACACATCCGGTGTGCGCCTGACGGCGCCCCCGGCATTTATCCGCAGCGCCGCATCAGAAAACCTGATGCGCCGCTTGCGTTTTTTTTTTGCATTGACTTGCATTAGCGTCGGATGGCGCCGCATGTCAATGCGTCGTATGCGATTTTGTCCGGATGCGGCAGAAATGTACATTCCGGCGGCCGGACAAAACGCAGCATGTAACGTTTTTTTTTTTGCCGGATTCCCCTGATGTCTCCGGGCATCAGAAACCATCCGGCAAAAAAAAGCATGCGGCGCAAGCGGCGCATCAGGTTTTATGATGCGGCACTGCGGCTAAATGCCGGGGGCGCCGTCAGGCGCACACAGGATGTGTGAAACAGGCCTTAGTTTACTGGGTGCGGCGGCTCTGACACAATCAGAGTCCTATTATTGGAACTGAGTTATTTTTGCACTGACAAATAGCGTTTGAGACCCTGTAGGCACCACACATCTCACTGTCTACTGGTGGAGGACACATTTGTGTAACAAGTGTTCTTTTTGGTGTTGTTCATGATTATTTTTTTTTAAGGTTTTTTTTAAAATACCTATTAAAGGTTAAGTTTTAAATCCCCATTTTTTGCCATACCTGAAAATATTTTGATGGGCTTGATATATTTCCTTGCTGCGTGTTTTGCGGCTTCCAGATGTTTTTGGCTGATTCATCAGTTACGACTTTAGATAGTCACAAAAAACGTTAAGAACAGAAATAAAAGAGCATATTTCAGACTGGATAGTCTCATATATGAAAAAGATAGCAACAAATGATGGTCAAATAAACAACTTTTCCTATTCAGGCCTACAGTCATGGCCAAAAGTTTTGACAATGACACAAATATTAATTTTTACAAAGTCTACTGCTTCACTTTTTCTAATGGCAATTTGCATATGCTCCAGAATGTTATAAAGAGTGATCAGCTTAATAGCAATTACTTGCAAAGTCAATATTTGGCTAGAAAATGAACTTTATCCCCCAAAACACATTTCAACATCATTGCAGCCCTGCCTTAAAAGGACCAGCTAACTTCTTTTCAGTGATTGCTCCATTAACACAGGTGTGGGTGTTGATGAGGACATGGTTGAAGATCAATCTGTCATGATTGCTCCATTAACACAGGTGTGGGTGTTGATGAGGACATGGTTGAAGATCAATCTGTCATGATTAAGTAAGAATGACACCACTGGACACTTTAAAAGGAGGCTGGTGCTTGGCATCATTGTTTCTCTTCTGTTAACCATGGTTATCTCTAAAGAAACACGTGCAGTCATCATTGCAATGCACAAAAATGGCCTAACAGGGAAGAGTATCGCAGCTAGAAAGATTGCACCTCAGTCAACAATCTATCGCATCATCAAGAACTTCAAGGAGAGAGGTTCCATTGTTGCCAAAAAGGCTTCAGGGCGCCCAAGAAAGACCATCAAGCGCCAGGACCGTCTCTTAAAAGTGTTTCAGCTGCGGGATCGGGCTACCAGCAGTGCAGAGCTTGCTCAGGAATGGCAGCAGGCAGGTGTGAGTGCATCTGCACGCACTGTGAGGCGGAGACTCTTGGAGCAAGGCCTGGTCTCAAGGAGGGCAGCAAAGAAGCCACTTCTCTCCAGAAAAAACATCATGGACAGACTGATATTCTGCAAAAGGTACAGGCAGTGGACTGCTGAGGACTGGGGTAAAGTTATTTTCTCTGATGAATCCCCTTTTCGATTGTTTGGAACATCAGGAAAACGCCTCATTCAGAGAAGACAAGGTGAGCGCTACCACCAGTCTTGTCTCATGCCAACTGTTAAGCATCCTGAAACCATTCATGTGTGGGGTTACTTCTCAGCCAAGGGAATCGGCTCTCTCACAGTCTTGCCTAAAAACACAGCCATGAATAAAGAATGGTACCAGAATGTCCTCCAAGAGCAACTTCTCCCAACCCTCCAAGAGCAGTTTGGCGATCAACAATGCTTTTTTCCAGCATGATGGAGCACCTTGCCATAAAGCAAAGGTGATAACTAAATGGCTCAGGGAACAAAACATAGAGATTTTGGGTCCATGGCCTGGAAACTCCCCAGATCTTAATCCCATTGAGAACTTGTGGTCAATCATCAAGAGACGGGTGGACAAACAAATACCTACAAATTCTGACAAAATGAAAGCATTGATTGTGCAAGAATGGACTGCTATCAGTCAGGATTTGGTCCAGAAGTTGATTGAGAGCATGCCAGGGAGAATTGCAGAGGTCCTGAAGAAGAAGGGTCAACACTGCAAATATTGACTTGCTGCATTAACTCATTCTAACTGTCAATATAAGCTTTTGTTACTCATATGTTTGCAATTATTATATTTCTGTCTGTGATAAAAACATCTGTCAAACACACATAAAAACCAGAGGGCAGCAGATCATGTGAAAATATAATATTTGTGTCATTCTCAAAACTTTTGGCCATGACTGTACATAAAAACCCTTCCTTTTTCAGATGTTGTCACTCTAAATATATAAATGATGTGGCGTCCTTGCTCAAATGTCAGCTAGCACTGAAAGTGCTCTCCTAGACCTAGTAGAGCAGAAGGGCTAATTCTAGATTGCTAACACGGTGTGTCTAATCCATCACATTCCACAATAGCACTCCATAAATAGTACTTCAATAACATGTCTCTACACAGCAGATGAGGATTCCTTAGTAAAAGATAGGTTTATCTCAGAAATCCATATTTATCTATCCCACCTGACATATTTCGGCTGTCAATCAGGAAGCTCATCAGGGAATATGTGAAAAAGACCAGTAGCCAACCGCTGACAATAAGTGCCGTATTGCTTCATCAGTTGCAAGGTGACATTTGGATAATACGATACGATACGATACACTTTATTGATCCCGGGGGGAAATTACAGTATTACAGCAGCAATACAAACGCAGTACATAAAATATTAGGACACAAATCTTGCACAGGTATACCAACATTACATAATAAATAAATAATAAAAGTGGGTAGTTCAGGTGTATATAAGACAATGTTAATTGACATTAGTACACCAGCCATCAGTCATTATCTTCTACCACCCTTAGGAAATTATTATACATCCCCATAGCAGTAGGTACAAACGATTTCCTGAATTTCTCCTTCTTGCACCTTAGTAGGATTAGACGGCTGCTGAATGTGCTCTTCTGCTTCAAGAACAGCTCGTATAGTGGGTGTGTATTATTGTTCATTATAGCCCTACACTTCTTCTGAATTCTATCCTCCAATACCTCCTTAAAAGAGTCCAGATGGAGGCCAACAGCTGCACTTGTTTTTGATAAGTTTGTTGAGCTTATTAGCGTCAGCTACTCGCACACTACTGCCCCAGCAAATGATAGCAAAAAAGATGGCGCTTGCTACAACGGACTAGTAGAACATCTCCAGCATTTTACTGCACACATTGAATGACCTAATCACAGTGTACCACATTTTTTAACCCCTACCTTATGCTGTCCTCAGATTACATAGCAAAAAACCTGCTGATAAATTCCATTTAAGAAATCAATACGTTGGGTAAAGGAAAGTTGTAAGGATTCTTTCTGAGGGCTCATACTCACATGCGAGGAAGTCGTGCGATGCTCGCATGTGAACTCTCAGCTCTGGCGCCGGCACTTGGGAATGGAGCGAGCGGCTGCATGTATTTATATGCAGCCGCTCGCTCCACTCCCGAGTGCCAGCGCCAGAGCTGAGATTTCACATGCGAGTATCACACGACTTCCTCTCATGTGAGTATGAGCCCTCATACTCATATCAGTAGTCAGTGGGCTTTTCGGGCTTAACCCCTTAGTGACAGAACCAATTTGCAGCTAAATGACGGGGCTAATTTTCACAATTCTGACCACTGTCACTTTATGAGGTTATAACTCTGGAATGCTTTAACGAATCCAGCTGATTCTGAGACAGTTTTTTGTGACATATTGTAAAAGTGGTAAATTTTTTTTTTATATAACTTGCTTTTATTTATGAAAAAATGGAAATATGGCGAAAATTTTTAAAATTTAGCAATTTTCAAACTTTAAATTTTTATGCCCTTAAATCAGAGAGATATGTCACACAAATTTCTTAATAAATAACATTTCCCACATGTCTACTTTACATCAGCACAATTTTGGGAACAAAATTTTTTTTGTTACGAAGTTATAAGGGTTAAAAGTTGACCAGCGATTTCTCATTTTTACAACACCATTTTTTTTTTAGGGACCACATCACATTTGAAGTCACTTCGAGGGGTCTATATGGCAGAAAATACCCAAGAGTGACACCATTCTAAAAACTGCACTCTTCAAGGTGCTCAAAACCACATTCAAGAAGTTTATTAACCCTTAAAGTGTTTCACAGGAACTGAAGCAATGTGGAAGGAAAAAAATAACATTTAACTTTTTTTGCAAAAACTTTACTTCACAACCAATTTTTTTTATTTTCACAAGTGTTAAAATAAAAAATAAACCACAAAATTTGTTGTGCAATTTCTCCTGAATACACCGATACCCCATATGTGGGGGTAAACCACTTTTTGGGCGCACGGCAGAGGTCGCAAGGGAAGGAGCGTCGTTTGACTTTTTCAACGCAGAATTGGCTGGACGCCATGTCGCGTTTAGAGAGCCCCTGATGTGCCTAAACAGTGGAAACCCCCACAAGTGACCCCATTTTGGAAACTAGACCCCTTAAGGAACTTATCTAGATGTGTGGTGAGTAGTGTTGAGCATTCCGATACCGCAAGTATCGGGTATCGGCCGATATTCGCGTTATCGGAATTCCGATACTTAATTCCGATACTTTTTCAATATCGTATACCGGAATCGGAAGTTCCCATAATTCTTTGAGAGGCAATGTGATTTTAGTCAGCCAATGAGGAATCCTACGAAGTGTGGGCACATCCTGTAATGCTGCGGTCATCTTAACTAATGGCATGGCTGTGATTGGCTGCTGAAATGATGTCAGAATGCACTATAAAAGGCGCCGCCGCCATTTTAGCGTCACTGTGCTGTGAATTCAGATAGGGACAGAACGCTACTCTGCTGACTCTGAGGGACAGTTAGAGATTGCGATTTAGTGTACTGTGCTGTAGGCAGGCTAGCACCAACCGCTGTGTAAAGCTTCCTTTTGCCTGCAGTGTTGTTTTAACAGCTCTGCAAGGTGTGTGTGAGTGCAGGTGACGCTGCAGTTTGCTCTGCATCCAACGCTGTCTGTAGGCATCTGCACGTGTCACTCACAGACTCTTTTTTTTTTCTTTAGTGTAATTCTAGCTGCTCCATTCAATAGAAATTATAGTGTGATGCGCTTCCATCCGTATCCAATACATTGGTTGCAAACACTATAGAAGTAGACAAAGGAGTAGCCTTTCACAGATTGTGGACAGTTGTGTTTCAGTGTTCACTTCAGTCTGTGTTTTTTATTTTTTGAGTGCATATCACGCTCCAGTTACTTGTTCAAGCACTGCTGCTTGTACTCTGCTGAGCGTGTCTCAGTGGCTCATCCTTTTCATTTTTCTCCAATTGGTGCTTCTCCATTATATTTGAAAAAAATTGAATCTATTAGTGTGACGCGCTTCCATCCGTATACAATACATTGGTTGCAAACACTATAGAAGTAGACAAAGGAGTAGCCTTTCACAGATTGTGGACAGTTGTGTTTCAGTGTTCACTTCAGTCTGTGTTTTTTATTTTTTGAGTGCATATCACGCTCCAGTTACTTGTTCAAGCACTGCTGCTTGTACTCTGCTGAGCGTGTCTCAGTGGCTCATCCTTTTCATTTTTCTCCAATTGGTGCTTCTCCATTATATTTGAAAAAAATCTAATCTATTAGTGTGACGCGCTTCCATCCGTATACAATACATTGGTTGCAAACACTATAGAAGTAGACAAAGGAGTAGCCTTTCCCAGATTGTGGACAGTTGTGTTTCAGTGTTCACTGCAGTCTGTGTTTTTTTTTTTTTGAGTGCACATCACGCTCCAGTTACTTGTTCAAGCACTGCTGCTTGTACTCTGCTGAGCGTGTCTCAGTGGCTCATCCTTTTCATTTTTCTCCAATTGGTGCTTCTCCATTATATTTGAAAAAAATCTAATCTATTAGTGTGACGCGCTTCCATCCGTATACAATACATTGGTTGCAAACACTATAGAAGTAGACAAAGGAGTAGCCTTTCACAGATTGTGGACAGTTGTGTTTCAGTGTTCACTTCAGTCTGTGTTTTTTATTTTTTGAGTGCATATCACGCTCCAGTTACTTGTTCAAGCACTGCTGCTTGTACTCTGCTGAGCGTGTCTCAGTGGCTCATCCTTTTCATTTTTCTCCAATTGGTGCTTCTCCATTATATTTGAAAAAAATCTAATCTATTAGTGTGACGCGCTTCCATCCGTATACAATACATTGGTTGCAAACACTATAGAAGTAGACAAAGGAGTAGCCTTTCCCAGATTGTGGACAGTTGTGTTTCAGTGTTCACTGCAGTCTGTGTTTTTTTTTTTTTGAGTGCACATCACGCTCCAGTTACTTGTTCAAGCACTGCTGCTTGTACTCTGCTGAGCGTGTCTCAGTGGCTCATCCTTTTCATTTATCTCCAATTGGTTCTGCTACATTCCATTTAAAATAAATCTAATCTATTAGTGTGACGCACTTCCATCCGTATACAATACATTGGTTGCAAACACTATAGAAGTAGACAAAGGAGTAGCCTTTCACAGATTGTGAATAGTTGTGTTTCAGTGTTCACTGCAGTCTGTGAGGTATTTTTTTATTTTTTTTTTTAAATGCAGATCACGTCTCCATTTACTTCTTCAACCACCGCTGCGTGTACTCTGCTGAGTGTCTGTCACTGGCTCATCCTTGTCATTTTCTAAAATTGGTGCTGCTTTATTCTATTTAAAATAATTCAAATCTATTACGTGACGTGCTTCCATCCGTATACAATACATTGGTTGCAAACAATATAGAAGTACACAAACGGGCCTTTCACAGCTACTGAACATGGGTTTTTAATTTTTAACTAAAATATGTATTTTTTCAAATGACACAAATATAAGTAATGTTGAAGAGGAATAGTCCTACATCCATTGTTTGCACAATATTACAGGTGTACATCATGTCCCTTAATCAACAATGTATTATTATATTTACTTGTATGCTTTTATTTAAAAGCCAAGAACACAGAAGGATAACCTTCGCACTGCAGCTGTTGTCAAAGTTCAACCCACATTATGCACTTCCAACATTGCAGCATTTGAGGCATGATGTGAGTTGGATTTGTCAAAGTTATGGAGTGAGAAGGTTCACCATCAGTACCCTATAGCATAAGTATGCTTTTGTGTTAGCATTTGTGTTAGACATGTGGATATCTGCCATAATATGTCACAATTATTTAGTTACAGATTTGTTACCAACACTAATCATTGAATGGTTTTAAATTTGACGTTTCACTTGTTTACAGCTTAGAAATAAGGGTGTAGCCTGATATCTATGTGTAGCACTAGCCACTTTAACATGTCATGTTTTTTTCAACATGTGTAGCTAGGTAGCAGTAATTTTTGCCGGACACACAGCAGGGGAACAGCAGGCGTTACTGAACCCCACAAACACATCATCGATTGTTTTGATCTGTGCATCCAACACTTCTGAGCCCAGGGTCAAGGAGGGTGTAGCCTGAGGCCTAGTATGAGATGTTTGAACTTTAATTTGAACTTTAATTTGGAGTTAGCAGCATTAATTTTTGTCAGACACGCAGCAGGGGAACAGCAGGCGTTACTGAACCCCACTATCACTATAGCTTGTGTATTGGTCTGTGGACACGACACTTCTGAGCAGCAACTGGCAGTGTTGTAGCCCAGGGAGTATAGCTCAGGTGGTAGAAAGATGAACATAACAGGAGACATGGAAAACGTTGCCAACCAGTTAGTTAATCTGAAACCGGACAGGCAAATTCAGGCGAGATCCATGCCTAGTTCATTTTCAGAAAAGTAAGCCGTTCTACATTATCGGAGGATAGTCGCATGCAACGGTCTGTTAGTACACCACCTGCAGCAGTAAAGACGCGCTCCGATAATACACTGGCAGCAGGGCAAGCCAGCACCTCCAATGCATACTGGCTAAGCTCTGGCCATGTATCCAGCTTAGAGACACAAAACTTGAATGGGGAAGAGCCATCTGGGAGTACACTGAGAGGGCAAGACATGTAGTCTGTCACCATCTTACGGAAATGTTGCCTCCTGCTGACTGGAGCCGTCTCGGATGGTGTAGACATTGGTGGCGCTGCCACAAAACTTCGACACATTTGGAACATACTGTTCTTGCCCTGTGCAGAGGCGCTGCTTGTGCTCCCTCTTGTTGCAGAGCTGTCTCCACTGCCTCGACGCACAGAGCTGCTTTGTAAAGCAGTAGCAGCAGCGCTCTCGGCTGGAATGGAGAACATTATGGATTGCACCAGTGTGTCTTGGTACTTCCGCATTTTACGCTCCCGGTTCAACGGTGTGATGAGGCTTTGTAAGTTGTCCCGGTAGCGAGGGTCTAGGAGGGTGTACACCCAATAATCAGACGTGGTGTGAATGTGTTCGATGCGGCGGTCGTTTCTCAGCCACTGCAGCATGAAATCAACCATGTGCTGCAGACTCCCAACTGGCCAAGAAACGTTGTCCCCTGCAAGAGGCGTCATCTCTGCCTGCTGTGCATCACCCCACCCTTGGTCTACATACTGACTAGAGCATTGTCTACCTCCCTCTGGAGCGATGTCTTCCTCCTCCATTGACTCCTCCTCATCCTCCTCACAAAGTCCTTCAAATACATATAAATTTACAAAATTTAAAACTCAAAATTTAAAAACTTTGTATCATAATTCTGTAACATCAGTTTATGGAAACACAATAGCATTACAAAAGGATAGACAAAAAATGTACATTATGTGCTTTGTAAATACATTAAAAGTTTGTAATGGTTATGAAAATATAGACAGCGACTCTGGAGGTTCAATTGTTGATACAGCATGGTACTTTGAAAGTCCTCCAGCCCTTTGTGAGGAACCACGTTGCGCTGACTGTCCAGAAGGTGATGGAATTTGTGACTCCTCATCCTCCACCTCTTCCAAAACCTCATGCCTTAGTGCTTGCAGTGTTTTTTGAAGCAGGCAGATAAGGGGGACAGTCAGGCTGACTAGTGCATCATCTGCACTCGCCATCCGCGTTGACTCATCAAACGCACGCAAAACGTGGCAGATATCCTTCATAGAGTTATTCGCCACTCATTACACTGGCAGTGGCTGCCCATTCATTATAGGATCCAATTCTAATTACTGGTTCTCACCAACAAAGCTCTCCACAGCGCAGCACCCCCCTACATCTCCTCCCTTATTTATATTTATCGGCCTAACCGACTGCTGCACTCTGCAAACGACCTTCGACTAACCTCTGCACTAATCCGTACCTCCCACTCCCAACTCCAAGACTTCTCCCGCGCTGCGCCAATCCTCTGGAATGCTCTACCCCAAGAAATTAGGACTATCCGCAATTTGGATGGTTTCAGGCGCTCCCTCAAAACACATTTGTTCACAGTGGCCTATCACATTCACTAATCAAAGTCATTCTATGTGTAATTCTGTGTGTGTAGCCCATTCACTATCTCCATGCATCCCTCACTCCCTTAAAATGGCTGGACCATCATTGTAAAAACACCATTGTATATAAACACCTGTACTTTGCATCTCCCCCACCTCATTGTAGATTGTAAGCTTTCACCAGCAGGGGCGGCTGATTTTGCTTTAATTATTGTATTGTTAACGTTGTTACTTATGACTTGTGTTTTGAAACTGTTAAACTGTAAAGCACTGGGAATATTATGGCGCTATATAAATAAATAATATTATTATTCTTATTATAGAGGCCCACTCAGTAGTGGTGAAGTGTGAACGGCGCAAATTGCGAGTTGACTGCGCCTGATGCAGCTGATACTCCATTACTGTTGGCTGCTGCTCACACAACCGCTCCAACATATGTAACGAGGAATTCCACCTGGTGGGTACGTCACATATGATGCGATGTTCATGAAGGTGAAATCTGCGTTGCAGAGCTGCAATCAGCGATCTGGCCATGCTGGAACGTCGCAAGTGAGCGCACTCTAGGCGGACCTTGTGCAGCAGTGCATCAAGATCCGGATAGTCCCTCAAAAAACTCTGCACGACCAAGTTGAGCACATATGACAGACATGGTATGTGAGTGAGGTTGCCAAGGCCCAGAGCTGACACCAGATTTCGGCCATTGTCACACACTACCAAGCCTGCCTGTAGATTCTCTTCCAAAAACCACACGTCGCTCTCCTGCTTTATGGCATTACAGAGCTCCTGCGCTGTGTGGCTAAGATTCCCCATGGAAATTAATTTCAGGACGGCCTGTTGACATTTGGACACGACTGTGCTCATATCGGTCGCAACAGGTAAACGTTCACGGGTCCATGTGGAGGTAGACCGTGACGGCTCCTGCAGCGATGATTCTGAGGAACTGGAGTAGGAGGAGGAATCAATGTGTACAGACTTGATTCCTGCAATCCTTGGAGTTGGCAGAACACGTACAGCGCCACTCGCAAGATCAGTACCCGGCTGCACAACATTGACCCAATGGGCAGTGAGGGAAAGGTATTGTCCCTGGCCATGGGTGTTAGAACCCTCTTGTTAGGTTTTGTTTCAGTTTGCTGGTCACATGACCTTTTTTCCCTATTTAGTCTGGCTCCGCCCTTCTGGCTTTGCTTGACTTCATTGTATTATCTACTGTTAAGCTAGCCGGGTGCTTAGGTGCCTTAATCTGTGAGTTTTGCTTGATGTTAGGATCACAAAGTATTTATTTTTCTGTTTAATTATCCATGCTACAATTTATGTTAGGAGGTGTCCACCTTTTCTCCCAGTCCCTAGATCTTGTAGGGATTACTCCCTCGCAACTATAGGTCTTCGTTCACACTAGATGAGGACTTTAGCGGGTCTGGTCGCAGGATCAGGTTCCCCGTTACATCGTAGGGATTCAGCTTAGTTGTATTGTAGGGACAGAATTCCCTTCTTTCCTTACTGGTTGTAGCAGATCATAACAATGGGTACTGGTCCACGCATCGGTGGTCAGGTGGACCTTGCTACTGAGGGCTTTTAGTAGCGCATGTTTAATTTTTCCCTCAACATGCTTTGCAGACCAGGGACGGCTTGCCTGCTGAAATGAAATCGGCTTGGCACATTGTATTGTGGGACTGACAATGATATTCAGTTACGGAAACTGTCTGTCTCCACCAGCCTGAATCACAGCATTTCAAGGGACAGGAGTTTTGCAATGCCAGCATTCAGAGCCTGTGCTCGTGCATGGTTTGCGGAGTATGGCCGTCTTTTATCCCATGCCTGTGCTACCGATGGCTGTTTTGTGGCCTGGGAGTGTGAGGATGACAGGGAACTTGCTGCTGTGTGTGGAATAACAGTTTGTCTCTGGACAACAGTGGCCGAGGTTCTTCCATGGCGATCCTGTGAGGAAGCAGAACCAGCTGTGTGTGAGCTCGATGAAGAGGCTTCAACACAACCTGAAGATGTAGGTGCTGCTGTAGGTTGGCCTACATCTCCAGTGTGTCTTTGTAACTCAACTACGTGCTTTGTCCGCACATGTTTCCACATATTTGTGGTATTGAGGTGACTGACACTTTTAGCTATTTTTAATTTTTGATTACACAGCTTGCATTTCACATAGCAAATATCATGTGCAAGTGTGTGAAAAAAGGACCACGCAGTGCAAGTCCTGGGAGCGCACGTTTTGACTTTTGGAAGACAACTGCTCCGAACAGGTGCCAAACTGGAGGCTACAGGCAACCGAGTCTGCAGCCTAACTCTCCCTCCTGTTTGTACCGTTGGGGCAATGTCTTCCTCTATCTTCCTTCTATCACTAACCATTTCTCTAGGCCTCTCCCAGCTTTCAACCAAAGTACTGGTTCTCAGCCACAAAGCTATCCACAGTGCAGCACCCCTCCTACATCTCCTCCCTCATTTCTATCTATCGGCCTAACCGACTGCTGCGCTCTGCAAACGACTTTCGACTAACCTCTGCACTAATACGTACCTCCCACTCCCGACTCCAAGACTTCTCCTGCTCTACGCCAATCCTCTGGAATGCTGTACCCCAAGAAATTAGGACTATCCACAATTTGCATGGTTTCAGGCGCTCCCTCAAAACACATTTGTTCAGAGCGGCCTATCACATTCACTAATCAAAGTCATTCTATGTATTCTGTGTAACTGTGTGTGTGTCTCTAGCCCATTCACTATCTCCATCCCTCAGTCCCTTAAGATGGCTGGAACATCATTGTAAATGCACCATTGTATATAAACACCTATACTTTGTATCTCCCCCATCTCATTGTACATTGTAAGCTGTCACGAGCAGGGGCGACTTATTTAGCTTAAATTATTGTATTGTTAACGTTGTTACTTATGACTTGTGTTCTGAAACTGCTAAACTGTAAAGCGCTGCGGAATATGATGGCGCTATATAAATAAATATTATTATTATTCCTCTGAGCTGCTCCCACCACCTTCCTGTTCCTCATGCCATGTTGGGTCTTGGACCTCATCATCTCCACTACCCTCTTCCAACACCTGCTGTTGGGTGGTCTGGCCAGCACCATGCTCAACAGAAACTGGCACCTGGGTCTCATCATCATCAGATGCGTTCTGCGGTGTGCTGACCATCGGCACTGTCTTACCCGCCTCTTCAGATTCAGAGAGACACAGCTGTTGCGCATCACTGCATACTCCCTCTTCACATTACGGAATGCTGCTTGGCTGGGCCCCTGTTTGCAAGCCAATAGATTCTGAGAACAGAAGCAGACACTCAGCTGGCTCCTGTACAGAACTCTCTGACTGCCTGGGCAATTTGCCAGGCGGTGAAGAGACAGATGGTTGCCCAACAGTGCTGTGGTCCTGAGAGGAGGTGGAAGCAATTGAAGTCGATGCATTGGCTGACATCCAAACAACAACGGCTTCAATTTGTTCTTCCCGCAGCAGGGGGTACTCCGAGCTCCTACAAAAGTGTGCATAAAGGAACGCTCACGGGGAAAACTGGTGGATGCTGTGTCACTGGGGGCCGCAGCAGCCACAGAATCCCCACGTCCTCTCCCTGAAGAAACTCCACGACCACGTGCCTTACTCCCTGCCTTCTTCATCTTGGTAGATTGATAAAGAAAGTCTGAAAAGTTATAAGGTCTAAGTGTGGTTATTCCGCAGAGACTGCAGTGAACACTGCACACAACTGTTCACTACCCAATGCGTCTCAGCAGGAAGGCAGTCTGTGCGTCAAAACAAAGGCACAAGCATACATCCATGTACCCTGTTTATAAAGCTATATAAAAAAAATTATGTAGTAGTGACGCACACTTTATTGAGGTACAGTATTACATCGCCATTCACCATCTGTGGCTATGCAGTCTCATCTATATATACCTTATCTATCTGTTGTCATGCTTCCAAGTCGACAGTCAGCCATAAATAGCAATTTTCACTATGCACTATGCACTTTTTAAAGGTTATGTTTGTTAATAAAAATGATTATTGCCACATATTATGAGTATTACATGATGGAAATTGTATAATTTTGTATAAAATATTTAGTGACATTATTCAGCAAATGGAACATTTTAGTAATATCACA
>JARQOD010000002.1:293145283-293161815 GCA_033576555.1 Oophaga sylvatica
GGTCATTTTCTGCTTCCGGTATTTGACACGCAAATGAATCACTTCCTTTCATGTGGTACCATCTGATTGATTTGCGCTTGCGCACAGATTGCTGAATATATGGACTTCACCTGACTGTAAACACTCAGCTGGCACCACCCCACATGTGTTGGCATTTGCTGAGTGATGAGCAAGTGCACTTGCCTTCTATAAATAGGGTCTTGACTCATGCTATGATGACTTCTCCTGACGAAGCTGCTTTTAGGCAGCGACACGCGTTGGGCATCTGCGGGTATGGTGATATTTTCATCAGGTAATTATGTTCATACATTTGTGCAATCTGTGTTGTGACTTTCAAAGGAAGAAGTTCATTTAAGTGGCCTATGCATAGATGTCAATGTTACTACCTTATGCTTGCCTTTCTGATCGATTATATACATGTAAGTGAATACTTTCATTTTTTCTACTGATGCACTGCTCCTTTTTTTAAGTCCATGATTTCATATTTCGATCACATGGTATACTCTTTCTATTGCAACAACTAGAGTTGAGCGAAACAGGTCGGTCAGATTCAGTCGCCGACTTTCGCCAAAGTCGGGTTTCGTTGGCCGAAACCTGACCATAGTGTGCAGTTGGCCATGCGGTCGTCGACCCGAGCGCCCAAGTCGGTTTTCCCATAATGCTTGCAGGCGCCTTTTTTACAGCCAATGAGCAAGGACGCACACTGTGGGCAATGAGATGACATGTGCAGCGTCCACCACCATCTTAGAGAAGGGCATTGCAGTGATTGGCTTGCTTTGGGGGCATCATAGAGTCTATAAAAGCCCTGAGCACCAACCTCCATTTTACTTCTGCATATATTAACAGTAGGGTGAGGTTGCTGACGCTGTTTATCAGTAGGGAGAGAGTTAGGGCTGGTAAGAGAAGTTCTTCTGTGCTTGTGCTGATAGCAATTGTGCTGAACAGGGAGGATTTTCTTGTGTACAACAGCGCTGGTTATTAGGCTGCCTGATAGCTGTATTGCTGTGTGTACACTGCTGTGCAGAGTGCTTTTTACACAGCACTAATACTTTTATTCTTTTTTTCTGCACACTTACCGACCGTTCATTTTTTCCCACACTGTATAGAGCTGTACGCTCCTGACACACTACAATGTGCTGGCTGGTATCACGGACAAATACATGCTGACTATCTGTGTGTGACTCCGAAATATATACGGAGATTGCAATTTTCCCCTACACCATATACAGCTGTGCGCTTCTGAGACAGTACCGTATATCTGCTCTTTGTATTACGGTCAAATCCATACTGAGTGAGCGTCTGTGTGTGACTTCGGAAATATATACGGAGATTGCAATTTTCCCCTACACCGTATACAGTTGTACGCTCCTCATACAGTACCGTATATCTGCTATTTGTATTACATTCAAATCCATACTGAGTGAGCGTCTGTGTGTGGCTCCGGAAATATACAGTACAGACCAAAAGTTTGGACACAACCTTCTCATTCAACAATTTTTCTGTATTTTCATGACTGTGAAAATTGTAGAATCACGCTGAAGGCATCAAAAACTATGAATTAACACATGTGGAATTATACATTACACTTTACAAAAAAGTGTGAAACAACTGAAAATATGTCTTATATTCTAGGTTCTTCAAAGTAGCCACCTTTTGCTTTGATTACTGCTTTGCACGCAGAAAAGGTGAACGGATGGACTCGACATGCCTGGCTCCTACCATGAAGCATGGAGGAGGAGGGTGATGGTGTGGGGGTGCTTTGCTGGTGACACTGTTGGGGATTTATTCAAAATTGAAGGCATACTGAAGCAGCATGGCTACCACAGCATCTTGCAGCAGCATGCTATTCCATCCGATTTGCGTTTAGTTGGACCATCATTTATTTTTCAACAGGACAATGACCCCAAACACACCTCCAGGCTGTGTAAGGGCTATTTGACCAAGAAGGAGAGTGATGGGGTGCTACGCCAGATGACCTGGCCTCCACAGTCACCATACCTGAACCCAATCGAGATGGTTTGGGGTGAGCTGGACCGCTCACCGCTTCAATTTGAATAATCCCCAACAGTGTCACCAGCAAAGCACCATCACACCTACTCCTCCATGCTTCACGGTGGGAACCAGGCATGTAGAGTCCATCCATTCACCTTTTCTGCGTGCAAAGCAGTAATCAAAGCAAAAGGTGGTTACTTTGAAGAACCTAGAATATAAGACATATTTTCAGTTGTTTCACACTTTTTTGTAAAGTGTAATGTATAATTCCACATGTGTTAATTTATAGTTTTGATGCCTTCAGTGTGATTCTACAATTTTCATAGTCATGAAAATACAAAAAAATCTTTGAATGAGAAGGTGTGTCCAAACTTTTGGTCTGTAATGTATACGGAGCTTTAAATTTTCCCCTACGCCATATACAGCTGTACGCATCTCAAACAGTACCATATTTCTGCTGGTATTTTTGGTACATTTTCCCAAACATGAGCAAGTATGGTGGAAGAGGCCGCAGACGTGGGCAGGGGTGGCCAGCTGGGAATGATGGTGGTGGATCTGCTGGTAGTGCCAAAAGCCCAATAGCACCTAAGGCAGGAGGTGTTGAGCCTGCGTCATCGTCTGGCTCAACAAGGCCTGGAAGGCTCCCTTTTCTGGGAGTAGGTAAACCGCTTTTAAAGCCGGAGCATCAGAAACAGGTTTTGGCTTACATTGCTGAAACAGCCTCCAGCTCTATTGCCTCCTCTTCTGAAGCTTCAAAAAATGCAAGCACTGAGTTGTCAGTGCAGGCTCCTGGTCAGGAACAACACCTTTCCTTGTGTCCTTCACCCCCACCTAAAGTTAAGGATGCAGCAGGCCACACTTCAGATTACTCCATGGAGCTCTTTTCACATACCATGCCTGGGTTAGCAATTCAAATCCTGAATTCCCCAGTCCAAGATGAATGTGACATGGAGTGCACTGATGCACAGCCACTGTTATCTGATTCTGCTGGTACATTCACCCAGAGCACTGCATTGCCCTCGCAGTCTACTGAGCCAGAATCTGACCCTGATGAAACTCATGTGCCCCTTCCCGCATACGATACCACCTTACACGGTGACACAGAGTAAGGTGCAGACGAAATTGAAGAGGAGGTGATGGACGATCCAGTTGTTGATCCCGGATTGGCATCCATTGGTGGAAGAGGGTGCCGCTGGCAATAGCTCAGAAGAGGAGGAGGATCGGCGGCAGGTATCGACATCGCAGCTGCGGTTATCTGGCAGGCCCGTAGCAGTCCAAAAACGTGTTAAAAAAACAAAAAGAGTTGCAGGGCAGCTTGGCCAGATGGTCAAATTAGCACAGCTTGCAAGCCCTGAAAATTTATCGCATAGTAGGAAGGGTGCAGTGTGGCACTCTTTTGACCAAAATCCTATTGATGAGGCAAAGGTTATCTGTAAGAAGTGCGGAAGTACCTTTAGCCAAGGGAAAAATTTCCGAAAATTGAATACCAGTTGCATGCTTAGACATTTAAACACCATACACTTGCAAGCGTGGACAGACTACAAAACCTCACTGGCTTTGAACGCCTACATTGCCAAACTGATCTCATTAGAGATGATGCCCTTTGTTTGGATGAAAGCACAGCGTTCCGAGAGCTCATGGCCTACGCTGTCCCACACTATGACCTACCCAGTCGTCACTTTTCTAGAAAAGCCATCCCTGCCCCCCACCTGCATGTGAAAGACCGCATTGTCCATGCACTCAAACAATCAGTGAGTGGAAAGGTGCACCTCACAACAGATGCATGGGCCAGTAGGCACGGCCAGGGCCGTTACATGTCCATCACTGCACACTGGGTTAATATGGTGGATGCAGGGTCCACAGGGGACAGCAGCGGTGGGACAGTGCTGCCTAGCCCACGGTATAGGCAACAGTTCGCTGTAGGCGTTCGACCCTCCTCCTTCTACTCCTCCAGAAGCAAAAGCTCGTCGACAGAGCGCAGTCGCACGAGCACTCCATCCGCAGCTGCCAGTGTTGCACACCAGGTGTCGCACTATCAATCAGCTAGTGGTAAGCGTCAGCAGGCTGTTTTAAAGATGATGTCTTTGGGTGACAACAGACACACCGCGGAGGTACTGACCGACTACTTGCAGCGAGAAACTGAGTCATGGCTGAGTCTACATCTTGAGCCAGGCAAGGTGGTCAGTGATACTGGCCGTAATTTTGTGGTGGCCATAGCCCTGCCAAAACTCAGACACATACCTTGCCTGGCTCACACCTTGAACCTGGTGGTGCAGTGCTTCATAAATAATTATCCGGAGTTACCAGCTCTGCTCCATAAGGTGCGAAGACTGTGCTAGCACTTCCGTCGCTCGCCCATAGACTCCAGTCATATGCAGAGGCTGCAGCGATCACTCCACCTCCCCAAGCACTGCCTAATCATAGATGTTGCAACAAGGTGGAACTCCACCATGCACATGGTTGAGAAGCTGTGCGAACAGAGGCAGGCTGTAATGCATTTTGTGGAGGATATACGGGCAGGCAGTTTGAGGGCGGATATGGGGTTGTCGGGTGTGCAGTGGTCAAAGCTGAAAGACCTCTGTAAAGGCCTTCAGTGTTTTGAGGAATACACATGGCTGGTAAGCGCAGACGACGCCATCATAAGCATGAGCATCCCACTTATGCGTCTGCTCATGCAAACTTTGACGCACATTAAGGATCAGGTGTCTGCAGCGGAGGAGGAGGAGAAGGGAAGCCTTCATGCCAGTCAAGCATTGTCTGCTCAGGGAACTGTCCTGGACGAGGTGGAGGAAGAAGAGAAAGAGGATGAGGATGAGGGGGATGATTATTTTGGGGAGGAGGATGCTTCTCAGGGGGCAAGAGAAAATGTTGGCTTGCCAAGGTCAGGTATAGGATTTGTGAGTGACTGGAGGGATGTGGATTTGGCAGAAAGTGCTCCTCCACCCACCACTGGCAGTGCATCATTGACACCTGGAACATTGGCCCACATGTGTGATTATGTCTTGTGGATCCTAAAAAGGGACCCCCGCATTGCCAAAATTATGAAGGATAATGACTACTGGTTGGCCAGCATCCTCGATCCACACTATAAAGGCAAATTACAGAACATCATGCCACAGGAGAACCTAGAGCTAATATTGGCGAACAAACAAGCAACTCTGGTAAACCGTTTGTTAGAGGCATTCCCAGCACACAGCAGCGGTGCAGGTTCTAACACAAGCCGTACTGGGCCAAATGGAAGAGGTGTTCATGGTGCACACAGCCAAAGTGGCATTGGAGACAGGGGTTTCATGACCATGTTGTGGTCTGATTTCTCGAGTAACGCTCACATGACTGGTAATACTGAATCGATTGCAACAGACAGGAGACAGCAGTTGTCAACTATGATTCAAAATTACCTCTCCTCCCCTATCGATGTTCTCCCTTACAGTTCATTCCCCTTTGACTACTGGGCCTGTAAACTGGACACCTGGCCTGAATTGGCCCAATATGCTTTATAGGAGCTCGCTTGCCCTGCTGGTAGTGTGCTATCAGAAAGTCTTTAGTGCTGCTGGATCAATCCTGACAGAAAGAAGGACCCGGCTGTCGACCCAAAATGTTGGTGATCTCACCTTCATTAAAATGAACCATGCCTGGGTTTCAAAGGATTTTGTACCACCATCCTCTGATGACACATAGGTTGCCAGCAAAATGGCTCGCTTTGTCCTCCTCTTCCTCCGACTTCTCCAATTCCTCCATTTGCAGCTGCTGAACGTCCAGCCTACACCTCAACATATGCCAATTTTTCAACCTCCCTAACTGGGCTGTCCCCCCCAGGGCTGGCGTCAGCACGTGGCGCACCCGGGCAAATGCTGGGGCCCTGAGCAGGTGGCGGGGCCCACTCGCCATCAGAGACACAGGCATACTATGAGGGCCCTGTGCCAGTTTCCGGCGCCCATGAGTGTGCCCCCCTGCTTGCTCACGGCCCCAGCAGTTGCAATACTTACCTCTCCCTGCTCCACCGCTGTGACGTCTTCAGCGTTTCCTGACAGTGACATTCAGGTCAATACTGTATGGAGGAATATACTGTCTGATTCTTGAGCTATTGTAGAATAAAATAGATATCAGTCATGTAATTTAAGAAGTGAAGTATTTGGTATTGTACTATACCTATATTTCTGTGCCGTATCGGATCATCATGAATTGTGGTATGTGTTAAAGGGGCCCACTGAGACTCTTTCGCCGGGGCCCACGAACACCTGGAGCCAGCCCTGACCCCCCCCACAACTTTAGCCAAATAATCCCCAGTTTTCAATGCGTAACTATTATTATAAAGTAAATTAAGGTTGACAAGCTTAAGTAATAAGAATTGATGTCGTTTACATTGAAATGGGCACTGTAGGTGTGTTTACTGTCCTCCTACTACTGGCGACTGTTATTCCCCATTGACTTGCATTGGGGTCGGATTTTCGACTCCAACCCGACCTTTTCCGTTAGTCGGCCGACTTCGTTTGACTCGACCTTTCAGAAAAAAGGCAAAGAGATGACCCTAAAAAAGGCAAAGTCGCTCATCTCTAGTAATAACTGTTTGGTATTGGTTTTCAGGGAGAGTGGTTTATTTCTGTCCAGGGTACACTCTTTGGATATTTAATTAATTATGGGTTCAATCTGTATACCTAAATAAATTTATTGGTGCCACCTAGTGATGTTCATTTATAGATTAGAGTCATTTATATCACTCCTTCTGTCTATCAATATATAGACAAGAGTTATTTATATCACTCCCGCTGTTTATCCATTCATTATGTATTGGAGTTGTAACATCATATATATTTTTTCATAACAATGGTTGCTCTTAATATACTTTTGCACTTCATATATATATTTTCACTTACTTGCTCTTTATTCTCTTGCATGTCACTTCCACACATGGTTTTAAGTTTTTAAACTGTGACTTTCTGTCTGTCTGGCATTATTGTTGTAATAAAGCCTTGTTATATATATTATATGTTTTGGGTGATTAAAGAAGAATAACAATACAGATTTCTTCACCAAATGTATCAATGTATTCGGTGTTACAGCACCATTACAGCCATCTTTACTTTACATTACAAAATTGTGCTGAAAAGTTCTCTCTAAAGAGCGCTATCATTTCAGATATAATACGTTGCAACATGTTTTCTATAAGTATTGTCATACACAAAATAAATATTTATTCTAAAAATGTACAGAATTCAGTACAAAATAAATACAAACTCTAACTGTGATAGATGTACATACAAAAAGAGACAGTGGTCTGTCCATCGCAAGAATTAAATATAACATATTTAATTGAAACCAGAAATATAGAGATAATTGTCAAAAGTAATCAGGAATATGGGATATGTCTAAATCAAAATCCCAAGAGCCGCTCATTGCGTCTAACTAGACAAACAGTCTCCAATCTCCATAGATGACCATAAAAACACCTTTGTTCAACAGTATGTTGCCCTGCAATTGTTATATTGTTTAAAGGAATGTCTGCAACAATCTTATTTTAATTTCCTTTGGGAATTTATTCTTAAATGAATTCACATGTTAGCAAATACGTTTTTCTTACTATTATAGATTTTCTATAGAAAAAAAAAACATTATTAGCTCTTCAATCCTTCCATCACAACCAAAGGCATTCAGCAGCTATATATGCACTTAGAGCAAACATCTCCATCGTTGTTTGCAAAGCTTTCACAGGCTCCTCCAGCTCAGCAATAATCATGGTTTTGTGATTTCTTCTCTTTGACCACTGTTAGATTACTTTTCCACCTAACATTCCTTTCAAGTCATAGTTACATAGTTACATTGTTGAAAAAGACACATAATCATCAAGTACAACTCAAGATTGTAAGAGAATGAGAAGTCTTCGCATTCTGATTGGCCATGTTGGCTCTAGCAGCCATTTTGTGCAAAGTTAAAAAGCCAACTGATTTTGCTTCTAAAAAGCTAATAAGATGTACTTCTGAAAGCCTTAGACAGATTGGAGACACAAGATGAGATCATAGACATTAGCATGTATAGTGGACATATACACATGTTAATTGGATCAGCTGCAGGCAATGCGATAATAGAAATATTGTAACATATGGTAATAAATAAGTGCATTTGTTGTACTGATATTGGAAAATAGACCTGTGATGTGATTAATGACAGTAGCTAAGAGGAACATGGAGATTTATGAGCTCTAATGGAGTTTGGGGAAAAGAGCCTCAAAATCATTACACTTAACTAATGCATGCTTTGTTCTTGAATATGTTTTTCTATGCACTATGATGCTTTTGGTGTAATGTGCTTTCTTTGTCTAAACCATGTATAAAAAGCCCCTCTTACTGTTTGGTCCCAGAACATTGCCATTATGCCGCCATGCCACACCACGGCCAGACCATCGCCAGATGTCCCAGCGTCACTTTGTTCACTTTGTTTGTCTGGACTCCTGTTCATGCCTGCATGCTTTGTCTCACTGGCTTTCCATGAAATTGTTCTGCTGCGAAATCTCTAAATAAACTTCAATCTCAGCTTGATAAGAGGATTGTCTACATTTTTTTACCGGCTCTTCCAGCTATCAGTAAGGACTTTTTTACAAAGATAGAAGGGAAAAGAGATATAGGCGCAACCATAATGTATGAACCAATCTGCACTAAAAGAACAAATTTTTCTCTCCTAAGTACAAGTATTGTTTGACTTGAATCACATTCAGAATATGAATTTTACAGATGTGCATAAGCATGTATTTTCTTCCAAAAGGCATCTAAGCCTCTTTTTTAAACCAACAACTGTTCCCAGCTCCTAATTTAGGTAGCTTCACAGATTAAAAAATTCTCATTATAAAGAAGCCTTCAAGCAGACCCTGGAGTTCACTATACATGCTGCGGGGTACATTCACAGCGAGAAGTCCCCATCTAGACTGAACATCGTGCCACAGCTTTCAGCTGCAGGCTCCAAGGTCACTGCACATAAGTAGTTAACTCCAGGACCTGCTTGCAGGAAGAAGCCCCAGTCTAGAGTGAGCATCGGGCCAGAGTTGCGACATGATGGATGAAGGAGCGGACAGTGGGCACAGAGTAGCAGGCGCGGCTGGACAAGTGAGCAGTAAGATGAGTATGACTACTTTTTTTTACTTTTTTTACATCCTAACTTTATTGTACTCTGGGGTCTGTAGAGCATAATAAGGAACATTAAATTTACGGATTAGATTCTGCATGAAAAGTCCAGTAAAATCTAGGCATAGGCAAATCTGTCAGATCTGCTGATTTCTAAATATAAGCCTTTTAATCTTTCCTCTTAATTAACATCCTACATACCTCTTATTAGTTTTGTGTCTCTTATTCGTACTTTTTTTTATCTGCAGGCTATCCTTTCCATGATAGATCACAAGATTAAGCTGAACAAGAATCAGTCTATTTATCTTGATTGACGACCCGTCCTCTATAGTGAACTATACGCCGTACAGCAGAAGTAATGGGGATGCTTGCATAAAGTTCAAAAGTGTGCTGAAAAGAAGACAAAGAAGTGCAGCTCTCACCACATTCCGAAGTATAAAAGTCATTTAATCCAGGTGATAGGACATACAGGCGGTGATCAGCTGACTGTCCTATCACCTGGATTAAAGGACTTTTATACTTCGGAATGTGGTGAGTGCTGCACTTCTTTTCTTCTTGTAAGTATTCTTTCTCTGAATTTGCGACCAGAAATGAATTGCAAATTCCAGATGAGGTCAAAGTAATGGTTTGTAAAGTATTAGTATTCCACCTCATCTAGAAAGTCCACAGCCCTTTTAACATATGACCACATCCTGCTGGCTTTAGAGGCTGCTGATTGACATGCATGCCGTTGTTCAGACAATGATCTACAAAAGACACAGATCCTTCACTATAACTGACTCTCATAGTTTTACTCTCCTAAAAACATATAATGTCCACAGGTTATTATTACCCATATATTATATTTATTCACATTTAACCAAGTGGACTCCCAAAAATAGTTTGTCCAATTCAACTAGTTCAACTTGTCCAATTCATTTTCCATAGACTACACAATACTCATAGGTTGATATCATCTGCCAAAATAGAAACAAAAGTATCAATTCCATCTTATCTATCCCGAAAAAATAATTTGAGTAGTAGTAGAACCCACTCTGAACCTTGACTGACCTTAGTTTACCCATTAGGCATCTATATTGTACAATGTCAAATGTCTTTGCAAAGTTCAAAAACATTATGGTCTTAATAAGGTGCATGCAGCAATAAAAAGGCATATTTAATGAATTTGCTAAATCTTATCAGTGGTGTGTGTCTGCGTGCATCGTGCCAGAAATGTTTTTCCACTCTATGACTGGAGTAACATTTCTGTGATAAGAAGCACTGCCAGATTTGAAAAATTCACAGGCGGACTAGGACACACCTTGTCCCATCCCAGCTCCTCCTAGCTCTGCACATTTTGGTAGAGCTGCCCAAAACTGGAGTAAAAAACCCAAAGGCTACAATATTTTTGCGGGACTCCACAATCCGCAAAAAACTTTATGACTTTTTAAAGCATTTTCTTCCATAAACATTTTGATGAATCGAGGCCTATATTCACTGCTAACCCTCAGTCCTGGTTTCTTTTCACTCCCAACAAGAAACAGGGGAGTCCAAATAAAACTACTGCATGGAAAGTCTACTCATCAATTTCAGTTCTTATAGAAGGAGAAGGGGCTTTGCTAGATATGGTGACTGAGGTATAACACATGTTATTGCTATTATACCTTTTTTGATATATTGTCAGGTTAGCTGTTGATAACATGTTTTGATAGTCTGTACATCTTTTGATCATATTTTCTTGCATTATTTTTTCATTATCATTTCAGTAAATTGTATTATTTAATTTAGCCTAATATGTGAAGCCATTTAGTTTTGCATCTTGAAATCTTTCAATCCATTGTAGAAATAAAATGTCTGCAATAGATAAAATATTTATGAAATAATTTATCACACTTAGAATTACCATATATCCTTAACCGAAAGTGGTTTTCAAAAGATTATACATAATTGCTCATTAAATAGAGAATGCTAGAAAATAAATAAGTAAATAATAATAAATAAATAATAATCTTTAATCGTCAGTGACTCCAGCATCACCATTGGTCCTCACCGATACTCGAAGTGATCAAATGTTTACTTGGCGGCTGTACCTAAGACTGGATTTAGCAGACATGTGCTTTGTAATGCAAACCATTGTCCAAGAAATATCGTCACTCCTTGCGGAGATCAACATGCTAAGCATGCAGATGAGGAGACTTAAAGCCGCAATGCTCCTCTGGGAAATATGCTAATTATGCAAATTGTCTCTTCAGAGAGGAAGAGAGCTAGAACTCTAGTGCCACCTTTTGGAAGGTAGCAATCCTACAAGTCAATGTCGACCCTTTAACGAGCCTTATCACATGACCTAGGATAATAGCCAAACCAGAATCTCAATTTGCAGACACTGTGTTTCGGGGTTCAGCCCCTCGTCAGTGCAAAGCGGAGATCTGGTTTGGCTGTGTGAGAGGCGTCAGACCATTGTCCAAGAAATATTGACTTGTAGGATTGCTACCTTCCAAAAGGTGGCACTAGAGTTCTAGCTCTCTTCCTCTCTGAAGAGACAATTTGCATAATTAGCATATTTCCCAGAGGAGCATTGCGGCTTTAAGTCTCCTCACTGCATGCTTAGCATGTTAATCTCCGCAAGGAGTGACGATATTTCTTGGACAATGGTCTGACGCCTCTCACACAGCCAAACCAGATCTCCGCTTTGCACTGACGAGGGCTGAACCCCGAAACACAGTGTCTGCAAATTGAGATTCTGGTTTGGCTATTATCCTAGGTCATGTGATAAGGCTCGTTAAAGGGTCGACATTGACTTGTAGGATTGCTACCTTCCAAAAGGTGGCACTAGAGTTCTAGCTCTCTTCCTCTCTGAAGAGACAATTTGCATAATTTGTATGCAAACACACGCTGAGTCCAGTGGTGTCAGGTCATTCCAAATTAGATGGCACGAGAAGGTGGACCCCAGAAATTGGCTGCAGCAGTCACATGCCATAGTGATAGTCGTGATGTCAAAGAAGCAAACATTTTAACACGAACAAGACGCAGAGGTAAAGAGGCAGTACATGAGTGGCAGGCGGTAAGTAAGATTGTTTTTGTTATTTTTTAGATTAAACCTTTGGACTAAAAAATGTTAAAGATGGAACCCTATTACCTGTTAGCGGCTAATTTGTACTGACTGGTGTTTCTCACACCAGTCTTGAATAAAAGTCAGTTAGAGAAGCTCCACTGGAGTAATAGTCAACAAATTCACACAGAGGCAGCAAAATCAGAAATATATACCAACTGTGAATGTCATACATTTCTGTTCTATTATGGCACAAATTAAAAGTAAATTTGTTGGTCATCAAATTAAACTAAGCCTCTTCCACTTGTAGAAAATTGGTGAGGGCAAAAAAAATGGTTAGCACATGGATGGGCTGTGTGGCCCTCCAAAGAAATGCCACCCCACACCATTACTGACCCACTGCCAAACTGGTCATGCTGAAGCATGTTGCAGGCAGCAGGTTCACACAGCACATGTGACAGACGTGACAGAGTCTGGAGACGCCATGGAGAGCGATGTGCTTTTCCCGCAACATCCTTCAGCATGACCGGTTTGGCAGTGGGTCAGTAATGGTGTGGGGTGGCATTTCTTTGGAGGGCCACACAGTCCTCCATGTGCTCGCTAGAGGTAGCCTGACTGCCATTAGGTAGATCCTCAGACCCCTTTTGAGACCATATGCTGGTGCGGTTGGCCCAGACAACATGTGACCGGAGTGTGTCAGCAGTTCCTGCAAGATAAAGGCATTGAAGCTATGGACTGGCCTGCCCATTCCCCAGACCTGAATCCGATTGAGCAATCTGGGATAGCATGTCCGCTCCATCCATCAACGTCACGTTGCACCACAGACTGTCCAGGAGTTGACGGATGCTTTAGTCCTGGTCTGGGAGGAGATCCCTCAGGAAAATACCGCAACCTCATCAGGAGCATGCCAGGCATTGTAGGGAGGTCATACAGGCACGTGGAGGCCACACACAATACTGAGCATCATTTTGACTGGTTTCCACTTTCATTTTGGGGGGTCTCTCCAAATCCAGGCCTCCATTGGTTCAAAAATTTGATTTCCATTGATGATTTTTGTGTGATTATGGTGACAGCACATTCAACTTGTACAGAACAAAGTATTCAATGAGAATATTTCATTCATTTAGATCTTGAATGTTTTATTTGAGTGTTCCCTTTATTTTTTTTTTAGCAGTGTATTTCTATTGACATGAAATTCCACTAGCTGTTGGTAACAACCCATCCAATCCACAACGACAAAGAAAACAAAACCCTAGATGTCGATAAACTAAGTTTATGTAATAATGAGAAATGACACGGGAAAAAAGTATTGAACATTCTTGCTGAAATTTAAATAACACTTCGTACAAAATATTTTGTTGGTGATTACAGCTGCAGGATGCCTTCTGTATGGACAAACTAGCACATGCATTATTCAGGTTGACTTTGACCTATTTTCCCACACAAATACTCTTAAAATCCTGAAGGTTTCATAGGCTCCTCCTATAAACCTGAGGATAAGTTCCTTCCATATATTTCTATCGGATTCCTGTTGGGGTTTTTGGCTGGACCATTCTAGCTGCATTATTTTATTTCTCGAAACTAATTTGATAATTTCCTTGGCTGTGTGTGTGAATCATTGCTTTGCTGAAATCCCCACCCCTCGTTTCATCTTAATCATCTTTGAGGATGGCAGCAATTTTTATCACAAATGTCTAGGAAATATTTGTCGATTCATCCTTCCTTAAATTTATATAAAAAATTGCCAGTGTTATATGCGGAAAAATAGCCCCACACCATGATGTTCACAACTTCAAACTTCGCTGTGGGTATGGTGTTTGTGGGGTGATTTGCAAGTGCCCTTTGACCTCCAAACATGATAGGTATTATGACAACCAAAGAGTTCAATTTCAGTCTCATCTGACAAAAACTATATTCTCACATTTTTCACAGGTTTGTCTAAATCTGTTGAGAAAAATTTAAACAAGCTTGAATGTGTGATGAATGTGCATACAGACCTGGGGGGTGAGATATTACTTATTGTGTTCTTTGAAACAATTGTTCCTGCTGATTCAAGGTCCTTCTGAGCTCTCCATAGGTGATCCTTGGATCTTCGGCAACTTTTCTGACATTTCCCCTTTTCCCTCCTCTGTCTGAAATTTTGGGGGAGAGCACTTGGCCCATGCCAAATTATTGTTAAATAATGTTCTTCCCAGTTCCAGATTTTGGCCACAACAGTGCTCACTGGAGGCTTCAGTATTTGAAATTATTCTGTAACCAATCCCCATCAGAAATGTTTTGCAAAGGTCCTTGAGAGAGCTCACTAGTTTATCTGGGGAAATTTCATGTAAATAGCACCTTTTTTAAAAATATTTTTACAGTATATACTCGAGTATAAGCCAACCCATTTATAAGCCGCCCCCCTAAATTTGCCACAAAAAACTGGGAAAACTTACGACTCGAGTATAAGCCTAGGGTGGAAAATGAGGCAGCTACTGGTAAATTTCAAAATTAAAAATAGATACCAATAAAATAAAATTAAAGTAGATTAAATGTTTTTGAATAGCCATATTGAATCAGGAGCCCCATAGCGCCCCATAATTATGCCCCATATGCTGTCCCATATATTATCCCTTATGCGCCCCAAAATATTATGCCCAATATTCTAAACCCCCTAAAATTATGCCCCATATGCTGCCCCAGTATTATGCCCCATATGCTGCCCCATGTATTATGCCCCCATATTCTGCCCCATGTATTATACCCCATATGATGCCCACGTATTTTGCCCCATTGCTGCCTCATGTATTATGCCCCCCTAGCCTGCCCATGTATTATGCCCCATATGCTGCCCCATGTATTATCCCCAATGCTGCCCCATGTATATGCCCCATATTCTGCCCCATATATTATGCCCCATATGCGCCCATTATTGTGCCCCCCTATGCTGCCTCATGTATATGCCCCCATATGATGCTCCATAGATTGTGCCCCATATCTGCCCATGTATTATCCCCCATATGATGCTCCATAGATTATGCCCCATATGCGTCCATGTATTATGCCCATATGCTGCCCCATGCATTATCCTCATAATCTGCCCCATGTATTATGCCCCCTATACTGCCCATGTATGTACCCCATAAGCTGCCCCATGTATTATGCCCCTATTCTGCCCCCTGTATTTTTGCTTCAAATGCTGCTCATATTATACCCCATATGATGCCCACGTATTGTGCCCCAAAATGCTGCCTCAAAGTATTATCCCCCATATGCTGCCCCATGTATTATGCCCCATATGCTGCCCCATGTTTAGCCCCAATACTGCCCATGTATTGTACCCCATATGCTGCCCCATGTATTAAAGCCCCATATTCTCCCCATTATTGTGCCCCATATGCTGCCCATGTATTATGCCCCACAAGGTCCTTTATGCTGCCGCTGCAAATGAAAAAAAAAATAAAAAAATGACATACTCACCTCTCGCGCGGGCCAGGGGCCAGTGTCCGATAGGCGGGGACACCGCACGCTGTGGGGGACAGGTGCCGGTGTCACTGCTGGCTCAGGGCCCGGCACCTGCAATATTTACCTGTCCCATTCCACCGCTGAGCGCCGCTGTCTTCCGGGTCCCCCAGCAGTGAATGCTCAGGCAGAGCGCGCGGCGCTCACAAACCACATGATCACCCCTCTGGCCTGAACATTTACAGCTAGAGGACACAGGACACAGAGGTGTGTAGCGGTGGAACGGGACAGGGGAATATGGATTTTTTACTCACCCCCTCCTGGAGCGGTCTCTGCAGCCCCTGCTTTCCCCCCACGGTCTCCGGCGCTATGCCTAACTACAGCGGCACAGGTACCGCTCATTAAAGTCATGAATATGTGCATATTCATGACTTTAATGAGAGTTTTCCACTGATGGCTGAACACAGGCCCGGAGACCGTGGGAGAAGAGCAGGGGGTGCAGAGACCACGCCAGAGGGGGTGAGTATATAGGACATCCCTGCTCCCCCTCCCCCCCCGCCACCCCCCGGGATACGACCAAGTTTAAGCTGAGAGGGGGATTTCAGCCATAAAAATGGCTGAAAATCTCGGCTTATACTCGAGTATATACGGTACTTATTTCACCCCTGTGAAATAAATAAATAAAATTCTATAAGCTGAAAGCGGGAAAGGAGCTTATGCTAAGTGCCAGATCCTAGAAACTAATTGCGGTTTAAGTATCACTGCATTTTAAGATTTTGGTCTATATTAATTACTATATTTGATAAATCTATTCAAATGAGTCCTCAGCTGTCCATCATCTCTTGGGGTTTAGTGAAAGCGAATTATATATACATTGATAAATATATTTTGTCCTTGACAAGACAATATTATTATAGAGTCCCCCAATAGAACTATAGAACACCATTAACCTCTGGCTT
>JARQOD010000002.1:293161915-293275949 GCA_033576555.1 Oophaga sylvatica
AAAAGGCCCAGTCCTGAGGTTCTTTGCGCAAAAGTGACATTATGAACCCTATGCGCTGAGATTCACCAGAGGATCTGGGTCTCAAACGGAAATACAACAAGCAAGCATTTTTAAAAGAAAAAAAATCTTGTTGTTCACCAAAAAATAAATCAGGCAAACGTACCTTTGGCTCCACGAAATGTGCTCCAGAACAACTACTCACGTGTTGCTGGATCTCAGCCACCTCCAGAGAGAGTCCCTGCAGGCGTTGAGCCAAATCCTGAACCGACACCATGATGAAAACTGAAAATCTTTCCTTAGAGATATTTTTGGGCTGGACTTACTGTTATGATCTGCTACAAGCACTAAGGAAAGACGGGAGGTCTGTCCCTACAATAGAACTAAGCTGGATCCTACGATGTAACGGGGAACCTGATCCTGCGATCAGACCCACTAAAGTCCTCAGCTAGTCTGAACGAAGACCTATAGATGTGAGGGAGGGATCCCTACAAGGACTAGGGACTGGGAGAAAAGATGGACACCTCCTAACAGAAGTAGCAGCAAAAGGCAAAACAAAGAACATAGAACATAGAGGTCAAAAGACCAAGCAAAACTATCTGAGTTAGGTAACAAAGCACCTGGCTAGCTTAAGAGTATAAGTTACAATGAAGTCCAGCTAAGCCAGAAGGGTGGAGCCGGATTAAATAGGCCACAAAGGTCATGTGACCAGCAAGATAAAAAAAACCTAACAGGAGAGTTCTAACACCGCACTTTTCATAGTCTTCTATGTGGTGGACTCTGGGAAAATGGCCACCGGAGGAGGCGTATGCATAAATTGTGATCTTGGGACCGAGATCTCAATTGTACATGCGTAGCTAGAGGTGACCATTTTCCCGGAGTCCACTGCACTAGAAAGTATGGAAGATGAGGGGCTCCAGGGTGTCACAAAATTTTGGTGGAGTTGCAACACCACTAAACACCTCATCGTACCAGTCTGGGGCCCACAGGCATGAGCCAACTCCTGCTGTCGCCAAACACCCAGTCCTGCCAACCTGGAGCTCTCAGTATCTCCTGCCTCCACCAGCAGCAACATGCCACCTGGGACCCCACTTCATTACCGCTGCCCCCAGGTAACTACCGTAAAAGCGGATTATAACACGCACCATTTAATTTAAAAAAAACAAAAACATTATTTTCCTCCCAAAAATTTGGGGCGTGTCTTATAAACCGGTGCATCTTATAATCCACAAAATACAGAATATTGTTTTAGTTTTTTATTTTATAAAGGGGAAAATGCAGGCAATTACACATTTTTTTTTTCATTCATATTTATAATTTTTTTATAACCCTTATTTTTTAGTCCGCTTAGTGGATTTGAAACAAGATTGCCATGTAAACGAAAATCTTCCATGCTCACAGCACGAGCTTCACTGAGTACCAAGAGGGCAGCAACAGGGCTGACTGGCTAGCACAGCAACTCATCCACACCTGCCTGAATGTGGCGGGAAGCCAAAGTAAGAAGGTGGTGCGCAACGGCAACCACTGCATTTAAATGTCAATGTCAGAAATTGACAGCAAAATCATATTGGTTCACAGCAGCAATAAAAGCTTAGCTCAAGCTGCTGCTGTTAAGAGACAGATGCCAGCTATCTAATATATTCGGCATTTACATGATGTTGAGGGACCCCAGAATGAGGTACAGTTACGTCACTTTGCAATAAGTGCTTAGTGCAGTATTAAATTATATGGAGGAAAGAAGGAACTCAAATGGCAGTAATATAATGCCAAGAAGTAGAGATTATGTCTTATAGTTTTCTTGAAAATACAGGTCTGAGGGATGTCTTGAGGGTAGCCAATTTTGACGGAAAAAAATATAATCATAATTCAAATTTTTTGAACGCACATAACTTCTGGTCAAATATAAATTTTATCCTGATCTCAGAAGCAAGCTTATAGAATACAAAACCATAGAAGATATGGTGATATCAGACCACTGTCCTGTCTTCTTGTCACGTGTTCACACTATTCCCAGGGGGACGGATCATCTTTGGCGTTTTCCCAGCTATCTTGCCATCGATTCTTTTCAAATGCTGTTACATAATTGATGATTGGAATACCTGTAAGTGGTGTACAGAGGCCTGTTTATGCCCCGCTCGCCTAGCACATGTTCCTATGTTAAAAGCTGATGTACCTCATATGTTTATAATGTTGTTATGCTATATAATGCATTGTATATATGTTTATGTATTGAGGAGATATAGGGAAAGTGTAGGACTTAGACCAGTAGGGGGAGCACAATAGAATAGCATAGGAATTAGTTAGACCAATAGGATTAGGCTAGTTAGGAGTGGCTAAGGAAGAGTAGTTGGGGGAGCTTCCTGGAGTTAGTTATTGAGAGCTGGTGTCATGTGTGCATCGCCACGAAGATCGTCGCGGTTGCACATTCTGACTTCTCACAGCTGAGTTGCTGTTTCTTTGTGTTTGGCAGTTAGGGAGTTAATTCTGTCTGTGCTCAGTTCTGGGACTGGGTGCAGTTTTCTCCCGGCTGCAATTAATTATTTGTTGATTGGTTTCCTTTAAATCTCTGGTTGTCTGTGTTGGGAGTTGCCAGTGAAATTCTTCATGCAGACCACAGATAGGATTGTATCTGTATAGACTTATGTTAAAGAGCTCCTTAGTTGTTTTAAGCTCACCTTGCTTAGAGTTTAATATCCCAGATCATTTATGTTCCTTCTGTGTTTGAGTGTGTATGCAAGTCTGTGTTTTCTCCAGTCTGTCTTATATGTCTAATCTGTGTATTTAGCAGAGATCAGCCCATATCCCTTTGGTGGTAATCAGAATCCTTCTTAGGACTGATTACAGGGTTCAGGGACTGATAGGAGACAGGGTTAGGCTGGAGACTTGGACCTCTGAACCATTATCAGTACCTCCAAGGTGAGGGATTAGTTAGGACCCCAGTTTAGGGTCAGGTTAGACCCCCGGTCCTCCTCTTTCCCTGTTACAGTGTATCAAGTCCTCAAGATTAACCCTGAGTTCAACGGATATCGTGTCAGGTAAATCTATTCTATATTTACATGCTGATGTTGCTAATCTATATGTTGTATAGAGTGTTGTTCTTTTAAGAATAGTTTACTGACATCGTACACATATCATAAGACCGCGTGACATTTTCACTGGCCCATAAAATTATTCCCAGTTGCCATGGATCCAGTAGCCCAGCTGGCTCTGCAGTTGCAGGGATTATCCATGGAGCTGACGGACATTAAGTCCAAAGTTTTGTCTCCCTCGGAGCAAACCAGATTTGAACCTAAAGTAGCTCTCCCGGACAGGTTCACTGGTGGGCGAGACAAATTTTTTACCTTCAGGGAATCATGTAAATTGTATTTTCGGCTTCGGCCTCGATCATCAGGGAGTGAAGAGCAGAGAGTGGGAATTGTTATCTCGCTCCTACAAGGGGACCCTCAATCCTGGGCCTTCTCCCTTCCTCCGGGATCCCCGGCTCTACAGTCTGTAGATCGATTTTTTACTGCCCTGGGTTTGGTATATGATGACCCAGATCGGGTCTCTCTTGCTGAGACAAAATTACGTAAGATACAGCAGGGAGATCGTCCGGCGGAGGAATTTGCTTCTGAGTTCCGTAGATGGGCCACAGATACTCAGTGGAATGACCCAGCTCTTAGGAGCCAGTTTTGTCATGGGCTTTCTGACAAATTAAAGGACGTTTTGGCTCAGTATGATTCTCCTCCATCACTGGAGGCTGCTATGGCCCTAGCTATCCGTACTGATAGACGGCTCCGGGAGAGGTGCGAGGTAACTCCGCCCCCTGTTGTTACTCCACCTACTACTAAAGTCCCTTATGTTGAGGTTCCCCTTGTCTGTTCGGAGGAGCCTATGCAGTTGGGAGGGACATCATTTCGTAGGAGGGGATTGGCGGTACGCCGCAGGACTAGAAGGTGTTTCTTCTGCGGGAAAGAGGGACATTTTGTTGGGGGATGTCCATCCCGTGCCTTGTTGAGCAAAAAGTCGCCGGAAAACTGTTAATCCCAGGTTGTGTGGTGGACGACAACCTGGGAGTATGTATTTCGTCCGCTAGTTCTTCTCAGTTCCTTGTACCAGTGGAGGTGGTGGTTGGTACGAGAGTGGAGAGATTGTCTGTTCTTCTTGATAGTGGGTCCGGGGCTAATCTGGTTGACGCTCAGTTTGCTCAGGCTCAAGGTATGCATCTGAGTGTATTGGTCAAACCGATCCCTATATTCTCCATTGACGCCAGGCCTCTCGGCCAAGGTAGCTTTGTTCATGAGGTTCATAACATTGACCTTCGGGTAAGGGCAATACATAGGGAACTATTATCTTGTTATGTGTTGGAGGGTCTACCTACTCCTATTGTGTTGGGACTTCCTTGGTTGGTTAAACATAACCCTGTGATTAATTGGCAGTCCAGAGATATAAGCCAATGGGGGGAGTTTTGCAAAAGTAACTGCATGAACACAGTCATCAGTGCGGTCGTGCCTAGTACTTTGCCTCCTTTTTTGGAGGACTTTGGGGATGTGTTCTCTGAGGAGGGGTGTCAGGAGTTGCCTCCTCATCGCGTGTATGACTGCTCTATTAATTTACTTCCTGATGCTAAGTTACCTAAAGCTAGGTTATATAACCTTTCTGGTCCTGAGAGGCAGGCTATGAAAGATTATATTTCGGAAAGTCTGGCCAAAGGGCATATTAGACCTTCATCTTCCCAGTGGCCGCGGGGTTCTTCTTTGTGAAGAAAAAAGATGGAGGCCTACGCCCTTGCTTGGATTTCCGCGAACTTAATCGGATTACTGTTCGAGATCCGTATCCACTCCCTCTGATTCCTGATCTCTTCAATCAAATTGTTGGCGCCAAATGGTTCTCTAAATTGGATCTCAGGGGGGCGTATAATCTGATTAGGATAAAAGAGGGGGATGAGTGGAAAACGGCGTTTAACACGCCGGAGGGACATTATGAGAACCTTGTCATGCCTTTTGGTCTGACTACTGCACCAGCAGTATTCCAACATTTTGTTAATGACATTTTTCGTCATCTGGTGGGGCTGTTTGTGGTCGTATATTTGGATGACATTTTAATTTACTCACCAGATCTTGTGTCTCACCAGGAGCATGTGAGACAGGTGTTGCAGATCTTGCGAGACAATAAACTATACGCCAAACTGGAAAAGTGTGTATTCGCCGTACAGGAACTTCAGTTTTTGGGTTTCTTGGTGTCAGCCTCCGGTTTCCGTATGGACCCTGAAAAGGTGAGAGCAGTGCTTGAATGGGATCAGCCAGAGGATCTTAAGGCTCTGCAGCGTTTTCTGGGGTTTGCTAACTACTACCGGAAATTTATTTGTAATTTCTCATCTGTTGTCAAACCTCTCACTGACATGACAAGAAAAGGGACGGATTTTTCTAAATGGTCGGACAAAGCTTGCCAAGCTTTTTCCTCTTTGAAAAAATGTTTTGCTTCGGCACCCGTTCTCATCCAACCAGATGCATCACAGCCGTTCGTTGTGGAGGTGGACGCGTCTGACGTAGGGGTGGGTGCAATATTGTCCCAGGGTCCGTCCCCTGGTAAATGGCATCCGTGCGCTTTCTTTTCTAAAAATTGTCGTCCGCCGAAAGGAATTATGATATCGGCAATAGGGAACTTTTGGCCATTAAGTTGGCTTTTGAAGAATGGCGTCACTTTTTGGAGGGGGCAGTCCACCCGGTCACCGTCATTACTGATCACAAGAACCTGCTGTATTTGGAATCTGCTAAGCGTCTGAATTCCAGACAAGCTCGATGGTCGTTGTTTTTTACCAGGTTTAATTTTGTTGTCACTTATCGCCCTGGATCTAAGAATGTTAAGGCGGATGCCTTGTCTCGCAGTTTCCCAGGGGCCGGGAAAATGGATGACCCGATTCCTATCCTTCAGGAGGGGGTGGTAGTGTCGGCTGTATGTTCTGAGCTTGAGGAGGAGGTGTTAGAGGCTCAGGGGGACGCCCTGCAGGACCTCCAGGGAGACTGTTTGTCCCAAATCAGTTGAGACAAAAGGTTATTGAGGCACATCATAATTCTGCTTTAGCAGGACATCCAGGGAGTAAGGCTACTTTAGATCTCCTTTCTCGCCGGTTTTGGTGGCCTAACGTTAATAAAGATGTTTTAACTTTTGTCGCGTCCTGTGGGGTTTGTGCTCGCTCTAAGACCCCTCATACCCGTCCGTCTGGGACCCTCTTACCCTTGAAACTTCCGGAGCGTCCATGGACTCATTTGTCTATGGACTTCATCACGGACCTTCCTCAGTCGTCAGGGAAGACTGTCATACTGGTGGTTGTTGACAGGTTCAGTAAGATGGCACATTTCATTGCTCTTCCTGCCCTCCCTAATGCTAAAACTCTGGCGCAGGTGTTCATTGGGGAGATTGTGAGACTTCATGGGTTGCCTTCTGATGTGGTGTCAGATAGGGGGTCTCAGTTTGTGTCCAAGTTTTGGAGGGCATTTTGTTTACGTCGGGGGATGCAATTGTCATTTTCCTCGGCTTTTCATCCGCAGACCAATGGTCAGACAGAGCGTCTGAATCAAAGCCTAGAGACTTATCTTCGGTGTTTTGTCTCAGAGAACCAGGAGGACTGGTCTTCTTTCTTGCCTCTGGCAGAGTTCGCTCTTAACAACAGGCGGAGCGAGTCCACTGGTAAGTCCCCGTTTTTTGGGGCATATGGTTTTCATCCCCAGTTTTGTACATTCAATGGGGGGGGCCCTTCTGGGGTTCCTGAGGAGGAGCGTTTCTCGTCGTCACTTGCTTCAGTGTGGAGAGGTGTATTGAATAATCTGAGTGCTATGGGGAACCGTTATAAACGTATGGCTGATAGGAGGAGAGTTTCTGGTCCAGATCTTAATGTGAACGATCTGGTATGGTTGTCTACCAGGAATATAAAACTTAAAGTTCCCTCCTGGAAGCTGGGCCCCAGATTCATCGGGCCGTACAGGATCAGTTCCATAATTAATCCTGTGGCATTTCGTCTGGACCTCCCTCCTACGTTTAAAATTCATAATGTGTTCCACAAGTCATTACTTAAGAGGTACGTGGCACCAGTCATACCATCACCTCTACCTCCTCCTCCAGTGGTGGTCAATGGTAACTTGGAGTTTCAAGTGTCAAAGATCATTGACTCACGTCTGAATCGCCGGTCCCTTCAGTACTTGGTGCATTGGAAGGGGTATGGTCCAGAGGAGAGGACGTGGGTTCCTGCGTCTGACATTAACGCAGATCGTTTGGTGCGGACCTTCCACAGAACTCACCCGGGCAAACCTGGCCCTGAGGGTCCGGAGGCCCTTCGTAGAAGGGGGGGTACTGTCATGTGTGCATCGCCACGAAGATCGTCGCGGTTGCACATTCTGACTTCTCACAGCTGAGTTGCTGTTTCTTTGTGTTTGGCAGTTAGGGAGTTAATTCTGTCTGTGCTCAGTTCTGGGACTGGGTGCAGTTTTCTCCCGGCTGCAATTAATTATTTGTTGATTGGTTTCCTTTAAATCTCTGGTTGTCTGTGTTGGGAGTTGCCAGTGAAATTCTTCATGCAGACCACAGATAGGATTGTATCTGTATAGACTTATGTTAAAGAGCTCCTTAGTTGTTTTAAGCTCACCTTGCTTAGAGTTTAATATCCCAGATCATTTATGTTCCTTCTGTGTTTGAGTGTGTATGCAAGTCTGTGTTTTCTCCAGTCTGTCTTATATGTCTAATCTGTGTATTTAGCAGAGATCAGCCCATATCCCTTTGGTGGTAATCAGAATCCTTCTTAGGACTGATTACAGGGTTCAGGGACTGATAGGAGACAGGGTTAGGCTGGAGACTTGGACCTCTGAACCATTATCAGTACCTCCAAGGTGAGGGATTAGTTAGGACCCCAGTTTAGGGTCAGGTTAGACCCCCGGTCCTCCTCTTTCCTGTTACAGTGTATCAAGTCCTCAAGATTAACCCTGAGTTCAACGGATATCGTGTCAGGTAAATCTATTCTATATTTACATGCTGATGTTGCTAATCGATATGTTGTATAGAGTGTTGTTCTTTTAAGAATAGTTTACTGACATCGTACACATATCATAAGACCGCGTGACACTGGGAGCCAGAACAGGATAGTTGTGTCCTGAAATATTCAAGCAAAGGAGCCCAGCCATCCAGGGCCTAGGAGCTGACAGTGACACGGTAGTGGAGGAATATAGGACAGCATCAAAATAGTAACAGCTAACTTCGTGGGAAGAACCCTAGACGTCTGAGGCCTACGGCTTAGAAAGGAATAGAAGATCTATTCTTCGACTTCATCTTTGGAGAGTGAAGTGGGCGGGGAACTCCTGAAGCGGGTTAGTCTGACCAGTTGGGAAGCTGCAGTACCGGAGGAGATGGTATATTCCTGGAGAAGTGAGGGACAGTACAGGGAACAGAATGGTGATATTCTGCGAAGAATCTTGTGCTGTTTCAGTTGTTTTGTTATAAATGGACTTGGACTTGGAAAGAAGGTCTAACAGTCCAGAGATAACCATTGTCTTGCAAGTAAGTGAACTACAGAGTGTACCATAGTTACCATTAGCCACGACTACCACAGCCCTGGCCCCTGTAACATACTCACAAATGCAGAACAGAGAATACACCATTGTTCTGAGATACTGAAAAAGTGGTCTTGGGGGGGCAAAGTATTTCATATATTGCCAAACTAAAAATTGATATGTACTAAATATGCAGAATTTAGCAATGGTTTCCTTCAGGCATACATAGACTTCTACACCTCTGCAACACCTCATAATAAACAATCATGGCTGACACTGTGGAGCCCAGCTGTGACTGAATCCATATCTCCCAGAAGGGTGCACTGAAGGAAGATCCCACTAGAGGTCATTATACACACACGTACAGCTATCCCAGAGACCACCAGAGGGAGCTGTGTTAGACATATAAAAGACAGTTACACAGGAAACATCTAGTTTAGTTTAGTCGGAGAGCTCAGAGAGAGAACAGTAGCCAGTGTGTGCTAGTGAGTCATTCTAGCCAGACGTGTGGAGAGATCCTGTCAGACAAGACAGAGAAAGATTGCAAGCTGTTATCTCAGAACAGACGGACTGTTAGTACCCTAAGGAATGTGGAAAGTGACTCTCGGAGCAAGCGTGTATTCAGTCTGACGAAAGGTCCTGAGAGCTGCTCTGGACAGAGTCTTTGAAGGAATAGAAGGAAGGGGACTACAGTTGGCAGAACATCGAGTTAACTGAGAATCGGTCAGTGAGCTTTGGAAAGAAGGAAGAAAGCTAATGACAAAACCTACTGCTACCTTGTGCTTATGTTAAGGATGAGAGTAGAGCGATGGGCGAGTGGTGACCCTAGGAAGGAGTGACTTCGGTGACAGATCACCTTCACTCGACTTAACCGGACACCGGGTCCGAAGTATTGCTAGAACCTTTATGACTAGTGAGAGAAACACCGGAATCCTTGCTGGACTTCAAGTCACAGAAGGTAGCCCTAAGTGCCGATACGTAACCGGGGTCAGGCAGAACAGGAGTCGGGTCTGCAGCCATAGAGACTTAGTTCTTGCCACAAGAAGACTTCCACCACAATGTTGGCCGGGCGTAGCTGTGCTATTTGGAGTTAAATCTGACTTCACGCAGGTTAGGACTCCCACACTTAAAAGGGACAGGAGGCCTTAAATCCACTCAGCGATTATCTGGATGTACATACTCCACCCTGAGCAGCTTCCCGGGACATACCTGCCACCTTCATCAGTAAAGGTATGGAAAGAGAACAACTTGTGTGTGACTGACTTATTATCTGCAACACCATTGACTTTGAGGGAACAGTCCCACCTGTGGGGGACTTAACATCTAGCTGCCTAGTAACATCCCCTCAGAAGAATTACCCTGCAGCGCTGGTCATATTGATCAGAAACCACAGGTGGCATCACAAACAATTACTAAAATCCCCTGTAAATAATCCCCCTTTGTATGAGCGCCCAGGGCAACGGACCGAGCTGTGCTACTTGTGACATTCCCCATAGACATCAACGGGCTCGGTGCCGAGTACCCCATAACCCTGGTGTTGTTCGACTCATCTACTTGGCATCACGAACAGGATTTCGTGCCCTGCAGCAACGGAGTAATTGCAGCACGTTGCCACCGGGTACTGTGTGCCTAAAGACTGTGTTTTGTATGTGGTGAAGATTTCCCGCCATTTGCCCGCCATTGCCCGCCATTTACAGCGCCACGGCGCGAAAACTAGTGGGCGTACCTGCAAAAGCGCGCTGAGTCCTGGACACGCCCCCAACGCTGACACGGCGGCAGGTCCTGTGAAGAACTACAGTGAACGCTCTGACGTCAGAGCGCCAGCGACGCAAATCCTTCTACACATCACTGTGCCCTGCGGAGCTGCAGCCTTCAGAGCAGGTAGGCTACGATTAACTAGGGGGGCGCAGACATATCGCAGCAGCCAGCCGACAACGCGGCCCAGGCCGACGGCCTTAATGACTTACCCCTTGGCGCTGCCGCACAGGCTGTGAATGCTGGCCCCTCACCTGGTCCTGTGGCCCCAATAGTACCGCTAACGCTGCCATACATGCCTGGAGCGAAGTGGCTCCCTCAGTACAGCGGCAAGCAGGACACCCTGTCAGGGTTCAAGCCGAAAATATGCAGCATAATGGACATGTACCCTATGACAGAAAAGCAGCGAGCTGCAGTAGTAGTGGGACAATTAACTGGTGCTGCAGAGAGAGAAGTAGAGACTTGGACAGCTGCAGACCAGGAGTCAGTGCTTGCAATTTTCTTAAAGCTACAGTCTATCTTTGAGGACCGCACTGAAACAGATCTCCGGATGATGTTTTACCAATGCTCCCAGAAACCAGATGACAGCATTAGGGACTATGCCTGCCGACTACAAGGGGCCCTGCGAGCACTCAAACAAGTTAACCCCATGAGTGTCTCCAACGAAAATAAAATGTTAAAAGAACAATTTGTACGGGGATTAAAGTCCCAAGCTGAAAGCCGGACTGTGCATTGGTGGTCCTTGGATCATCCTGATGCTACCTTTGATGCTCTTAAGGACATGGCTATAAAAGGACTGCGTCCCCTGGAAACACCCGGGATGGCAACCCAGTGTCTCCCGAGTGAAGCCACCCTACAGCCAGCAGCATCCACCTTTTCCCCATTGATTGCGGAAGCCAAAACGCAGGTGGCGCCCCCTACTGAGCTGGACTGTCTGCGCTCAGAAGTGCGCCAGTTGACCAAAAACCTGGCCACTGTAATGAGTGCCCTGCAACTGTCGACGGAGGAAGAAGGAAAGATCCTGCTAGCTGACTGCCCAGAGGATGTCCCTTGGATGCGCCGGAGAAGAGGAGGACGTCGCCCCACAGGAGGAGGACAACGCCACCCCCAGGAAGGACCCGCGACCAGCATCATCCCCGCCGAGAGATCATCTGTTACCGCTGCCACAGAGAAGGTCACCCAGCACGTCGGTGTCCTTTAAACGAGCAAATCCTGGGTCCGAGGGCCAACACCCAGGAATAGACTCTTCAGGCCCCTCAGACTGGAACCGCAGGTTTGTGGGAGGAAGACCTTACCTGTCCATCATATTGGACGGGATCGCCATCCCTGCCCTGCTGGACACTGGATCTCAGGTAACCGTCATACCTGATGTACTCTACAATAAATACTGGTCCAGTGACGGTCTCCAACCCCCAAACCCTGACTTTGCCATATATGCCTCTAATGGCCTCCCTCTTGACTTACTGGGGGCTAAAAATGTAGACGTAAAGGTGGGAAGAGTGGAGCTAAAGAACCAGGGACTTCTTGTAGTAAAGACTGTTAATGAGGAAAATGGGTTGAATGTGGTTTTAGGCACTAACATCATTAGTAACTGTTTGGAGGAGGTTGTGTTTTTACTCCAACAGCTCGCCGAAATTGCCAGACCAAAGCAAAAGGGAGTGATCCGGAAGGAGATTCGGACCCTGATGTGCCAGCAGCAAGTGAAACTGACCGGTGGTGAGATTGGTAATGTACGGGTGACAGACCCGAACCCCATTGTGATACCCCCAATGAGTGAAATGCTTATTTGGTGTAGAGCAGCAATAGGTCTGAGAGGACAGAACTACCAAGCAGTAGTAGAGCCCCATTGTTCGGAGCACAGACCTACACTCTTGACTGCCAGAGGGTTAGTGGAGGTACATAATGGGAGGGTGCCAGTGCGTCTTCTCAACTGGGGAGAGGATGAAGTCAAATTACCACGTTATGCCACTGTTGCTAAGTTACATGCTGTGGATAATAACTCCATTCACCCAACGGAGCCCTTAACCTCCCCACAACCAGTGGAGGATAACGGTCCGACCACCCAGGTGGAGGATTGGTGTCAGCAGCTCCATGTCGGGACAGACACCACTCCAGCCCACCAGAAACAAGGAGTATACCGAGTAGTTCAGGAGTATGCACAGGTATTCAGCAAACACCCACTCGACTTTGGGAAAATTAAAGGGGTTCAACATCACATCCCCACAGGCAATCATCCTCCCATTAAAGAACGGTACAGGCCTATACCTCCAGCACACTACCAGAAAGCCAAGGAAATTTTGCGTGACATGAAGGAAGCAGGGGTGATAAGGGATAGTTGTAGTCCCTGGGCAGCACCTCTAGTCCTAGTTAGGAAAAAGGATGGGAGCATGAGAATGTGTGTAGATTACAGACAGGTAAATCGCATTACACATAAGGATGCATACCCTTTACCACGCATTGAGGAATCCTTAGCTGCCTTAAAAACTGCTAACTACTTTTCCACCCTTGACCTCACTAGTGGATACTGGCAAGTAGCTGTGGCTGAGGAGGATCGGGAGAAGACAGCTTTCACCACCCCGATGGGACTCTGTGAGTTTGACAGAATGCCGTTTGGACTCAGCAGTGCCCCTGGAACGTTCCAGAGAGTGATGGAGAGCTGCCTGGGACATCTCAACTTTGAAACTGTGTTGCTGTACTTGGACGATGTCATCGTGTACTCCAAAACGTATGAAGATCACTTGAAGCACCTGGCGGAGGTGTTCGAGTCACTGTCCAAGTATGGGATGAAACTGAAGCCTTCAAAGTGCCATCTGCTCAAACAGAAGGTACAGTATCTGGGACATATTGTCAGCTCAGAAGGAGTAGCGCCAGACCCTGAAAAGATCACCGCCATCCAGAAATGGCCGGAGCCGAAAAATCTCAAGGAGGTGCGACAGTTCCTGGGACTGACAGGATACTACCGGAGGTTTGTGAAGGACTACACCAAGAAAGCAGCGCCTCTGCAAGACCTCCTGGTGGGACAGTCCCTCAAGAGCAGAAATTCTCCATTCCATTGGGGTAAAGAACAGGCAGAAGCATTCAAGGAAATGAAGGAGATCCTGACAGGCGATGAGATCCTAGCTTACCCTGACTACAGCCAGCCGTTCCTGCTGTATACTGATGCCAGCAATGAAGGATTGGGAGCAGTCCTCAGTCAGAAGCAAAATGGCCTGGAGAAAGTCATCACCTACGCAAGCAGGAAGCTCCGCCCGACCGAGCGAAACCCAGAGAACTATAGCAGCTTCAAGTTGGAGTTCCTGGCACTGGTCTGGGCCATCACGGAGAGGTTTAAGCACTACCTAGCCTCCAGCAAGTTTACTGCCTACACCGATAACAACCCCTTGACGCATCTTGAAACAGCTAAGCTGGGAGCCATGGAACAGCGATGGATGGCTCGACTGTCAAACTACCAATTCACAATCAAGTACCGAGCAGGCCACAAGAATGCCAACGCTGATGCCCTATCCAGGATGCCTCATGAATCAGACACAGAAGAAGAAGTGGATGATCTGGAAGAGATTGAACTACCTGCCTTTCACAGGAATGGGATGATCCACGAGCAACAAGCCAGCAGGAGGCCGTGTGGTAAGACGTTAAATCCTCTACCTCACCACAGCTGGAAGGAAACTCAGGACAGCGATCCAGTTGTCAGCTGAATAAAGGAGCTGATAAGACGAGAAGGTTCCTCCTTGGAGAAGGATGCGCCTCTACAAGCAAGGCAGTTGTGGAACGAGAGAAGCCGGTTGTTCATTTACCGTGAGAAGCTGTGCCGGAGGTACGTCAACCCAAGGACCCATGAGATGGTATTGCAGATAGTAGTCCCCAGAGCAGACATCCAGATGGTGTTAGAAGCCTACCACGATCAAGCGGGACACTTTGGCTGGAAGAAGCTGGAGACCCTGTTGAAATGTCGTTTCTATTGGGTGGGAATGCGCAGCTCCATCGAGAGGTGGTGCCAGAACTGTGGACCCTGTGGCCTCCGAAGAAAGGACTACAGCAGTCAGAAGGCACCCCTGCAACCCATCAAGACGACTCGTCCCTTGGAGATCGTGGCCCTGGACCATGTCAAGTTGTCACCCAGCCGGTTAGGATACTCCTATGCCCTGACTATGGTGGATCACTACTCCAGGTTCCTGGTGGTCGCTCCTGTCAAAGATCTGACGGCAGAAACAGCAGCAAAGACGTTCCAAGCGTATTTCTGCAGACCACACGGATATCCTGAGCAGGTGCTAACTGACCAAGGCCCAGCCTTCGAGGCCGAATTGTTCAAAGAGTTCTGTCACTTGTACGGGTGTAAGAAGATCAGAACCACACCGTACCACCCCCAAACCAATGGTCTCTGTGAGAAGATGAATCACATCGTCATTGACCTGTTGAAGACAATACCACTCGAGGAGAGAAATCGGTGGCCAGACTTACTACCTGACCTGGTGGATCTGTACAATCACATACCTGTGAGTTCCACCAACTGCACCCCAGCCTATCTCATGCGGGCAAGACCAGGAAAGCTGCCTATGGATCTGGAGCTTGGAGTTGTAGAACCAGAAGCAGATGTGACTACTGAGGACTGGGACACAAACAGACAGGAACAGTACAGAAAAGTACAAGCCTGCGTTGAAGAAAGTCTCAAGCGAGTCAGGGATAAACAAGAAGATCGCTACAACAAAAGTGCGCCAGCTGAACCTTTCGCACCTGGTGAAGTTGTACTGAAAAGAAAGAGGAGGTTACACAAACTCGACGATCAATGGGAAAGAGAGCCCTACATCATCCAGAAATCAAGGTTTGACAACAAGAAAACGTGCATAATTAGCAAGGATGGAGGAAGGACGACTGCAACTGTATCCCGAGATCACCTAAAGTTGTGTCCAAACCCATTAAAGCTTCAGAGAGAAGAACCTGTTGTCAATCAGGAAAAGCGTGATGAATCAGTCATACATACAGACTTAGGAGATTTCCCCGCGGATTGGCCCAGAATTGGAGAAGCTGTAATCATTCCCGTGCTTCAATTCTATCAACCTCAAGAAGAACCTCTACAATCAGTTGTTGCAGTAGAGTCAGTACCAGAGGAACCTGCCCCAGCAGAACCTCAACAAGTGGAGCCCCAAGAAGCGGAATCCCAAGAAGTTGAACCTCAGGAAGAGGGATCCCCTGCAGAAGTTGAGCCAGTTCATCCAACTCCCAGTATACTTGCCAGATCCCTAGAGAGGCTAAGGCAGTACTACAATTTACCTGCACGCAGGGATAACAGGTTACTGACACCTCACCTACCACTACACCACGTAGGTCAGTACGCATAACAAGAGGGCAATTACCTGTTAGGTACAGAGAGTAAGACCTAACCCATGTAAATAATTATCAAGAACCACTGTATATAACTGTATATATCGTTATAATATGCCTTTGTAATACTACTATTTATTAACCTATTTTTTCTCTTAAAAATTGAAACAAGTGAATGTACATTGTTTTTGCTTGTTTTCTCTACCCCTTTTGAGCATCCTTTTCCAAAAGAGACTGGGACTTTTATGGTTGCTCAATTCCTCAACCCCTCATTATGCTAATGTACATAGTTGTTTATTTACCGTTATGCAACCGTTCAAGAGTGCCTTACCTCCTGTAAAGGAAGAGTTATTTATAAAATGTTATTGTTCTTTGTTTTTGTATTTCAGCCCCGGAGTGCTGAGTTCTACTAGGGGGGAATGTGGAGCCCAGCTGTGACTGAATCCATATCTCCCAGAAGGGTGCACTGAAGGAAGATCCCACTAGAGGTCATTATACACACACGTACAGCTATCCCAGAGACCACCAGAGGGAGCTGTGTTAGACATATAAAAGACAGTTACACAGGAAACATCTAGTTTAGTTTAGTCGGAGAGCTCAGAGAGAGAACAGTAGCCAGTGTGTGCTAGTGAGTCATTCTAGCCAGACGTGTGGAGAGATCCTGTCAGACAAGACAGAGAAAGATTGCAAGCTGTTATCTCAGAACAGACGGACTGTTAGTACCCTAAGGAATGTGGAAAGTGACTCTCGGAGCAAGCGTGTATTCAGTCTGACGAAAGGTCCTGAGAGCTGCTCTGGACAGAGTCTTTGAAGGAATAGAAGGAAGGGGACTACAGTTGGCAAAACATCGAGTTAACTGAGAATCAGACAGTGAGCTTTGGAAAGAAGGAAGAAAGCTAATGACAAAACCTACTGCTACCTTGTGCTTATGTTAAGGATGAGAGTAGAGCGATGGGCGAGATGGTGACCCTAGGAAGGAGTGACTTCGGTGACAGATCACCTTCACTCGACTTAACCGGACACCGGGTCCGAAGTATTGCTAGAACCTTTACGACTAGTGAGAGAAACACCGGAATCCTTGCTGGACTTCAAGTCACAGAAGGTAGCCCTAAGTGCCGATACGTAACCGGGGTCAGGCAGAACAGGAGTCGGGTCTGCAGCCATAGAGACTTAGTTCTTGCCACAAGAAGACTTCCACCACAATGTTGGCCGGGCTAGCTGTGCTATTTGGAGTTAAATCTGACTTCACGCAGGTTAGGACTCCCACACTTAAAAGGGACAGGAGGCCTTAAATCCACTCAGCGATTATCTGGATGTACATACTCCACCCTGAGCAGCTTCCCGGGACATACCTGCCACCTTCATCAGTAAAGGTATGGAAAGAAACAACTTGTGTGTGACTGACTTATTATCTGCAACACCATTGACTTTGAGGGAACAGTCCCACCTGTGGGGGACTTAACATCTAGCTGCCTAGTAACATCCCCTCAGAAGAATTACCCTGCAGCGCTGGTCATATTGATCAGAAACCACAGGTGGCGTCACGAACAATTACTAAAATCCCCTGTAAATAATCCCCCTTTGTATGAGCGCCCAGGGCAACGGACCGAGCTGTGCTACTTGTGACATTCCCCATAGACATCAACGGGCTCGGTGCCGAGTACCCCATAACCCTGGTGTTGTGCGACTCAACACAAAAAGCCAATGATGGAAAAGAAGGAATGTTTATTTTATATCAAACAAGAGGCACATGTTTTCAGATTTGGAAATAAAAATGGATGCCTCCAAGCCAGATTAGCTATGGGTCAGCATCCATTCATGTTCAGCTTGCCAAAATAAATGAGATCCTAAAGGATTACTATCTTGACTAATAAACAAAGAAGAGAAGATAATCTCACAATGTCATACTGGTTACATTTTGTGCGCTTTTCCCACCCTTAAAGGAAAACTGTCAGTAAGATCAACCCTCCTGAGCCGTCTATATGGGCACCTGGTCTAATTGTATAATAATATTCTATGTAATTCAGAGTCTTGAAAAATGTGTTCCCAGGTAGAAACAGCAGTTTTTATGTCATTTTCACATAAAGAAGTGATAACTAGTGTGTCCAACCCTCCCCTGATCTCTTCCTCCTCTGATGCCATTGCCAACAATCTATATAGGGGCTCAACAGCAATGGCAAAAAGTAAAGGAGTATAAAATAAAGACTGGAGAGACAAGAGGCACAAAATAGGGTCTTATCTGGTTCCAACAGTTATAAAAAGTTAAAGGATGCGCTAACCTGATAGGGTGGTGACAGTCACAACTCCTATAGAAAACATGGGAAGGCTGCTGCACGACCACCAATAGAATCTGATGCAATTAAATGAGGAATGTGGAGATTCAGGATTCGCGCTGCCAAAGTTCCAAAGTACGATTCAAGACTAAAATGAGGGATGAATGCAGTTTATTTCGTAACCGCATCTCAAAGTTATCCTCTTCATCAGTACAAAACCACAATGAAGACTGCAACTCAAAAGTGTGAGAATATACTAACATATACTAATATACTAACTTTTAATTTATTGTTCATATATTCCCTCACTTTTGAGTTGTAGTCCTCATTGTGGTTTTGTCCTGATGAAGAGGTTTAACCCCTTAGTGACAGAGCCATTTTGCAGCTTAATGACCGGGCCAATTTTTACAATTCTGACCACTGTCACTTTATGAGGTTATAACTCTGGAACGCTTTAACGAATCCCGCTGATTCTGAGAATGTTTTTTCGTGACATATTGTACTTCACGTTAGTGGTAAAAAAATTTTAGCTGACTTGCGCTTATTTATGAAAAAAACGGAAACATGGCGAAAATTTTGAAAATTTAGCAATTTTCAAATTTTCAACTTTTATGCCCTAAAATCAGAGAGATATGTCACACAAATTTCTTAATAAATAACATTTCCCACATGTCTACTTTACATCAGCACAATTTTGGGAACAAAATTTTTTTTTGTTACGAAGTTATAAGGGTTAAAAGTTGACCAGCAATTTCTCATTTTTACAACACCATTTTTTTTTAGGGACCACCTCACATTTGAAGTCACTTTGAGGGTCTATATGATAGAAAATACCCAAAATGGACACCATTCTAAAAACTGCACCCCTCAAGGAACTCAAAACCACATTCAAGAAGTTTATTAACCCTTTACGTGCTTCACAGGAACTGAAGCAATGTGGAAGGAAAAAATTAACATTTAACTTTTTTTGCAAAAGCTTTACTTCGGAACCAATTTTTTCTATTTTCACAACTGTTCAAAGAAAAAATGAACAACAAAATTTGTTGTGTAATTTCTCCTGAATACGCCGATACCCCATATGTGGGGATAAACCACTTTTTGGGCGCACGGCAGAGGTCGCAAGGGAACGAGCGCCGTTTGACTTTTTCAATGCAGAATTGGCTGGACGCCATGTCGCGTTTATAGTGGCCCTGATGTGTCTAAACAGTGGAAACCCCCCACAAGTGACCCCATTTTGGAAACTAGACCCCCTAAGGAACTTATCTAGATGTGTGGTGAGCACTTTGAACCTCCAAGTGCTTCACAGAAGTTTATAACGCCCGGGCGTGAAAATAAAAAATCATATTTTTTCCACAAACCTGATCGTTTAGTCCCTAATTTTTTATTTTCCCAAGGGTAACAGGAGAAATTAGACCACAAAAGTTGTTGTCCAATTTGTCCTGAGTACGCTGATACCCCATATGTGGGGGTAAACCACTGTTTGGGCGCACGGCAGGACTCGAAGGGAGGGAGCGCCATTTGACTTTTGAACGCCACTGCGTTTTTGGAGACCCCCTCATGTGCCTAAATAGTGGAAACCCCTCAATTCTAGCTCCAACCCTAACCCCAACACACCCCTAACCCTAATTCAACCCTAACCCTAATACCAACCCTAATTCTAACTCTAACCCTAATTGTAACCCTAACCCTAATTGTAACCCTAACCCTAATTCCAACCCTAACCCTAATTATAACCCTAATTATACCCCTAACCCTAATTATAACCCTAACCCTAATTATAACCCTAATTATAACCTAACCCTAACCCTAATGGAAAAATGAAAATAAATAAATTTCTTTATTTTATTATATGTACCTAACCAAGGGGGTGATATAGGGGGGGTTTATGTACTGTTTTTTTTATTTTGATCACTGTGATAGTTTATCACAGTGATCAAAATGTACTTTTCTAGAATGAATGAATATTTTTTTGAATTTGCCGCCAGGCAGATTCGGCGGGCGCACTGCGCATGCGCCCGCCATTTTTTTTTTACTGGAAGAAGACGCCGGCTGAATGGAGGCCAGGGGGAGGACCGGAGGCGAGGGGGAGGATCGGACCGCACCGGGGGGGGATCGGAGGACACGGGACCCCTCCAGGTACAGGGGGGGTGAGATCGGGGGTCCCGGGACACAATTTCTCTCCCCTCTGATGTGCGATCACATCAGAGGGGAGAGAAATTTACAGGCAGGGATCGCAGCATTGATTTCTCTTTTGCGATCGCCAGTATATGGCGATCGCAAAAGAGTGGTGATTGGGGGGGCCCCTATTATGTTCTCTGGGGTCTCGGCTACCCCAGGCAGCCGAGACCCCAGAGAAAATCGCCCATCCCCCCCGTCACCTCGCGGCGGGCGCAGCACTCGTGCGCCCGCCATTTTAAAGCATGGCGCCGGCACCGGGGGACACCGGAGGGCCCTGGGGCCATGAGGAGGGTTCGGGGGCCACAGTGGGGGTCCCGGGGACCCTTTTTCTCTGTCCTCTGATGTCCGATGACATCAGAGGACAGAGAAATTAAATGGCACATTTTTTTTTTTTTGTTGTTGCGGTCGCCGTTATAGGGTTAATAACGGCGATCGCAACATCGGTGTCGGTAAAAACCAACCCAATTCATGTTCTCTGGGGTCTCGGCTACCCCCGGCAGCCGAGACCCCGGAGAAAATGCGCCTCTGGGGGGCGCTATTCACTTTTTCCACAGCGCCGTTAATTAACGGCGCTGTGGTTTAAGTACCCTTAATGACCGCCGTTAAAAGGCGTATCGGCGGTCGTTAAGGGGTTAATTACCTGGAAACGCAGTGACGAAATAAATCATATTCATTCCTCATTTTTGTCTTGGATTGCACTTTGGACCTTTGGTAGCTTGGATTGTAAGTCACCACATTCTTCATTTACTTGAAAAAACTAAAGGAGATTAAGGGCAGCCTTGCCTAGTTCCATTTTGTAATTCAAAAGAAAATGACATGAGCCCTGGTGTGTATACCCCAGCTATTGGCATGTCATAAAGGGCCTTCAAATGAATTGAAAACGCCTTCTTAAGCTGTCCATATGGCAATGCAGGTCATAGAAAGGTGAATAAAATTATAATTTGATATTTGTAATGAGACATTTTATTCCGGAGAAATCCACATTTTTCTTAATATCTAAATGAGCTATTAAAGGAGTCTGTTAGCAGGCTTAATCTAAGAGCACCAAGATAATCTGTCCTCGGATGCATTTTCAGTTAAAGTGTATTGCGGCGCAGAAACCAGTTGGTTCCTGTGTGTGGCAATACACGCTGTCGGCCAATCAGAGGTCAGCAGCTGACATCGGCATTCAGGTGACTGGGGGCACATGGGAGAGACGTAATGTGCTCCCGTCACTGGTGCCGGCATCAGAAGAGGATGCAGCACGGTGGGAGCGGAGGGAAGGTGATTATAATTGTTTATTTTTTAAGATATATAAATATATATTCATATTTATACAGCTCTGGCAAAAATTAGGATACCACCAAATCAAAACCCTGTCTTGGCCAGCCCAATCTCCAGACCTGAACCCCATTGAAAACCCTCTGGAATGTAATCAAGAGGATGATGGATAGTCACAAGCCATCAAACAAAGAAGAACAGCTTAAATTTTTGTGCCAGGAGCAGTGTGAAAGACTGGTGGAAAGCATGCCAAGACGCATGAGAGATGTGATTAAAAATCATGGTTATTCCCAAAATATTGATTTCTGAATTCTTCCTGAGTTAAAACTTTACTATTGTTGTTTCTAAATGATTATGAACTTGTTTTCTTTGTATTATTTGAGGTCTGAAAGCACTGGTTCTTTTATTTAGTTTTGACCATTTCTCATTTTTCTGAAAATAAATACAAAATTTATTGCTTGGAAATTTGGAGACGTGTTGTCAGTAGTTTATAGAATATACAACAATTTACATTTTACTCAAACATATACCTATAAAGAGAAAAATCAGACAAACTGAAAATTTTGCAGTGGTCTCTTAATTTTTACCAGAGCTGTATATCAGGATGAAGGACATATGTACTAGAATGGAGCACATATATACATACAAGAATTGGGGGGCCTGGGTCCAAATCTTGCACCGGGGCCCCTCAGACTCTATGCCACTGAGGATATGTCATTACTATTAGAATGATGAAGCTCCGAAATCTAGCATCATTGCCAATTATTTTTTTAATATATTCTGGCTGCTGGATGTAGTGGTCAGAGCCATAACAACAGGGCTCCATACCCTGTTTAGTAACCAATCCTGGGAATTGCAGCTTAGCTTCTATTTAATTTGCTGTATACAGTGTTTATCAGGTGCTGGACCAGCAATAATTTTACATTAAAAGACCATCCATGTAAATCACAGACGCATAGACATTTATGTGATGTATAGCCTATGACATCATAAGAACGACGCTACAATTTATAATGAAACATTGTTCTATGTGTTATTCTGAAATCGATGAAAATTAGAATGTAGAAGACAAGCAAATATCGTTATGGACTTGTGATAAAAAGTAAGTTCAGATATTATACTGACGTTAGTATATGACTGTCATTAAAATTAATTAAAAAGAAAACAATAAGCTACTGTATGTCTCTAATCTTTTCTAGTAATTCATTCCTTTACATAATTACTTACAAATGAATTTTGTGGCAAGCAGACAAAGAAATATAGGAACAAATCTTTTTTTAAGGCCCCTTTCACATGTCCTTGTCTCCGGTACGTGTGGTGACAGTTTTCATACGTACCGGAGACACGTACTCACATAGACCCATTCAAATGAATGGGTCTGTGCACATGTCAGTGTGTTTCCACGGACCGTTTGTGTGCGGGCAAAACACGCTGACATGTCTGTTTTTTGCCGTCACCATGGACTACAAAATGTCCCGCACACGGAGAACACATATTGATGTCCTCCGTGTGCACGGACGGCCGCCGGAGAAGAAGCGCTACAGCACTGTTGCCCGGCGGAAGGTGCTGAACGCGGCTTTCATCCATTCTCCCCTGCTCTGCCGGCGATCAGCGCAAGCATGGGAGAATGAATTAATGAAAAACCAGACATGGGTTCCCCCATATGTTTTTGAACCAACCTGGCATAACTCACAGGTGTGGGCTGCTATTCTCAGGCTGGTAAGGGGCCATGGATATGGGCCACCCCAGCGTAAAAACAGCAACCCGAAGCTACCCAGAAAAAGCGCATCGATTCAATGTGCCATTTCTGGCGCTTTGCCCAACTCTTTCCTCTTGTCCTGTACTGGTGGCAAGTGGGGTTAATGTTTGTGGGGTTAATGTCACCTTTCTATTGTAATGTGACATCAAGCCCACGTGTTTAGTAATAGAGAGGTATCAAAAAGGCACCTATCCATTACTAATCCTATAGTTGGTAAGGGGTTAAATAAACACACAGCCAGAATAAAGTATTTTAATAAAATCAAACACCACACAATTTTGCCATCTTTATTGTACTGCTAATCCAAGCGATGCCCTCGATCGTCTGTAATAAAAATAAAATAATAAAGCAACAATATACCATACCTGTCCAGCGTTCTGTCCCGCGCCATAATCCAAATCTGGGGAATATTCAGTTAACAACGTAAACTGCTGCTGAATGAACGAGACGCTGCGGCCGCAGGCTCAGTGACTAGTGGTGACGTCACTGAAGGGTATGCCACACTGAACAATATCGCTAACGGGATCGCTAAAAAACGTCACTATTTAGCGATCCCGTTAGCGATGTTGTTCAGTGCGGCACTGCCAGCGACGAGCTTCCTGCTGTGATCTCGCTCGTCGCTGGAATCGTTCCGGACCCTATTTTCTCGTCGGCGCTCCCGCTGGGTAAGTATATATCGCTAGTGTGGCACCTTTTCTTAGCGATTTAGCGGTACTTTTGTACCGCTAAAGTCGTTAAGAAGATCGCTAACGGCGATAGCGTCGTTAACTATATCGCTAAATGTGGCCGCACTTAGCGATATAGAAACAATCCCGCTAGCGATCGCATTAGTATGCGTCGTTATCGTGATCGCTAGCGGGATTGTTTAGTGTGGCAGTACCTTGAGTCTGTGCTTGCTGCCGGCATGAAATCCTGTGACCTCAGGACCGTGAGAAAATCAAAGTGATGAGGTCACTGTGACAGAGCTTGAACTGCCTTGACCTGATCACTTGCATTTTCCCGCGGTCCTGAGGTCACAAGAGTTCATGCCGACAGCGAGTACAGACTCAGTGACGTCACCACTAGTCACTGTGCCTGCGGCCGCAGCATCTCATTCATTCATTCTCCTCTGCTCACACTGATTGCCGGCAGAGCAGGGGAGAATGGATGAAAGCTGCGTTCAGCACCTGCCTCCAAGGAACAGCGCTTCCTGTAGCGCTTCTTCCCCGGGGGCCATCTGTGTGGTACTGATGCGGCACACAGGCAGCATTCGGTTGCCACACGTGTGCCACACGTAGTAGACACATGAACACATGGACACACATGTCTCCGGTACCGTTTTTTCCGGTACTGTAAATATACGGACGTGTGAAAGGGGACTAAGACTGTTCTCAGTGCCAATGGTCCCCTTAGAAGCAGAATGGGCAGAGCCATTCTTTTATTTATACAATTAGCAATTCTTAAAAAACCTCCGTGGCATAATATGCCCTTAATTTCTTGTAATTTTGGATGCATCTGACCAGCACAAATAGCAAAGATTGCTAAGGATCAACAGAGGATTTAACAGAGTACATACTATACATACTACATCTGTATATTTAAAGAGTAACCATTTGTTTAATTTTTATTTCATAAATTAATAGAACACATGCAGATAAGCAACTTTGGAACATATGTTAACAATTTTTTTTTTACCTTTTGGATTAACCTTTCATTCTCACTTCATGGCTAAAATCCATATTCAGTATAGACAAATGTTCATATTACTGAGAGAGGAGATAACAGTTGGTGCTTTTGAAATTGTATGCATTTGGGACGGGGAAGAGTCTGTATTTGCTTAAAAGAGTATTTACCTGTGAGATGAGAATTTTGAGAATGAATGATCAGTTCAGGAGGACAAAGAGGTAGATTTCTCTAATAAGATATATTTCAAAGTTCTCTTTATTCACATGTACTCTTTATTTGTGAATACATAAATAAAATGACAGTTACTCTTGATCTGCCCATGAACGAAAAGCATCCGAACAGTCCACAAATATAAAACATCAATGCAGTCTAAGCAGCTTGCAGAAGATTGTGCAACTGTTGGTCTTGAGAGACGGCTGTCAGACACAGTCAGACTTTTCTTACCATGTTTACCTCTTTGATCTCTGTGCACACAACAGTGAACCTAATCGTATCTATACAGATTAGGAAGCATTAGCACTGACCTTGCTTCCTCCAGACCCAGTGAACATGAGTGAATGGAGGAAGCAGGAGCTCTGGGTCATGGGGGACCCATTCATATCTGCTAACTAGGCAGGAGGCTGGAATTCCCCTATAACTGGGCCTAATATACCAGCCCCAGTTACTGGGAAAGTCAGCAATAAAAAAGAATATACCAATATGTTAAAATGCTCCCCAAAGATCTTTTAAGACCATTTGAGGAAAACAGTGAGTGAAATAAATGAAAAAAAGAATAAAAAGGATAAATAAAGCAAAACTACAAAGATGTGATACGCTCTTAGTCTGAGTGGTCAGATCAGTCTATAGTTACAGAAAAACGGAGTCTGCGGAAGTGATGAAGGGCATTGCTTCTGCTTGCTGTGAATTGGTGTAGAGAAGGGATCTCCCTTTCATGCACAGTTTATTCAGTGTCATTCTCTTGTCCCTGCTCTGGTCAGTTCTATCACTGTCCATATCCTCTACTCCTCCCATATTATTTAGTGAAATTTTTGTCCTCTAACTTTACCAGCCAGCTCTGCTGCACCATCATAATCAACTTAATTTCCACATGCATTTAGAAATACCTTAAAGAGGAGTTAACTGCCTGTACTATCTCTCTGTCCAATAAAATACCAAAGGAATACACATATATCTTGTCACACTGATCTCCTCTCTTGTTCTCACTTTGCTGATGTAACCTAGATCTCCTCTCTTGATCTCGCTGTGGTGATTTTACCTTGATCTGCTCTCTTGCTCTCGCTGTGGTGATATCACCTTGATCTCCTCTCTTGCTCTTGCTGTGCTGATGTCACCTTGATCTCCTCTCTTGCTCTTGCTGTGCTGATATCACCTTGATCTCTTCTCTTGCTCTTGCTGTGCTGATATCACCTTGATCTCCTCTCTTGCTCTCGCTGTGCTGATGTCAACTTGATCTCCTCCCTTGCTCTCACTGTGCCACAGTCCTCTCAATCTCCTCTCTTACTCTCACTGTGTGGCTGTATGTAGATTCCAGTCTTCCCTTTCATTGCTCATAGATAAATATTGAGAGGAGAATTTTCTTCTTTAAGCTGGCATCTCATTGGTTATAGCAGTAAGGGCAAAAGTTGCAGTATATATGCCCAACTTTTGAGAACAGAAGAGGGACAGATAATCCAGCGCGTGTAGCACGCCATGGCAAATTTTGGCTACACCCCAATCCACGTCCATTTATCATTTCTTTCTCCCCTGGCAGGAGGTGATGTCAGAAGGACGCTGCTGACAGCGAGGACATTAAGCGGATGCTCAAAACTGCAGGGTGTAGACCCAAATCTAGGTCTGTCCACTGTATCCATGTTAGTTGGGATTAGAGATGAGCCCATTGATTCCATGTTTGTTGAATTCTAAAACCGGGCACAGTTTTCATGAAATCACATCCACTTTGCTTGGACAGTTACAGCAGAATTTTTGTGCATACAAATCAGCGGAAAATACGCAGCATTTATGATACATGCGAACAAAGTCTAAATTTTAAAGCAAAGTGGATGTGACTCCATGAAATGTCCACCCCCAGTGAGTCGAAAGATGCTGCTGATCTCTGTTATGATTGTGCATTTTTTCTCTATAGGCTTCTTCTGAAAAAAAAAACGCATGAAGAAAAAAATACTGTTGCATTTTTAAGCACAGAATCAAAGCTTTTCTGTACAATTAAAAAGCATTAAAAACTCTGCTTCATATCTGCCCCAAATTTGCATCAAATAACAGACAAAACACATAAAAGAAAAGCAAATTACAGGGGCACCGAATATGTCCGTATTATGTGCTGATTTGTGATGTTTATTATTTTTTTTAAAGCGCATTAAAATGACAGTATTTTTTTTCATTATCAAGTGTTTTTCATTATTATTTTTTAGCAATTTTATAGTATGAAAAAATATCTTATTTTCCCTCTTGAATACAAATACAGTACATACATTGTACACAGCAGTGTATATCTATCAGTACAATCTGCCTGTAGTCAAAGCCTGCAGTACAGATCAAGTACACAAAATTTTCCCCATGACATCACTAGAGCTTGTAATCATAAGCATAAGTAACTTGTCTATAATGTAAGGTTGTAGGTTTGAGACCTGGAAGGCTCATAGACAAAAACGTAATGTTTTTGTAACTGCTTATTTTTTACTACTTTTATAGGAACGAGTGGAGTTCAAGTCCCGGGAAGACTGGATCACACGAGAAAGAAGAGGTGAGTAATACAATTTAATTTATGCACTGAGCAGAGACCAGCCCCACCCCCAGAGGAGCTACTGAGGGAACGATGAAGACGCCGGAGAAGTGAGTATAAAAGCCGAGAGAAAAGCTGTGACGTGACGAGATGCGGGACTGAGCCCTCAAATTGGGACCGCCCCACTGAATGCGGGATGGTTGGGAGCTATGTGTATGTCCCTGCCAGACTGCTCAGGCTAGGTAACCTCCCATAGAAAGATAGCAGATAGCTAGTAACTATGCTTAAAAACTCACCAGAAACATATACACCCCAGCCACAAGCCTATTGCATTTGTTTGCGTATTTTGATAAAATGACATATACACTTCAGGTATTAATATTATTATATAATATTTTAAATATCGTTTAAAAATAAACATATGTTTCTCATTTTATCAAACTTTGAGTTTTCTAACTTTGAAACTGATGACTTTGTGAGCAAAAGAATAAATAAAAAAAAATCAATTTATATATAAGTTTTTCCTAACATTTAATATCATACCACTGAAAGTGGTTTTAATACAATTTTACAGGTGCTTATTTTCAGTTCTTCTCTCCTATGCTGGTATAAAGAAGAATGGCTTAAGGCATCTGAGTAAATCAATATTATATCTGTTTGACAAAAGTACTGAGGAAGCTTCTTTAATAATAAAAAGCTATACAAAATGTCAGTTCTAAGCATTTGCCAAAATCTAAAATACATTTCTGTGAGGATGGATAACACAGCTTGGCAAAAAGGTGCAGGCCATTGGTTCAGTTCACTGTCATAGCCCCTCATTTAAATATTCAGGCAATATCAGAATGACATGTTGGCATGACCCAGCATCTGGAGCCCATGTATGGTTGTTTTACCCAAGCTATTCCCATGTAAAAGAATTGAGAAATTGTAGAAAGAAAATTAGGAAAAACAGGGACTCCTGTGGATAGTACTGTATACAACTAGTGGAGATTGCGGGTTGGGTTATTATGCACTCATCTGGTGAGCCATGCGAATCAGCAATCATTGCAATATACAGACTGCTCGGACTGCTATCGACTTCTGCTCGGATCACGGCATGGGTCTATGAATGCAGAAATGAACGCAAAGGAAAAGGAGGAGCATCAAAGCGCTGTCTCTTGCTAAAATGACTTTTATTTCTGGTAGCAACTAAAACCTGGATAAAAAACAGTAGTAGGAGAACATTTCAACAATAAAAACTGCAGCTGAACCTTGCATACCTGTAAAGGATACACAGAAGCGTGTCCAAAATATTTTCATTTTTGAGTATCTGAAATGTGTTATGGATGTCAGTCTGAATTTGACTTTGAACTGCAGTAATCATACTGATGTCAACGCTCACAGTGTGAAAAAGTTTGTCACTAAGCTTACCGCATATCACACATGGCTGGCTCACACAGTAATGTGTGAATCTGTCATGTGTGCATCGCCACGAAGATCGTCGCGGTTGCACATTCTGACTTCTCACAGCTGAGTTGCTGTTTCTTTGTGTTTGGCAGTTAGGGAGTTAATTCTGTCTGTGCTCAGTTCTGGGACTGGGTGCAGTTTCTCCCGGCTGCAATTAATTATTTGTTGATTGGTTTCCTTTAAATCTCTGGTTGTCTGTGTTGGGAGTTGCCAGTGAAATTCTTCATGCAGACCACAGATAGGATTGTATCTGTATAGACTTAAGTTAAAGAGCTCCTTAGTTGTTTTAAGCTCACCTTGCTTAGAGTTTAATATCCCAGATCATTTATGTTCCTTCTGTGTTTGAGTGTGTATGCAAGTCTGTGTTTTCTCCAGTCTGTCTTATATGTCTAATCTGTGTATTTAGCAGAGATCAGCCCATATCCCTTTGGTGGTAATCAGAATCCTTCTTAGGACTGATTACAGGGTTCAGGGACTGATAGGAGACAGGGTTAGGCTGGAGACTTGGACCTCTGAACCATTATCAGTACCTCCAAGGTGAGGGATTAGTTAGGACCCCAGTTTAGGGTCAGGTTAGACCCCCGGTCCTCCTCTTTCCTGTGACAGTGTATCAAGTCCTCAAGATTAACCCTGAGTTCAACGGATATCGTGTCAGGTAAATCTATTCTATATTTACATGCTGATGTTGCTAATCTATATGTTGTATAGAGTGTTGTTCTTTTAAGAATAGTTTACTGACATCGTACACATATCATAAGACCGCGTGACATTTTCACTGGCCCATAAAATTATTCCCAGTTGCCATGGATCCAGTAGCCCAGCTGGCTCTGCAGTTGCAGGGATTATCCATGGAGCTGACGGACATTAAGTCCAAAGTTTTGTCTCCCTCGGAGCAAACCAGATTTGAACCTAAAGTAGCTCTCCCGGACAGGTTCACTGGTGGGCGAGACAAATTTTTTACCTTCAGGGAAGCATGTAAATTGTATTTTCGGCTTCGGCCTCGATCATCAGGGAGTGAAGAGCAGAAAGTGGGAATTGTTATCTCGCTCCTACAAGGGGACCCTCAATCCTGGGCCTTCTCCCTTCCTCCGGGATCCCCGGCTCTACAGTCAGTAGATCGATTTTTTACTGCCCTGGGTTTGGTATATGATGACCCAGATCGGGTCTCTCTTGCTGAGACAAAATTACGTAAGATACAGCAGGGAGATCGTCCGGCGGAGGAATTTGCTTCTGAGTTCCGTAGATGGGCCACAGATACTCAGTGGAATGACCCAGCTCTTAGGAGCCAGTTTTGTCATGGGCTTTCTGACAAATTAAAGGACGTTTTGGCTCAGTATGATTCTCCTCCATCACTGGAGGCTGCTATGGCCCTAGCTATCCGTACTGATAGACGGCTCCGGGAGAGGTGCGAGGTAACTCCGCCCCCTGTTGTTACTCCACCTACTACTAAAGTCCCTTATGTTGAGGTTCCCCTTGTCTGTTCGGAGGAGCCTATGCAGTTGGGAGGGACATCATTTCGTAGGAGGGGATTGGCGGTACGCCGCAGGACTAGAAGGTGTTTCTTCTGCGGGAAAGAGGGACATTTTGTTGGGGGATGTCCATCCCGTGCCTTGTTGAGCAAAAAGTCGCCGGAAAACTGTTAATCCCAGGTTGTGTGGTGGACGACAACCTGGGAGTATGTATTTCGTCCGCTAGTTCTTCTCAGTTCCTTGTACCAGTGGAGGTGGTGGTTGGTACGAGAGTGGAGAGATTTTCTGTTCTTCTTGATAGTGGGTCCGGGGCTAATCTGGTTGACGCTCAGTTTGCTCAGGCTCAAGGTATGCATCTGAGTGTATTGGTCAAACCGATCCCTATATTCTCCATTGACGCCAGGCCTCTCGGCCAAGGTAGCTTTGTTCATGAGGTTCATAACATTGACCTTCGGGTAGGGGCAATACATAGGTAACTATTATCTTGTTATGTGTTGGAGGGTCTACCTACTCCTATTGTGTTGGGACTTCCTTGGTTGGTTAAACATAACTCTGTGATTAATTGGCAGTCCAGAGATATAAGCCAATGGGGGGAGTTTTGCAAAAGTAACTGCATGAACACAGTCATCAGTGCGGTCGTGCCTAGTACTTTGCCTCCTTTTTTGGAGGACTTTGGGGATGTGTTCTCTGAGGAGGGGTGTCAGGAGTTGCCTCCTCATCGCGTGTATGACTGCTCTATTAATTTACTTCCTGATGCTAAGTTACCTAAAGCTAGGTTATATAACCTTTCTGGTCCTGAGAGGCAGGCTATGAAAGATTATATTTCGGAAAGTCTGGCCAAAGGGCATATTAGACCTTCATCTTCCCCAGTGGCCGCGGGGTTCTTCTTTGTGAAGAAAAAAGATGGAGGCCTACGCCCTTGCTTGGATTTCCGCGAACTTAATCGGATTACTGTTCGAGATCCGTATCCACTCCCTCTGATTCCTGATCTCTTCAATCAAATTGTTGGCGCCAAATGGTTCTCTAAATTGGATCTCAGGGGGGCGTATAATCTGATTAGGATAAAAGAGGGGGATGAGTGGAAAACGGCGTTTAACACGCCGGAGGGACATTATGAGAACCTTGTCATGCCTTTTGGTCTGACTACTGCACCAGCAGTATTCCAACATTTTGTTAATGACATTTTTCGTCATCTGGTGGGGCTGTTTGTGGTCGTATATTTGGATGACATTTTAATTTACTCACCAGATCTTGTGTCTCACCAGGAGCATGTGAGACAGGTGTTGCAGATCTTGCGAGACAATAAACTATACGCCAAACTGGAAAAGTGTGTATTCGCCGTACAGGAACTTCAGTTTTTGGGTTTCTTGGTGTCAGCCTCCGGTTTCCGTATGGACCCTGAAAAGGTGAGAGCAGTGCTTGAATGGGATCAGCCAGAGGATCTTAAGGCTCTGCAGCGTTTTCTGGGGTTTGCTAACTACTACCGGAAATTTATTTGTAATTTCTCATCTGTTGTCAAACCTCTCACTGACATGACAAGAAAAGGGACGGATTTTTCTAAATGGTCGGACAAAGCTTGCCAAGCTTTTTCCTCTTTGAAAAAATGTTTTGCTTCGGCACCCGTTCTCATCCAACCAGATGCATCACAGCCGTTCGTTGTGGAGGTGGACGCGTCTGACGTAGGGGTGGGTGCAATATTGTCCCAGGGTCCGTCCCCTGGTAAATGGCATCCGTGCGCTTTCTTTTCTAAAAAATTGTCGTCCGCCGAAAGGAATTATGATATCGGCAATAGGGAACTTTTGGCCATTAAGTTGGCTTTTGAAGAATGGCGTCACTTTTTGGAGGGGGCAGTCCACCCGGTCACCGTCATTACTGATCACAAGAACCTGCTGTATTTGGAATCTGCTAAGCGTCTGAATTCCAGGCAAGCTCGATGGTCGTTGTTTTTTACCAGGTTTAATTTTGTTGTCACTTATCGCCCTGGATCTAAGAATGTTAAGGCGGATGCCTTGTCTCGCAGTTTCCCAGGGGCCGGGAAAATGGATGACCCGATTCCTATCCTTCAGGAGGGGGTGGTAGTGTCGGCTGTATGTTCTGAGCTTGAGGAGGAGGTGTTAGAGGCTCAGGGGGACGCCCCTGCAGGACCTCCAGGGAGACTGTTTGTCCCAAATCAGTTGAGACAAAAGGTTATTGAGTTACATCATAATTCTGCTTTAGCAGGACATCCAGGGAGTAAGGCTACTTTAGATCTCCTTTCTCGCCGGTTTTGGTGGCCTAACGTTAATAAAGATGTTTTAACTTTTGTCGCGTCCTGTGGGGTTTGTGCTCGCTCTAAGACCCTCATACCCGTCCGTCTGGGACCCTCTTACCCTTGAAACTTCCGGAGCGTCCATGGACTCATTTGTCTATGGACTTCATCACGGACCTTCCTCAGTCGTCAGGGAAGACTGTCATACTGGTGGTTGTTGACAGGTTCAGTAAGATGGCACATTTCATTGCTCTTCCTGCCCTCCCTAATGCTAAAACTCTGGCGCAGGTGTTCATTGGGGAGATTGTGAGACTTCATGGGTTGCCTTCTGATGTGGTGTCAGATAGGGGGTCTCAGTTTGTGTCCAAGTTTTGGAGGGCATTTTGTTTACGTCGGGGGATGCAATTGTCATTTTCCTCGGCTTTTCATCCGCAGACCAATGGTCAGACAGAGCGTCTGAATCAAAGCCTAGAGACTTATCTTCGGTGTTTTGTCTCAGAGAACCAGGAGGACTGGTCTTCTTTCTTGCCTCTGGCAGAGTTCGCTCTTAACAACAGGCGGAGCGAGTCCACTGGTAAATCCCCGTTTTTTGGGGCATATGGTTTTCATCCCCAGTTTTGTACATTCAATGGGGGGGGCCCTTCTGGGGTTCCTGAGGAGGAGCGTTTCTCGTCGTCACTTGCTTCAGTGTGGAGAGGTGTATTGAATAATCTGAGTGCTATGGGGAACCGTTATAAACGTATGGCTGATAGGAGGAGAGTTTCTGGTCCAGATCTTAATGTGAACGATCTGGTATGGTTGTCTACCAGGAATATAAAACTTAAAGTTCCCTCCTGGAAGCTGGGCCCCAGATTCATCGGGCCGTACAGGATCAGTTCCATAATTAATCCTGTGGCATTTCGTCTGGACCTCCCTCCTACGTTTAAAATTCATAATGTGTTCCACAAGTCATTACTTAAGAGGTACGTGGCACCAGTCATACCATCACCTCTACCTCCTCCTCCAGTGGTGGTCAATGGTAACTTGGAGTTTCAAGTGTCAAAGATCATTGACTCACGTCTGAATCGCCGGTCCCTTCAGTACTTGGTGCATTGGAAGGGGTATGGTCCAGAGGAGAGGACGTGGGTTCCTGCGTCTGACATTAACGCAGATCGTTTGGTGCGGACCTTCCACAGAACTCACCCGGGCAAACCTGGCCCTGAGGGTCCGGAGGCCCCTCGTAGAAGGGGGGGTACTGTCATGTGTGCATCGCCACGAAGATCGTCGCGGTTGCACATTCTGACTTCTCACAGCTGAGTTGCTGTTTCTTTGTGTTTGGCAGTTAGGGAGTTAATTCTGTCTGTGCTCAGTTCTGGGACTGGGTGCAGTTTCTCCCGGCTGCAATTAATTATTTGTTGATTGGTTTCCTTTAAATCTCTGGTTGTCTGTGTTGGGAGTTGCCAGTGAAATTCTTCATGCAGACCACAGATAGGATTGTATCTGTATAGACTTAAGTTAAAGAGCTCCTTAGTTGTTTTAAGCTCACCTTGCTTAGAGTTTAATATCCCAGATCATTTATGTTCCTTCTGTGTTTGAGTGTGTATGCAAGTCTGTGTTTTCTCCAGTCTGTCTTATATGTCTAATCTGTGTATTTAGCAGAGATCAGCCCATATCCCTTTGGTGGTAATCAGAATCCTTCTTAGGACTGATTACAGGGTTCAGGGACTGATAGGAGACAGGGTTAGGCTGGAGACTTGGACCTCTGAACCATTATCAGTACCTCCAAGGTGAGGGATTAGTTAGGACCCCAGTTTAGGGTCAGGTTAGACCCCCGGTCCTCCTCTTTCCTGTGACAGTGTATCAAGTCCTCAAGATTAACCCTGAGTTCAACGGATATCGTGTCAGGTAAATCTATTCTATATTTACATGCTGATGTTGCTAATCTATATGTTGTATAGAGTGTTGTTCTTTTAAGAATAGTTTACTGACATCGTACACATATCATAAGACCGCGTGACAGAATCGCCACCTGTGACCTGCGGTAACCTTAATTACATCACCTCTTGTCACTGAAGCCACGTTCTCACACGACTATGAGTGTGTTTCGGCGACCACGCTGAACGGTCACATTGCTGATGTCACCACTCACCACAGCATCCGGATGTAGCAATGTCAGGGATCATCGTTGGAACTTGGGATGGATTTATGTCGGACCACTTTGGATTATTATTTTTTTGTATGATAATAAATGGGTAAAAGAGGGTCAGATAATGCTTTTTACAATTAAAGCAGGGTTCCCCAACTCCAGTCCTCAAGGTCCACCAACAGGTCATGTTTTCAGGATTTCCTTAGTATTGCCAAGGTGATAATTGAATCACCTGTGCAATACAAAGGAAATCCTGAAAACATGACCTGTTGGTGGGCCTTGAGGACTGGAGTTGGGGAACCCTGAATTAAAGAACTTTGCTCTGTATGTGTGTTTATTACTTTTGGCTACTAGGTTAGTAATTTGGGTGTCTCTCCATTACTAAGTCCTGGGCTTGATGTCATTACACAGCTGACATCAACTCCAAAATCACTGCCCCGCTTGCCCATTGACCAGGGCAATCAGCAAGAGCAGAGGCTAAGCACCAGAATTTGCGCATCTAGTGCATGCACCATTTCTGAGGCAGATGAAGGCTGGTGTTATTAGTCTGGGAGGGGTTAAATATCCATGGCTCCTTCTCAGCCCATTAAGATCAGTCTGCAGCTGTCTGTTTAGTCTTTGCTGGTTATTAAAAATAGGGGGGTCCCATTGTCAGTTTTTTTGGGGTCCCCTTTTTAATAACCAGTAAAGGCTATGCAAAAAAAAACTGTGATCTGTTATTAATAGACCGGGAACCTTTATGAATATTGGTCCCTGCCCAGAATAATAATACCAGACCAGTGCTGTCTGCTTTCCCTCAGCTGGTTAGTAAAAAATCAGGGAGACCCCATGTCGTATTTTGTTTATTCATTCTATAAACACAAGTACAGAAAACTACACATGGAAAAGCATTGATTATAAATCACACTGACATATTTCTATCTATCTATCTATCTATCTATCTATCTATCTATCTATCTATCTATCTATCTATCTATGTTCCTCATCGCTATCTGTCTCTAAACTTGAACATCTTTATGTAGTGCCGGTGCCCTGCATAATTCTGGTCCCTTTCCCCTGCAGGGGCACCACTGTACTTCTCGTGCCAGGCCCGCTCCCCGGTTCCCTTCTGATACCTCGGGTCTGGCACTCCTGCACGATCCTCAGGGGCACACCGAGCCTCTGAGGTCTCTGACCCTTGTCCCATGCTTCTGCCCTCTGCTGCTGCTTCCTGGTCTCTGTGCGCAGCCTGCAGGTCTTCAGACATGGCTCTGAGGGCGTGTGCATGCGTGCACTCTCGGTCTCTTAAAGAGACAGGGTGCTATTTGCTGAAAGGGTATTAGCCAATGGCTGAGTGTCTTGTACTATTTCAGGCACCTCTGCCCTAGGGGAGGTGCCTGAGCAACAAGTGTTTCCTGTTGCCATTTCCCTGGTTCCTTGTACTTGTGTGCCTGTGTTCTGCCAGCATCTTGCTAATACTGGTTTGTCTCCTCAGTGCGCCTGCCATGCATTCCACGCCCTCTAGGACGATGCCAGTAGCTTCGGCCTCTGTCCGTGCCTGCTGCTGCCCGCTACCAGTCTTGGCCACTTACAATCTGCTAAGTCCCCCTCTACCAGCGGTTCCTGCAATCCCGCCTGTCGAGTTGGGTCAGCTTCCATGTTGTCTGGGGTCTAACTGGTGGTAGCACCTTGCATCCCCCGGACATTCCAATCTAGCCCTGTTTGAGGGGTCTTACTACAGGTGTCTGGGGCTTGCATAGTCACGCCCCTTCGGAGCCCACCGGACTGTGGTCCCGTGGTTCCACAAAAATTTAAAAAAACTAATGTACACTTCAACATCTATGCCTCCGTTTCCATTCGTCACACTTTAATACGTAACATTGTTTAATTTCTATGCTGCATTTCATTTCATATGTGTCACACTGACAGCACACATGGATAGCACATGGACACAGACCACGGATCTCACCAGTACTGGTTTTTCCAGGACGTGTGAAGGGGCCAAATTGTGCTATTAAGAACAAACAATATCTAGAAGTGCACATGTAAATCTGACTTCTACCAGCCAGCAGATCTGCAAAGGACCAGGATCAAAGGAAAAAGCAGGGAGCATAGAAACCTCAAAGGGTGTAACTTGAAGGCAAGCCAATGGTGTAGTGCCACGAAATGAATCTAGTAAGGGGTTAAATCCATTACGAGTATTTGCAGATGTATTGTATAGAATCAAATGGAAAAAAAACACTTTGTGTTTTGAAGTCATACCAATTTCTTCCTCAACATTGGGTATCCTTTCAGTGATACCTACTAGTGATGAGCGAGTATGCTCGTTCACATTCGGGTGATCTCCGAGTATTTTAGCCTGCTCAGAGATTTAGTTTCTGTCGATGCAGCTGCATGATTTGTGGCTGCTGGACAGCCTGAATACATGTGAGGAATGCCTGTTTGTTAGGGAATTCTTACATGTATTCAGGCTGTCAAGCAGTCGCAAATCATGCCGCTGCATCAACAGAAAATAAATCTTAGAGCACGCCAAAATACTCGGAGGACAACCGAGCATACTCGGGAAAACCCGAGCAACGAGTGTACTCACTCATCACTAATACCTACCAGTTGATCCTTTGTGGTTTTTAAGCTCTCTTCTCTGTTATTTAGCAAGTTTCTCAAATTGTATCTACGTGTAGTTCACCATTAGACAGAGGCATCACAGAAAAATCTTTGGGAATATTATTGCATAGGATGATGAATGATGCCTCACTTGCTTCAAGTTGTGTAATAATACACTTATGATACTTAGAAGGTAAAATAAAACTTTAAACAATAAACTATGTCCCTTTATACAAGATTTTTTCGGACTGTGTATGTGTAAAGAGAACCTGTCAGCATAATTGTGTCATGGAAAGTGAAGACATGGCTGTAATGGCGCTGTAATCTGATTAAAGAGAGACCTTTGGTCAAGAAATCCTCTTTATTGTTCTTCTCTAAGCCCCATTTGAAGTTTTCTGCTAATTAGATTTCGGTGCACAGGGGCCGGTCTGTACATTGTCTGTGATTCTCCCAAGTCCACCACCTGCCACCGGTCTGTGAATGACAGGTCACTGCTGAGATTTCAAATAGAGTACTCAGGTTGTTCACAGACCAGGGAAGGAGGAGGGGAATCACACACAGGGAGCAGAAGACCCAGTGTACAGTCGGCCCATGTGCACCGAAATCTAATTAGAAGAAAATGTCTAATGGTGATTAATATTTAGAGTTGAGAGTCCTCAGTGGTTGATACCTTTTAATGGCTAACTGAAAAGATGGTAACAAATTGCAAGCTTTCGAGACTACTCAGGTCTCTTCATCAGGCTAAACTAATACAACATCAAAGATATACATCTTTACTGTATCATAATGGTGATTAAAGAAGATAAGTGTGGAATGTAGTGGGCACCACTTAGTCTAATATAAATAATCCATATAGCCAGGTGCTACTGAATGCGCTGACAAAAGTGTGAAAAAGAAAAAAGAAAAAGCGCAATAAATAGTGCACACAAAGCATATAATATATAAAACAAGGCTTTATTACAACAACAATGCCAGACACACAGAAAGTCACAGTTAAAAACACGTAAAACCATGTGTAGAGCAACATGAAAGAGAATAAAGAGCAGGTAAGTGAAAAATATATATATGAAGTGCAAAAGTATATTAAGAGCAACCAATGTTATGAAAAAATATATATGATGTTACAACTCCAATTCAACTCCCACAGACATCTTTAATCAAAAACTTGAGCGCTTACTTGTCGTGGCCCTTGATGAGGGTATTATTAACAAGCAGGAGATGGACTACATTTTTGTGAAAAAAAACAGTCATACCGACCTTTTATCTTTTGCCCAAAGTACACAAGGACCTCACTTGTCCTCCCAGCAGACCTATTGTTGTCAGGATTGGGAGCCTCAGAGAGAGCGCTTGTATCTATTTGGATTTTTTTCTACAACCTTTGGTATTGACATTACCATCCTATTTAAAGGACTCTTATCCATAAATTGAGATGTCTACTGTTACCTGAATCAGTTCTATTGGTGACAATCGATGTTGAATCGTTGTACACCAATATTATGCACCAACATGGACTAAAGGCTGTCGAATATTTTTTGGAACGTCAGAACTTTTCTGATTTGCGACATAATTATTTTCTTCTCGGTTTATTGAGGTTTGTGTTGACTCACAATTATTTGATTTTTTATTTTTCTTATTATCGTCAAATTTCAGGCACTGCGATGGGTGCACGGTGTGCTCCGTCTTTCGCCAACCTTTTTTGGGAGGGGTTGGAAGCGGAGCATGTATACCCTTCGCCGGCATTTCAAACGCATGTTTTTTCATGGTTTCTTTTTATTGATGATGCTTTTTTTATTTGGACGGGTACTCAAAATTAATGTGAGGATTTCATTACATCGTTGAATCAAAATCCATTCAATATCTGTTTGACTCATCATATTTCTTTTTTTTTGGATCTCAGGCTCTCTCTTCGAGGTAACCAATTGTGTATTGACCTTTTTCTGAAGAAGACGTCTACTAATAGATTGTTGGACTATCAGAGTTCCCAACCGGAACATCTTAAACGTGGCATACGTCATGGATAATTCACAAGATTACGCCAAAATTGTTCAGAGATACAGGACTTTAAGACTCAATCTAGGGACCTCTCAGCGTGGTTGTGCAGAAGAGGTTATCCCAGATCAGTCATTACGCAAGCTTATCATTGAACGACATCCATGACTCGAGATGAATTACTAACCCCAAGTCCACGTGCGTCTAATAATGATATTAGGTTCATAACTACTTTTCATAATCAGTGGGATAGGGTAAGAGGTCTCTTTCAGACACATTGGCAAATTCTTAAGACTGACGCACGTATCTCTGACTTGTTGCCGGAACATCCGGTACTGAGTGCTAGGAGGGCTCCAAACCTCCGTTATACTCTGATGAAGAGCGATTTTGTTTGACCTACTACATCGATAGGCACAGGCTACCGATTACGGGGATCTTATCCAAATGGTGATTGTAATGTTTATAGTTTTATGGAGGGTACAACTTCTTTAGTTAATCCAGTTGATTCTTGCACATTTGTATTGAAGGATTATATAAATTGCAAAACACACAATGTTGTTTATGCACTGATCTTCCCATGCTCTAAATTATATGGTGGCCAAACAACTCAGGAAATGCGGAAACGGATACAGCAACATATATCGAACATAAATTTGACAGAATCTGATTTGGCGAAGGGGAAGACTATAACTACTGTAGCTTCTCATTTCTTGGAGCATCATTCTGGGCTTACACGTGGACTTAGGGCTCTGGGTTTTCAGAAGGTGCAGCCTTGTATTCGTAGTTTGGATCAACAAGGGGAGTTGTTGAGATTGGAATCCTCGTTGATCTATGAATTGAACTCCTTTAGGCCGGCTGGCATTAATGAGGAATTATCGTTTACAGGTTTTCTCATGAACTCGACTTCTACATAAAGGGGGATTTAAGGGAACAGGTAGTCAGGAGGAAAAGGGAAATTCATGTTTTTAGCCTTATATCTCCAATAAGACTGAATAGGATAAACAGATGGTACCCATATTCCATCTAGGGGACATACCATCAGGACAGATACATGTGATGGTATCTAAATGATTAGGAAGTTTATTTTTAGGAGGGAGGTAACAAGTAAGGCTATGGAAATAGTCTGGGTCAGTGGTAAGTGGATCTATTTCTAATAAAAAGGGATCAAAAATCAAGTTGCGGAGGGAATTTATAACTGTGCTCCATGTGCCCCGGATTATTGTGTTTTTTTTTGACTGGTGATATTTTTGGATTGTAAGCTTTTCAGGGGATATAGCTCTAGGATCGCTGTCTGGGTAGACAGAATGGCACGAAAACAGTTCATTCAGACAGCAGTTCTGGTGTAAAACTGGCCGCAACCAGCTTTATTAAAGTCCACAGCAAACAGATAAAAATAAAGCATAAACAGAAAACCTAGGCTTGTCTAGCCACTAATTACACATAGATAGATTGCCCTGTCTATCCGGGTCCCGGCTCTACCAGCTTGACCCAAAACAACACTTATGATATATGTTACCAGTATGGAGTTTCACAGATACTCCTCCTTGTGTCTGAAGGCACCTTCAATGTCCAGACTTGAGAGAGATCCACTCCTATTCAGCCGCTATTCGCACGGATTCTCACTGAGACTACTCCTGTGTCCGGGGTACTTCCTGCACCCAGACTGAGATAGCTCACACTCCTGGAGACACCTTCTGTACCTGGACCCCTTGTCCAGATTAAGCGTGCTCCCACTCCTGGAGACTGCTTCTTGTGCTGGGAGACCTTCCTGTGTCCAGACTAAGGCAGCTCTCTGACTGTGTTTGCAGACACCTACTTCTGGTCTCCTAATTAAGACCTGAGTAGTTTCAGGCCTGAGCTGCAAGTGTGTAATGAATGTAAGGTGTAGTGACCTTTCTCTACCACTAGGTCTACAAAGCCACACACCTCCCTTATACCAGTCAGTAAAGTAGCTAGGTGAAATATACACCCCATTCAATACACATACTCTCACTGTCTCACAGGATATTAAACAATGCCTTTGATTGTTATCTTTTTGGCATTGTATTTTATTTGTTTATGTCTATAACTACAATTGTGTACATGCCTAATATAAATTCCATATGTAGAATAATAAGGCTATGATATATGGTCAATTGTATTGTTATTGGTGCTTTTTGTGCATTTTTTGTGCACTTTTGGGACTTTTTTTGTCTTGTAATGTGTTTATACTTTACCCTCCAGTGCTTGGAACATACTGGGCTGTTTCATGTGAACCTATGGTTAACCTGGCATTTGTGGATTTCATAACACGTCAAATGTTTGGTTAGTGCCGTCCATAGGGGTCACTGATCGTCTTGTTACTCTGTTTCCGGTATTTGACATGCCAATGCATCACTTCCTGTGATGTGGAACGCATCTGATTGATTTGCGCATGCGCACTTGATCACCCGACGGTCATTATTCTGCTTCCGGTATTTGACACGCAAATGAATCACTTCCTTTCATGTGGTATCCATCTGATTGATTTGCGCTTGCGCACAGATTGCTGAATATATATGGACTTCACCTGACTGTAAACACTCAGCTGGCACCACCCACATGTGTTGGCATTTGCTGAGTGATGAGCAAGTGCACTTGCCTTCTATAAATAGGGTCTTGACTCATGCTATGATGACTTCTCCTGACGAAGCTGCTTTTAGGCAGCGACACGCGTTGGGCATCTGCGGGTATGGTGATATTTTCATCAGGTAATTATGTTCATACATTTGTGCAATCTGTGTTGTGACTTTCAAAGGAAGAAGTTCATTTAAGTGGCCTATGCATAGATGTCAATGTTTACTACCTTATGCTTGCCTTTCTGATCGATTATATACATGTATGTGAATACTTTCATTTTTTCTACTGATGCACTGCTCCTTTTTTAAGTCCATGATTTCATATTTCGATCACATGGTATACTCTTTCTATTGCAACAACTAGAGTTGAGCGAAACAGGTCGGTCAGATTCAGTCGCCGACTTTCGCCAAAGTCGGGTTTCGTTGGCCGAAACCTGACCATAGTGTGCAGTTGGCCATGCGGTCGTCGACCCGAGCGCCCAAGTCGGTTTTCCCATAATGCTTGCAGGCGCCTTTTTACAGCCAATGAGCAAGGACGCACACTGTGGGCAATGAGATGACATGTGCAGCGTCCACCACCATCTTAGAGAAGGGCATTGCAGTGATTGGCTTGCTTTGGGGTGCATCATAGAGTCTATAAAAGCCCTGAGCACCAACCTCCATTTTACTTCTGCATATATTAACAGTAGGGTGAGGTTGCTGACGCTGTTTATCAGTAGGGAGAGAGTTAGGGCTGGTAAGAGAAGTTCTTCTGTGCTTGTGCTGATAGCAATTGTGCTGAACAGGGGAGGATTTTCTTGTGTACAACAGCGCTGGTTATTAGGCTGCCTGATAGCTGTATTGCTGTGTGTACACTGCTGTGCAGAGTGCTTTTTACACAGCACTAATACTTTTATTCTTTTTTTCTGCACACTTACCGACCGTTCATTTTTTCCCACACTGTATAGAGCTGTACGCTCCTGACACACTACAATGTGCTGGCTGGTATCACGGACAAATACATGCTGACTATCTGTGTGTGACTCCGGAAATATATACGGAGATTGCAATTTTCCCCTACACCATATACAGCTGTGCGCTTCTGAGACAGTACCGTATATCTGCTCTTTGTATTACGGTCAAATCCATACTGAGTGAGCGTCTGTGTGTGACTTCGGAAATATATACGGAGATTGCAATTTTCCCCTACACCGTATACAGTTGTACGCTCCTCATACAGTACCGTATATCTGCTATTTGTATTACATTCAAATCCATACTGAGTGAGCGTCTGTGTGTGGCTCCGGAAATATACAGTACAGACCAAAAGTTTGGACACACCTTCTCATTCAACGATTTTTCTGTATTTTCATGACTGTGAAAATTGTAGAATCACGCTGAAGGCATCAAAACTATGAATTAACACATGTGGAATTATACATTACACTTTACAAAAAAGTGTGAAACAACTGAAAATATGTCTTATATTCTAGGTTCTTCAAAGTAGCCACCTTTTGCTTTGATTACTGCTTTGCACGCAGAAAAGGTGAACGGATGGACTCGACATGCCTGGCTCCTACCATGAAGCATGGAGGAGGAGGGGTGATGGTGTGGGGGTGCTTTGCTGGTGACACTGTTGGGGATTTATTCAAAATTGAAGGCATACTGAAGCAGCATGGCTACCACAGCATCTTGCAGCAGCATGCTATTCCATCCGATTTGCGTTTAGTTGGACCATCATTTATTTTTCAACAGGACAATGACCCCAAACACACCTCCAGGCTGTGTAAGGGCTATTTGACCAAGAAGGAGAGTGATGGGGTGCTACGCCAGATGACCTGGCCTCCACAGTCACCATACCTGAACCCAATCGAGATGGTTTGGGGTGAGCTGGACCGCTCACCGCTTCAATTTTGAATAATCCCCAACAGTGTCACCAGCAAAGCACCATCACACCTACTCCTCCATGCTTCACGGTGGGAACCAGGCATGTAGAGTCCATCCATTCACCTTTTCTGCGTGCAAAGCAGTAATCAAAGCAAAAGGTGGTTACTTTGAAGAACCTAGAATATAAGACATATTTTCAGTTGTTTCACACTTTTTGTAAAGTGTAATGTATAATTCCACATGTGTTAATTCATAGTTTTGATGCCTTCAGTGTGATTCTACAATTTTCATAGTCATGAAAATACAAAAAAATCTTTGAATGAGAAGGTGTGTCCAAACTTTTGGTCTGTAATGTATACGGAGCTTTAAATTTTCCCCTACGCCATATACAGCTGTACGCATCTCAAACAGTACCATATTTCTGCTGGTATTTTTGGTACATTTTCCCAAACATGAGCAAGTATGGTGGAAGAGGCCGCAGACGTGGGCAGGGGTGGCCAGCTGGAATGATGGTGGTGGATCTGCTGGAAGTGCCAAAAGCCCAATAGCACCTAAGGCAGGAGGTGTTGAGCCTGCGTCATCGTCTGGCTCAACAAGGCCTGGAAGGCTCCCTTTTCTGGGAGTAGGTAAACCGCTTTTAAAGCCGGAGCATCAGAAACAGGTTTTGGCTTACATTGCTGAAACAGCCTCCAGCTCTATTGCCTCCTCTTCTGAAGCTTCAAAAAATGCAAGCACTGAGTTGTCAGTGCAGGCTCCTGGTCAGGAACAAACCTTTCCTTGTGTCCTTCACCCCCAGTTCTAGCTCTCTTCCTCTCTGAAGAGACAATTTGCATAGTTAGCATATTTCCCAGAGGAGCATTGCGGCTTTAAGTCTCCTCATCTGCATGCTTAGCATGTTGATCTCCGCAAGGAGTGACGATATTTCTTGGACAATGGTCTGACGCCTCTCACACAGCCAAACCAGATCTCCGCTTTGCACTGACGAGGGGCTGAACCCCGAAACACAGTGTCTGCAAATTGAGATTCTGGTTTGGCTATTATCCTAGGTCATGTGATAAGGCTCGTTAAAGGGTCGACATTGACTTGTAGGATTGCTACCTTCCAAAAGGTGGCACTAGAGTTCTAGCTCTCTTCCTCTCTGAAGAGACAATTTGCATAATTTGTATGCAAACATCACAGCTGAGTCCAGTGGTGTCAGGTCATTCCAAATTAGATGGCACGAGAAGGTGGACCCCAGAAATTGGCTGCAGCAGTCACATGCCATAGTGATAGTCGTGATGTCAAAGAAGCAAACATTTTAACACGAACAAGACGCAGAGGTAAAGAGGCAGTACATGAGTGGCAGGCGGTAAGTAAGATTGTTTTTGTTATTTTTTTAGATATTAAACCTTTGGACTAAAAAATGTTAAAGATGGAACCCTATTACCTGTTAGCGGCTAATTTGTACTGACTGGTGTTTCTCACACCAGTCTTGAATAAAAGTCAGTTAGAGAAAGCTCCACTGGAGTAATAGTCAACAAATTCACACAGAGGCAGCAAAATCAGAAATATATACCAACTGTGAACTGTCATACATTTCTGTTCTATTATGGCACAAATTATAGTAAATTTGTTGGTCATCACTTAAACTAAGCCTCTTCCACTTGTAGAAAATTGGTGAGGGCAAAAAAATGGTTAGCACATGGAGGGCTGTGTGGCCCTCCAAAGAAATGCCACCCCACACCATTACTGACCCACTGCCAAACTGGTCATGCTGAAGCATGTTGCAGGCAGCAGGTTCACACAGCACATGTGACAGACGTGACAGAGTCTGGAGACGCCATGGAGAGCGATGTGCTTCCTGCAACATCCTTCAGCATGACCGGTTTGGCAGTGGGTCAGTAATGGTGTGGGGTGGCATTTCTTTGGAGGGCCACACAGTCCTCCATGTGCTCGCTAGAGGTAGCCTGACTGCCATTAGGTAGATCCTCAGACCCCTTTTGAGACCATATGCTGGTGCGGTTGGCCCAGACAACATGTGACCGGAGTGTGTCAGCAGTTCCTGCAAGATAAAGGCATTGAAGCTATGGACTGGCCTGCCCATTCCCCAGACCTGAATCCGATTGAGCACATCTGGGACAGCATGTCTCGCTCCATCCATCAACGTCACGTTGCACCACAGACTGTCCAGGAGTTGACGGATGCTTTAGTCCTGGTCTGGGAGGAGATCCCTCAGGAAAATATCCGCAACCTCATCAGGAGCATGCCCAGGCATTGTAGGGAGGTCATACAGGCACGTGGAGGCCACACACAATACTGAGCATCATTTTGACTGGTTTCCACTTTCATTTTGGGGGTCTCTCCAAATCCAGGCCTCCATTGGTTCAAAAATTTGATTTCCATTGATGATTTTTGTGTGATTATGGTGACAGCACATTCAACTTTGTACAGAACAAAGTATTCAATGAGAATATTTCATTCATTTAGATCTTGAATGTGTTATTTGAGTGTTCCCTTTATTTTTTTGAGCAGTGTATTTCTATTGACATGAAATTCTCACTAGCTGTTGGTAACAACCCATCCAATCAACAACGACAAAGAAAACAAACCATAGATGTCGATAAACTAAGTTATATGTAATAATGAGAAATGACACAGGGAAAAAAGTATTGAACATTCTTGCTGAAATTTAATTAACACTTCGTACAAAATACTTTGTTGGTGATTACAGCTGCAGGATGCCTTCTGTATGGACAAACTAGTCACATGCATTATTCAGGGTTGACTTTGACCTATTTTCCCACACAAATACTCTTAAAATCCTGAAGGTTTCATAGGCTCCTCCTATAAACTCTGAGGATAAGTTCCTTCCATATATTTTCTATCGGATTCCTGTTAGGTGATTGGCTGGACCATTCTAGCTGCATTATTTTATTTCTCTGAAACTAATTGATAATTTCCTTGGCTGTGTGTGTGAGATCATTGCTTTGCTGAAATGCCCACCCTCGTTTCATCTTAATCATCTTTGAGGATGGCAGCAGATTTTTATCACAAATGTCTAGGCATATTTGTCGATTCATCCTTCCTTCAATTATATGAAAATTGCCAGTGTTATATGCGGAAAAATAGCCCCACACCATGATGTTCACAACTTCAAACTTCGCTGTGGGTATGGTGTTTGTGGAGTGATTTGCAGTGCCCTTTGACCTCCAAACATGATAGGTATTATGACAACCAAAGAGTTCAATTTCAGTCTCATCTGACAAAACCTATATTCTCACATTTTTCACAGGTTTGTCTAAATCTTGTTGAGAAAAATTTAAACAAGCTTGAATGTGTGATGAATGTGCATACAGACCATGGAGGGTGAGTATATTACTTATTGTGTTCTTTGAAACAATTGTTCCTGCTGATTCAAGGTCCTTCTGTAGCTCTCCATAGGTGATCCTTGGATCTTCGGCAACTTTTCTGACAGTTCCTTTTCCCTCCTCTGTCTGAAATGTTGGGGAGAGCACTTGGTCATGGCCAGATTATTGTTAAATAATGTTCTTCCCAGTTCCAGATTTTGGCCACAACAGTGCTCACTGGAGGCTTCAGTAGTTTGGAAATTATTCTGTAACCAATGCCATCAGTATGTTTTGCAAAGGTCTTGAGAGAGCTCACTAGTTTTATCTGGGGAGAATTTCATGTCAATAGCACCTTTTAAAAATATTTTTACAGTATATACTCGAGTATAAGCCAACCCGAGTATAAGCCGACCCCCTAATTTTGCCACAAAAAACTGGGAAAACTTATCGACTCGAGTATAAGCCTAGGGTGGAAAATGAGGCAGCTACTGGTAAATTTCAAAATTAAAAATAGATACCAATAAAAGTAAAATTAAAGTAGATTAAATGTTTTTGAATAGCCATATTGAATCAGGAGCCCCATATGCTGCCCCATATATTATGCCCCATATGCTGTCCCATATATTATGCCCTTATGCTGCCCCATATATTATGCCCAATATGCTACCCCATATATTATGCCCCATATGCTGCCCCATGTATTATGCCCCATATGCTGCCCCATGTATTATGCCCCATATTCTGCCCCATGTATTATACCCCATATGATGCCCACGTATTGTGCCCCATATGCTGCCTCATGTATTATGCCCCCATATGCTGCCCATGTATTATGCCCCATATGCTGCCCCATGTATTATGCCCCATATGCTGCCCCATGTATTATGCCCCATATTCTGCCCCATATATTATGCCCCATATGCTGCCCATGTATTGTGCCCCATATGCTGCCTCATGTATTATGCCCCCATATGATGCTCCATAGATTGTGCCCCATATGCTGCCCATGTATTATTCCCCCATATGATGCTCCATAGATTATGCCCCATATGCTGTCCATGTATTATGCCCCATATGCTGCCCCATGCATTATGCCTCATATTCTGCCCCATGTATTATGCCCCATATACTGCCCATGTATTGTACCCCATATGCTGCCCCATGTATTATGCCCCATATTCTGCCCCATGTATTATGCTTCATATGCTGCTCATGTATTATACCCCATATGATGCCCACGTATTGTGCCCCATATGCTGCCTCATGTATTATGCCCCCATATGCTGCCCCATGTATTATGCCCCATATGCTGCCCCATGTATTATGCCCCATATACTGCCCATGTATTGTACCCCATATGCTGCCCCATGTATTATGCCCCATATTCTGCCCCATGTATTGTGCCCCATATGCTGCCCATGTATTATGCCCCACAAGGTCCTTTATGCTGCCGCTGCAAATGAAAAAAAAAAAAAAAAAAATGACATACTCACCTCTCGTCGCTGGGGGCCAGGTGCCAGTGTCCTGAGTAGGCGGGGACACCGGCACGCTGTGGGGGACAGGTGCCGGTGTCACTGCTGGCTCAGGGCCCGGCACCTGCAATATTTACCTGTCCCAGTTCCACCGCTGAGCGCCGCTGTCTTCCGGGTCCTCCAGCAGTGAATGCTCAGGCAGAGCGCGCGGCGCTCACTAACCACATGATCACGCCCTCTGGCCTGAACATTCACAGCTAGAGGACACGAGGACACAGAGGTGTGTAGCGGTGGAACGGGGACAGGTGAATATGGATTATACTCACCCTCTCCTGGAGCGGTCTCTGCAGCCCCTGCTCTTCTCCCACGGTCTCCGGCGCTATGCCTAACTACAGCGGTCACATGGTACCGCTCATTAAAGTCATGAATATGTGCATATTCATGACTTTAATGAGAGGTACCACTGATGGCTGAACACAGGCGCCGGAGACCGTGGGAGAAGAGCAGGGGCTGCAGAGACCACGCCAGGAGGGGGTGAGTATATAGGACATCCCTGCTCCCCCTCCCCCGCCGACCCCCGGTATACGACTCAAGTTTAAGCTGAGAGGGGGACTTTCAGCCATAAAAAATGGGCTGAAAATCTCGGCTTATACTCGAGTATATACGGTACTTATTTCACCCGCTGTGAAATAAATAAATATATTTCTATAAGCTGAAAGCGGGAAAGGAGCTTATGCTAAGTGCCAGATCCTAGAAACTAATTGCGGTTTAAGTATCACTGCATTTTTAAGATTTTGGTCTATATTAATTACTATATTTGATAAATCTATTCAAATGAGTCCTCAGCTGTCCATCATCTCTTGGCTTTAGTGAAGAGCGAATTATATATACATTGATAAATATATTGTGTCCTTGACAAGACAATATTATTATAGAGTCCCTCCAATAGAACTATAGAACACCATTAACCTCTGGACTTGTTACCACACAACCCTCGTCAATCAAACCAATCCAGGATCTCCTTACAATCTATTGCTGACAAACTCCATTATAAAACTCAACACAAGATGGAATTAAGTTGGCCACAACATCCATTTTATTAACAAACAAGAATTACAATAATTATAATAATTTCTGATTCATATTATAAAACAAAATAAATATTTATAATAACTGTGTACTCTGTACATCCAATTCCAAAAGACGCACAGGATGCACTATACACCAATGTAACTTGGATAACTGTGCTACAGGTCCCCTAGAATCCTACTCTATCAGATCGCCAAATTTTACACATATACTGTTGGTCTGTGCCCCACCAAGTGGGAATGGTCAAGGAATTATACATACTATGTTTATTCTGGGACTGAATAAAGATAAAAGATACTGGAGGTAATTTCTCCAAAAATAAATCTTCAGCACTTAAAGAATTATCTGAATATACTGACATTGTAATACGGAAATCGGACAAGGGCGGCTAAGTTGTAGTTCTTGATTCTAAATTGTATTACAATATGGTGTTAAACATATTAAATGATTCTACCACATTTGCCATCTTTTGTGTGATCCCACATTGCAATATCAAGCTGTCTTGAAAGACCTGCTCAAGGAGGGTTTAGACACTGGGGTTATTAGCAAAAAGGTATCAGATTATCTTTGTGTAGATGCTCCTACCATGCCTATGTTCCATTGATTACCAAAAATCCACAAGGATATTTTTCCTCCAACTTTATGCCCAATAATCTCAGGAATTGGGTCTCTCAATGAGAGACTTAGTGCCTGGGTTGATTCAATCTTACAACCCATTACTAAAAGCATTCCAGGTTATTTGAGAGATAGCACTGAAGTGGTTGTAAATTTTGACAAGTTTAAATGAACTGAGGACAATTCTTTTTTGACTTGTGACATAGTAAATCTCTATTCATGTATACCTCATATTTATGCACTTGAGGCAGTGGATTTTTTTATTCAGAGAAATACTGATGTCACAGTGGAAACTAGAGAATTTATATTGGCTTTCAATTAACATTTATTAGAATACATTTTTTTAATGTTTAATTGGAGATACTACAGACAGTAAGTGGGAGCTCCAATGGGTTCGAAATTCTCTCCTTCATTGGCAATTCTTTTTGTAGCCTGGAAGGAGAGGATTTATATTTATAACATCAATAACCCCTTTAATCAGCGTTTGAAATGGTACGGCCGATTTCTTGATGGCATCCTGATTGTTTGGTCGGGTGGCGAAGCAGCAGCACGTGAATTTGTTAGTCATATTAATAACAACAATTTAAATCTCAAATTCACCTTTTCAGAGCTTGGACAATCAATTCCTTTCTTGGATATTCTTTTAATTGCAGATTCTGGCATAGGAAGGGTGAATACAACCATTTACCTTAAGCCCACTGCTGGTACCACTATACTTAGGGCAGACAGTTGTCATCCTAAACATACAATCATGGCGATACCTTATGGTGAAATGGTGAGAGCAAAAGTATTTGCTTTAACAATGAGTTATTTGATGAGCACTGTGATTTATTACAGTATAGACCAGACCTGGGCAAAGTGCGTCCCGGGGGCCGGACTGAGACGGCCAAATTGCTGGATGTGGCCCACGAGACAGCCGAGGGGCTGGAAAACAGCAGTCCACGGGCCGCACCGTGCCCGCCCGCTCGTTGTCTCCATAGGCGCCGCTGATTGCATTGGTGGAGCAGGGGCTTCCGGCCACTTCCTCCTCCAATCAGTATGTTAAACAGCTGACACGATGATGTCATTTCATAGCATCAGCTGTGTGCTGCAGTGTGGAGAGTCAGCGCACCGGAGACAGGGAGACAAGCAGAGTGTCGGGGAATGGGACCGAGGTTAGTATGTGGTGTTCATTTTTTTTAATGTGTATGGGATGCTTGGGTGGGCATAGGGAGGCTATGGGGATGTTGGTCTTTACAAGGGGAGGCTATGGGTGTGTTGAGCTTTACAAGGGGAGGCTATGGGGGTGTTGAGCTCTACAAGGGGAGGGTAAGGGGGGTGTTGAGCTTTATAAGGGGAGGCTATGGGGGTATTGAGCTTTATAAGAGGATGCTATGGTGGTGTTGAGCTTTACAAGGGGAGGCTATGGGGGTGTTGTGCTGCACAAGGGGAGACTATGGGGTGTCATGCTGGAAAAGGGGAGGCTATGGGGGTTTTGTGCTGCCCAAGGGGAGGCTATGGGGGTGTGCTGCACAAGGAGAGGCTATGGGGGTGTCATGCTGCACAAGGGGAGGCTATGTAGGTGTTGTGCTGCACAAGAGGAGACTATGGGGGTGTTGTGCTGCACAAAAGAAGGCTATGGGATGGGGCTATTGTGCTGCAGAAGTGGAGGCTATGGGGGTGGGATGTTGTGCTGCCCAAGGGGAGGCTATGGGGTTGACATGGTGCACATGGCGAGGCTATGGAGGCATCGTGCTGCACAAGGGGAGGCTATGGGGGCATCGTGCTGCACAAGCTAAGGCTATGGGGGCCTCGTGCAGCCAATTGGGAGGCTGTGTTGGGCTTGTGCAGTGTATGGGGAGGCTGTGTGAGGCTTGTGCTGTATATAGGGAGGCTGTGTGGGGCTCGTGCTGTATTTATAATGAGGCTGTGTGGGGCTCATGCAATGTATATAGGGAGGCTGTGTGGGGCTCATGCAGTGTATATAGGGAGGCTGTGTGGGGCTCATACAGTATATATAGGGAGAAAGCAAGAGTCATTAGTGACCAAAATATCATCATATAAAAGGTAAGTATTTATTGTACAAATCAGTAAAATAGTAGCACAAAATTACAAAGTTACATGTGAGATAACAATGAAAACATGACACATGCACAACGGTTGACATTATCTCAGTTACAATCTCTCCCTGACGTGGTTTTTAAACCAGCTGACAAGGGGGGGAATATCGTGATCTGGCCATGTGATAAATATGAGCGGGAGGCATTTCGTCATCTTAGAGACTCTGACACATATACTAAATTACCACATAGTTCTCTATCTGCCTTCTCTTTAGAACTCCAGGGTATCCTACATGGTGCATTTGAGTCTAATACCATTCCTAAGAAGATTTATGAGGGTCTATTGGTGAAGTATCCTAGGACCCCTACCTTTTATTTACTCCCAAAAATCCACAAGGATGCCCTTGACCCGCCGGGACGTCCGATTGTGTCGGTCATTGGTGGCCCATGCGATATGGTTTGTAAGTTTATTGATTTTTATCTCAAACCCATAGTGGAGACTCTACCTTCTTTCGTTCGCGACACTAAGGACGTCCTGGCACGGGTTGACGGCATCTTTGTGGATAATTCAATCATTTTAGTGACGGCCGACGTGGAGTCCCTTTACACTCGATCATTCCCATGGCTTGGCGGCGGTTCGCCTTTTTTTGGAGTCCTCCGACCTGGACGGCCCTATCTGTGAGCTAATCCTCGAGCTGCTCCACTACGTCCTGACTCACAACTTTTTCGTTTTCAAAGACGCCTTCTACCTGCAGAGGCGTGGTACAGCCATGGGCGCGGCCTGTGCGCCCGCCTACGCTAATCTCTTCCTGGGCTCCTGGGAGAGATCCTTGTTTGGCGATGCGGGCGCACGGGCCGCCTCCCATGTGCTGTACTGGTTTAGATATATCGATGATATTCTGATGTTGTGGGACGGGACGGTGCAGCAGCTCGAGGATTTCATGGTGGGGCTGAATCAGAATTCTCTTAACATCCATTTAACTTACAAATATAGTCGCGAGAATGTGGACTTTCTGGACATTTCTCTGGAGGTCGACGCTTGTCGTCGGTTTCGGGCGGATGTGTTCAGGAAGCCCACATCAGTAAATGCACTAATACATGCTGAGTCGGCTCATCACCCAGCCACCATTAGGGCCGTCCCGGTCGGACAGTTTCTTCGTATGAGAAGAATTTGCTCTACTGACGATGCCTTTGAGGCTCAAGCTAAAGACCTCGGTGACCGCTTTAAGGCGCGAGGCTATAGTAACCGTTGCATAAAAAAGGGATATGACCGGGCAAGAAGGACTCCACGCGGTCGTCTCCTTGATACCACTCGTGTTGACAGGCAGGTGAATGAGGAAGGACCTACAAGATTTATTACCACCTACAACCATGAATGGTTTGATATTCGAAAAATCTTAACTAGACATTGGAATGTCTTAAAAACTGAACCCACTCTGGCTCGCTCACTCGGTGACTACCCCGCCATGACATCCAGGCGGTCGAGAAATCTACGTGATACACTTGTCCGGAGTCACTACGTTGCACCCATAAAAAATGTCTTTGGGACTCGTGGTCCTACTGCAGGTTTCTTTCCTTGTGGCCATTGCCTTGCGTGCGCCAATGCCCTGCGTGCCCTGGATTTTTCCTCCTCTGGTGGTGATAAAATATTTGATATCCGCCAACGTATATCCTGTGGCAGCTCGAACGTTATCTATTACGCCACGTGCGATTGTCCTAGGATATATGTTGGCCTAACCACTAGAGAACTGAGGGTACGAATCAGAGAGCACGTTAGGGATATTGGCGCAGCAAGGTCCATTTCCGACCCCTCCGATTTGAAGACAATTCCCCGACACTTTAAACATCACCACAATTGTGATGCCATCTCTTTTAAAGTTCGCGGTATTGACATATTACATCTTGGTGTGAGGGGTGGGGATTATAGAAAAATCCTAGCCCAAATGGAGACCGTTGGATTGTCCTACTTGACACAATGGTGCCCAAGGGTCTCAACGAATCCCTGAATTTTGCCTCTTTTTTGTAGTTTCTGATTTTTCCCTTTGATTTTCCCTCTCTGGTTCCGTTTGATGCCTTCTTTGCTTTTAATTTTTTGTGTTTTTTTAATTGTTCTTACAGCGTTGTTTCACTCCCTTATCCTGTATACTTGGTGACCTTCTACCTCCGTTTGTTTACGTATCTGATGTATATGAGGAACAGAATGAATACAAGTGGAAGAATACAAAACCGCAGCGTTTTATATGTATATATACTATACCATTGTTGATACTTATGCTGCGTATTGGTTTGGACTGAAATCATCCTTATTGTATGTTCTTATGGTATCTCCCAAGTATTGTGATTACACCTCATATCATCACATGACTACCTGTCACTATGGAGTTCGGTGTGCGCATGCCCCGCTTTGCCTGTGTTGTTTCTCCCGTGGTGGGGCGTCTCCTTTGTATCCTGGGCGCGCTCAGGCCTAGCGCCTGTGCGCGCGTCAGGGTGCATGACGCCTTCATCGCTGGAGACCAGCCTGGCCCCAAGCGACGCATGCGCCGTTATACCTTCTCCTATTGGATGATTTTGACCATGTGACCAGGAAATAGGAGGTATATGAAGGTCCTTTGCACAGCACACTATCATCCCCTTGAAAAAGTGGCAGGCAGCCACAAAACGTGCGTTGGGGCGGCATCTCCATTACGGGGTGACCTCTCTCCTGCGGTATTTTCACCCTCTTGGTGAGCATGTCTTTTCTCTATATATGGCAGCGCTACATTTACCTTTTTGCTGATCTTTGACATGACAGCGTTATACCATTGCTGATTTTCTCTGGAGCGTTTGCCATTTATAAAGGCATGCCTGATGTTTTTTGTGGTGTTTAAAAGTTTTTCTGATATGGCATTTACCCTGTTATAATGGAAATATGTATATGACCTATTTTGTACTATAGCTACTTCATATACTTTCACCATAAGTATTTACTTATTATAACCGCTAGGAGATACATCTCCTGTATGTGCACATGTTTTGTATGTGTTTTCATTGTTATCTCACATGTAACTTTGTAATTTTGTGCTACTATTTTACTGATTTGTACAATAAATACTTACCTTTTATATGATGATATTTTGGTCACTAATGACTCTTGCTTTCTCCTTTGTATCATGCTTATATGAGTGGTGACTTTTTGGTTTCACACATGTTTGTGTTACCCACATTTCCCAGCTTTACCAATGCAGCTGTTTATGTTTATAGTATATATAGGGAGGCTGTGTGGGGCTTATACAGTGTATATAGGGAGGCTGTGTGGGGCTCATGATGCATATATAGGGAAGCTGTGTGGGGCTCATGCAGTATATATAAGGAGGCTGTGTGGGGCTCATGCAGTATATATAGGGAGGCTGTGTGGGGCTCATGCAATGTATATAGGGAGGCTGTGTGCAGCTCATGCAGCATATTTAGGGAGGCTGTGTGGGGCTCATGCACTTTTGGTCTCACTAAAGCTCCTGCTATTTTTCAGAATATCATTAATGTTATTTTCTCCGACCTAATTGGGCGCTATGTGGTTATTTACCTGGATAACATTTTGGTGTACTCGGTGGATAGTCAAACTCACTTGCACCATCTGCGTATGGTTCTTATGAGACTCAGGGAGAGCACTTATATGCCAAATTGGGGAAATGTTCATTTTTCGTACAAGAACTGTCCTTTCTGGGTTTGATTGTGTCAGGGGAGGGATTCCCCATGGTTCCTAAGAAGGTCCAGGCCATTACGGATTGGGTGCAGCCTCATGACTTAAAGAGGTTGCAGCAATTTTTGGGCTTTGCTAACTTCTATAGGAAGGTTATTATGGATTTTTTGCAAGTGGTAAAGCCATTGACAGACCTCACTTTTAAGGGGGCGGATGTGAAAAATTGGTCCGTGGCTGCGAAAAATAGTTTCATGACGTTGAAAAAATGTTTTACTTCAGCTCCTGTGATGGTACAACCCGATCCGTCAAGACCTTTTGTCGTGGAGGTTGACGCTTCTGATGTGGGGGCAGTTTTGTCTCATGGTCCTTCCACCTTTACTAATCTTAAGCCGTGCGCCTTTTCTTAAAAATTCTCTTCTGTCGAGAGAAATTATGATGTCAGCAATAGGGAATTGTTCGTGGTTAAGTTAGCCTTTGAAGAATGGAGGCATTTCCTGGAGGGATCCTCCATCCCATCACAGTTATCACTGATCATAAAAATTTGGCCTATATCGCGTCTGCCAAGAGATTGACCCTCAGACAGACTCGGTGGGTGCTTTTTTTTTCTCGTTTTCATTTTACCATCACTTTACGCCTGGAATCTAAGAAAATTAAGGCTGATGCTTTATCCCGAAGCTTTGATTCTGTGTCCCCTCCAGAATCCCCCTCCTCCATTCTCCAGCCAGGGGTAGTGGTGGCCGAAATCTCATCTGAATTACAGAGAGAGATTTTGGAGGCCCAAACGCGGGTTCCTAGTAATAAACCCCCAGGTAAACTGTTCGTACCAGAGCGTTTTCATCTCAGACTCCTGCAGGAGTTTCACGATTCTATGTTAAGTGCACAGCTACGCGGGGAGCAGTCGCAAAGGTTGCCTCTATGATATCAGATATAAAAAAGTTTGTTGAGAGACGTGGGATAGACAGTCTGTAGGAGCGCCAGCCAGGTGTAAGTGTTGTATGCAATTAAGAAATCTAATGCTGCTCCAGCCGGGTACCTCGAGTGGGATTACTATTGAGCAAGATTCTTGAAAACCCGGTCAGCAGGGCGCAAAAAAACAGGAATCTTCTTAGTAAATGGCAATCTTCAAATTTATTAAAAATTATTAAAAATTATGGTAAAACAATGAATCCACAACGCGTTTCAACGGAGTGAGTCCGTCTTCCTCAGGTGGCATAATGTTATAATGTTATGCCACCTGAGGAAGACGGACTCACTCCGTTGAAATGCGTTGTGGATTCATTGTTTTACCATAATTTTTAATAATTTTTAATAAATGAAGATTGTCATTTACTAAGAAGATTCCTGTCTTTTGCGCCCTGCTGACGGGTTTTCAAGAATCTTGATAAAAAAGTTTGTGACTGCATGTGGGGTGTAAGTCCATTCTAAAAGTTCTCATGTCCAGCAGGCAAGGGAATTGGTGCCTTTGCCAATTTCGGATAGACCATGGACACATTTGTCCAAGGACTTTATCACGAATCTTCCTCCTTCCAGGGGCAACTCAGTGGTATGGGTGGTGGTGTATAGGTTCTCCAAACAAGCTCACTTTGTACCTCTTCCTGCATTGCCATCTGCTGAAACCTTGGCTCACTTATTTATACAGCATATATTTTGATTGCATGGAATGCCTGTGAATTTGGTGTCAGACAGAGGTGTGCAGTTTGGGGTCAGGTTTTGGAGGGCTTTTTGTAAGAAGATAGGAACTGCGTTGTCATTTTCCTCTGCCTATCACCCGGAATCTAATGGACAGACTGAACGCACGAACCAATCTTTGGAGCAAATTCTGAAATGTCTGGCCTCTTCCAGACTGGAGGACTGGCGTGAGGTATTGCCCGTGGCAGAATTTGCATTCAACGGTCGTGTGAGTCAGTCTACCGGGAAGTCTCCATTTCAGGTCAACTATGGGTTTAACCCACATTTTGGGGAGTTTTCCCGCATGGATTCAGGTTGCCCTGGAGCTGAAGGCTTGGTACAACGTTTGAGAAGTCTTTGGAGGGAGGTTCAGAGGAACATCTCTAAGGCCCAGAAAAGGTACAAACATTTTGCAGACAGCAGGAGGGGGTCAGGTCTGGTGTTTGTAGTTGGTGAGAGGGTGTGGTTATCTACCCGCAATATCAAGCTTAAGATACCCTCTATGAAGCTAGGACCCAAGTTTATTGGTCCCTACAAAATTGTGGAGGTTGTCAATCCGTTGGCCTACAGACTACAGTTGCCCAACTCCTTTAAAATTTCTAATGTCTTCCACAGGTCCCTGTTAAAGCCTGTGGGGACGGTTAGGGAGGAATCCTCGTCCGATGCTCTGCCAGTATTGGTAGAGGGGCAGCTGGAGTACAAGGTGGGACGCATTATTGACTCTCGGTGGGTGCGCCAGAAGCTCCAGTAGCTGATACAATTGAACGGGTATTCTCTTGAGGATAGCTCATGGGTCCCAGCCAGATCAGTGCACGCTCATCGACTGGTGCGGGCCTTTCATGCCAGATACCCAGAGAAGCCTGGGGGTCCCGTGGCCCCCCATTAAGAGGGGGGTATTGTCATGGTTTGAACAGGGTTCATGCCCTGCCCTCGCAGGGTTAATTGTGTTTGGCCTCTTTTTGGATCTAGGAGGGGTATTTAAACCCACTCTGAACCAGGGTTCTCTGTCAGTTATACTCTCGCTCTTTCTGTGTGTCTGACCCCCTGGTGTGCGTGTGCATACTACTTGTGTTTGACTTGCTTTCCATGCTTACTCGCTCAGCTTTTTTACTCCGTGCCTCTTGTTTTTTTGATTCTCTCGGTTCTGACCTTCTGGCCTGTTTTATCTGACTATCCTTCCATCTCACCCTCGGTACCTCATTTACCTCCTGGTTTTGACCTTGGCACATTTGACCTCTCTTGCGCCGTCTGGCTCCCCTGCACCCGGAACCTGTCTCCGCCCTCAGCCACTCCCCCTCAGTCACGTGGTTCAGGTCCTGCTTACTACCCGGTGAGTGCTCCACCACTCTTCTCGTGGCGCCCTTACTTCGGCTAGTCACCCACCCACCCAGCAGGTACACCCGTGGTTTGTGACTCATGCTGTATGTAAGGAGGCTGTGTGGGGGCTCTTACAGTATATGAGGGGGGCTCATACGATGTACAGAAGGGACTGTACTTGGGTTCAATACTTAATTCTACTCAATATTAAGTGATACAATTTATAATATAATTATCAATAATATAGTTAGAATATATTGATATTAATATTGAGTAGAATTAGTTTTGACATATTGGTTCGGCCCTCGGCAACAGTCTCGGTCTCTCATGTGGCCCCACAGGAAAATTAATTGCCCACCCTGGGTATAGACTGAAACAGAAGGGTTATCAAGATTTTCTGTTGAAAAATGCAAAGTCTAGAATACAGTAGATGGGGTTACCAGGTCTGATTTATTGATAAACAAGCGAACTATAAAATCTAGAAGAAATGGCAAAACTGATTGAAATTTAAAATTTAATGTAAATAAAAACAAGAATTATCTTATTAGGACAGATAATGGTCAACAAAAATTTTTTGTTTTGTTCCAACTTATAGTAAACAGTTCAATTAAATCAAATGTATAGTGTCTAAATATTTACCAGTTCTTAATCAAGATGAAACATTTACATCCATTTTAAAACCTGGATGCAATTTTATAGCTAAAAAGGCAGAACTTTGAGTGATTCTTTATCCCCAAGTTTATTTGGTGAAAATACTAAAAAAATGAAGAAAACCTGGCTATCGGTAATGAGATTCTTCAAATGTGGATTAAATCAATGTTCGGTAAGTCAATATGTGTATAAAAACAAAAATTTGGAAATGGACAGGATTTGAATGTTTATTCTATCAGGAGTTTTATCAGTTGTGAGAGTACATATGTTATATATGTTATTATGTGTACACAATGCAATCTCATATATGTGGGGTGTGCTACCGTATACGTCGTCTGAAAGTAAGGATTGCTGAACACATCACATCATCATCACATTTTTGTGAAAAACACTCTGGGAGTCTGGAAAATTTTGTGTTTTTTGGTACAGTGAGACTAGACAGACCAAAAAGGGGGAGTAATTGGAGAAAATTATTATTAAAACATGAGGCGTTATGGATTAATACCAGAATTCCTTTTGGATTAAATTTTCGCAATGGCTTCTTGTACTTACATTAAACAAAGGGGAAAGGAAAGGAAATGTTTATTTTTATTTTTTTTCCTTGGATTGTATTCCTTGTTTAATATATTGATGCTCCATTATTCCCTTTTGTTGATTTCTTTTAAGGTTTTCTTTTCCTTTGTAAAATAATTGTGCTCTCCATTTTTGAAACTCCAATATGCATATATATATATACATATATATATATATATAATATATATATATATGTATATATATATATGTATATCTTGTTTCTTCTACTTGTGCCATTTTGACTTAAGGCTGTTTTTCCTTCCAATTGCATGGCTCCTCACATGTGTTCCTTGTAAATAATTATATGTATGATCCCACTAAATGGGAGTGGTATTATGTTTTTAAATGATTACACCAGATTCTGATAAAGGAAAGATGTGTATCTTTGTACCGTGTTAGCCAGTAGATAGAAAAATATTTAGAATTGAGAGTCCTCAGTGGTTGATACCTTTTAATGGCTAACTGAAAAGATGGTAACAAATTGCAAGCTTTCCAGACTACTCGGGTCTCTTCATCAGGCAAAGACTAATACAAAATCTGAAGAATCACATATTTATACACAAAGCAGCACAGAAACAATGCAATAGATAAGACAAGTGACGTGAAGCAGAACTGTCATTATGGGAGATAGAGATGGACATAAATTAGATGTGGTGTACCTAACTATTTGTACTAAATGTACAACTGGGGGTCTGTATGTGGGGGAGACCGGGCAAAAACTGAGAACAAGGATGAATTCTCATCACCTTCACCACACAATAAGAGAAAAAGGAATGGATCTACCTGCGGCCAAACACTTTTGTATCCCTGGTCATAGCATGATGGACATGAAATTACTTGTATTAAAATCTAACTTTACATCTGAGAGAGACAGAAAGGTTTGGGAATATAAACTCATGACGACCTTTGACACACTCAGTGCTGGAATGAATGTCACATGGATTTATGTCTTTTTACATCAATTAAGGAATTTGCTCGTCAGACCTTGTGGGGACATCACACAACACAGAACCATACCCCAATTAGAGAGCAGTATAACTTTCACACTCCTTATCTATGAACTGTTCCAATATTTATGTTCATCTCTATCTCCCATAATGACAGTTCTGCTTCACGTCACTTGTCTTACCTATTGCATTATTTCTGTGCTGTGTTGTGTATAAATATGTGATTCTTCAGATTTTGTATTAGTCTAGCCTGATGAAGAGACCTGAGTAGTCTCGAAAGCTTGCAATTTGTTACCATCTTTTCAGTTACCCATTAAAAGGTATCAACCACTGAGGACTCTCAATTCTAAATGTTTTTACACAGATTCTGTAATTTGTTAGACTAAGGCTTTTGCCGAAATGCTTCAACCAGTTACTGACTACCCTAATGTGATCGTTTAATGATTTTTCAATAAAGACAATGATTTTTTTAATTCAAGGACCCAGCATAACTTTTAGTAGATGTCAGAACTTATAGCTTAGCAATCAAGATATGAAGAGAAAGCCCTAAAACATTGGATAAAATCTCTGTACAGTAATATATTGTATAACTGTAGTATTGAAGAAGTGTAGTAGTCGTGAATAATAAAGAAATTCAATTGATAGGGGAGAGAGGAGAGGTGCTAGTAGCATCAATGACAGACTCAGTGTGATCTATTCGTGATGTGGTGTATCTGCTTTGCTGCATTTGAATTACAATAACAACCTTTTTCCTTCATTCACAATTCAGTAAAAATCAGAAGCAAGACACTACAATTTTTTTTTTCAGAGACAGAAATCTGAAATCATTGTCAGTTAGAGACACAAGCTACAATACTGATTTTTTTTTTAGAAAACAGGGATTTCAGGACAATAAATATGATAAGGAGGAAACTCTACAATATTAATATCTTACCAAAGACAAAAAAGTCAATAAATCTCCAAAAAAGAATTACATAAAAATATTAAATTTTATTATTCAACAATTACGAACAATAGTAAAAACAGCCATACTGTTTAGCAATGTGAGGAAACTTTTTTCCAAATGAGGTTCACAGATGGAGCTCAAAAAAGGGGAGACAAGAAAGAGTACAAAAAGTTTAATTTATGGTCATGCAACATAGGAGTGTACATGAAAAAGTGGAATATGTTTCATCATGAAGAAATGTATGTAATTGTGTGCAGCCAACACACTATGAAGGTACCAATATAATGATAAATGTATCATAATCAGTGTGGCTGTCATTCAAACACATACATGAAAATTTAAAAAAAAATGAGTTTTTGCATGTCTTGTGCAATCTGTTTTGTAAAGGGGGAATAATTGTTTTTTAAAAATACAAATGAAAATATCCAAAATCTAGACACGTAACTGGGATTGTCTACCTCACAAAGTGTTTGTTTTCCTCTTTTTTTGTTTTGCACATCTGTTTTAAAAGTCAAAGTTTATATGCATACATGCCACACCAATACTGTGCCCTGTTGCAGCTGTAGCTTTTTGGATATTTACCTACCTAGCATTACTTGTTGCATCATTTTTCAGTAAGAAATTACATTTTAGTAAAAAAAATATATATTTATGCTTTAACTCCTCCACAACCTTTCACAAATCCATACATTATTGTCGGATAAGGATTCCTGAACTTTGATGTATGGGTACGTCATGTCGAGCATGCACAGCACAGGAGCTGTGAACACAGGATCGCAGCCAGGTGCTCGGCTTACGGCTCGTAGCCGAACAGCGGGAGCATCGCCTAGGAGGCTTTTGTCAGTGTTAACACTGACGGGCATAATGTATTGCAATGCATTATACCAGCGATCATACTAATAAAAGTTAAAGTCGCATACAAGGACTAAGTAAAAAAAAAAAAAAAATTAAATTGTAAAAATATTTTTAAAAAAATCACAAAAGAAAAAAATTTAAATAATAGTATACCATAAAATCACAAAATAAAAAAAATTAAAATAATAGTATACCAATAAATAGGTATATTTAGCCAAAAACTAAAATAAACAAAAAAATACACAGTAAAAAACTTGACGAAAAAGTATGTTTTTTCATCATACTACCAAACAAAAGTGGAATAAAATGCAATTAAATAGTCAAATTGAAATAAAAATGGTATAGCTGAAAACAACATCTTGATCCGCAAAAAATAAGCCCTCAAACAGTTCCATCAGAGGAGAAATAAAAAAATTATAGCTCTCAGAATACATCAATATAAAAACAATTATTTTTTCTATAAAATAGTTTTTATTATGTAAAAAGCTGCAACAAGTAAAAAAAGATATTAATGTGGTATTGCTGTAATCATACTGACCCAAAGAATAAAGCTGCCTTGTCACTTTTGCCATACGGTAAATAGCATAAGAAAACCAAACAAAAAACAATTCACAAATTGCCTCTTTTTGCTCATTCTGCCTTCCAAAAATTGGAATAGAAAGCGATCAAAAAATGTTATATGCCTGAAAATGGAACCAATGAAAACTTCAATTTGGCCCATAAAAACCAAACCCTAAAATTACTCTATTGGCAGAAAAATAGAAAAATTATAGCGCTCAAAATATGGCAATATTTTTGCAAACAAAAGTGTCTTTTAGTGCGTGACAGCAGCTAAACATAAAAGAACTATATAAATCTGATATAGCTGAAATCGCACCAAACCGAAGAATGAAGTTGTCTAATCACTTACACCGTACAAGGTACAATGTAAAAAAGAAATAAAACCAATTCTTGACCTGCTGTTGATTTCTTTATTATGGCTCCAAAAGATAAGGCTCAGATCACATTTATCCTGCATTCTGCGTTGAGCGCTTACACTGGGGTTTCCGTGTAATCTCTGAAATATGTGATTCAGACAGATCCCCTGGTAGAAGATTCCCTTTAATGAGGTAGATTGAGACACTATGGACTCTGCCTGTCCTATGATTCGGCAGTGCCTGTCTTTTTAAGTATGCATAAAAGTGCGGTTGGCCACAGTTTTCTCTGATAAAAAGGACAACGCTAAACAGAGGCCAGATGGAGCCCAGAGTAACTCTGCTGCCTCATTATAGTGAATGGATCCCTCATTGGTTTCATCTCATGTGGCTAAGCAGTAAGGCCACATAATGTCACGACTCTGATGTCGGGTGTCCAGGGACACTAACGCTAGGGATGCCCTAGCTTGCCCTGTTCCCCAGAGTACTTCTGATGGTGAAGATGCTGGGTCACATACCATGCCTTAGGAGTTAGCTCCTGAATCTGTCCTCAGTCTGTACCCTTTCCCCCACCCAGGGATGAGGTGAGTAGTAGTGTACCATAATACTCCAACCAGACTAACAAGGTAATACGAACAGGGGTAATAGAAAATACCAAACATACAAATATACACATATAAACAACAGAGGTATGCACCGTGGAGTGGAGGATAGGGTAAAGCCAAAGTAGGAGAAGAAAGGGAATTATCATACTCTCAAAACCTAGCAACAGTCACAGGTAAATCCACCAAAGCCTTTCTACAATAACCACCAGCAATACCCTCCAGCCATGCAGCAAAAGCTAGCTCATATAATGTGTTCTTAGAAGGACTCAGTTTATATAGCAGATGGGAATGGCTAACAGTGCACAGCTAAGAGCCTTAGCTCCAGGAGCTCTCAACAGAGAAGATTAACCCCTGAACTGCCCAAAGAAATTCACACCGTTTAATAAAAAGATAAAGTGCTTCTAATCCGTGCAGGAGTAGGAGAAATCTGACACTTCTGGCTCCTTTCTGTCGCGGTAAACCCGTGACACATATGGGGTGTTGCCATGTTCAGCAGAAATTGTGTGATACATTTTGGTGCCATTTTTACCTATTTTCCTAAGTGAAAATGTAAAATCTGGGTCTAATACAAAATTCTTGTGGTAAAAATGAAATTATTAATTCTTCACTGCCCAATGGTATAAAATTGTGCAACACACTTGTCTTGTCAATTTGATCCCTGTACCCTTAAATGAATTCATTGAGAGATATAGTTTGTAAAATGGGTTCACTTATGGAGGGGCTCTGCTGTTCTGGCACCTCAGGGGCTCTGTTAATGTGACATGGCACCTTCAAACGATTTCAGCAAAATCTGAACTCCAATATGGCACTCCTTCCTTTCTGAGCTTTGCACTATACCTCAAAAGTATTTTTTGATTACAAATAGGGTATTGTCATACTCAGGAGACATTGCGTAAGAAACGGTATTGTCTATTTTCTCACATTATCCCTTTTAAAGAATGAAAACTTGGGGCCAAAACAACATTTTAGTAGATAAAATGGTAATATTCCAATGACTCAGCCCACTTTTATACAATTCCATGAATTGCCTGAAGGTTAAAAATGCACACTACATTCTTTGTTGAATTATGTAAGAAGTATGGTTTCCAAAATGGGGTCACTTGTGGATGTTTATGCTGTTTTGGCATGTCTGGGGCTCTTCAGATGTGACATGGCATCCACAATTTATTCCAGTCAGTTGCACTCCAGAATTCAATTGGTGTTCCTCCCTTTCAAACCCTTCGTCCAAACAATAGTTTTCCACCACATACAAGGTATCAGCGTACTGAGGAGAAATTGTACAACAGATTTTTGGGTCCAATTTATTCTGTTATCCTTGTGAAAAGGAAAAAATTAGGGCAAAAGGAACTTTTTTGAGGGAAAAATATATTTTTTAATTTTCATGCCTCAACGTTATAAAATTATGTGAAGCACCTGCAAGTTCAAGGTGCTCACCACACCTGTAGATGAGATCCTTGGAGGGTTTAACTTCCAAAATGGGGTCACTTGTGGAGGTTTTCCATTGTTTAGGCACATTAGGGGCTCTGCAAATATGGCATGACGTCCGCTATTTCCTTCAGCCAATTTTGCGCTCCAAAGTCAAATGATGCTCCTTCCCTTCTATGCCCTGCCGTGCACCTAAACAGTAGTTTTTAACCATATATTTGGTATATGTGCACTCAGGATTAAATGCACATCAAATTGTATGGTCCATTTTCTCTTGTTACCCTTGTAAAAATGACAAATTTGGGGCTAAAGTTACATTTTTGTGTGAAAATGTGTATTTCTATTTTTACTGCTCAACTTTATGCAATTCTGTGAAGCCCTTGCAAGTTCAATGTGCTCACCACATCTCTTGATAAATTCCTTGAGGGGCGTAGGTTCCAAAATGGGATTCACTGTTTAGGCAGATCAGGGGCTCTGCTAACATGACATCTATTACAGACAATTTTGCATTGCAAAAGTTGAATGGTGCTCTGTCCCTTCTGAGTCCTGCCATGCGCCCTAACAGAAGTTTTGCACCAAATATTATGTATTAGCATTATGTTTTGTCATAAAGCACAGTAGCGAACATGTTTATGTACCGCCATGTGCTTGGATGTGGATTATACATGTCTGTTTTACATGGCTCAATAAAAGCTATATTTTACTTAACAAGATTCAAAGCCTATATTGCTGGATCACATCAACCTTTTGCAATTCCTACCAGGCTACAGGGCTGCTCTGCCCTGATCCGTATGAGGCTCCTATTCACAGTGGGAAGTAGACATGTGAGCAGACAACTACATTTTTTCATATATTATGTATTGGTGTACTCAGGAGAAACTGCACAACAAATTGTATGGTCCATTTTCTCCTGTTACTCTTTTGAAAATGAAAAAAGCAATACTTTTGTGTGAAATTTTAAATTTTCATTTTTTCCTTCCACATTGCTTTAATTCCTGTGACGCCCCTAAAGGGTTAACAAACTTCTTGAATGTAGTTTTAACACTTTGAGGGGTATAGGTTTTAAAATGGTGTCACTTTTGGGTAAAAAAAATGGTTTTGTAAATTTTGTTGGAAAAATAAATTGCTGATAAACTTTTAACCCTTCCAGCTAAAATTATGTTTCAAAAGTGATGCTGATGTGAAGTAGACATGTGGTAAATGTTATTTAATAACTATTTTGTATTACAGTTTATAACTATTTTAAGGGCATAAAAAGTTTGTAAATTGTGAAATTTTCAAATTTTTGTCAAATTTTCGATATTTTCATAAATAAACACAAATAACATAGACAAAAATTTACCACTAATATGAAATACAACGTGTCAGAAAAAAAAATCACTGGGATATGTTGAAGTGTTTATAACTTCACAAAGTGACACTGGTCAGAATTGAAAAAATTGGCCTGATCAGGAAGGTGGAAACAGGCTATGGGGTGGGTGAAGGGGTTAAAAAATGTAGACACATTCTGTACTTGTCTGTTTTTGCATATCTGTGACAATGCAATGTGACAACCATACACACCACTTCTATACTGCAGGCCGTTGCCACATTTTGCTATTTCTACATGTACCTACCTAACATTTCTCAAGTACTTTTTGGCAAAGCTTGAATACTTGGAGTTGATGACACTGGCAAAAGTTAATTACAATGTTGTCCAAAATCTATGGTAAAAGAAAAAGTGGATTTGGCAAAGGACAGGATAGTGTAAGAGAAAAAAACATACCATGGCTAAGTTTGTGGGAGCTGCTAGCAACAGTAGAAACACCACCACCACTACCATCAGTCGTCTAGATAATAGCACAACCAAGCTCAGGCCACAATTGATCTCCTTTGCCTCTGACAACCATGTTAGTGGGGAGAAATTAAGGGCATTGTGGAATATATAACATCATTTTTTTGAGTCACAGCAGGGTGATGTTACCTTTGTAAGCAAAATTGTCAGTTTTGAGTCTGTTATATCTGATCACAAATGAGAAAGAAAAATATTTTTTTTTAACTTTTTTTATTTAAAAAAAAAAAAGGAAAAGACTGTCAGTAGGCGTTTTATATATATGGGATGTTGGTTAACTAGTAATGATGAGCGAACGTGCTCAGATAAGGTGATATCCGAGCATGCTTGTGTGCTAACCGAGTGACTTTGGTTCGAGTCCCCGAACCTGAAAGTCTAGCGACAGTTCAACAGCCGCTACACATGCAGGGATTGCCTAACAAACAGGCAATCCCTGCATGACTTGCAGCTGTTGAATATCTGTGAGACATGCAGCCGCAGGGACTCTAACATATTTTTCGAGCACACCGAAGAGACTTGGTTAGCACCCCAGCATGCTCGAACAACATCTTATTAGAGCACGCTCATCACTACTAATTAGTTATCCTCTGCTGCTATTGTGAGGTCCCTATGACATTTTTAAGATTATGTTTGTGTTAATCAGAGTTTTTAACGTATCTTTTCTGGGCAACCGCAGTAGCTGTGATTATCAGCTAATTTATTCAGTGTGAATCAAAATTTTTAACATGTCGAATTAAAATCTGAAAAGATTCAATCTCGTCTAATAAAAGCTATATGATATATGATAAAATAATGATTTGGCTATAAGAACAGGCAGATAAAAAATCTAATTCTCTGCACTTTATTTCTCCACGAACAATATAGATTGCAGGGTGCAGTGACCATGCCAGGTTATTTACCTGATAATAGATTATACAAAGCTTTTGTGCTTACAGCTTTCAGCAGTGCAATGTAGAAGTAGTGCTGCTATCTGCTATTATTACAAAAGGATTCATTTCAGAAAGAGCTAAAAGAATCAAAAGCTTTCAAAATTGCATCTGAGCTTAAAGTGCAATGACTTTTGCCATCAGAGATTGTTCATTGTAAAGAAGCATATGTTCATATACTAATGTACACTCCTCAGCATTGAAATTGCAACATTAAGAAGGAAACGGGGTGGAATTATGGATGAATCACAGGAATGACTGACATGTTAATATATGTCAAATTATGAAAAACACAAATCTACGTAATACTGAGCTGTTAATGTAGCTAGAATGAAGACTATAGGGCTGAAGCTACTGAACATTATACCACCCCATAATAATCCAAGAAGTAGGAACAGTGTGACGTTCCCTCTTGAAGGCCTTTCATAACGTTTTCCGTGTGGTCTCCAGACCAATCTCCTGCTATCATTGCATCCAAGACAAAAGCGGACTCACCACTGAGCAAGAAAGACATCCATTCCAGATTCCATTGCCCTTTTTTCTCTGCACTATGATTGGCTTTCAGTATGGTGACGAGACATCAATGGAACACCTGTAAATGGACGTCTGTCTCGAAGCCCAGTGTCATACAAACACCATCTGATGCTTTTTTAACACAGTTTGATGCCTTAGATTTGGCGTATGACATCCAATTTCACTTGCAGTACAGAATGGATCAATTATGGAACCAGTGGCATGACCATTTCTCCAGAATGTCCCAAGAACTGTTTTGCAACATAACTCCAGGCCACATGTTGCTCATGGTACCATGAGCAGCCTGCATGGCCTAAATGTGCTACCATGGCCTTCAGCCTCTCCGAATTTGTTTCCCATCAATCATATCTGGGACGCCTTTGGTTGCCAAATACAAATAAATCATAATAAAATAAAATCATAAAACATATTTGAACATATTTGTGTAGTTTTAAAATGAACCTGTAGTAGGAAGACTTTAGCAGATTGAAATATGGTTGTAGGGAAAAAGACTCTATAACTTGAAGTCCATTGGGTGGCTTTTAGCAATTTACTAGAACCTCAGTACAAGGTGGCCTTCATTTACATTTATAGGGTATGAGCAAAGTTATTAAATCATCACCAATCCATAGGATCCATGTTGAGAATCTATGGGGCAGATGTCCACATTAATTCAGATAGGGCATTGCAGAGCACCATTTTTGTGATTAACGAACATCAATAACATCAATAAGTTCCCTTTTAATATGGATAGCAAATAACATATAAGATTGGTCTACACAAAAGTGTTTAATCAACATTTTTAACCATTTTATGCACTAATACCAAAATAGATTCTACCCAGAAAATATACAGTATATCAATCAAATATTGAAGAGTGAATGAGGCCTAACGTAAGATATAATGATTCAAATTCTGCATCATCTGATTTATGAGTAAAATGGGTGGTCTCACTCAGAGACTTAAAGCCTTTCCTATAATGTTTGTCTGAGTCTGAGAAAAATTACTGTACAACAGACTCATAATTTTCGAAGGATGAGAATTTAATCATGTTTTCCATGTTCTTGGGCAGCAGTGCAACCCTCCCCAGCCTCCCAGATTTCTACTTGCTGTGAAATAGAGAACTCCTGCTTCATTAATAGCTCAGACCTTTGGCATCAATGCATCTCAGTCCCAACTATGAGCTGTCCAATGTTGCTATATGAGAGAATGTTACCTCTACAGGTTTGGAGGAGTACAGTAGCATTAAAGTTGGCTGGGATTTGGCATCAACTGCACACTCTAATGATCACAGTCAGCGTCACAACAGCACTTACAAGCTGAATATAAAATATCCTGTAAACACTGCACGTGTTTACCAACACTTTTTGACAGTGATGGCCTGTAACCTAGGAAACAAACTATAAACAATACTTACAAATATCTTCTTTATCAGAGAAATGGTACATGATTTAATAAGATGTAATAAGAAGTACATTGGAAAGTTGGCTTTAGAAGCACTTTCCAACTATGTCTTTCTTTTTAAAGGATGTGAGATTTTCTAAAATCATGCTGGCATAGTACAATATCCATATCCTTCTATAAGTCAGAAGTTTGAGAAGGAAGGAGAAAATTAAACAAGCACTCCTGTCAAAGTTTTTATCCTCTTAATATATTACAATTATCATATTATGTAGCACTATGCACTTACAATTGCTCATTTTGCCTTTCTATCCAGTTAATTATTTTCTTTTCCATTTGGTCTATGACATCATGTGATTAAAAACTGACTACAGTCATGGCTAGGGTTGAGCATTCCGATACTGCAAATATCGGGTATCGGCCGATATTAGGTGTATCGAACTTCCGATTCCGAGTACCAATATTTTCGTCATATCGGATACCGGAATCGGAATGTCACTGTCACTGTCAGTGTCCGTCGGTCGGGTCTGTCAGGAGTCAGCGGCACTTACCTGGCAGAAGATCTCCGGTGGTCACGTCCTGGACTGCTTTGATGGCCGCCATCCTCTTCTCCCTGGCGGTCACATGCAGTTTCTCGCGATAACTGCAGTGACTGCTGAGTAATCGCGGCCGTAAAGCAGTCCGATGACGTCACCGCCGGGGAAGCAGGTAATCAGCTGTGCTGCGTCGGGATGTCAGGCCCTGCCTGGCATTGCGATGTAGCAGAGCTGGATCGCCGTGGGACCCTCGTTACTATGGACTGCGTCGGACAGGTGGTATACTGTTGGTTTGTTTTTTTTCTTTTTTTACAGGAGATCGATGGCGTCGCAGGAATGAGAGAGTAATAAAAGAAATGAAAACTGTGTTGTCTCTTTTATTTCATTAAAATACTTTTTTCTGGCTGTGTCTTTTTTTTAAACATTTAAAAACTTTGGGATTAATAATTGATCGGTGTCTTATTGACGCCTCTCCATTATTAACCGGGATTATTGTCACCGTGCAATCAACGGTGACATTAACCCCTTATTACCCCGCTTGCCACCGCTACAGGGCAAGTGGGAAGAGCCGGGAAAAGTGCCACAATTGGCACATCTTTTGATGCGCCAAATGTGGGGCTGCTGTAGCCTGGTATTATCAGGCTGTTGAGGGCCAAAATCCATGGGCCTTGACAGTCTTTTAATACCAGGCCGCAGCAGTCTGCATTTTACTTGGCTGGTTAACAAAAATAGGGGGACCCCTACGCCGTTTTTTTTTTCGAGGGGATCCCCTATTTTTGTTAACCAGCCAAGCTAAACAGACTGCTGTGGCCTGGTATTATCAGGCTGGCAAGGTCCATGGATATTGGATCCTTACCAGCCTGAAAAACCAGGCCTCAGCAGTCTGCTTCATCTGGCTGGTTAACAAAAATAGGGGGGACCCCACGCCAATTTTTTTTCGAGGGGATCCCCTATTTTTGTTAACCAGCCAAGATATGCAGACTGCTGTGGCCTGGTATTATCAGGCTGGCAAGGTCCATGGATCTTGGCTCCTTAACAGCCTGAAAAACCAGGCCTCAGCAGTCTGCTTCATCTGGCTGGTTAACAAAAATAGGGGGGACCCCACGCCAATTTTTTTCGACGGGATCCCCTATTTTTGTTAACCAGCAAAGATAAGCAGACTGCTGTGACCTGGTATTATCAGGCTGGCAAGCAGGGTCGGACTGAGCCACCGGGACACCGGAGAAACCTCCGGTGGGCCCCAGCTCCTGCGTGGTGGGCCCTGATTTGAAAGGATAGGTCGCACAGCACGCCGATACAGTTACATTCTGCGGCAGAGCAGGGAGAATCGCTCTCCCTGCTCTGCCGCCCGGAAGCTATGGGGCCTGAACAGGCGGTGGGGGGGCCCGGTGCCAGCAGTGGGCCCCCTACCCGTCATCGGAGGGTCAGCTGTATCGGCATCCAGCCGATACAGCTGACCGCATAGAGAGAGAAGGAGCGAGTGCTCCTTCTCTCCCATAATCCCCCTCTCAGCGTCTGACAGCGGGCGCGATGACGCTGTCAGACGCTGAGAGGGAGAACAGTCAGCAGCACAGGAGCCGGGAGGTGAGTATTGTTTTTTTTTTTATTTAATGGGGGTGCATTATACTACAGAGGCTGTATATGGGGGCTGCATTATACTACAGAGGCTCCATATTGGGGTGCATCATACTACAGAGACTCCCTATGGGGATTCATTATACTACAGAGGCTGCCTATGGGGGTGCATTATAATATAGCGGCTGCCTATGGTGGTGCATTATATTATAGACTCTGCCTATGGGGGTTTATTATAATATAGAGGCTGCCTATGGGGGTGCATCATACTATATTGAGGACTATCTGGTGTATTATGCTGTATGGATGCTATCTAGGGGCCATCATACAGTGTTGGACCCATTAAATAGTTTGGGGACATTAAGGGGTCAGTACATATCCAGTGAGGGGGCATTATTCTGTGTATAGGGGAGATGTACAGGGGGAGACTTGGGACATTATTAAATGTAAAGTGGACACTTATTGTTATAGGGGAACTCGGGTTACTGTGACTGTCAAAGGGGCACACAGGGCATTATTACAGTCTAGGGGACAAAATGTGGGCACTGTTTTCTAGGGCACTTGCACCCGGCATTACTATATTCTAGAGGGGTGCTTTAAAATTTAGAGGTCACACAGAACCACACAGCAGGTGCAGTAATAGGGACACATACGGCAGCAGCAGCTCAGTATTGGGGTATCAGGTGCAGTAATAGGGACACATACAGCAGCAGCGGCTCAGTATTGGGGTATCAGGTGCAGAAATAGGGACACATATGGCAGCAGCGGCTCAGTATTGGGGTATCAGCAGGATGAGGAGTTTGTGCAGGTTGAGAATAGTCCAATTGGTGACCGTGACAGTGCTAAAAATATGAGAAGTGAAATGTGTCTTTGTTGTAATCTCTGCAGTCGAGTCCTGGCTGGAGAAGTCGTCATGTCGGTCTGGCCAATGGAAAAGACATGAAAAGTGAACAATTCCATTAGAAAGAACATCAGCGGTAAGTCATTATCTGTACCTGTGCTGTAATCTATTATATGTTCTGTAGGACTAGTATTATTTACCACAGACCATATGGTGGTAATATCAATATTGGTCTTTTTATATATAGATTATTTTTGGCAACAGCGCGGTCATTTGCTGAGGTTCTCTGATTAGGGGCCCACTCAGAAGTTTCGCCCCCACTAAACCAAAACCCTAGCTACGCCTCTGGCTCTCTGTTCTTTTTTCTCTCTGTTCTTTCTTACTCTCTCTTTTCTTTCTTTCCTCTCTTTCTTTCTCTGTTTGTTCTTTCTCTCTCGCTGCTCTTTCTTTCTTTTCCTCAGTACCAGCCACTGTGCCCTCATTACCAGTCAGTGTGATCAGCAGTGCTAAATGGGTACGCTTGGGGCGAGGATATGGGTGTGATTAGCTGTGAAATGGGTGTGGTCGGGGCGTAGCCTAAAATTTGCAGCGGCGCGCTATGCGCGCCGCAGCCTTTAAACCTCTTTCCTGTCTTCAAAACTTGGGCGGTATACTGTAAGACCTCCCTACAACTTCTGGCCATGCTCCTGATGAGCGCGACGGATGGTCTTCTGAGGGATCTCCTCCCACACCTGGACTAAAGCATCCAACAACTCCTGGACAGTCTGTGGTGCAACGTGGCATGGCCTAAAATTTGCTGCAGCAGGCACAGCGTGCCACAGCCTTTGTCCCTCTTTTCCTTCTTCAAAGGTTGGGAAGTATGATGGTGGGCCCCAAGAATAATTTTTCTCTGGTGGGCCCAAGGTACTCCAGTCCGACGCTGCTGGCAAGGTCCATGGATATTGGCTCCTTAACAGCCTTAAATACCATGCCTCAGCAGCAGCAGGGGCGTACATAGAAATCATGGGGCCCCATAGCAAAAGTCTGAATGGGCCCCCCCCAAAAAAAAAACCCAGAGCCATTGTAAATGTAAAGTGCCAGCACAGTGAGGGGACACATTAAACAAAAAAATGTATTATGCCCCCATAGATTGTGCCCCCATAGATGCTCCATAGATCATGCCCCCATAGATTGTGCCCCCATAGATTGTGCCCCCATAGATGCTCCATAGTATAGGCCCTTAGGCTGCCGCAGCTGCTGCAGCCAAAAAAAAAAAAAAAGACATACTCACCTCTCGTCGCTGGGGGCCAGGTGCCGGTGTCCTGAGCAGGGGGTGACACCAGGTGCCGATGTCACCGCTCGCTCAGGGCCCCCGGCACCTGAGATATTTACCTGTCCTCTCTCCACTGCTGAGTGCCGCTGTCTTCGGGGTCCTCCAGCAGTGAATGATCAGGCAGAGGGCGCGGCGCGCACTAATGACGTCATCGCGCCCTCTGACCTGAACATTGCAGCAAGAAGACGCGAGCAACGGTGGAACGGGACAGGTAAATATCCCTTATACTCACCCTTCCGCCGGCGCGGTCTCTGCAGCCCCTGCTCTTCTCCCGCGGTCTCCCCCGCCAGTGTTCAGCGGTCACGCGGGACAGCTCATTAAAGTCATGAATATGTGCATATTCATGACTGTAATGAGCGGTACCACCTGACCGCTGAACACAGGCGTCGGAGACCGTGGGAAAAGAGCAGGGGCTGCAGAGACCGCGCCGGCGGAAGGGTGAGTATATAGAAAAGCTGCGCTCCCCCTCCCCGCGACGACCCCCTGGTAGTACTGTGTCAGCACAGCTACCCGACCGTCGCGGGCCCTCTCACCTGTCCGGGCCCCATAGCAGCTGCATGGTCTGCTTCATTCACGGTATGCCACTGCTCAGCAGTCTGCTTCATCAGGCTGGTTAACAAAAATAGGGGGGACCCCACGCCATTTTTTTTTCGAAGGGAACCCCTATTTTTGTTAATCAGTTCCCTCTGACGTCACTGATTGTGTCCCTGGCTGACCTGAAGTGAAAGTGGAAAGCAATCAATTAAGCTTTCCACTTCCTCTCCTGTCAGCCAGGAGAGGAACTCATTCATTTGGGGGTTTACTGTGAGGCTGCAGCATTAGCTGCGGTCCCTGCAGTAAACATTAACCCTTTCTGAAGGATTACACCGTGGGACCTGACTGTGCATGGGATAGGTAAGAATAATTTTGCTTTTTTATTTTATTTTTATTACAGGAAATGGTTTTTGCAGTAAAATAAAAGATGGTCAAAAACATGTCTTTATTTCATTAAAATGATTTTTAATTAAAGTGTGTGTGTTTTATTTTTATTTCATGCAATAGGATTAATAATTGATAGCTGTCTAATTGACAGCTCTCAATTATTAACCTGGCTTAAGGTCACCTTTCAATAGCAAGGTGACATTAACCCCTTATTAACCCATTCGCCACCGGTACAGGGCAATGGGAATAGACGGGCAAAGTGCCAGAAAGGGCGAATCTAATTATAGATTTGTCTTTTCTGGGGTGTCTGGGGGCAGATGTTAGTAGCCAGGGGGGGCAAAAATAATGGTCCCTCTCTGGGCTATTATTATCTGCCCCCACTCGCTGGCTTTGTCTGTCTGGTTGCGAAAATAGGGCGGGAGCCCACGCATTTTTTTTCAACAATTTTACACCTCATATATATATATATACATGTCATTGAATTTGTGACACACATATATAAAATATATTTATATTTATAGTTCATACACTTCTACATAGTATAATAGCCGCTAATTCAATTGCCGGCTTTTGTGAAAATGCAGAACCCGACATGAAATGACACATGGTTTACATAGAGTTAACCATGTCATTTCAAGTTGTTTGATCTATTGTTTTCACTAAAGGGTATGCCACACTAAACAACATCGCTAACGGGATCGCTAAAAAACGTCACTATTTAGCGATCCCGTTAGCGATGTTGTTGTGTGCGGCATCTACCAGCGACGAGGCCCCTGCTGTGATCTCGTTCATCACAGCGATCGTTCCGGACCCTATTTTCGTCGCTGGCGCCCCGCTGGTAAGTATCTAATCGCTGAGCGTGGCACCTTTTTTAGCGATTTAGCGGTACTTTTGTACCGATAAAGTCGTTAAGGAGATCGCTAACCGCGATAGCGTCCTAACGACATCGCTAAAATAGGTAGCTACTAGCGATATAGAAACAATCCCGCTAGCGATCTCATTAGTATGCGACGCTAACGAGATCGCTAGCGGGATTGTGTAGTGTGGCAGTACCTTAACAATTACATGAGTGGCTGTGTGCAACATTTCACACCTGTAGGGGTTAATTAAAGGTGTAAATTCGTAGCAAAAAAGTCTGTTTTTTTTACAACGAATTTACACCTTTAATTAACCCCTACAGGTGTGAAATTTTGCACACAGGCACTCATGTAATTGTTTGTGCAAATCAGATATCAAACTACATGAAAAGACATGGTTAACTCTATGTAAACCAAGTGTCATTTCATGTCGGGTGCTTCTGTCTTTTCACAAAAGCCGGCTTTACCCGGCAATTGAATCAGAGGCTATTTTACTATGTAGAAGTGTATAAACTATTAATATATGTATATATATGTCACAATGACATGTGTATATATAAATATATATATATGTATTCTATGTGTGTATATTTAGTGTTTACAAGGAAAAGAAAGAGGTTTTTTTAGTTACGATATTTCTGTCCCATAGACTTACATTGGATTTCCGGTATCGGTATCGGGTATCGCTGATATTTTTTGGATATCGGCGATACCATTCCGATACCGATACTTTTGGATATCGGAAAGTATCGCTCAACTCTAGTCATGGCCAAAAGTTTTGAGAATGACACAAATATTATATTTTCACATGATCTGCTGCCCTCTGGTTTTTATATGTGTTTGACAGATGTTTTTATCACAGACAGAAATATAATAATTGCAAACATATGATTAACAAAAGCTTATATTGACAGTTAGAATGAGTTAATGCAGCAAGTCAATATTTGCAGTGTTGACCCTTCTTCTTCAGGACCTCTGCAATTCTCCCTGGCATGCTCTCAATCAACTTCTGGACAAAATCCTGACTGATAGCAGTCCATTCTTGCACAATCAATGCTTTCATTTTGTCAGAATTTTTAGGTGTTTGTTTGTCCACCCGTCTCTTGATGATTGACCACAAGTTCTCAATGGGATTAAGATCTGGGGAGTTTCCAGGCCATGGACCCAAAATCTCTATGTTTTGTTCCCTGAGCCATTTAGTTATCACCTTTGCTTTATGGCAAGGTGCTCCATCATGCTGGAAAAGGCATTGTTGATCACCAAACTGCTCTTGGAGGGTTGGGAGAAGTTGCTCTTGGAGGACATTCTGGTACCATTCTTTATTCATGGCTGTGTTTTTAGGCAAGACTGTGAGAGAGCCGATTCCCTTGGCTGAGAAGCAACCCCACACATGAATGGTTTCAGGATGCTTAACAGTTGGCATGAGACAAGACTGGTGGTAGCGCTCATCTTGTCTTCTCCGAATGAGGCGTTTTCCTGATGTCCCAAACAATCGAAAAGGGGATTCATCAGAGAAAATAACTTTACCCCAGTACTCAGCAGTCCACTGCTTGTACCTTTTGCAGAATATCAGTCTGTCCATGATGTTTTTTCTGGAGAGAAGTGGATTCTTTGCTGCCCTCCTTGAGACCAGGCCTTGCTCCAAGAGTCTCCGCCTCACAGTGCATGCAGAAGCACTCACACCTGCCTGCTGCCATTCCTGAGCAAGCTCTGCACTGCTGGTAGCCCGATCCCGCAGCTGAAACACTTTTAAGAGACGGTCCTGGCACTTGCTGGTCTTTCTTGGGCGCCCTGAAGCCTTTTTGGCAACAATGGAACCTCTCTCCTTGAAGTTCTTGATGATGCGATAGATTGTTGACTGAGGTGCAATCTTTCTAGCTGTGATACTCTTCCCTGTTAGGCCATTTTTGTACATTGCAATGATGACTGAACGTGTTTCTTTAGAGATAACCATGGTTAACAGAAGAGAAACAATGATGCCAAGCACCAGCCTCCTTTTAAAGTGTCCAGTGGTGTCATTCTTACTTAATCATGACAAATTGATCTCCAGCCATGTCCTCATCAACACCCACACCTGTGTTAATGGAGCAATCACTGAAAAGAGGTTAGCTGGTCCTTTTAAGGCAGGGCTGCAATGATGTTGAAATGTGTTTTGGGGGATAAAGTTCATTTTCTAGCCAAATATTGACTTTGCAAGTAATTGCTGTTAAGCTGATCACTCTTTATAACATTCTGGAGTATATGCAAATTGCAATTAGAAAAAGTGAAGCAGTAGACTTTGTAAAAATTAATATTTGTGTTCATTCTCAAAACTTTTGGCCATGACTGTAATTGCATCCTTTTAAGCTTTGTGTAGAAGCAGGAAGTCTCTTTTCCATGCAAGAGTGATCATTAGAACTACAATTTTACACAACTGCAAAGTCCCTGACAGACCAGTTCCACCTCCTATTCAACTCCTGACCCAGCTTCTCTGCTCCTCCCCCCTGCCAAGGACTTTGCAGTGACACTATCTAAATTACTTTGGTCAATTAAAGGGGTTGTCCACTACTAAGACAACCCCTTCTTAAACTAAATGGCCTCGATAAAATAAAAAAATCTATACTTACCTCCTATGCTGGCACTGTGACAGCTGTGCTACCATTTGTGGTCCTGAAGCTCTTGTGCGAAGTTGTGACCAGCGCCCGATCAGCTCAGGTGTCACTGTTTCCGCCTTCATACAATTTGAAGACGAAGACAAAGTTAGAGATCAGCTGCAGCCTAGACTTCCTCTTCATGTTCAACCCATACGAAGGCAGACCCAGTGACGCCAGTGCTGACTGGGCGCCAGGCACCATGTGTCACAACATCGCACAAAAGCTCTGGGACCGCGAGTGCTGACACCGGTGGAACAGCACCATCATGGGAGGTGAGTATAGGTTTTTATATTTTATTGGGGCCAAATATTTAGTTAATAGTGGACAAACCCTTTAAGGCATCATAATTTTGGGGCCCAAAATTACAATATAGGCCTCCCGTCTTTATCTCCAGTCTATGATACACCATACCCACTTGTCAAGAATGCTTAAAATTAATCTAGAATGTGCCCTTTCTGTAACAAGGCCAATTGTTCCTAGATTATTTCACTCACCACATTCACTACGAGCAGGACATCAGTCAAGGTCCAGGATCTCTTTTCTCCTTAAAGTCTGACTTGCACAAGGATATGTTCAAAAAAGTATTTCCACGTGCTGCACCATCTTATGTTGAATTGATACATTTCTAATGACAGATTTCTTTTAAATCTAGATGTAGATCATTTCTCCAGCCACAGATGCATTAAATGTGACATACTATATAGTAAATGCTCGATTTTGTGATGTTGGTGATGGCTCATGTCTTTATCTGGAAGTTTCTCTTCTCAAATTTAGACTTTATATGAGCTCAATAAAACCCCCATTTAGCTTGACCCGAGAGTTCATCTTTAATACCTTCTTCTCTGGAAGAGCTCTATAAAGATTGGACTTCTGCAGACGACCTTGAATGTTTATTACAGCCGAACTAGAATAAAATGGATCAGAAAACCACAAAATGAGCTAATGCTCCAAATGCTAAAAAACAGCTTGCAGGTGATGTTGAAATCCATAGAAAACATTGCAAACAGTGAAACTAAATTTACAGATGTTGTTATACCACGCTGATCTTACATTGTAAACAACAGATTGCACGAGATGGATTATTTTAGGGCTGAAATTGCCTGTTTTCCAAATATGCAAATTAGTTAATTGTTGGTTATAGTGATTTATTAGAAAGGCCTGTGCATAGGGATTAGTCACATTGGGAATTCTGTGCCTGTGTATACTGAACTATTCATCAGACCACAGTCTGCATCACTGATTACGCCCAGACACACTCAGCACCAATATATTTACCAAGTAAGTCACATCCAAATAATTTCAATATACTCATTTTATTCATCTTAGTCAACCTGCACACAACTTTCACACTGATGGTTCTGCACCTCCAGGGAGATAACTAGATATTACTGCTATCCTTAGCAAAATATGTAGAAGCTTTGACATCCACTATTTGACGTTTAATAAAAATGGACATTATATTGAGAAATACATCCAGGAACAAAAAGTGTATGCAATATGAAAAAAGTAAATAACCAGATCGCTACTAGCAAATGTGGCCATACAGTCGGAATAGCATGTTGCAGGGCTTCGTCGTAGCTTCATTTACACGTTTGCATTCAATAAATAACTATAAATATGTATGCTTTTAATAAAAAGCAATAAAATGTAATGTTCATATCTGTTGCTTCAATTTAGACCTTATTCAGTCATCCATTTTCTGTCATTCATAAAAAGGATCAATTTTCATCAGTGCACCCCATACAAGCTTCATCCATTTTTATTCCATACCCGTTTTTACTATTATTTCATTCATTTTATTTTTTTATTTTTTAGAATGTCAAAACTTCTCCCACACATTAGGTTATGTTCACACTGGGTTTTTATTCCACAGTTTTTTGATTGGGTCTTCTAATAAAACTGCCAGGAAAAGCACAAAATACTATAAATGATGTCAATGATGTCCCATTCATTTAAATAGAAAAACAAGTTGTTCTTCATCTGTTCAGGCTTTTGAGCGTCTTAAATGCTTCAGGCTTTCAAAGACACCAAATGTTTAAAAGAAGTAACAAATATATTATTCAGGTGTTTTCCACTAGTAAGACAATCAATACTTTACATTACATTATTGCCTTAAAAATGCTCATGTGTTCTTCAGAAAAGTTAAAAAGCCTCCAAAACGGTATACGCACACAGCAACTTTTCCAGGCAAATTCCATATGGAAAAGCAGCGCAAAATCTGTTTATACCAAGGAAGGTGAAGGTCACAAGGGGGCATTCTCTGCGTCTGGAGGAGAGAAGGTTTTACCACCAACATAGAAGAGGATTCTTTACTGTTAGGGCAGTGAGAATCTGGAATTCCTTGTCTGAGGATGTGTTGATGGCGAACTCAGTCGAGGGGTTCAAGAGAGGCCTGGATGTCTTCCTGGAGCGTAACAATATTGTATCTTACAGTTATTAGGTTCTGTAGAAGAACGTAGATCTGTGGTTTTATTCTGACTGAATATAGGCTGAACTGGATGGACAAATGTCTTTTTTCAGCCTTACTAACTATGTTATTAAGTTTCTATGTATGTAAAAGTATGCCATAAAATTCCATTATGCACAGCAATATCAAAACAAGGTAGCTTTGTACACATTCTGTCTTATGTCACTTTTAATGAGTGGAACAGGCTGCTATGAGAGGTGGTGATGAATTCTCCTTCAATAGAAGCCTTCAAACAGAGGCTGGAGGGACATCTGTCTGAGATGGTTTAGTGAATCCTGCATTGAGCAGGGGGGTTGGATACGATGACCCTTGAGGTCCCTTTCAATTCTAACATTCTATGATTTTTAACCACTTCAGGGTTCAGGAACCCTGAAGTGGTTAAAAGAACTGACATGCTCATTCTAATGCTACGCTTCCAGGATGAGTTTTTGGTTAGTTTTTCACGCTGCGTATTTTTGGAAAAATGCAAATAACTATTTTACTTAATGAGTGCAGAAATGGTGCAGATAATCTACAACATCAAAAAATCATCAATAGCTCATCATGAGAATGTACACTTAGTGGGCATACACATGACCGTACAGTCAGTCCATCAGAAAACCACTCTATTCTTATCAGTATAAAGTGAAGGACAGGATTTCAAGAGGTAGGGCATTGGCACATAGGCGGAAGATTGTAGTGGTACAGTTTGTATTGTAGTGTTATTACTGCTTGGGGGGATTTATTTTCCACTTAATTTGTACAAAATCCAACAAAAAAAAACTCCACGGGCTCCAAGCACTTATATGAATTCTTTATTGTGCTTGCTACAAAATAGAGGCATCATGCAGCAGTGTAAATAAGGCTGATCTGTATTCTAAACCTATGAATTAAAAAAAACGAAACAAAAAAAATTATAAAAAAAAATTATAATTAGGAATGATCTGACCCTTGGAAGTTCATCTTCTGGTACCCGACACAAACTTTATTCCAAAGTTCAGTTGGGGTACCAGATCTGTGCCAGAACCTGAATCCCATTGAAAACAATGGGGACCTGAACTTTTGATCTGGAGAATTTTCTCTCTCTGCAATGAACTTCCCCCGGAACTTCGAACATTTCAACAGACTTTCGGGAGAAGTCCGTGTTCGGCATTTAGCATCGGACAGTAACTGTCCTGTATCAACCCTGAACTTTTAAGTTAGGGTTATCTCATCTCTAATTATAATGTCACATTAAAATATTTCAGTATGCGTTATCATTTAAAATGTAGTACTAATATATTTGGGATACTTTTCGTTTGATAAGGACACTAAATGCACTAAATGAGGTCTGTGGAGAACTATAACACAGTATATGAACCTTTGCAGCTTTGAATATACTATAAAATATTGTAAATATATTAATGTATTTGTTGAATTACTCAACCAGAACCCATTTTATATATTTGAGTGTATATATATATATAAGTGAAACAAGCAAGATGGAGGGCACAACCCCAATATACAAGAAGATGTTCAACCTGGAGTATGTCAAAAATATAGATTCAGAAAAAAGCAAAGAGACATACTATACACCAGGGAACTCAAATAGTAAAAAATGACAACAAATTTTATTGAAAAACTACTACAATATAGCACACAACACATATATAAAAACAATTACAATTAAACAATCCCTGAAAGGGTACATGACCCCCTGACACCCCAGGTGACAAATATAGTATATGATGAAAAAACACAGATGCAAATAGACCTTAGAATATATATATATTACACAAATATTTAAACATGTGTTACAAAAATAATAATGGTATATGCATCTACTTAGTCCCCTATTCAGATTGTAATAATAAAGATGACAAAACAATCATATATATATATCGCTGGGCTGCTCTAAATCCTATACATGGAACAATATCGGTACAACTATATAACATAAGAGTGGTATACATACTAAAATTAGCATTATAGATGGCACCAATAGTTAGTGTGGCAAACGCCGTTAGAAAAACTCCAAGCGGTCAGATGACCTAATAGCCCATAGAATATGACCAAAACGAGCAAGTTGTTACCCAGCTGAGGGGAGAAAGGGGAAGTCAGGGGGGACAGAGCCCAACGCGTATCGCCACCGCCGTGGCTTCGTCAGGAGCAGAGTGATATATATATATTGTGGTATAATGACTAATGTGGCACCTAGGGGGCGCTGTATAAGTTGATCAAATTATGCCTGGAGGCATGAGATGGATGGGAAACCAGTCCCTGGTAGGGTATTAAATGGAAAGTATATGTCGCAGAGCTACTCTGCGCTGTAGGTCAGCAATGTTGTTCTGGGACTTGTAGTCCCATAAAAGTTCTGTTGTTATTAAGGGTGAACCTACAGGGTTAGCTTGTGAGCTTGGTGGGACATGCTAACCACACATACACCGCCCACTGGTGGTGGGAGAATGAATGATACATACTGGTGAGTGTATGTGGTGAAGGACCTGTGATGAGGTCATGAACAGGTGACCAGACCATGTGCTTCATACCTTGGCTTGGGGAGTGGCTGCAGGTATGAAAGGCAGTGCTGGGCACATGGAGATGAGATTGTGTGGGAGACTGGGAAGTGTCTCTGTAGTCTGTCTCAAGTGATTCTGTCTGAGACTGGGAAGTGTCTCAAGGGAATCTGGCTGAGACAAGTGGATAGTGTGTCCTGCACAGGGCTGCCTGGAAGGTTCCTGGAAGGTCTGTCGGTGTTGGATCGGATTCCTGGAAGCACGTGGTGAGACTTGGAACTTGGTGGCCGGGGTGTTGGACTGGGGTCCTGAATAGCACCCGGACAGGACACAGGGGTGTGCGGAGCCTGTGACGGTCCCACACTGAGAACCATGCGGTTCTATTGAGGAGTTTGGCTGGAGTCAGCCTGGAAGTGACTTTCTGTTACAATGTGTCAGTGAACTCTGGAAGCGAGTCCAGATCACCTGGGAAGGCACCTGGCGGTCCCTGCTGGCCTGCAGCCGCTTAGTCAAGCCCGTCCCATGCAAGGGTGAGTCTGGGACCAGTAGTTTGCAAAGATGGAATGCATTTATGTTTTTGGTCATGTTTTGTTACCTGGTCTTAAAGAGACAGTAAACCGTTGTTTTTGGACTTAATGCCTGTGTATTGCCTCATTACTGCGTTCCCGGCCTCGGCCTACCAGAGCGAATCCCTACAATATATACAGTATATTGTATATATACAGTGGGTACGGAAAGTATTCAGACTAGTGTTGAGCGATACGATACCGCAAGTATCGGGTATCGGCCGATATTAGCTCTATCGGACTTTCGATACTTAGTTCCGATATTTTCGTCTTATCGGATACCGGAATCGGATTTGTCACTGTCACTGTCAGTGTCCGTCGGTCGGGTCTGTCAGGAGTCAGCGGCACTTACCTGGCAGAAGATCTCCGGCGGTCACGGGCTGGACTGCTTGATGGCCGCCATCATCTTTCCCGGCGGTCACATGCAGTTTCTCGCGATAACTGCAGTGACTGCTGGGTAATCCCGGCCGTAAAGCAGTCAGTCCGATGACGTCACCGCCGGGGAAGCAGGTAATCAGCTGTGCTGCATCGCGATGACAGGCTCTGCCTGTCATTGCGATGTAGCAGAGCTGGATCGTCGTGGGACCCTCGTTACTATGGACTGCGTCGGACAGGTGGTATACTGTTGGTTTGTTTTTTTTCTTTTTTTACAGGAGATCGATGGCGTCGCAGGAATGAGAGTATAATAAAAGAAATGAAAACTGTGTTGTCTCTTTTATTTCATTAAAATACTTTTTTCTTGCTGTGTCTTTTTTTTTATACATTTAAAAACTTTGGGATTAATAATGGATCGGTGTCTTATTGACACCTCTCCATTATTAACCGGGCTTATTCTCACCGTGCAATCAACGGTGACATTAACCCCTTATTACCCCACTTGCCACCGCTACAGGGCACTGGGAAGAGCCGGGTAAAGTGCCACAATTGGCACATCTTTTGATGCGCCAAATGTGGGGCTGCTGTAGCCTGGTATTATCAGGCTGTTGAGGGCCAAAATCCATGGGCCTTGACAGTCTTTTAATACCAGGCCGCAGCAGTCTGCATTTTACTTGGCTGGTTAACAAAAATAGGGGGACCCCTACGCCGTTTTTTTTTCGAGGGGATCCCCTATTTTTGTTAACCAGCCAAGCTAAGCAGACTGCTGTGGCCTGGTATTATCAGGCTGGCAAGCAGGGTCGGACTGAGGCACCGGGACACCGGAGAAACCTACGGTGGGCCCCAGCTCCTGCATGGTGGGCCCTGATTTGAAAGGATAGGTCGCGGGGCAGAGGGGGCGGTGGCCCCGGGGCCCGCGCTCTGAGGGGGCCCACCCGGAGCTACGATACAGTTACATTCTGCGGCAGAGCAGGGAGAATCGCTCTCCCTGCTCTGCCGCCCGGAAGCTATGGGGCCTGAACAGGCGTTGGGGGGGCCCGGTGCCAGCAGTGGGCCCCCCACCCGTCATCGGAGGGTCAGCTGTATCGGCATCCAGCCGATAAAGCTGAACGCATGGAGAGTGCTCCTTCTCTCCCATAATCCCCCTCTCAGCGTATTACAGCGGGCGCAATAACATCACCTGCCGGCGCCCGCTGTCAGACGCTGAGAGGGAGAACAGTGAGCAGCACAGGAGCCAGGAGGTGAGGTTTTTTTAAATTTTTTTTTTAATGGGGGTGCAGTCGAGTCCTGGCTGGAGAAGTCGTCATGTCAGTGTGGGCCAGATGGAAAAGACATGAAAAGTGAACAATTCCATTAGAAAGAACATCAGCGGTAAGTCATTATCTGTACCTGTGCTGTAATCTATATGTTCTGTAGGACTGGTATTATTTAACACAGACCATATGGCGGTAATATCAATATTGGTCTTTTTATATATAGATTATTTTGGCCAACAGCGCGGTCATTTGCTGAGGTTCTCTGATGATGGGCCCACTCAGAAGTTTTGCCCCCACTAAACCAAAACCCTAGCTACGCCTATGGCTCTCTCTCTAGTCTTTCTTTCTCGCTCTCTGTTCTTTCCTTCTCGCTCTCTGTTCTTTTTTCTCTCTGTTCTTTCTTTCTCTCTTTTCTTTCTGTCCTCTCTTTCTTTCTCTGTTTGTTCTTTCTCTCTCGCTGCTCTTTCTTTCTTTTCCTCAGTACCAGCCACTGTGCCCTCATTACCAGTCAGTGTGATCAGCAGTGCTAAATGGTTACGCTTGGGGCGAGGATATGGGTGTGATTAGCTGTGAAATGGGTGTTGTCGGGGCGTGGCCTAAAATTTTCAGCGGCGCGCAACACGCGCCGCAGCCTTTAAACCTCTTTCCTGTCTTCCAAATTTGGGAGGTATGCTGTATGACCTCCCTACAACTTCTGGCCATGCTCCTGATGAGCGCGACGGATGGTCTCGTGAGGGATCTCCTCCCACACCTGGACTAAAGCATCCACCAACTCCTGGACAGTCTGTGGTGCAACGTGGCATGGCCTAAAATTTTATGCAGCATGCACAGCGTGCCACAGCCTTTGTCCCTCTTTCCCTTATTCAAAGGTTGGGAAGTATGATGTTGGGCTGCAAGAATATATTTTCTCTGGTGGGCCCAAGGTACTCCAGTCCGACGCTGCTGGCAAGGTCCATGTATGTTGGCTCCTTAACAGCCTTAAATACCATGCCTCAGCAGCAGGGGCGTACATATAAATCATGGGGCCCCATAGCAAAAGTCTGAATGTTCCCCACCCCCCCAAAAAAAAAACCCAGAGGCATTTGTAAATGTAAAGTGCCAGCACAGTGAGGGAAGTTGAGTCGCACAGAGACAGGGGTTTTGGGGGTACTCGGCACCGATCACGTCGACTTCTATGGGGGATGTCACGAGTAGCACAGCTCGGTCCGTGACCTGGGCGATCACTGGAATGTGGGATATTTCCAGGGGATGATAGAATGTTCGTGTAGTTTGTCGTGACGCCACCTGTAGTACCTGGTCAGGGTGTCCAGCGCTGCTGTGCAGGTCCTCTGGAAGGGATGGTGTAGTGCAGGTAGGTGAAAAGTCTTCTACAGGTAACACGCTATCCTTCCAGGGCAGATAGATGTGAGATAGAGCAATGGTGCAAAGTGATGTAGCAGAGTGGACTATGCGACGTAGTAAGAAAGCAGGAAACACTTCAAGTTAAACATTGCATAATAAAATTTTTAATAATAACATTACAAAAGTGCAAATGGCTTATATTATGTGACATGTTTTGTTACTGTTCATACCCTTGATACGTGTTATACATGTGTGTTAATAAATACATATTCAACAAAAGTGCAAATAGCATTAGTGCCGAAGTTCGTGGAGACTTCTTAGGACTACCCCCACCGGGGTAACTTCACAGTGTCCTTTACTTGTGCTTGTGGAGGACCCGCTCCAAACCTCCAACTGTGGTCTTGGGTGGGCTGCAAGACTTTTCTTGAGCAGACCTCACTTTCGGCCACACCAAACGGGTTTTTAGTTTCTGAGGTAGTTGAAAATAGTGCACAGTAAAGTTTTTTGTAAAACCAAGATGGAGCACCGAAGTGCCAACTATTTACAGAAAAGTTTGTGAAGCATTCAAGTAACATTTCAATGCATTACAATGTTCAACATATTTTTCATTACAGTGAAAAACCATTACCCAACCTGGGTATATTAAGGCAACAATAAACTTCTTTTTATGAACATTCACCCGTCCGGTACATCAATAATTTAACTATTTACATACAGAGACCCTGTCCGGGTTATTTAGATTTCTTTGGCTGGCCTCTTCCAGGTACCACCTGGTACTCTTCTGGAGCTTGCCAATAATCCGTGACAGGAGGGTCCACCCAGACCTGATGACGTCGTGTGGCCTGTACAGTGACGTCGTGACCCGCTATCTGGGTCTGTGTGGCCACCTCTTTCATCTCCCTCCGGGTCTGGACCCCTATGTCCTGGACTGAACGAACCCCAGGGGGCCTAACAGGCGCCGGGTACGGGCCAGCTATCATTATCATGTCCATAGCTGGGGCTGCTGAGGAGACCACTGAGGGAGGCTGGGGAGATTTACGGCGTGGGGTGGGCACTTGTGCAGAGGCCTGGTTGGGGGAGGCTGAAGGCTCGTAGGGTCTGTCAGTTTCCTGACACTCTGGGGAGTAGGGGTCGCACCTGGTAACATTTAGGGCGTACCATCCATTGTAACCCCAGTGTCGGGTGTAAGTCACCAAGTCTCCTGGCAACAGGTCCCTCCCCGGGTGTCCTTCTGGGAGGTGAGCCTCCACGTCCCGCCGGGTTACAAAAACTTCTAAATAAAGTCCAGGCTCCTGGATGAAGCCCCAACCACCTTTTAATTTAAAGTTCCGTACTGCACCCTTACGCCGCGGCTCCCTCACCGTACTTTTATCCTTTCTCATACGTGCCTTCTCTGCCAGGTCCTTCTCCAGGTGACGTTGCCGAAGCTTTTGGGATTCTCGCTGCTCCCTTTGTCGCTCTGCTTCCCGCTCCCGACGTCTCCACTCTTCCTCCTGACGCCGGTTGTAATTCTCCTCCACCAGCATCTCCATGTCTCCACCATCAAACGCCAGCTTACGATGTCCGGTTTGCGGCAGCTCTCCTGGCGCCCGCCAGTCCTGGCGGCGCTCACCTGTGACGGAAGCAGCCTCCGGTACAGGCAGGTAGAGCTCTGGTGCCTGCGCGGCCTCCTCCATGAGGACGGGTGTCGCTTCTTCTGCCTCAGCGACGGGGGCAGACAGCGGGATCTGGGTGCTGGTGCGGCGTTTTCTGCGGGAACAGGTGCCTCCACTGTGATACTATAAAAGATAAATGGTGTGCACACGAATAATTAATGGTGAGGTGCTAGTGTCAGGAATAAATCCAAATCTAGACATATAAATAGCACTGCACTCTCATTGAGAGTGCAGTGCTATTTATATGTCCACTGTGATACTGGCAACCGGTTCAGATTGCAAGGGCTGGGATGCCCGCACGGCCTCCTGTACTGGAACGGGTGCCTCCACTGAGATACTGGCAACCGGTTCAGATTGCAAGGGCTGGGATGCCCGCAAGGCCTCCTGTACTGGAACGGGTGCCTCCAATGAGATACTGGCAACTGGTTCAGATTGCAAGGGCTGGGATGCCCGCACGGCCTCCTCTACTGGAACGGGTGCCTCACCTTCCGGTACAGACACTTCAGGGGGTAAGAGGGATTGGCGCCGCTCCAATTGTAGTTTTAGGGCCCGCCAGCTCGCTTCCATCCTGGCGACCTCCTCCCGGTGCCGGGCCAGGTCTCTCAGGGTATCCTCCGCTTCTTCCAGCGTAGGAGGGTTTCCAGGCCGGGTGCCAAACGGTGGCTCCGTGGCGATCGGGTCGCTTCCGTGGGGGGAGAGCTCTGACTCCTCCATCCCTTCCCACTTCTGCTCACGTCCATTCGCCATCTCAGCAAAGTCACATGTGTCATTAGCATCAGGAGAGGCGACATCTTTTGTAGGGAGGCGGGACCTTCGCGTTCGTTTACGCCCACTGAGGAGGATGAGGAGGCGGAACTCCAGAGCTGTGGGGCACGATCTTACATTGCAGTAACATTTAGAGTGTGCGGACATCGTTTTCGCGCCACGGAGTGAGTGTACGCCCACGAGAGCACGCCCTTATTCTTCACCTGTGCCTCGTGGCGCAGATATGACGGAAAAATGGCAAATACAGTCTATGATGATTTTTGCAATTCTCAAGCAAAAAAACAGTTCAATTAAGGCACACAGGACTCGCTTATAGCGAGCTTCTGAATCCTGTTCGCTGGGTGCGATGCAACATCTCTGTGGCGACTGGACCCTCGGGTGCTTCTGTCTTTTCACAAATGCCGGCTTTACCCGGCAATTGAATCAGAGGCTATTTTACTATGTAGAAGTGAATAAACTATAAATATATGTATATATATATATATGTCACAATGACATGTATATATATATATATATATGTATTGTAGCATTCCAGGGGGTTTAGCTCTAGGATCGCTGTCTGGGTAGACAGAATGGCACGGAAACAGTTCATTCAGACAGCAATTATGGTAAAAACTGGCCGCAACCAGTTTTATTAAAGTCCACAGCACACAGATAAAACAAAGCATAAACAAAAGACCTAGGCTTGTCTAGCCACTAATTACACTTATATAGATTTTCCCTTTCTATCAGGAACCCGGCTCTATCAGCCTAGGCCCAAAACAACACATATGATATATGTTACCAGTATGGAGTTTCCCAGATACTCCTCCTTATGTCTGCAGGTCCACCCGACGTCCAGACTTGAGAGAGATCCACTCCCACTCAGTAGTCATCATCCTGGAGGTTCACAGAGACACTCCTGTGTCCGGGGTACCTCTAACCCAGACTGAGACAGCTCCCCTCCTCTTCAGTAATCATCAGCATGGAGGTTCACAGAGACACTCCTGTGTCCGGGGTACATCTAACCCAGACTGAGACAGCTCTCCTCCTCTTCAGTAATCATCAGCATGGAGGTTCACAGAGACACTCCTGTGTCCGGGGTACATCTAACCCAGACTGAGACAGCTCTCCTCCTCTTCAGTAATCATCAGCATGGAGGTTCACAGAGACACTCCTGTGTCCGGGGTACATCTAACCCAGACTGAGACAGCTCTCCTCCTATTCAGTAGCTTATCCGCATGGATTCTCACAGAGACTGCTTCATGCGCCGGGACACCTCCCTGTGTCCAGGCTAAAGACAGCTCTAACACTCTTGGAGACTGTTTCTTGTGCCAGGACACCTCCCTGTGTCCAGGCTAAACTAGCTCTCTCTGACTGTGTTTCCAGACACCTATTTCTGGCTTCTTAATTAACAGCTGAGTGGTTACAGGTTTGAGCTGCAAGTATGCACTGAGTGGAAGGTGTAATGACCTTTCTCTACCACCAGGTCTACAAAGCCATACACCTCCCTTATACCAGTCAGCAAAGCACCCAGGTGAAATATACACCCCATCTAACCCACATATTCTCACTGTCTCACAGTATTCTAAGTGTGTATATTTTGTGTTTACAAGGAAAGAAAGTGTTTTTTTAGTTGCGATATTTTGTTCCCATAGACTTACATGGGACTTCCGGTATCGGAATCGGATATCGCCGATATTTAGTGATATCGGCGATACCATTCCGATCCGATATTTTTAGATATCGAGCAGTATCGCTCAACACTAATTCAGACCCCTTTAAATTCTTCACTCTTTGTTTCATTACAGCCATTTGGTTAATTGAAAAAAAGTTAATTTTTTTCTCTCATTAATTTAATGTACACTCTGCACCCCATCTTGTCTGAAAAAAAACAGAAATGTAGAAATTTTTGCAAATTTATTAAAAAAGGAAATACCACATGGTCATAAGTATTCAGACCCTTTGCTCAGTATTGAGTAGAAGCACCCTTTTGAGTTAGTACAGCCATGAGTCTTCTTGGGAATGATGCAACAAGTTTTTCACACCTGGATTTGGGGATCCTCTGCCATTCTTCCTTGCAGATCCTCTCCAGTTCCGTCAGGTTGGATGGTGAACGTTGGTGGACAGCCATTTTCAGGTCTCTCCAGAGATGCTCAGTTGGGTTTAGGTTAGGGCTTTGGCTAGGCCAGTCAAGAATGGTCACAGAGTTGTTCTGAAGCCACTTCTTTGTTATTTTAGCTGTGTACTTAGGGTCATTGTCTTGTTAGAAGGTGAACCTTTGGCCAAGTCTGAGGTCCAGAGCACTCAGGAAGAGGTTTTTATCCAGGACATTTCTGTAATTTACTGCATTCATGTTTCCTTCAATTGCAACCAGTCGTCTTGTCCCTGCAGCTGAAAAACACCTCCATAGCATGATGCTGCCACCACCATGTTTCACTGTTGGGATTGTATTGGGCAGGTGATGAACAGTGCCTGATTTTCTCCACACATACCGCTTAGAATTATTAACAAAAAGTTCTATCTTCGTCTCATCAGACCAGAGAATCTTATTTCTCATAGTCTGGGAGTCCTTCATGTGTTTTTTAGCAAACTCTATGTGGGCTTTTATTTGTGTTGCACTGAAGAGAGGCTTCCGTTGGGCCACTCTGCCATAAAGGCCCGACTGGTGGAGGGCTGCAGTGATAGTTGACTTCGTGGAACTTTCTCCCATCTCCCTACTGCATCTGTGGAGCTCAGCCACAGTGATCTTGGGGTTCTTCTTTACCTCTCTCACCAAGGCCCTTCTCCCACAATTGCTGAGTTTGGCTGGATGGCCAGGACTAGGAAGACTTCTGGTGGGCCCAAACTTCTTCCATTTAAGGATTATGGAGGCCACTGTGCTCTTAGGAACCTTGAGTACTGCACAAATTCTTTTGAAACCTTAGCCAGATCTGTGCCTTCCCACAATTCTGTATCTGAGCTCCTTGGCCAGTTCCTTTGATCTCATGATTCTCATTTGGTCTGACATGTGCTGTGAGCTGTGAGGTCTTATATAGACAGGTGTGTGCCTTTACAAATCAGGTCCTATCAGTTTAATTAAACACAGCTGGTCTCCAATGAAGGAGTAGAACCATCTCAAGGAGGATCACAAGGAAATGGACAGCATGTGACTTAAATATGAGTGTTTGAGCAAAGGGTTTGAATACTTATGACCATGTGATATTACAATTTTTCTTTGTTAATAAATTTGCAAAAAATTCTAAATTTCTGCTTTTTTCAGTCAAGATGGGGTGCAGAGTGCACATTATTGAGAAAAAATGAACTTTTTTGAATTTACAAAATGACTGCAATGAAACAAAGAGTGAAAAATTTAAAGGGGTCTGAATACTTTCCTTACCCACTGTATAAATAACCATTCTCATCTCATCAAAAACAGAAAATCTCAAAGACAACAGCCTCATATACTGTATGCCTATGAATGTCAGACCTGTGAAATTGGCCTTATGAGGTTTGGATATGTTAAGAAAACTAAAAAATTAAGTAATAATCACAATAAGGCCTATGAAGCTTTACGGATCCCAGAGAACCTGCTGCCACAACAAATTACCAACATTATAAATGACAAATATTTTGTACTGAGGACCAGGAGCCTCTGCTTATGTATTGTGATTGTATCCTAAATAGCATGGTATAAATAGATACTAAAGGAAAAAAAAAGTAAAGTTGTCCTTTTGCACAATTCATATCATGTGTAATAGCTAATCATATCCTCCATTTCTATGGAATTGACAGTATGGAAACCGTAAACTGTAATTCACATGTTTTCTTCACACCATTAAACAAGAATGTATGTTTTCTTGTTTGTGCATATTTTTGCTATGCAAAAAGCTGAACTCTTTTCCACGCTTGCATATTAATGAATAAGTCTCTGGATTCACACAACAAGCTGTTCAAGCTGTTTTCACTCTCAGTAACTCAGAGTAAGACCGAAATAACTTGCCAAAGGAGACGTCTTTATTGCAGAGGATGCCTCACTCACAAATGTACATGTCATTAATACATCGGATGTAGATTCTACATGTGTAATACCTTAAAGCTATGAACTGCACAAGTATGAATGGGAAGCAAAAGTCACTTTATGCTACTTATTGTCATTTGGTCTCGGCATAATTTCTCTGTCAAAAATATAAAATATCACATGCAGTTATATCCTAAATATGGATTTGTCATCAGGTTTCACAATACAAATTGAATTAATTACTAAACAGCTTATAGACCTGATGACAAGGGTGTATTTACTTAATCTATGAAGAGCTCGCTCACATGAGCATGTACATCGGACGAGTGCTGTCCGATGTTTTATCGAATAGCGCTCACAATGTCGGACTGGGGGTGCCAAGGGCCCACCAGTAACATTGACTTTGGGGGGGCCACTTTTCACCTGCAAACAAATATTACACTACCCTCATTCACAAATTAACCTATATCTCTATATAATAATAAACTGGATAGTTTGGTTAATGAATGATGAAATGCTGCTTTTTTCTGTAGAGAATGAATCAAGTGAATGCCCATATATTGGGGTTGGTGGCCCAGATCTGCACAGGGGCCCACCGGGGATTCCCCTGTTACCCTATGGGCCAGTCCGAGCCTGAGCGCTCAGACCAATGTTGTTCTACAGGGCAGCACAAATCGTATGCCACTCACCCATTTAAGTCTATGTGTGCATAATAATCTGCGCTTGGATTACATAATCGATGCCATTCTCTCATAAGAGAGAATCTACAGTCGTGTGAGCAAGCCCTGAAAAAGACTATATAAATCTTTATCAAAGTTTAACTCAATCTGGTGAATAAGGGTGTGCAATACACCAGAAATGTGTCAGGTCTCTTGAGGTTTGATTTTTACTATGTTTTAATCAACTTTTCAATAAAGACAGATTTTATTTATGTCCCAGATGGATGTGCCGATATACTTCCCTTTCCTCCACTATTTGCCTATGATCACCAGTGGGTGCGGCACCCTCAGGACGAACTCCAGCTGAAACAATGATCCAGTAAGTTACAATGTGGTAAGTGTTGTGAACACCTTTGATCTGGCTTCTGAGTTTGGGCTCCCTCTGGTGGTTGCTGCTGGTAATGGAGCTGGTCTGGCTGACAGAGGTCTATCACCTGAAGAGGATAATTGGAGATCAGGTGTTACTGACTGGGGAGATTTAAGTGAGCAGCCATCCCTTAGTTCTTGCCAGTGATTTGGGTTTCTTTCTAAGCCTTTTGGAAGTCTGCTTGCTCCCTGCTTTGTCCTGCATCTTTCAGATAAGTTTTGTCTGTTTTTTTTTCCCTTTTGCTTTTCTCTGTTTTCTGCTTTGCTGGTATTTGTTCAGCCGGGTCCCCAGCTGGGACCTGGCCTGGACTCTGTTTTCCTTTATTTCTGGTCCCTGTTATTTCAGTATCTGTTTTGCGTCCCTCAGTTGGGACCTGCGCTGGACTCTGTTTTCCTTTATTTCTGGTCCCCTGTTATTTCAGTATCTGTTTTGCGTCCCTCAGTTGGGACCTGCGCTGGACTCTGTTTTCCTTTATTTCTGGTTCCCTGTTATTTCAGTATCTGTTTTGCGTCCAGTTCACACCAGAGTTCTGATTTACTGCCTTAAGTAACATGTCATGCAACAAAAACAAGCTGTATACATATATCTGAAAATCATAGTACACACATTAGACAAGCACAACGCACATCACAGAAACATAAAATTGTCACACAAGCACACAGCACACATCACAGTACGCGTCACACAAGCACACAGTACATGTCACACACGCACACAGCACACATCACAGTACATGTCACACAAGCACACAGCACACATCACAGTACACATCACACAAGCACACATAATACAAGAACATAGTTCACATCCAACTAACACACAGCACACATGTTACAGCTGCACATCAATCCAGTGCACACAAATACACAGTACATGTCACAAAAACACAGAGTACAAGCAACACATTTGCACATTACAAGATACATGACTTATTCCTTCTTTAGGCTGGAGTCAGACGGCAGTAAAACTCGTGCAATAATCGCATCGCACTGCACGGACTGGCCTGACACCTCTCCTGACCTGAGCAAGACAGCGTGATAGATTACTATGCAGAGGTCAAGCTCAGGTCAGGAGAGCCGACAGCCAGGACGAGTTTTACAATGCGATTCTCGCACGTGAAATACGGCAGTGTGTCTCTGCCCTTACAGTTAAGGGTATGCCACACTAAACAACATCGCTAACGGGATCGCTAAAAAACGTCACTATTTAGCGATCCCGTTAGCGATGTTGTAGTGTGCGGCAGCTGCCAGCGACGAGCTTCCTGCTGTGATCTCGCTCGTCGCTGGAATCGCTCCGGACCCTATTTCATCGTCGGCGCTCCCGCTGGGTAAGTATTATCGTTGAGTGCGGCACCTTTTCTTAGCGATTTAGCGGTACTTTTGTACCGCTAAAGTCGTTAAGGAGATCGCTAACCGCGATAGCGTCCTTAACGACATCGCTAAGTTAAGCCGCACTCAGCGATATACAAACAATCCCGCTAGCGATCTCATTAGTATGCGACGCTAACGAGATCGCTAGCGGGATTGTGTAGTGTGGCAGTACCTTAAGAGTCTGTAGGCTAGAATGAAGCATGATGGGGTTCTTTGCAAGGTTAGGATTGCATTTCAGCAAATGAAGTTGGGAATTTGATTAAGATTGCTGAGAAATACAGATATGTATCCATCATGCAGCACCATCAAGGAGGTTTCTGATTGGTATCTTTAGCGTTTAGAAGAACAAGGAGTCTTGTAAGTGATAAGATCCATAGATCCCTAAATCTCAACATCTATGAGTCTGTATATGACTAGATGAAGAGACACAAAGATTTGTGCAAGCCTACATTTACGGCAGATTTTTGGTTAGCTCTACAAGATAATTGGAAGAATCTGTCTGTCTGCCGAGAATCTGTCTGTCTGAACTGTTTTGAAGGCAAAGCATGTTAACACCAAATATTGATTTGATTTCGATTTTTCTTTTGGTCATTCACTTTGCATTTTATTAATTGATACAAATTATTAAAACTTTCTTTTTTTTAAGCCATTCTTACTTTGCAGCATTTTTATACAACTGTTAAACCTCTGACAGTACCCTACATTGGAAACATACATGAATTCTTACAGTATCCAATGATCTACCAAAATCCTCTCCCCCTACTGGTATATTCTGCCCACTAACAACGTTAAGCTACTCCTCCTGTCGAATGGCCTGTAAACTTCCCAGGGCCATGTGCCATTGGGCTGGGCCCTCTCTTCTCATGAAAAGGATGATGCGTTTTGAACCACCACGGTTCTTACTGATAGGACACGAGTAAGAATCATGTTTGTTCAAAACGCGTTATCCTTTTCCTAATTTCTTATGTCATTTATTCATAGTTCCCTTCAATAAGTTTTTTGATCTAGTTTCATTGAATGAGAAGTTTTAAAATATAATATTTTTTCCTTTGGGATTGCTGGATTTCTCTTATTGCTCTTGTGCCTCACCCATCCTCCAGCTGGGTTTTTTTTCCTTCCATGCATCTCTACCTTGACTGAAAGATCCCAGGGCTACAATATACTTTGGGAGAACTGATAAGTATTTTTCTTTTTTGCTGTTGAAAATAGTGAGATCCTAATCTGCATCCCGGCATCCTCCTGCCTAGTTTGGGCTCAACTTTTTTTTTAGCACGTCAAGCACTATGGTGGGGCATTGGGACCCTTCTGATCAATTTGTTTTTAAGTGCTATTTACTAAAATCACAAGTCTGAGGCTGTAAATAGAAAGAGAGGCCTCAGACTAGACATAGATGTTCTTTAATAATTTATGTATTCTTCAGTATTTTAAAAAGGGGTTGTGTCGTTCAAACAATTCCTTTTCAAATGCTATAATAGATGCATTATCATATTGGTTCCATTACTCAATGCATGGAGGACATTTTCTACTCAGGTTAAAAAAGTCCTTAACATAGCTTGTAAAAAATACATTCAATAATACAGTCCTACAGGCGTCCAAGCAATGTGTATTACAAATGACATGCTTACTACGGCAGTGACTTCTAACCTCTTATAATACTCTTAAAATTGTAGATGATATTTCATGAAATTGATAGGTGCAACTGCCCCAGGAAATATTTAGCAAATAACATACTTGAACCACTTTTAAGCACTTCATAGATATGTCAATATCGTCTATATAAATGTCATTCTTGTATTAAAATATTTGCAAGAATAATTAATAATAATTTTGCATCGCTTTATTCTGCAAGCTATAATTTTTTTATTTTTTTGCTCATGATGCTGTGTGGTGGCTTGTTTTTTGTGGGACAAGATGACGTTTTCAGCGGTACCATGTTTATTTATATTCGTCTTTTTGATCGCGTGTTATTCCACTTTTTGTTCGGTGGTATGATGATAAAGAATTGTTTTTTGCTTTGTTTTTTTTTGTTTTTAAGGGGTTCACTAAAGGGGTTAACTAGTGGGACAGGTTTATAGGGCGGGTCGTGTTGGACGCGGTGGTACCAAATATGTGTGCTTTTATTGTTGTGGGGTTTTTTTACATTATAGAAATGAATTTATTGTGGAATATTTTTTTTTCTTTATTTAGGACTTTTTTTTTCACATGTTATTTTAATTTTTTTTACATTTTTCTTTGTCCCAGGGTGGGACAACACTGTATAACGTCAGATCGCTGGTCTGACAGTGTGCACAGCACTCTGTCATACCAGCGATGTGACAGGCACTGCTGCAGGCTTTCTCAGCGCATTCTCTCAGCAGGCACTGAGGAAGCCGCCTCCCTGCAGGACCCGGATAGACCCCGCGGCCATCTTGGATCCGGGGTCCTGCAGGGAGGAGACCCTCGGAACAGCGCGATCACATCGCGCTGTTCTGAGGGTCTCAGGGGAGCACGCAGAGAGCCCCCTACCTGCGCAATGCTTCCCTGTGCCCCGATACACTGCGATCATGTTTGATCGTGGTGTGCCAGGGGTTAATGTGCCTGGAGCGGTTCGTGACCACTCCTAGCACATAGTGCCGGGTGTCAATTGTGATAATCGGCTGACACCCGGCCGCGATCGGCCACGCTCCCCTTGGGAGCGCAGCTGATCGCATGTGACGTACTATCCTGTCCATGGTCATACGGGCCCAGGTACCATCGACGGGATAGTACGTCCGATGGCAGAAAGGGGTTAAAAAAAAATAAACTCATGAACTAGGCCTGGACAGAAATTATGGTACCCTTAACTTAATATTTTGTTGCACAACCTTTTGAGGCAATCATTGCAATCAAACGATTCCTGTAACTGACAATGAGACTTCCGCACCTCTCAACAGGAATTTTGGCCTACTCCTCAAGAGCAAACTGCTCCAGTACGGCATTAAACGAGGGGTACCAACAATTTTGACCAAGTGTATATATACATATGTGTGGGGGGTCGCAGTGTATATGTGCAGTCACAGAAGCTTATACCTCTGAACATTTAAAGACAGCGAGAGGTACATGTATTGCTACATTTAATCAATAATTTTGCTCCTATTGAAGCCCACTACAATAACTCTTTAATGGTCCTCATAGAGTATGAGATCAACAAAAATGCCCCCTTCTCACCTTATGATAACCTCACGCAGTATGATAGCCCTGGCATACAGTAAGACGACCCTCACAGCTGACGGCTCCATGTTCCACCATTGCATTCATCTGTATCTGCATCTTCTGGGTGGGGGCCATGTGGTCAGCCACTATTAGAGGTACATTACTATTAGTGTTGAGCATTCCGATACTGCAAATATTGGGTATCGGCCGATATTCGCTGTATCGGAATTCCAATTCCGAGTTCCGATATTTTCGTCATATCGAATACCGGAATCGGAATGTTCCTGTCACGGTCAGTGTCCGTCGGTCGGGTCTGTCAGGAGTCAGCGGCACTTACCTGGCAGAAGATCTCCGGTGGTCACGTCCTGGACTGCTTGATGGCCGCCATCATCTTCTCCCTGGCGGTCACGTGCAGTTTCTCGCAATAACTGCAGTGACTGCCGGGTAATCGCGGCCGTAAAGCAGTCCGATGACGTCACCGCCGGGGAAGCAGGTAATCAGCTGTGCTGCGTCGGGATGTTAGGCCCTGCCTGACATTCCAATGTAGCAGAGCTGGATCGTCGTGGGACCCTCGTTACTATGGACTTCGTCGGACAGGTGGTATACTGTTGGGTTTTTTTTTTTATTTTTTTACAGGAGATCGATGGCGTCGCAGGAATGAGACTGTAATAAAATAAATGAAAACTGTGTTGTCTCTTTTATTTCATTAAAATACTTTTTTCTTGCTGTGTCTTTTTTTTAAACATTTAAAAACTTTGGGATTAATAATGGATCGGTGTCTTATTGACGCCTCTCCATTATTAACCGGGCTTATTGTCACCGTGCAATCAACGGTGACATTAACCCCTTATTACCCCGGTTGCCACCGCTACAGGGCAAGTGGGAAGAGCCGGGGAAAGTGCCACAATTGGCATATCTTTTGATACGCCAAATGTGGGGCTGCTGTAGCCTGGTATTATCAGGCTGTTGAGGGCCAAAATCCATGGGCCTTGACAGTCTTTTAATACCAGGCCGCAGCAGTCTGCATTTTACTTGGCTGGTTAACAAAAATAGGGGGGATCCCCACGACATTTTTTTTTCGAGGGGATCCCCTATTTTTGTTAACCAGCCAAGTAAGCAGACTGCTGTGGCCTGGTATTATCAGGCTTGCAAGGTCCATGGATATTGGATCCTTACCAGCCTGAAAAACCAGGCCTCAGCAGTCTGCTTCATCTGGCTGGTTAACAAAAATAGGGGGGACCCCACGCCAATTTTTTTCGAGGGGATCCCCTATTTTTGTTAACCAGCCAAGATAAGCAGACTGCTGTGGCCTGGTATTATCAGGCTGGCAAGCAGGGTCTGACTGAGCCACCGGGACACCGGAGAAACCTCCGGTGGGCCCCCCCCCAACTCCTGCGTGGTGGGCCCTGATTTGAAAGGATTGGTCGCGGGGCAGAGGGGGCGGTGGACCCAGGCCCCACGCTCTGAGGGGGCCCACCTGGAGCTACGCTACATTAACTATCGGCGTGCACAGCACGCCGATACAGTTACATTCTGCAGCAGAGCAGGGAGAATCGCTCTCCCTGCTCTGCCGCCCGGCCGCTATGGGGCCTGAACAGGTGGTGGGGGGGCTCGGTGCCAGCAGTGGGCCCCCCACCCGTCATCGGAGGGTCAGCTGTATCGGCATCCAGCCGATACAGCTGACCGCATAGAGAGAGAAGGAGCGAGCGCTCCTTCTCTCCCATAATCCCCCTCTCAGTGTCTGACAGCGGGCGCCCGCTGTCAGACGCTGAGAGGGAGAACAGTGAGCAGCACAGGAGCCGGGAGGTGAGTATTGTTTTTTTTTTCTTTTTTAATGGGGGTGCATTATACTACAGAGGCTGTATATGGGGGGTGCATTATACTACAGAGGCTGTATATGGGGCTGCATTATACTACAGAGGCTGTATATGGGGCTGCATTATGCTACAGAGGCTCTATATGGGGGTGCATTATACTACAGAGGCTGTATATGGGGCTGCATTATGCTACAGAGGCTCTATATGGGGGGTGCATTATACTACAGAGGCTGTATATGGGGCTGCATTATACTACAGAGGCTGTATATGGGGCTGCATTATACTACAGAGGCTGTATATGGGGCTGCATTATACAATAGAGGCTGTATATGGGGGGTGCATTATACTACAGAGGCTGTATATGGGACTGCATTATACTACAGAGGCTGTATATGGGGCTGCATTATACTACAGAGGCTGTATATGGGGGCTGCATTATACTACAGAGGTTCCATATGGGGTGCATTATACTACAGAGTCTCCCTATGGGGATGCATTATACTACAGAGGCTGCCTATGGGGGTGCATTATAATATAGCGGCTGCCTATGGTGGTGCATTATATTATAGACTCTGCCTATGGGGGTTTATTATAATATAGAGGCTGCCTATGGGGGTGCATTATACTATATTGAGGACTATCTGGTGTATTATGCTGTATGGATGCTATCTAGGGGCCATCATACAGTGTTGGACCCATTAAATAGTTTGGGGACATTAAGGGGTCAGTATATATCCAGTGAGGGGCATTATTCTGTGTATAGGGGAGATGTACAGGGGAGACTTGGGACATTATTAAATGTAAAGTGGACACTTATTGTTATAGGGGAACTTGGGTTACTGTGACTGTCAAAGGGGCACACACAGGGCATTATTACAGTCTAGGGGACAAAATGTGGGCACTGTTTTCTAGGGCACTTGCACCCGGCATTACTATATTCTAGAGGGGTGCTTTAGAATTTAGAGGTCACACAGAACCACACAGCAGGTGCAGTAATAGGGACACATACGGCAGCAGCGGCTCAGTATTGGGGTATCAGGTGCAGAAATAGGGACACATATGGCAGCAGCAGCTCAGTATTGGCGTATCAGCAGGATGAGGAGTTTGTGCAGGTTGAGAATAGTCCAATTGGTGACCGTGACAGTGCTAAAAATATGAGAAGTGAAATGTGTCTTTGTTGTAATCTCTGCAGTCGAGTCCTGGTTGGAGAAGTCGTCATGTCGGTCTGGGCCAGATGGAAAAGACATGAAAAGTGAACAATTCCATTAGAAAGAACATAGGACTGGTATTATTTACCACAGACCATATGGCGGTGATATCAATATTGGTCTTTTTATATATAGATTATTTTTGGCAACAGCGCGGTCATTTGCTGAGGTTCTCTGGTTAGGGGCCCACTCAGAAGTTTTGCCCCCACTAAACCAAAACCCTAGCTACGCCTCTGGCTCTCTCTCTAGTCTTTCTTTCTCTCTCTAGTCTCTCGCTCTCTGTTCTTTCTTTCTCTCTCTGTTCTCTCTTTCTCTGTTCTTTCTTTCTCGCTCTCTGTTCTTTTTTCTCTCTGTTCTTTCTTTCTCTCTCTTTTCTTTCTTTCCTCTCTTTCTTTCTGTGTTTGTTCTTTCTCTCTCTCTCCTTTCTTTCTCTCTCGCTGCTCTTTCTTTCTTTTCCTCAGTACCAACCACTGTGCCCATAATGCCAGCCACTGTGCCCTCATTACCAGTCAGTGTGATCAGCAGTGCTAAATGGGTACGTTTGGGGCGAGGATATGGGTGTGATTAGTTGTGAAATGGGTGTGGTCGGGCGTCGCAGCCTTTAGCCCTCTTTCCTGTCTTCAAAAGTTGGGAGGTATGCTGTATGACCTCCCTACAACTTCTGGGCATGCTCCTGATGAGCGCGACGGATGGTCTCCTGAGGGATCTCCTCCCACACCTGGACTAAAGCATCCAACAACTCCTGGACAGTCTGTGGTGCAACGTGGCATGGCCTAAAATTTGCTGCAGCAGGCACAGCGTGCCTCTTTCCCTTCTTCAAAGGTTGGGAAGTATGATGGTGGGCCCCAAGAATAATTTTTCTCTGGTGGGCCCAAGGTACTCCAGTCCGACGCTGCTGGCAAGGTCCATGGATATTGGCTCCTTACCAGCCTTAAATACCATGCCTCAGCAGTCTGCTTCATCAGGCTGGTTAACAAAAATAGGGGGGACCCCACGCCATTTTTTTTTCCAAGGGAACCCCTATTTTTGTTAATCAGTTCCCTCTGACGTCACTGATGGTGTCCCTGGCTGACCTGAAGTGAAAGTGGAAAGCAATCAATTAAGCTTTCCACTTCCTCTCCTGTCAGCCAGGAGAGGAGCTCATTCATTTGGGGGTTTACTGTGAGGCTGCAGCATTAGCTGCGGTCCCTGCAGTAAACATTAACCCTTTCTGATGGATTACACCGTGGGACCTGACTGTGCATGGGATAGGTAAGAATAATTTTGCTTTTTTATTTTATTTTTATTACAGGAAATGGTTTTTGCAGTAAAATAAAAGATGGTCAAAAACATGTGTCTTTATTTCATTAAAATGATTTTTAATTAAAGTGTGTATGTTTTATTTTTATTTCATGATTAATAATTGATAGTTGTCTAATTGACAGCTCTCAATTATTAACCTGGCTTAAGGTCACCTTTCAAATAGCAAGGTGGCTTTAACCCCTTATTAACCCATTCGCCACCGCTACATGGCAATGGAATAGACGGGCAAAGTGCCAGAAAGGGCGAATCTAATTATAGATTTGTCTTTTCTGGGGTGTCTGGGGGCAGATGTTAGTAGCCGGGGGGGCCAAAAATAATGGTCCCTCTCTGGGCTATTATTATCTGCCCCCACTCGCTGGCTTTGTCTGTCTGGTTGAGAAAATAGGGTGGGAGCCCACACATTTTTTTTCAACAATTTTACACCTCATATATATATATATACGTCATTGAATTTGTGAAGCATATATATATATATTTATATTTATAGTTCATACACTTCTACATAGTATAATAGCCGCTAATTCAATTGCCGGCTTTTGTGAAAATACAGAACCCGACATGAAATGACACATGGTTTACATAGAGTTAACCATGTCATTTCAAGTTGTTTGATATATTGTTTTCACTAACAATTACATGAGTGTATGTGTGCAAAATTTCACACCTGTAGGGGTTAATTAAAGTTGTAAATTCGTAGCAAAAAAGTCCGTTTTTTTACAACGAATTTACACCTTTAATTAACCCCTATAGGTGTGAAATTTTGCACACATACACTCATGTAATTGTTTGTGAAAATCAGATATCAAACTACATGAAAAGACATGGTTAACTCTATGTAAACCATGTGTCATTTCATGTCGGGTGCTTCTGTATTTTCACAAAAGCTGGCATTACCCGGCAATTGAATCAGAGGCTATTTTACTATGTAGAAGTGTATAAACTATAAATATATGTATATATATATATATATATATATATATATATATATGTCACAATGACATTATATATATATATATATATAATATATATACATATATGTATTCTATGTGTGTATATTTAGTGTTTACAAGGAAAGAAAGGGTTTTTTTTAGTTATGATATTTCTGTCCCATAGACTTGCATTGGATTTCCAGTATCGGAATCGGGTATCGCCGATACTTTTGGGGTATCGGCGATACCCATTCCGATCCGATACTTCTTGATATCGGAAAGTATCGCTCAACCCTAATTACTATATCACAGGATAATATTGTTTGGCTCACAGTTATTTCTCCCGACTTTCACACATGCAGAAGCACTAATCTTACTGTATGTATACTTTTGATTTTGCAGTAAGTAATAAGAATGCCACAACATTTTCTCTCTCTCATTATTCTGGCATTTGGCAAATATTAATAATTATGGTAATCCTAATTAACTTAAAATGGGAAAGGTTTATTCTGATTTCATGTCAGATATTGAGAAAAACATGCATATGTGTCTTTTTATATCATGTATGTATATATACCGTATATACTCGAGTATAAGCCGACCCAAATATAAGCCGACCCCCCTAATTTTGCCTCAAAAACTGGAAAAACTTATCGACTCGAGTATAAGCCTGGGGTGGAAAATGAGGCAGCTACTGGTAAATTTCAAAATTAAAAATAGATACCAATAAAAGTAAAATTAAAGTAGGTTAAATGTTTTTGAATAGCCATATTGAATCAGGAGCCCCATATGCTGCCCCATATATTATGCCCCATATGCTGCCCCATATATTATGCCCCATGTGCTGCCCCATATATTATGCCCCAAATGCTGCCCATGTATTATGCCCCATATGCTGCCCCATGTATTATGCCCCATATGCTGCCCATGTATTATGCCCCATGTATTATGCCCCATATGCTGCCCATGTATTATGCCCCATATTCTGCCCCATGTATTATGCCCCATGTGCTGCCCATGTATTGTGCCCCATATTCTGCCCCATATGCTGCCCATGTATTGTGCCCCATATGCTGCCCATGTATTGTGCCCCATATTCTGCCTCATGTATTATGCCCCATATGCTGCCCATGTATTGTACCCCATATGCTGCCCTATGTATTATGCCCCATATTCTGCCCCATATATTATGCCCCATATGCTGCCCATGTATTGTGCCCCATATGCTGCCCCATGTATTATGCCCCATATGATGCTCCATAGATTGTGCCCCATATGCTGCACATGTATTATGCCCCATATTCTGCCCCATGTATTGTGCCCATATTCTCAACAGATTATGCCCCATATGCTCCACAGATTATGCCCCATATGTTCCACAGATTATGCCCCATATGTTCCACAGATTATGCCCATATGTTCCACAGATTATGCCCCATATGCTCCATAGATTATGCCCCATATGTTCCACAGATTATGCTCCATAGATTATGCCTCATAGTATACGTCCCTTATGCTGCCGCTGCTGCAACTAAAAAAAAAAAATATGACATACTCACCTCTCGTCACTGGGGGCAAGGTGCCGGTGTCCTGAGCAGGCGGGGACACCGGTGCGCTATGGGGGACAGGTGCCGGTGTCACCGCTGGCTCAGGGTCCAGCACCTGCAATATTCACCTGTCCCCGTTCCACCGCTGAGCGCCGCTGTCTTCCGGGTCCTCCAGCAGTGAATGCTCAGGCAGAGGGTGCGGAGCGCACTAAGTACGTCATCGTGCCCTCTGACCTGAACATTCACAGCTAGAGGACGCGAGGACACAGCGGCGAGCAGTGGTGGAACGGGGACAGATGAATATGAAATATACTCACCCCCTCCTGGAGCGTCTCTGCAGCCCCTGCTCTTCTCCCATGGTCTCCGGCAGCTACGCCTAACTTCAGCGGTCACGTGTTACCGCTCATTAAAGTCATGAATATGTGCATATTCATGACTTTAATGAGCGGTATGATAGCTGAACACAGGCGCCGGAGACCGTGGGAGGAGAGCAGGGGCTGCAGAGACCGCACTAGGAGGGGGTGAGTATATAGGACAGCTGCGCTCCCCCTCCCCGCCGACCCATGGTATATGACTCGAGTATTATTATTATTATTATACATTTATATAGCGCCATTTATTCCATGGCGCTTTACATATGAAAAGGGAAAAATATAGACAGATACAATAAACATGTGCTAGTATAAGCCGAGAGGGGGACTTTCAGCTCTAAAAAAATGGGCTGAAAATCTCGGCTTATACTCGAGTATATATGGTGTATGTATATATATATATATATATATATTATATATATATATATCTGTGTGTTTATGCTTAAATGACATCTCTGGAAGTTGAATCTATTTTTCAGCTACAAATCTGATAAACACAATGTGTAAATGACACCTTTAGGAATCTTGAGAATGAAGCTGTGGTGTCCTGTCATGGGTCAGATTGGGCACAGCCAGCTTTATCCTTCTCTTCAGGAGGTGTGGGAGGGGGAGAAGTAACTGGCACAGACTGCGCTCTGCGTTTATCAATGTTTACAGCTGACAAAAAATCATTGGTCAGGGTTAGGACATAACAGCATCCTCACATCCTTGGTGAGCTGACTGGTGTGCTGATAGTATGGCTGATACTGTCAGTGAGCACAGCAGCTAATTCATTGATGATGCTTTTGTTGCACTGTCGGGACACCATCAAGACACTTCATTAGCGTAGACTCACCCATGTGCTGAACCATTAAAGCTGCTTAGTGATGACTGGTGATAATACTGGAGGAGCGTGGGCTCAGCTTGAATTGGATGATGGAGTCCAAGTGGCACTGACTGCATTCTCTCAGGTGTCACAATAAAGCTCCTCCTTGTTGCTTCATCCACAGACCACTCCTGTCTTACTGCTGTTTGCAGTCAAAACTTTAGAAGGAAAACCCTGACACTGGATCCCCCAGCTCACGGGTCACATAGTGGCTTTGGTTTCTGCCACTATGGGCAATACGCCCCTGATCTAGCCACAATACTGTATGTATTTCTATCATTTTCAATTATTAATAGACCTGGAAAAAAAGTCAAGAAAATCTATGGATACAAGACTTATAATAATATAGAATAATAATATATAGAAAATAGAAAATATATCATAAAATAGAAAATCTCAAGTCAAAATTGATTCTTATTTGCAAAACAAGAGCTAAGAAGCTCTATATAGCGTTTTACCCCCTTAAAGGAAATCTGTCAGCAGCTATTTGCTACCACATCTGCGAGCAGCCTGATGTAGGGGCAGAGACCCTTATTCGGTTGATGAGCTGTATAAATTATAGTTTTGATTAAAAACTATTTTGTCTGCTGATCTTGCATTTCCTGAATACTGAGCTCTGTATAACCCTGCCCTCGCCACTGATTGGCAGATTTTTGTGTAAACTGTGCAGAATGTTTCAAATCAGTGGTGGAAGCTTGGTTGGCTGCAGGTTTACTAGTTCTCTACTGATAGTTTCCTTCTAATAAAACATGAATTTTAACAAAACTACAGAACGTAACCCAGTAAATGATACATTGCTGGAATCAGGATTTCTTTCCCTACATTGTGCCACTCTTAAATTAAATAGCAAAAACCTGGTGACAGATTCTTTTTAACAAATATTTGGAGATTCTTTTTTCTAAAAATTATTCGTCAAAAAACACAATTATCACAATTCTGCTTTTCTTAGTTCACTGTATCAAATAGATACTGTAATGAGAATTGTGATTCACAATTGCATACTTTTATGATATATCTGGTATAATTTCAATTTAAAGGGTTATCTCATCAAGACAGCCTTTGTCTATATGACCTACTGTAATGGGTGGCCAGGGCTGTAGTCGTGGCTAACGGTGGCTGCTTAGAGCACCCTGACCTTCTGTCACATCAACACCTTGTCCCTTCTGTTGTGCGCTGAGTGGTTCACTTACTTGCACATCAGAGTCCACTCCGGTCTGCTGGTGCCTTCTTCCTTTAAGTACCACGCAATGACAGTCGGAGTCCATTTCCAGTTCCAACAAAACAACTTTACTCAGTTCTTTACACAGCTCCTTCAGTTTAGTCACAGAAACAACACAAGATTTTTCACAGAGTATAGACTTTCCTTTCCCTGTGCTGTACCTCACTCCTCCAGGAATATCGCAGGGTCGTACCGTTGTCTTCGGTACCACAGTTCCCTGACTAACCCGTTTCAGGAGTGCCCCGTCCGTTTCGCCCCAGACATTTAGGGCTGTTCTCATGAAGTTAGCTGCTACCATCTTGATTCTGCCCTATATTCCTCCACTACCATGTGACTGTCAGCCCATGGGCCCTGGATGGCTGAGCTCTTTGCTTAAACGTTACGGGACTCAACTGTCCTGTCTGGGTTCCCAGCCCCTACTGACTAAAACCCAGGAAGCTCACTAACTTACTCCTATCTTACTCTATACTATTCTATTGTGCCCCCTCTAGCGGGCTAATCTAAATCCTACACTCTCGCTACCTCCGTTTAACACATTAACCCCTCTCTGACATTAGACGTACTATCCCGTCCATAAAACCCGTGCCATTCTGACCATGGACGGGATAGTACGTCATAGGCGATTAGCTGCGCTCCCTCGGGAGCGCAGCTAATCGCCGCCGGGTGTCAGCTGATTATCACAGCTGACACCCGTGACTGTGTGTCAGGAGCGGTCACGGACCGCTCCCGGCACATTAACCCCTTGCACACCGCAATCAAAAATGATCGCGGTTGTACTGGGGGCACAGGGGAGGATCGCGCAGGGTGGGGGCTCCCTGCGCGCCCCCCTGAGACCCTCAGAGCAGCGCGATGTGATCGCGCTGCTCTGAGGGCTTCCTCCCTCCCAGGACCCGGATCCAAGATGGCGCTGGGGTCCTGGAGGGAGGCGGCTTCCTCAGTGCCTGCCGAGAGCAGGCATGAGGAAGCGTCCTGCACTGCCTGTCACATCGCTGGTGTGACAGAGTGCTGTGCACACTGTCACACCAGCGATCTGATGAAATACAGTGATGTCCCACCCTGGGACAAAGTAAAAAAGTAAAAAAAAGTAAAAATAAACATGTGTAAAAAAAAAATCCCAAATAAAAAAAAAAAAAAAAAAATATTCCCCAATAAATTCATTACTTATTGTAAATAAAAAAAAAAAACAATAAAAGTACACATATATAGTATTGCTGCGTCCGTAACGACCCCCCTATAAAACTGTCCCACTAGTTAACCCCTTTTGTGAACCCCTTAAAAAAAAATAAATAAAAACGAAGCAAAAAATCAGTGCTTTATCATCATACCGCTGAACAAAAAGTAGAATAACACGCGATCAAAAAGACCGATATAAATAAACATGGTACCGCTGAAAACGTCATCTTGTCCCGCAAAAAACGAGCCATGACACAGCATAATCAGCAAAAAAATAAAAAAGTTATAGCTCGCAGAATAAAGCGATGCAAAAATAATTATTTTTTATATAAAATTGTTTTTATTCTATAAAAGCGCCAAAACATAAAAAAATGATATAAATGAGGTATCGCCGTAATCGTACTGACCCGAAGAATAAAACTGCTTTATCGATTTTACCAAACGGGAACAATAAAAACGCCTCACCCAAAAGAAATTCATGAATTGCTGATTTTTGTTCATTCTAACCTCCCAAAAATCGAAATAAAAAGCGATCAAAAAAGTCACGTGCTCAAAAATGGTACCAATAAAAGCGTCACCTCGTTCCGCAAAAATTAAGACCTCACATGACTCTGTGGGCCAAAATATGCAAAAATTATAGCTCTCAAAATGTGGCGATGCAAAAAACTACTTTTTGCAATAAAAAGCGTCTTTTAGCGTGACAGCTGCCAATCATAAAAACCCGCTATAAATAGTAAATCAAACCCCCCTTTATCACCCCCTTAGTTAGGGAAAAATAATAAAATAAAAAAAATGTATTTATTTCCATTTTCCCATTAGGGTTAGGGTTAGGGTTTCGGCTAAAGTTAGGGTTAGGGTTGGCGCTAAAGTTAGGATTAGGGTTAGAGTTAGGATTAGGGTTAGGGTTGGGATTAGGGTTGGGACTAGGGTTAGGGGTGTGTTGGGGTTAGGGTTGGAGTTAGAATTGGGGGGTTTCCGCTGTTTAGGCACATCAGGGGCTCTCCAAATGTGACATGGCGTCTGATCTCCATTCCAGCCAATTCTGCGTTGAAAAAGTCAAACGGTGTTCCTTCACTTCTGAGCTCTGAAATGCGTCCAAACAGTAGTTTATCCCCACATATGGGGTATCAGCGTACTCTGGACCCCAAGAGTTATTGTGAAATTTGTCCTATTTCTTCTGTTACCCTTGGGAAAATAAAAAACTGGGGGCGAAAATATTATTTTTGTAAAAAAAATAAGATTTTTTTGTTTTTACGGCTGTACATTATAAACTTCTGTGAAGCACTTGGAGCTTCATAGCGCTCACCACACATCTAAATAAGTTCCTTGTGGGGTCTATTTTCCAAAATGGGGTCACTTGTTGGGGATTTCCACTGTTTAGGCGCATCAGGGGCTCTCCAAATGCGACATGACGCCCCCAGACCATTCCATCAAAGTCTGCAATCCAAAACGTCACTACTTCCCTTTCCGAGCCCTGACATGCGCCCATACAGTAGTTTTCTCCCACATATTGGGTATCAGCGTACTCAGGACAAATTGGACAACAACTTTTGGGGTCCAATTTCTCCTGTTACCCTTGTGAAAATAAAATATTGGGGGCAAAAAAAATCATTTTTGTAAAAAAAAAAAGGATTTTTTATTTTTACGGCTGTGCGTTATAAACTTCTGTGAAGCACTTCGGGGTTCAAAGTGCTCACCACACATCTAGATAAGTTCCTTGTGGGGTCTATTTTCCAAAATGGGGTCACTTGTGGGGGGTTTCCACTGTTTAGGCGCATCAGGGGCTCTCCAAATGCGACATGACGCCCCCAGACCATTCCATCAAAGTCTGCAATCCAAAGCGTCACTACTTCCCTTCCGAGCCCTGACGTGCACCCATACAGTAGTTTTCTCCTACATATTGGGTATCAGCGTACTCAGGACAAATTGGACAACTTTTGGGTTCCAATTTCTTCTGTTACCCTTGTGAAAATAAAATATTGGGGGCAAAAAAATCATTTTTGTAAAAAAAAAAAAGGATTTTTTATTTTAAGGCTGTACGTTATAAACTTTAGTGAAACACCTGGGGGTTCAAAGTTCTCACCACACATCTAGATAAGTTCCTTGAGGGGTCTAGTTTCCAAAATGGTGTCATTTGTGGGGGGTTTCCACTGTTTAGGCAGATCAGGAGCTCTCCAAACACGACATGGCGTCCAGCCAATTCTGCGTTGAAAAAGTGAGACGGCGCTCCTTCCCTTCCAAACTCTGCCATGCACCCAAACAGTGGTATACCCCCACATATGGGGTATCAGTGTACTCAGGACAAATTGCACAATAACTTTTGGAGTCTTGTTACCCTTGGAAAAATAAAAATTCGGGTGAAAAGATCATTTTTGTTGAAAAAATATGATTTTTAAATTTTACGGCTCTACGTTATAAACTTGTGTGAAGCACTTGAGGGTTCAAATTGCTCACCAAAGATCTAGATAAGTTCCTTAGGGGGTCTAGTTTCCCAAATGGGGTCATTTGTGGGGGGTTTCCACTGTTTAGGCACATCAGGGGCTCTCCAAATGCAACATGGCATCCAATCTCAATTCCAGCCAATTTTGGTTGGAAAAAGTCAAATGGTGCTCCTTCCCTTCCGAGCTCTGCCGTGCGCCCAAACAGTGGTTCCCCCCACATATGGGGCATCAGCGTACTCAGGACAAATTGGACAACAACTTATGTGGTCCAATTTCTCCTGATACCCTTGGGAAAATAAAAAATTAGTGACTAAAAGATAATTTTTGTGGGAAAAAAATAGGATTTTTTATTTTCATGCCCGGGCATTATAAACTTGTGTGAAGCACTTGGGGGTTCAAAGTGCTCACCAAAGATCTAGATAAGTTCCTTAGGGGGTCTAGTTTCCAAAATGGTGTCACTTGTGGGGGATTTCCACTGTTTAGGCTTATCTGGGGCACTGCAAACGGAACATGACCCCCATCAACGTCTGCATTCCAAAACGTTACTACTTCCTTTCCAAGCCCTGCCGTGCGCCCAAACAGTTTTCCACCCCCACATATGGGGTATCAGCGTACTCAGGACAAATTGGACAACAACATTTGGGGTCCAATTTCCTTGGGAAAATTAAAAAATTTAGGACTAAAAAATCATTTTTGTGGAATTTTATTTTTTTTTTCACACCCAGGCATTATAAACTTTTGTGAAACACTTGGGGGTTCAAAGTGCTCACAACAGATCTAGATAAGTACCTTAGGGGGTCTAGTTTCCAAAATGGTGTCACTTGTGGGGGGTTTCCACTGTTTAGGCGCATCAGAGGTTCTCCAAGCGCGACATGGCGTCCAATCTCAACTCCAGCCAATTTTAGTTTGAAAAAGTCAAACGGCGCTCCTTCCCTTACGAGCTCTGCCGTGTGCCCAAACAGTGGTTTTCCCCACATATGGGGTATTGGCGTACTCAGGAGAAATTGCATAACAACCTTATCTGTCCACTTTCTCCTTTTACCCTTGTGAAAATAAAAAAAAAGTTTGTAAAAGATCATTTTTGTGGCTAAAAAGTTAAATATTCATTTTTTCCTTCCACGTTGCTTTAGTTCCTGTGAAGCACCTGAAGGGTTAATAAACTTCTTGAATGTGGTTTTGAGTACCTTGAGGGGTGCAGTTTTGAGAATGGTGTCACTTTTGGGTATTTTCTGTCATGTAGACCCCTCAAAGTGACTTCAAATGTGAGATGGTCCATAAAAAAATGGCTTTGTAAATTTTGTTGTAAAAATGAGAAATCGCTGGTCAACTTTTAACCCTTATAACTTCCTAACAAAAAAAAATTTTGATTCCAAAATTGTGCTGATGTAAAGTAGACATGTGGGAAATATTATTTCTTAACTATTTT
>JARQOD010000002.1:293276049-293422464 GCA_033576555.1 Oophaga sylvatica
AACCCCCTGTACTTTTCTGATGCTTTCCCAAACATCCGGACACCAGGACCACCGGGAAGATGAGGTTGTGGCCTGTACAGTCAAGCGTGCCCCCGCTTCTGTGTCTGTGGGGGCCACCTCTTTTCATCTCCCCCCGGGTTGGAGCCCTATGCCCCGGACTGAACGAACCCCGGGGGCCAAAAGGGGCGCCGGGTAGGGGCCACTAAGTTTTTCATGTCCATAGCGGGGGCTGCTGAGGGACCACTGAGGAGGCGGGGGTTTTTACGGCGTGGGGGGGCACTTGTGCAAGGCCTGGATGTGGGAGGCGAAGGCCCGGGGTCTCACGGCCCCGACACTTGGGGAGTAGGGGTCCACCTGGTAACATTTAGGGCGTACCATCCTTTGTAAACCCCAGTGTGGGTGTAAGTCAAAAGTCTCCTGGAAAACAGGTCCCTCCCCGGGTGTCCCCTGGGGGGGTGGTTCCAGTCCCCCCCGGGGTCAAAAAGATTTTTAAATAAGTCCAGGCCCCGGGATGAAGCCCCAACACCTTCAATTTAAAGCTCCGTCGCACCCTTACGCCGCGCTCCCCAGGGTTCCTTTTTCTTTTCCATCCGGTCCTTTTTCTCCCCGGCCTTCTCGTGTGCGTTGGCGAAGTTTTGGGTTCGCGCTCTCCTTTGTCGTTTGCTTCCTTCTCCCAATTCACTCTTCTCCTGACCCCGGTTGAAATTCTCTCCGCTCTCCATGTCTCCCCCATCAAACTGCAGCTTACGATTCCGGTTTGCGGCAGTTTCCCCTGGCGCCCCCCAGTCCTGGGCGCTCCCTCGGAGGAAGCACCCGGGCTCGGAAAATGACAGTGGGGCTCGTACAGACAGGTAACCTCTGGGGCCTGCGCGGCCCCCTCCATGAGGCGGGTGTTGCTTCTTCTGTTCCGGAAAGGGGGGAGAAGCGGGATTGGGGTGTGCCGGTGCAGAGTTTTTTGCAGGAACGGGGGCCTACTGCGACAACGTCAACCGGTCACATTGAAGGTGGGATGCCCCCCTTTCCCCTCAAAAGGGTGCCTCACCTTTCCCGGTACAGGCACTTCAGGTAAGAGGGATTGGGCCGTCCATTTTGTTTTGGCACGCCATGGGGTTCCATCCTGGGACCTCCTCCCGGGGCCGGGCCCCGGCTTAGGGTTTCCTCCCCTTCTTGAGCTAGGAGGGTTTCCAGCCGGGTGCCCAACGGTGGTCCGTGGCGGTGGGTCGCTTCCGTGGGGGGAAGCCTGACTGCTCCCCCCCTTCAATTCTGCTCGTGCCATTAGCCATCTCTGCAAGTTACATGTTCATTAGATCTGGAAGGGCCCCCCTTTTGTAGGGAGGGGGACCTTGTGTTGTTTTCCCCCCCTGAGGGGGATGAGGAGCGGGAAATGAAAAGGCTGTGGGGCCCTCTTACATTGCAGTACCATTTTGGTGGCGGCCATCGTTTTCACGCCCCCGAGTGAGTGTTCACCCACGAAGAGCAGCCCTTCTTCTTCACCATGCCTCATCGTGCGCAGTATGGGGGGAAAAATGGAAAAAACTTCTTGATGATTTTAGCAATTCTCAAGCACAAAACCAGTTCAATTCAGGCACACAGGAGTCGCTTATAGCGAGCTACAGAATCCTGTTCTTGACACCCAAGTTGAGTCGCACAGAGCCAGAGGTTTTGGGGGTACTCGGCACCGAGCCCGTCGACTTCTATGGGGTATGTCACGGCTTTACCCGGCAATTGAATCAGAGTCTATTTTACTATGTAGAAGTGTATAAACTATAAATATATGTATATATATATGTCACAATGACATGTATATATATATATATATATATATATATGTATTCTATGTGTGTATATTTTGTGTTTACAACGAAAGAAAGGGTTTTTTTTGTTGCGATTTTTTGTTCCCATAGACTTACATTGGACTTCCGGTATCGGAATCGGATATCGACGATATTTAGTGATACCATTTAGATACGATATTTTTAGATATCGAGCAGTATCGCTCAACACTACTCCCAATGTATAGCAAAACTCTCAGCAGTAGATCTGCTGAACAAAACATGCTCAGGCTTCCATCACAGGGCCACCCACCTCTGTGATACATAACGTCCATCCATCACATGCCTCCATGCATATCCCGAGGGCCATACACAGTGCCCCCTAGCTGCATCAGGGTCATTACACCACATACCTCCCCCTCTGTTCAAACTTGTGGGGTTGAACACTTTTTACCTGACCAGAGATCCTTCTCGGTCATCTCTGCCAGTCAAACCGTCTCTCTAAGTCGGACCCTGCTACTAATCTCTTTGGTAGGCATCTGTCCTCCGACTCTGTCACATCTGTTGCTGATGCCCCCCTGTCAGACCACCCGCATCCCCAGCGGTCAGTACGGCGTCGCAATTCTCTTGCACCCATACGTCCTGTCTGGTCTGAGTCCTTTTCATTTTGTCTACTACAGGTTCTCCTGCTTAGGTCACTCATCACTGAGCTAACTGAGGCATCGCTACTTCTACCTCTTCCATCAGGCGACCTATTTCTTGTATTAGCTCCAGCTTGAGGACTTGTAGTCTTAAGCGAACCTCTTCTCCTCTCAATACCACGGGTTGAAGGTGAAGGCCATCTTCTTTCCATTTCCTGCAGGTTTCTGTTGACCTGATCCCTCTCAAGTCGTAGCTGCTCTACTTCTCTCAGGTATGACACACGATACTCCAGGAGCATCCGGATATTCCCAAGGCTCTCCCTGGATCCGACAAGGAGGAACGGAACCATCCCGTCTTCACCCCTGACCTGGACTTCGTCATCAGCAGGAATCCGGACTCTCGTCACACCGGACCTATTCACCATCTCCTGCATCACTTTCCCCAGTCTTCCGATGACTTTCTTCACCAGACCTCTGGGCACTTGAATGTTGTCTTCCATCAATCCAAGCTGACTTTGAACCTTTTTTGCTTTCTCCAACCGTCGAGTGGCTTCGTGATTTCTCACTAGGATCATTTGCTTCGTGCGGAGACAATGTAGGTGCATGTCCCTCAGGATAGCCACCCGCTTCATCGTGACTTCCTTAGTCGACAGTATGACCAACTGTTTCATCTCTGGCACCCAGTTCACACTACATGCTTCTACCGCTTTTCTAAAGGCCTCATGTACATCCTTACTGGCACAAGCTTCTTGCATGTCTTCGGGTACCTCTATTATACACTTGAAAAGCGATGTCTCCTTTTCCTGAACATGCGGTTGGACCTCCTCATCCTGAGCATCAGCGCAGTTCTCCAAGACCTCAGCATTTCTTGTGTGGCCATCTGCATGGCACTTCGCTTGCTGTACTTCGTCTCCCGTGGATTTCTGGAGCTGGGCATTAGTCTCTTTCTCCATCTTGAGCTTACGGAGAACTTTATCTCTCTCCTCTGCCAAGCCGCGACACTCATCCTCCCTCCGGAGAAGCTCCTGCTGATGCTTCTCCTGGGCCTCTCTGAGCACCTCCATATCTTTCCATAGGGCCTTGTTCATACTAAGACACGCTGACAGATGATCTCTGAGTTTAGAGACTTCCTTCTCCAGCTCCTCCATTCTGTGCTCAATTATTCGTCTCAGGACCCTTTCTTGCTCAACTGCCTCTTTCACTGTTTCTTTAAACAGCTCTACCTCCTGGTCCTGCTCTCTTTTATCCAGCACATGTCGCACCATCACTTCTTTAATTACAATTTCAGATGGGCACTCTTGTCCACTCACACACTGCTTCTTCAGAGTTCCGCCTGTTCCGGCATCCGCAGCTTCAACTGTCTCACGACTCTTAGTAACGTCAGAGAGCTCCAGCTCTGCCTCCGGTACCCTGGAGCCTTCATCATACTGAGCCATTTCACCCTTTCCGGGCATTGCAGATGTGGATCTACTACAGATCTGTTCTACCTCCAGCCCTACCTCTGTGCTGGGATTTGTCAGAGATAACGTGGCCTCTTTATCAAGGACAGAAACCTGACCAGTACCTGACCCTGACTCTTCCTCATCATTTCTCTTCTTAGAGGATGTAGCCTGTCCCCCCTTTCCACGGCCCCTGCGGCGAGAGGAAGATCTGCCATTTTTACTCGGCTCCACGTTACTGCACTCGCTTTCCCTTGAGGTCGAGTCACAGTCTGGACAGGAGTCACTCTCAGGGCCCCTCCCGTTACCCTCTAACCGGGTGTCCATTCTAGAGGTCTTAACTACCACATCGTCATGGGTTCTGTTGTCATACATTTCAGAGGACATCATGTCAGTCAGTCGGGCAGACGCATCCTTTCCTCCTGTGTCACCGTCTGACTCATCAGTTTTGGGAGGTGTCACTGTCCCAATGTCTGTCACCCCAACAGTAGAGAGGCCTCCCTCCTGCTGTAGAGGAACTCCCCTGTCCCACAAGCCAGAGAACAGTTTAGAGTCCCGCCCTATGACCACTGGACACGACAAATTAGGGATTATAGCGACATCCTGTCCTGCAATGTCCCAGCCTGTCTCAAAGACTACCCTGGCCACTGGATAATCTTTAGTGTCCCCATGGATACAGGTGACCCCGACCTTTCTTCCAGGTATTTGAAACCCGTCAGGTGCAACCCTCACTAGAGTCACCGGACTCCCCGAGTCGACCAGACCCACCACGTCTTCATGGTTTGTCTGCAGGGCACACCCCCGTAGTAGTGTGCCGGGTGGATAGTTCGTAAGGCAGACTGGACACACACAACATATTTGCCACGGGCAACAGTTCGTCTGCACCTCCCCTTTAACGTTGGGATCCTCCACCCCCTTTTTGCCAACCGCCCCCTTTTGGGACTCCGCCCACTTTTGGGCCATCATCCCCTTTTGGGTTGCCACCCCCTTTTGGGACTCCGCCCCCTTTTGGGCCATCACCCCTCCTTGGGTTATACACCGTGGACTCCCCCACGGCTCTAACCAGACCCCAGTTCGCACAGACCCTTATGTCTCTTTGGGCTGGTACTGTTCCTTTAAGAGGTCACCCACTCTGGACTTCTGATGTCCTTCTGGTACCTCACCAGCTCCTGCTGGTACTGCCACCACCCGCCAGCACCTCCGGCTGCCACGCACAACCCTGCTGCTGCCACTGCAGCTCTTGTTGCTGCAGAACCTCTTGCTGTCCTTGCCACAGCGCAAGTCCCTGCACCGCAGACTTCGTGGACCCGCTGATCCACAGCCAGCCGCTTGTCCCCTTCGTGACCCCACGAGTCACAGCACACACCTTACACGTGTTCCAGAGAAAAAAAGACACCAAAAAAAAAAAAACAGTTTCTCACTGACCCTCAGCACAACACAGACTCCTGTCTGTCACACTCTTGGCCACAGAGATTTCCGGACACCTCCTCTCTCATAGAGGCATCCCACAAAGGAAAAAACAACAGTCTCACTGACCCGTCAGTACACCACAGACTCCTGTCTGTTACCTGATGATCACGCAGGTTTCCGGACACCTCCTCTTCATAGAGGCATCCCACAAGGACAAAAAACAGTCTTTCACTGACCCGTCAGTACAACACAGACTCCTGTCTGTTACACTCTCGGCCAGAGAGATTTTCCGAACACCTCCTCTGAGGTATCATATCAGCATGCTTTTTTCTCCATTTTCAATGACCCCGGTCAACATAACACAGACTCCTGTCTGTCACCACTGTTTAACAGCTTCTTCAGCTACCTCATATCAGAGGCACCACATAAACATGAACACAGTTTATTCGTGACCACTGGTCACACTCACGGTTTTCACAGACCGTCCGTTCCTCCTCTGGTTCCTGATTCCCAGTCCTGGAACATGTGCTCCTTGGGCCGCTGCCAGCATTCCATCCACCAATTTTAAGGTTTCACTCACTCGGCTGCTTCAGATGTAAATCAGGAGACACTTTCTTATGCAAAAAGTCCTTAGGTTTATTGCTTCATAAACCACATAGTAACAGGCAATACAAATCTTCAATGTTTCAGCTCCTGCCTGGAGCCTCACTCCTCAGTCACAGAGTCCTCTCTGTAATGTCCCACATGGAAGTCTGTCCACACTGGCAGACTCCCACACACTCTCTCTAACAGGTGCCAAGCACACTCAGTTACATAGCCGTAACCCCGCCCACATGTGAGGTCAGGATCACATGGTTATGACCTCACCACAGGTCCTTTTGATACACATAAACAACTACAGGCTTTATCTTGGGTATTCAGACACATACCCCTTGGGTGGGTTTGTAGGTGACTGGACCCGCCCAGCTCTCCAAGTCACCTGGAAGCCTCCCAATGTATAGCAAAACTCTCAGCAGTAGATCTGCTGAACAAAACATGCTCAGGTTTCCATCACAGGGCCACCCACCTCTGTGATACATAACGTCCATCCATCACATGCCTCCATGCATATCCCGAGGGCCATACACAGTGCCCCCTAGCTGCATCAGGGGTCATTACACCACAAAGTGTATGAACTATAAATATATATATATGTGTGTCACAAATTCAATGACATGTGTATATATATATATATATATATGAGGTGTAAAATTGTTGAAAAAAAATGCGTGGGCTCCCGCCCTATTTTCTCAACCAGACAGACAAAGCCAGCGAGTGGGGGCAGATAATAATAGCCCAGAGAGGGACCATTATTTTTGCCCCCCGGCTACTAACATCTGTCCCCAGACACCCCAGAAAAGGCAAATCTATAATTAGATTCGCCCTTTCTGGCACTTTGCCCGTCTATTCCCATTGCCCTGTAGCGGTGGCGAATGGGTTAATAAGGGGTTAAAGCCACCTTGCTATTGAAAGGTGAGTTTAAGCCAGGTTAATAATTGAGAGCTGTCAATTAGACAACTATTAATTATTAATCCTATTGTATGAAATAAAAATAAAACACACACACTTTAATTAAAAATCATTTTAATGAAATAAACACACAGTTTTTGACAATATTTTATTTTACTTCCATTCTTTGCGAAGCCCTTGTTTTCCTGTAATAAAAATAAAATAATAAAGCAACATTATTCTTACCTATCCGATGTTCAGTCAGGTTCCCCAATGTAATCCTTCTGAAAGGGTTAATGTTTACTGCAGAGACTGCAGCTAATGCTGACAGTCTCATAGTAAACCCCAAATGACTGAGCTCCTCTCCTGGCTGACAGGAGAGGAAGTGGTTAGCATAATTGATTGCTTCCCACTTTCACTTCAGGTCAGCCAGGGACACCCACAGCATTAGAGGGAATCCCGGCTGACCTGAAGTGAACTGATTAACAAAAATAGGGGATCCCCTCTAAAAAAAAATGGCGTGGGGTCCCCCCTATTTTTGTTAACCAGCCTGATAAAGCAGACTACTGAGGCCTGGTTTTTCAGGCTGTTAAGGAGCCAATATCCATGGACCTTGCAAGCCTGATAATACCAGGCCACAACAGTCTGCTTATCTTGGCTGGTTAACAAAAATTGGGGATCCCCTCAAAAAATAATGGCGTGAGGTCCCCCCTATTTTTGTTAACCAGCCAGATGAAGCAGACTGCTGAGGCCTGGTTTTTCAGGCTGGTAAGGATCCAATATCCATGGACCTTGCAAGCCTGATAATACAGGACACAGCAGTCTGCTTAGCTTGGCTGGTTAACAAAAATAGGGGATCCCCTCGAAAAAAAAATGGCGTGGGGATCCCCCTATTTTTGATAACCAGCCAAGTAAAATGCAGACTGCTGCGGCCTGGTATTAAAAGACTGTCAAGGCCCATGGATTTTGGCCCTCAACAGCCTAAAAATACCAGGCTGCAGCAGCCCCACAAATGGCGCATCCAAAGATGCGCCAATTGTGGCACTTTACCCGGCTCTTCCCACTTGCCCTGTAGCGGTGGCAAGCGGGGTAATAAGGGGTTAATGTCACCTTTGATTGATCGGTGACAATAAGCCCGGATAATAATGGAGAGGCGTCAATAAGACACCGTTCCATTATTAATCATAGTTTGTAAATTTAAAAAAAAAACACAGCAAGAAAAAAGTATTTTAATGAAATACAATACCACACAGTTTTCATTAATTTTATTTCACTCTCATTCCTGCGACGCCATCGATCTCCTGTAAAAAAAACAAAAATAATAAACTAACACAAATACTCCCTGTCCGACGCAGTCCAAAATCACGAGTGTCCCACGACGAGTCCAGCTCTGCTACATCTGGATGACAGGCTGAGCCTGACATCCACATACAGCAGAGCTGCTTACCTGAGCTGCGTCCCCGGCGGTGACGTAATCCGGACTGGTTTACGGCTAGCTGTCGCGAGAGTACAGCTGGCCGAGATTACCCAGTACCCGGCAGTCACTGCAGTTATCGCGAGATTCTGTACATGACCGCCAGGGACAGGGTAATGGTGGCCATCAAGGAGTCCAGGACGTGACCGCCGGGGAAGGGGATCTTCTGCCAGGTAAGTGCGGACTCTGCTGAGTCCTGACACCTGACAGACCCGACCGACACTGACAGTGACAGTTTCGGGGAGTTCCTGTGTCACGTACTTCGCTCTGTGACACAGGAACTCCCATAGACTTGGTCGGAAAACTCAGATTCCGGTATCCGATATGACAAAAATATTGGAACTCAGAATCGGAATTCCGATACAGCAAATATCGGCCGATACCCGATATTTGCAGTAACGGAATGCTCAACACTAGTCATAAGTATTCAGACCTTTTGCTCAGTATTGAGTAGAAGCACCCTTCTGAGCTAGTAAAGCCATGAGTCTTCTTGGGAATGATGCAACAAGTTTTTCACACCTGGATTTGGGGATCCTCTGCCATTCTTCCTTGCAGATCCTCTGCAAATCCGTCAGGTTGGATGGTGAACGTTAGTAGACAGCCATTTTCAGGTCTCTCCAGAGATGCTCAAATGGGTTTAGGTCAGGGCTTTGGCTGGGCGAGTCAAGAATGGTCACAGAGTTGTTCTGAAGCCACTCCTTTGTTATTTTAACTGTGTGCTTAGAGTCATTGTCACGTTGGAAGGTGAACCTTCAGCCAAGTCTGAGTTCCAGAGCACTCTGGAAGAGGTTTTCATCCAGGATATCTCTGTACTTTGCCACATTCATGTTTCCTTCAATTGCAACCAGTCATGCTGTCCCTGCAGTTGAAAAACACCCCCATAGAATGATGCTGCCACCACCATGTTTCACTGTTGGGATTGTATTGGGCAGGTGATGAGCAGTGCCTTGTTTTCTCCACATATAACGCTTAGAATTATCGCCAAAAAGTTCTATCTTCGTCTCATCAAACCAGAGAATCTTAATTCTCATAGTTTTGGAGTCCTTCATGTGTTTTTTTTCAAACTCTATGCGGGCTTTCATATGTCTGGCACTGAGGAGAAGCTTCCGTCGGGCCACTCTACCATAAATGCCTGACTGGTGGAGGGCTGCAGTGATAGTTGACTTTGTGGTACTTTCTCCCATCTCCCTACTGCATCTGTGGAGCTCAGCCACAGTGACCTTGGGGTTCTTCTTTACCTCTCTCACTAAGGCTCTTCTGCCACAATTGCTCAGTTTGGCTGGACGGCCAGGTCTAAAAAGACTTCTAGTGGTCCCAAATGTCTTCCATTTAAGGATTATGGAGGCCACTGTGCTCTTAGGAACCTTGAGTACTGCAGAAATTCCTTTGTAAACTTGGCCAGATCTGTGCTTTGCCACAATTCTGTCTCTGAGCTCCTTGGTCAGTTCCTTTGACCTCATAATTCTCATTTGGTCTAACATGCACTGTGAGCTGTGAGATCTTATATAGACAGGTGTGTGCCTTTATAAATCAAGTCCTATCAGTTTAATTAAACACAGTTGGACTCCAATGAAGGAGTAGAATCATCTCAAGGAGGATCATAAGGAAATGGACAGCATGTGACTTAAATATGAGTGTCTGAGCAAAGGGTCTGAATACTTATGACCATGTGATATTTCAGTTTTTCTTTTTTAATAAATTTGCAAAAATTTCTACATTTCTGTTTTTTTTCAGTCATGATGGGTTTCAGAGTGTACATTAATGAGAAAAAAAAAGAACTTTTTTTGCATTTACCCAATGGCTGCAATGAAACAAAGATTGAAAATTTTAAAGGGGTCTTAATACTTTCCAAACCCACTGTACTCCTATATTACTCTATTCCATTGTGCCCCCTCTAGTGGACTAATCTAAATCCTACACTCTCCCTACCTAAATATACAGTACAGACCAAAAGTTTGGACACACCTTCTCATTCAAAGATTTTTCTGTATTTTCATGTCTATGAAAATTGTACATTCACACTGAAGGCATCAAAACTATGAATTAACAGATGTGCTTACCAATCTGGGATAATTTGCAATGCCAGGCATGTGCCCCGATGCACGTTTCGCTTGTCAGGCTTTTTCGTCCCCCGAAGAAGCCTGACAAGCGAAACGTGAGTCAGGGCACGCGCCTGGCGTTGCACATTATCCCAGATGGGTAAGCACTATTGCACTTTATCCTGCACCCCTTATGGCACTTCATAGGGGGCACTGTTTGCTGAGTCCATACTTTTTTCATCTCTCTGCCAATATTTAGCTTCAACCTTTTAGGAATAATTGCGTGATTGGTGCTGCCATCCCATTTAGGTTCACATTTGATCGTTTTTGCCATTTAGGGAAGGAAGACTATTATTGCTGAGTAAAATTGTTTACTTTGATTCCTGTCCCAGGAGTTTTTTGGCTAACATTTGGGACCTATATCCTATTAAAGATTGATTCTTATCCTTTTAGATTGATATATAGGGGTAATCTAGTGATATAAGTGTGCTTTAATGTGCCACAGGTGCTTTTTCTTGCTTTGCTCACTTTCCCACTTTCATCTATGACCAATGGATTTTTGATATGTTGTTTTAAATATTCTTCAATAAACTTTGATATTTAATTATGAAATATTTTTGAGATTCCTAATTGGGCTGGATGCTCCGTGAATTCTGTTGTTGTTTGACTATGTAGGGAGTTGCTCTAATCCAATTGTGTTTGGGACCATGTACAATCATGTTACCCATGTTTTGGGTTTAATTAACAAGAAATATTGGTATAGTACAATGAAAAATACTTCACTTCTTACATGACATGACTGATATCTATGTTAAAATCTACAATAGCTCAAAAACCGGACAGTATATTCCTCCATACAGTATTATGGCCACCACATAGTGCGCCATACAGAATAATGAGCCCCATATATTGCTCCATACAGAATAATTGGTCCCATATAATGTTCCATACAGTATATGAGGAGCTCCACATATTCCTCCAGTATATGATAGTCCCCATATAATGTGCCATAAAGTATAGGATGGTCCCCATAGAGTACAATGAGCCCCACATATTGCTCCATACCGTATAATGAGTTGCATATAAAGCTCCATACAGTATATGATGGGCCCCATATATTGCTCCATCCAGAATTGGCTCCATATAATGCTCCATACAGAATAGGCCCCATATGTGCCCCATATGATGCTCCATACCCTATATGATGCCCCATAAATAATGAACCCCATATGGTTCTCCAGTATATGATGGGCCCCATAGATGATGCTCCAGTGTATGATCTGCCCCATTTAGAATGCTCCAGTATATGATGGGCCCCATGGATGATGCTCCAGTGTCTTATGGGTCAAAATCATGCTCCATATAAAATGGGCTCCATTATTAATGATCCATTGTATAATGGTCCCCGTAAATGCTGCTCCAGTGTCTGTTTTCCCCCTTTTAGAATGCTCCAGTATATGATTCGCCCCATGGATGATGCTCCAGTGTCTTATGGGCCAAAATAATGCTCCATATATAATGGGTCCCATTTATAATGCTCCATTGTATAATGGTCCCCGTAAATGCTGCTCCAGTGTCTGATGTCCCCCATTTAGAATGCTCCAGTATATGATGGGCCCCATGGATGATGTTCCAGTGTATGATGGGCCAATATAATGCTCCATATATAATGGGCCCCATTTATAATGCTCCAGTGTGTAATGGGCCCAGTATATGCTGCTCCAGTGTCTGATCTGCCCATTTAGAATGCTCCAGTATATGATAGGCCCCATGGATGATGCTCCAGTGTATGATGGGCCAAAATAATGCTCCATATATAATGGGCCCCATTTATAATGCTCCAGTGTGTAATGGGCCCGGTATATGCTGCTCCAGTGTCTGTTTTCCCCCTTTTAGAATGCTCCAGTATATGATGGGCCCCATGGATGATGCTCCAGTGTCTGATCTGCCCCATTTAGAATGCTCCAGTACATGATGGGCCCCATGGATGGTGCTCCAGTGTATGATGGGCCAAAATAATGCTCCATATATAATGGGCCCCATTTATAATGCTCCAGTATGTAATGGGCCCGATATATGCTGCTCCAGTATCTGTTTTCCCCCTTTTAGAAAGCTCCAGTATATGATGGGCCCCATGGATGATGCTCCAGTGTCTTATGGACCAAAATAATGCTCCATACATATATAATGGGCCCCATTTATAATGCACCAGTGTATAATGGGCCCCGTATATGCTGCTCCAGTGTCTGATCTGTCCAATTTAGAATGCTCAAAGTATATGATGGGCCCCATGGATGCTGCTCCAGTGTCTGATCTGCCCCATTTAGAATGCTCCAGTATATGATGGGCCCCATGGATGATGTTCCAGTGTATGATGGGCCAAAATAATGCTCCATATATAATGGGCCCCATTTATAATGCTCCAGTGTGTAATGGGCCCAGTATATGCTGCTCCAGTGTCTGTTTTCTCCCTTTTAGAATGCTCCAGTATATGATGGGCCCCATGGATGATGCTCCAGTGTCTTATGGGCCAAAATAATGCTCCATATATAATGGGCCTCATTTTTATAATGCTCCAGTGTATAATGGGCCCCATATATGCTGCTCCAGTGTCTGATCTGCCCCATTTAGAATGATCCAGTATATGATGGGCCCCATGGATGCTGCTCCAGTGTCTGATCTGCCCCATTTAGAATGCTCCAGTATATGATGGGCCCCATGGATGATGCTCCAGTGTATGATGGGCCAATATAATGCTCCATATATAATGGGCCCCATTTATAATGCTCCAGTGTGTAATGGGTCCAGTATATGCTGCTCCAGTGTCTGATCTGCCCCATTTAGAATGCTCAAAGTATATTATGGGCCTCATGGATGATGCGCCAGTGTGTTATGGGCCAAAATAATGCTCCATATATCATGGGCCCCATTTATAATGCTCCAGTGTATAATGGGCCCTGTAGATGCTGCTTCAGTGTCTGATCTGCCCCATTTACAATGCTCCACTATATGATGGGCCCCATGGATGATGTTCCAGTGTCTTATGGGCCAAAATCATGCTCCATATATAATGGGCCCCATTATTAATGATCCAGTGTATAATGGGCCCTGTAAATGCTGCTCCAGTGTCTGATGTCCCCCATTTAGAATGCTCCAGCGTATGATGGGCCCCATGGATGCTGCTCCAGTGTCTGATCTGCCCCATTTAGAATGCTCCAGTATATGATGGGCCCCATGGATGATGCTCCAGTGTATGATGGGCCAATATAATGCTCCATATATAATGGGCCCGAATTATAATGCTCCAGTGTAGTAATGGGCCCGTAATGCTGCTTCAGTGTCTGATCTGCCCCATTTACAATGCTCCAGTATATGATGGGCCCCATGGATGATGTTCCAGTGTCTTAAGGGTCAAAGTCTTGCTCCAAGTATAATGGGCCCCATTATTAATGATCCAGTGTATAATGGGCCGTGTAAATGCTGCTCCAGTGTCTGATGCCCCCTATTTAGAATGCTCCAGTGTATGATAGGCCCTATCTATGATGCTCAAGTGTATGCTGGGCCCCATATATAATTCTACAGTGTATAATGCTCCCCATATATTGCTTCAAACATTAAAAAAAATGAAATACCTCTCCTTGCTGTGCAGTGCTCTACTCTGGACTCCTCAGCATCACCATCTTACAGCTCTCAGCACTTGGACTGTTTAGTCAGAGGGCGTGCAGACGTGATGTCATCGCGCTTTTCTAACCTGAATGTCACTGTCAGGAAACGTGGAAGACGTCACAGCGGTGGAGCATGAAGAGGTAAGTATTGCAAGTGCTGGGGCCCTGAGCAGCCGACTCGTGGGCAACAGCACTGGCACAGGGCCCCTCATAGTACGCTGGTATGTCTGACGGCGAGTGGGCCCCCCCACCATCAGAGACACTTTTTTGTACTATGAGAGGCCCTGTGCCAGTGCCGTCGCCCATAAGTCGGCCCCCCACCTGCTCAGGGAACCGGCACTTGCCCGGGTGCACCAGGTGCTGACGCCAGCCCTGGGGGGGGGATTTGTAGGTTTTATAGTCTGTCCAGCTTGCAAGTGCATGTTCATTAAATGTCTAAACATGTAACTGGTATTCAAATTTATGAGATTTTTCCCTCGGCTAAAGGTCCTTCCGCACTTCTTAAGATATCCTTTGCCTCATCAATAGGATTTTGTTCAAAAAAGTGGCACACTGGACTCTTCCTACTATGGTATAAATTTTCAGGGAACACACACTGTGCTAATTTGACCGTCTGGCCAAGCTGTCCTGCAACTCTTTTTGTTTTTTTAATACGTTTTTGTACTGCTACGGGCCTGCCAGATAAACGCTGCTGCGATGTCGATGCCTGCTGTGGATCCTTCTCCTCTTTTGAGCTATTGCCAGTGGCACCCTCTTCCCCCAATGGATGCCAATCTGGGTCAACAACTGGGTCATCCATCTCCTCCTCTTCAATTTCATCTGCACCTTCCTCTGTGTCACCGTATAAGGTGGTATAGTAAGCGTGAACGGGAACCTGAGTTTCATCAGGGTCAGATTCTGGCTCAGTAGACTGCGAGGGAAATGTAGTGCTCTGGGTGAATGTACCAGCAGAATCATCTAGCTGTGGCTGTGCATCAGTGCACTCCATCTCTGATTCATGTTGGACTGGGGAATTCTGGATTTGACTTGATAACCCAGGCATGGTATGTGAAAAGAGCTCCATGGAGTAATCCGAAGTGTGGGCTGCCACATCCTTCACTTTTGGTGGGGGTGAAGCACACAAGGAAAGGTGTTGTTCCTGACCAGGAGCCTGCACTAACGATGCATTTTTTGAAACTTCAGAAGAGGAGGCGATATAGCTGGAGGCTGTTTCGGCAATGTAAGCCAAAACTTGTTCCTGATGCTCCGGCTTTAAAAGCAGTTTACCTACTCCCAGTAAAGGCCAGGCCTTCTTGAGCCAGACGATGACGCCGGCTCAACACCTCCTGCCTTAGGTGCTATTTTGCTTATGGCAATTCCAGCAGATGCACCACCATCACCATCAATACCAGCTGGCCCCCCACGCCCACATCCGCTGCCTCTTCCACCATACTTCCTCATTTTCGTGAAAATGTACCCAAAATACCAGCAGATATATGTTACTGTATCAGAAGCGTTCCACTGTATACAGTCTAGGGATAATTGTAAATCTCCGTATCTATTTCAGGAGGCAGACACAGACGCTCTCAGGCTCAGTATGGATTACACCAGAATATAAAAAGTGGAAAAGGGTAATGTATTAGAAGCGTTCAGCTGTATACAGTGTTGGGGTAATTGTAAATCTCTGTATATATTTCCGGAGTAACAGACAGACTCTCACAGGCTCAGTATGGATCACACCAGAATATAATAAGAAGAAAAATGGGTACTGTATCAGCAGATACCAGGTATATAGAGTATAGTGAAAATATTCTAAATCTCCGTATATATTTCAGGAGGCAGACACTGATGCTCACAGGCTCAGTATGGATTACACAAGAATATAATAAGATGAAAAAGGGGTACCGTATCACCAGATACAAAGTATATATATATATAGTATAGTGAAAATAATCTAAATCTCCGTATGTATTTCAGGAGGCAGACACTGACGCTCTCAGGCTCAGTATGGATTACACAATAATATAAACAGATGAAAGAGGGGTACTGTATCACCAGATACAAGGTAGTATAATGAAAATATTCTAAATCTCCGTATATATTTCAGGAGGCAGACACTGACGCTCACGGGCTCAGTATGGATTACACAAGAATATAATAAGATGAAAAAGGGGTACTGTATCACCAGATACAAGGTATATATAGTATAGTGAAAATATTCTAAATCTCCGTATATATTTCAGGAGGCAGACACTGATGCTCTCAGGCTCAGTATGGATTACACAATAATATAAAAAGATGAAAAAGGCGTACTGTATCACCAGATACAAGGTATATATAGTATAGTCAAAATATTCTAAATCTCTGTATATATTTCAGGAGGCAGACACTGATGCTCTCATGCTCAGTATGGATTACACAATAATATAAAAAGATGAAAAAGGGGTACTGTATCACCAGATACAAGGTAGTATAGTGAAAATATTCTAAATCTCCGTATATATTTCAGGAGGCAGACACTGAAGCTCACAGACTCAGTATGGATTACCCAAGAATATAATAAGAAGAAAAAGGGGTACTGTATCACCAGATACAAGGTAGTATAGTGAAAATATTCTAAATCTCCGTATATATTTCAGGAGGCAGACACTGAAGCTCACAGGCTCAGTATGGATTACCCAAGAATATAATAATAAGAAAAAGGGGTACTGTATCAGCAGATACCAGGTATATATAGTCTAGGGAAAATATTGGAAATCGCCGTATATATTTCAGGAGTCAGACAATGACGCTCTCAGGCTCAGTATGGATTACACAATAATATAAAAAGATCAGCAAGAAATAATCACATGTGGGTCAATGTTCCAGGTGTCAATGATGCACTTAGAGTGGTGGGTGGAGGAGGATTTTCTGGCAAAAAGGGTCCTGTATCCCAAGCGTACAGCTGTATACAGTCTAGGGGTCATTGTAAATCTCCGTATATATTTCCGGAGTAACAGACAGACTCTCACAGGCTCCGTATGGATCACACCAGAATATAATAAGAAAAAGGGGTACTGTATCAGCAGATACCAGGTATATATAGTATAGTCCAAATATTCTAAATCTCCGTATATATTTCAGGAGGCAGACACTGACGCTCTCAGGCACAGTATGGATTACACAATAATATAAAAAGATGAAAAAGGGGTACTGTATCACTAGATACAAGGTAGTATAGTGAAAATATTCTAAATCTCCGCATATATTTCAGGAGGCAGACACTGAAGCTCACAGGCTCAGTATGGATTACACAAGAATATAATAGGAAGAAAAAGGGGTACTGTATCAGCAGATACCAGGTATATATAGTCTAGGGAAAATATTGGAAATTGCCGTATATATTTCAGGAGTCAGACAATGACGCTCTCAGGCTCAGTATGGATTACACAATAAAATAAAAAGATCCGCAAGAAATAATCACACATGTGGGCCAATGTTCCAGGTGTCAATGATGCACTTAGAGTTGTGGGTGGAGGAGGACTTTCTGGCAAAAAGGGTACTGTATCTCAAGTGTAAAGCTGTATACAGTCTAGGGGACATTGTAAATCTCTGTATATATTTCCTGAGTAACAGACATACTCTCACAGGCTCAGTATGGATCACACAATAATATAATAAGAAGAAAAAGGGGTACTGTATCAGCAGATACCAGGTATATATAGTATAGTCAAAATATTCTAAATCTCCGTATATATTTCAGGAGGCAGACACTGATGCTCTCAGGCTCAGTATAGATTACCCAATAATATAAAAAGAGGAAAAAGGGGTACTGTATCAGCAGATACCAGGCATATATAGTCAAGGGAAAATATTTGAAATTGCCGTATATATTTCAGGAGTCAGACAATGACGCTCTCAGGCTCAGTATGGATTACACAATAATATAAAAAGATCCGCAAGAAATAATCACACATGTGGGCCAATGTTCCAGGTGTCAATGATGCACTTACAGTTACAGTTGGGGGTAGGACAACTTTCTGCCAAAAAGGGTACTGTATCCCAAGCGTACAGATGTACAGATGTATACAGTCTAGGGGTTAATGTAAATCTCCGTATTTATTTCCGGAGTAACAGACAGACGCTCACAGGCTCTGTATGGATTAGACCAGAATATAAAAAGTAGAAAAAGGGTAACATATTGGAAGCGTCCAGCTGTATACAGTGTTTGTGAAATTGTAAATCTCTGTATATTTTGCCAGAGTCAGACAATGGCTCTCACAGGCTCAGTATTGATCACACCATAATATAAAAATTAGAAAAAGGGTAATGTATTACAAGCGGACAGCTGTGTACAGGGTTGGGGAAATTGTAAATCACCATATATTTGGACAGAGTCAGACACTGGCTCTCACAGGCTCAGTATTGATCACACCAGAATATAAAAAGTAGAAAAACGGTAATGTATTACAAGTGGACAGCTGTATACAGGGTTAGGGAAATTGTAAATCTCCATATATTTTGCCTGAGTCAGACACTGGCTCTAACAGTTCTGTGAGATTCAGTGTCGTCTTGCATGCACTGCTTTTTTGAGGTCTATCCACAGATTTACAATGATGTTCATATCAGGAGACTGTGAGCGCCATTGTAAAGCTGGGCACATAAAGTCAGGTTGTAGATAACGGTCACGCACCTGGACTCTTTCAGGGGGAACGTGTGCGGTACTCACAGACCCAAGGAGTCTGGCACCTTGCTTTATGGTAGTCACCGGGCTCACACTGCATGTCTCTTTCTCTCAGATCCCCACTGCTGGCTACAGGGCTGCTGCACGGGCAATGGCCTGCGTAATGCAGGTGCTCCCAGGACGGAGCACTTCTTTCTCTGGCTGCTGCAGCACGCCTGACCCTTCTCTCAGCTCAGCTCTGCTCTGTGTGCACAGCTCTGCTTTATGTGCAAGGCTTTGCTCTGCAAGCGATGGGGGCTCTCTCTATGCAGCCTATCGCAGCGTCAGTACTCTGTCATGGGGGAAGGGGCAGCGGCTCGCTCTGCTCGCTGCTGTGCATTCGTGCCAAACTGACCTGCTGCGGCACCTTTTCTTTTATCCCCCTGCAGCTGCGCACGCTTTCCTCCTGACTCTCTCCTCCCTCCTGGGTCTGCAGGAAGGTCCCACTGGCTCAAGCTTCCCTCAGGCAAAATAGGGAAGGTCCGCCTTACTAAAGCTTCCCCCTGGAAACAGGGGACGCAGCCTCTTCAATTCCGGGCCCGGTATGCAGGTACCCGTGGTACGGTCATCCCCCTTACACTGGCGCAGGAGATGAGTACAGTCCCTGACAGAAGTTATGTCACTTATCCATGTTATGTAAATCAAAGCTTATAACCTGACTTTAAATTCTTCCATTGGTTTTATAAATTACTCTTTTGAAAGCTGAAACCCTCCCAAATTTGGTTTAGGTTAAGAAAATAAATTGGCATCAATGCTGAAATAATGATCATTTAATGAACACAGAATGGTCAGGTTTTGGCAAGACAAAAGTTTTGTCACCTGGTCATATAATGCACCCAATCCTAGTTTACATCCTCACCAGTGCTCAGTAAATGATTGGTTAATTAGTGGGTGTGTATAAAAAGAAACCCAGCACCCCAGACCTTCACTTGAACTGCAACTTGAGCTCTGACAACATGCCAAAAATCCACACTGCAAAATCCTTGATTATCAAGAGGCTGAATACCAGATCCACTGCAGAGGTGGCTGGCACCTTTGGTGTGTCTCAGCGTCAAGTACAAAGAATTAAAAAAAGATTTGAAGAGACTGGAGATGGGTTTGACAAGCCCAGGTCCGGCAGACCCCACAAGACAACTGCTCAGGAGGAACGTTTGTTTGTTAGAAAATCCAAAGCAAGCCCCTCTTCCACTGCAGCAGAGCTCCGACAGGCCTGGTCACCTCAAGTCCCTGTGTCCACTAGAACAGTTTGTAGGATTCTGTCTTGAAATGGCCTCCATGGTCGATTCAGTGCCCAGAAGCCAGCACTAAACAAAAGGCAAATAAAAAACCATGTGGCATTTGCAAAGTCCCACAGCCTGCTAAACAGATGGACGCTGGAAAAGTGGCAGAAGGTGGATTTCTCTGATGAATCTTCAGTAGAATTACACCACAGCCGCTGCAAATACTGCAGGAGACCTACTGGAGCCCATATGGATCCAAAATACACCCAGAAAACAGTTAAATTTGGTGGTGGAAAGATCAAGGTCTGGGGTTAAATTCAGTATTGGGTGTGCAAAACATTTGCAAGGTGGAAGGCAATATCAACAGCCTAAAATATCAAGAAGTATTAGCTACCTCTTACATTCCAAATTATAAAAGGGGTCAAATTTTGCAGCAGGATGGTGCTACATCACATACATCCATCTCTAGAACAAAGTTCCTCCAGGCAAAAAAGATCAAGGTGCTCAATGACTGGCCAGCCCAGTCACCAGACATGAACATCATTGAGCATGTTTGAGGTAGGATGAAAGAGGAAGCTTGGAAGACAAAACCAAGGAATCTAGATGAACTCTGGGAGGCATGTAAGACTGCATTCTTTGCTATTCCTGATGACTTCATTAACAAATTGTATGAATCATTGTTGAACCGCATGGATGCAGTCCTTCAAGCTCATGGAAGTCACACAAAATATTAAATATGACTCTAATAGCACCACAACTTAATTCACCAATGTTATGCAACCTATATTTGTATTTTAAGATAATTATTTGTTTGAATATCACATTACTTTCTGTGGGTGACAAAACTTTTGTCTTGCCAAAATCTAACCATTCTATGTTCATTAAATGATCAATATTTCAGCATTGATGCCAATTTATTTTCTTAACCTAAACCAAATTTGGGAGGGTTTCAGCTTTCAAAAGAGTAATTTATAAAACCAATGGATGAATTTAACATCAGGTTATAAGCTTTGATTTACATAACATGGATAAGCGACATAACTTCTGTCAGGGACTGTATAAGCTTTTTTATTTTATCAGGGCCAAACATTTAGATCAAGAAGGGGCTGTCTTATTAGTGGACAACCCTTTAAGTTTTGTCACGAGTGGGAGAATTTTAAACCAAAAATTGGTTTGGAGACAAATTAAACATCATACTTTTGTCCAAAATGTATGCTAAAACCAAACATGGCATGGGCGACGGACGTGGCAGGGAGATATATATAAAAAAAATCTAATATCACAGATATGAATGTGGTTGCCCAAGCAGCAGCTCTAACACCTGGCAGAAACTGTCTCTGAATTAGTAGCACCAAATGTAAGTCACATTTGGCCTCCTTTGTAAACACTGGAAAGAACATTAGTGAGGATGAGGCAGAGGGCGCAGTGTAGTATATGTCCCATGGTTCATCTCAATCACAGCAGGGTGATGTAGACTCTGACAACAACACCATCAGTTGGAGTCGGCATTCTACTCAGTTCACCTCAGCTGCTGCCATAATGGTTAATGTGAAGAGCAAAATTTCCAATCTGTCAATGACACTTGCTTCTATTCAGCCCAATGTCCCCTACTCCACAGCACCCTGGGGGCTAAGCAGCATACTACACCAGAAAATTTTCTTCCAGTTCATATTTTGGAAGGCATGTATAGTCAGCCTTGTTCTCATGACATGGTGCTGGAGAAGATGGATAACAAGATTTTAATTCCATTCTGTGTTGAATGTTTTGAAAGCTGAGGTGGTAGCAACACTGTCAGTGGTAGTAGCACTCTAAACCAGGGCAAACCTTGGGGTGGGAAGCAGGCTGAGTGATGAAGGAGCACTGGTCATTTCTAGTGTTGAGCATTCCGATACCGCAAGTATCGGGTATCGGCCGATATTCGCTGTATCGGAATTCCGATACTTAGTTCCGATATTTTTCCTATATCGTATACCGGAATCGGAAGTTCCCATAATTCTTTGAGAGGCAGTGTGATTTTAGTCAGCCAATGAGGAATCCTACGAAGTGTGGGCACATCCTGTAATGCTGCGGTCATCTTAACTAATGGCATGGCTGTGATTGGCTGCTGAAATGATGTCAGAATGCACTATAAAAGTCGCCGCCGCCATTTTAGCGTCACTGTGCTGTGAACTCAGTTAGGGACAGAATGCTGCTCTGCTGACTCAGAGGGACAGTTAGAGATTGCGATTTTGTGTACTTTGCTTTAGGCAGGCTAGTTTACCAACCGCTGTGTAAAGCTTCCTTTTGCCTTGCAGTGTTGTTTTAACAGCTCTGTGCAAGGTGTGTGTGTGAGAGTGCAGGTGACGCTGCAGTTTGCTCTGCATCCAACGCTGTCTGTAGGCATCTGCACGTGTCACTCACAGACTCTTTTTTTTTTTCTTCAGTGTAATTCTAGCTGCTCCATTCAATAGAAATTATAGTGTGACGCGCTTCCATCCGTATACAATACATTGGTTGCAAACACTATAGAAGTACAGAAAAGGAGCCTTTCACAGATAGTGAACAGTTGTGTTTCAGTGTTCACTGCAGTCTGTGAGGTTTTTTTTTTTTTTTTTTAAATGCAGATCACGCTCCAGTTACTTCTTCAACTAATGCTGCGTGTACTCTGCTGAGCGTGTGTCACTGCCTCATCCTTGTCATTTTTCTAAAATTGTTGCTGCTCCATTCTATTGAAAAAAACTAAAATCTATGAGTGTGACGTGCTTCCATCCTGATACAATACATTGCTTGCAAACACTATAGAAGTACACAAAGTAGCCTTTCACAGATAGTGAACAGTTGTGTTTCAGTGTTCACTGCAGTCTGTGAGTTTTTTTTTTGAGTGCAGATCACGCTCCAGTTACTTCTTCAACTAATGCTGCGTGTACTCTGCTGAGCGTCTGTCACTGGCTCATCCTTGTCATTTTTCTAAAATTGGTGCTGCTTTATTCTATTTTAAATTTACTAAAATCTATTAGTGTGACGCTCTTCCATCAAAATACAATACATTGCTTGCAAACATAATAGAAGTCCACAAAAAGGCCTTTCACAGCAAGTGAACAGTTGTGTTCAGTGTTCACTCTAGTCTGAGGTTTAAATTTTTGGTAGGAGTGTAGATCCCGCTCCACTTCCTTCAACCACCGCTGCGTGTACTCTGCTGAGTGTCTGTCACTGGCTCATCCTTGTCATTTTTCTAAAATTGGTGCTGCTTTATTCTATTTTAAATTTACTAAAATCTATTAGTGTGACGCTCTTCCATCAAAATACAATACATTGCTTGCAAACATAATAGAAGTCCACAAAAAGGCCTTTCACAGCAAGTGAACAGTTGTGTTCAGTGTTCACTCTAGTCTGAGGTTTAAATTTTTGGTAGGAGTGTAGATCCCGCTCCACTTCCTTCAACCACCGCTGCGTGTACTCTGCTGAGTGTCTGTCACTGGCTCATCCTTGTCATTTTTCTAAAATTGGTGCTGCTTTATTCTATTTTAAATTTACTAAAATCTATTAGTGTGACGCTCTTCCATCAAAATACAATACATTGCTTGCAAACATAATAGAAGTCCACAAAAAGGCCTTTCACAGCAAGTGAACAGTTGTGTTCAGTGTTCACTCTAGTCTGAGGTTTAAATTTTTGGTAGGAGTGTAGATCCCGCTCCACTTACTTCAACCACCGCTGCGTGTACTCTGCTGAGTGTCTGTCACTGGCTCATCCTTGTCATTTTTCTAAAATTGGTGCTGCTTTATTCTATTTTAAATTTACTAAAATCTATTAGTGTGACGCTCTTCCATCAAAATACAATACATTGCTTGCAAACATAATAGAAGTCCACAAAAAGGCCTTTCACAGCAAGTGAACAGTTGTGTTCAGTGTTCACTCTAGTCTGAGGTTTAAATTTTTGGTAGGAGTGTAGATCCCGCTCCACTTCCTTCAACCACCGCTGCGTGTACTCTGCTGAGTGTCTGTCACTGGCTCATCCTTGTCATTTTTCTAAAATTGGTGCTGCTACATTCAATTTCAAATAATTCAAATCTATTAGTGTGACATGCTTCCATCCGTATCCAATACATTGGTTGCAAAGAATATAGAATTACACAAAGAGGGCCTTCACAGCTATTGAACAGTTGTGTGAAGTGTTCACTGTAGTCTGAGGTTTTCAGGTATTATTATATTTACTTGTATGCTTTTATTTAAAAGCCAAGAACAATGAAGGCAAACATTCGCACTGCAGCTGTTGTCAAAGTTCAACCCACATTATGCACTTCCAACATTGCAGCTTTTGAGGCATTATGTGAGTTTGATTTGCCTAAGTTATGGAGTGACAAAATGGCTCAGGGAACAAAACATAGAGATTTTGGGTCCATGGGCTGGAAACTCCCCAGATCTTAATCCCATTGAGAACTTGTGGTCAATCATCAAGAGACGGGTGGACAAACAAAAAATTAAAAATTCTGACAAAATGAAAGCATTGATTGTGCAAGAATGGACTGCTATCAGCCGGGATTTGGTCCAGAAGTTGATTGACAGCATGCCAAGGAGAATTGCAGAGGTCCTGAAGAAGAAGGGTCAACACTGCAAAATTAGACTTGCTGCATTAACTCATTCTAACTGTCAATATAAGCTTTTGTTACTCATATGTTTGCAATTATATTTCTGTCTGTGATAAAAATATCTGTCAAACACACATAAAAACCAGAGGGCAGCAGATCATGTGAAAATATCATATTTGTGTCATTATCAAAACTTTTGGCCATGACTGTACAGTTCAGGTGGTAGAAAGATGAACATAACAGGATACATGTATAACGTTGCCAACCAGTTATTTAATCGGAAACAGGACAGGCAAATTCATGCGTGATCCATGCCTTGTTCATTTTCAGCAAAGTAAGCCGGTCTACATTATCGGAGGATAGTCGCATGCGACGGTCTGTTAGTACACCACCTGAAGCACAAAAGACGCGCTCCGATAATACACTGCCAGCAGGGCAAGCCAGCACCTCCAATGCATACTGGCTAAGCTCTGGCCATGTATCCAGCTTAGAGACTCAAAACTTGAATGGGGAAGAGCCATCTGGGAGTACACTGAGTGGGCAAGACATGTCGTCTGTCACCATCTTACGGAAACGTTGCCTCCTGCTGACTGGAGCCATCTCGGATGGTGTAGACATTGGTGGCGCTGCCACAAAACTTCACCACATTTGGAACATACTGGTCTTGCCCTGTTCAGAGGCGCTGCTTGTGCTCCCTCTTGTTGCAGAGCTGTCTCCACTGCCTCGACGCACAGAGCTGCTTTGTAAAGCAGTAGCAGCAGCAGTGCTCTCGGCTGGAATGGAGAACATTATGGATTCCGTCAAGCTTACAACCTGCAATGATCCTCAGTGTACTCAACCATCGTACGACCAGCTCTACCCTTTCCTATTGCATTCTCACCCATCCCTGCAGACTGTGAGCCCTCGCGGGCAGGGTCCTCTCTCCTTCTGTACTTGTGTGTCCCTTGTCCAGCACATCTTTATTGTACCTGTCTATATTTTTCCCTTGTCATATGTAAAGCGCCATGGAATAAATGGCGCTATATAAATGTATAATAATATAATAATTGCAGCAGTGTGTCTTGTTACTCCCGCATTTTACGCTCCCGGTTCAACGGTTTGATGAGGCTTTGAAAGTTGTCCCGGTAGCGAGGGTCTAGGTGGGTGTACACCCAATAATCAGACGTGGTGTGAATGTGTTCGATGCGGCGGTCGTTTCTCAGGCACTGCAGCATGAAATCAACCATGTGCTGCAGACTCCCAACTGGCCAAGAAACGTTGTCCCCTGCAAGAGACGTCATCTCTGCCTGCTGTGCATCACCCCACCCTTGCTCTACATACTGACTAGAGCGTTGTCTACCTCCCTCTGGAGCGATGTCTTCCTCCTCCATTGACTCCTCCTCATCCTCCTCACAAAGTCCTTCAAATACATAAAAATTTACAAAATTTAAAACTCATAAAATTTAAAAACATTGTATCATAATTCTGTAACATCACTTTATGGAAACACAATAGCATTACAAAAGGATAGACAAAAACTGTACATTATGTGCTTTGTAAATACATTAAAAGTTTGGAATGGTTATGAAAATATAGACAGCGACTCTGGAGGTTCAATTGTTGATACAGCATGGTACTTTGAAAGTCCTCCAGCCCTTTGTGAGGAACCACGTTGCGCTGACTGTCCAGAAGGTGATGGAATTTGTGACTCCTCATCCTCCACCTCTTCCAAAACCTCATGCCTTAGTGCTTGCAGTGTTTTTGAAACAGGCAGATAAGGGGGACAGTCAGGCTGACTAGTGCATCATCTGCACTCGCCATCCGCGTTGACTCATCAAACGCACGCAAAACGTGGCAGATGTCCTTCATAGAGTCCTTCGCCACTCATTACACTGGCTGCCCATTCATTATAGGATCCAATTCTAATTACTGGTTCTCACCAACAAAGCTCTCCACAGTGCAGCACCCCCCTACATCTCCTCCCTCATTTATATTTATCGGCCTAACTGACTGCTGCACTCTGCAAACGACCTTCGACTAACCTCTGCACTAATCCGTACCTCCCACTCCCGACTCCAAGACTTCTCCCGCGCTGCGCCAATCCTCTGGAATGCTCTACCCAAGAAATTAGGACTATCCGCAATTTGGATGGTTACAGACGCTCCCTCAAAACACATTTGTTCACAGTGGCCTATCACATTCACTAATCAAAGTCATTCTATGTGTAAGTCTGTGTGTGTAGCCCATTCACTATCTCCATGCATCCCTCACTCCCTTAAAATGGCTGGACCATCATTGTAAAAACACCATTGTATATAAACACCTGTACTTTGTATCTCCCCCACCTCATTGTAGATTGTAAGCTTTCACCAGCAGGGGCGGCTGATTTTACTTTAATTATTGTATTGTTAACGTTGTTACTTATGACTTGTGTTTTGAAACTGTTAAACTGTAAAGCACTGCGGAATATTATGGCGCTATATAAATAAAGATTATTATTATTATTCTTATTATAGAGGCCCACTCAGTAGTGGTGAAGTGTGAACGGCGCAAATTGCGAGTTGATTGCGCCTGATGCAGCTGATACTCCATTACTGTTGGCTGCTGCTCACACAACCGCTCCAACATATGTAACGAGGAATTCCACCTGGTGGGTACGTCACATATGATGCGATGTTCATGAAGGCGAAATCTGCGTTGCAGAGCTGCAATCAGCGATCTGGCCATGCTGGAACGTCGCAAGTGAGCGCACTATAGGCGGACCTTGTGCAGCAGTGCATCAAGATCCGGATAGTCCCTCAAAAAACTCTGCACGACCAAGTTGAGCACATATGACAGACATGGTATGTGAGTGAGGTTGCCAAGGCCCAGAGCTGCCACCAGATTTCGGCCATTGTCACATACTACCAAGCCTGCCTGTAGATTCGCTTCCAAAAACCACACGTCGCTCTCCTGCTTTATGGCATTACAGAGCTCCTGCGCTGTGTGGCTAAGATTCCCCATGGAAATTAATTTCAGGACGGCCTGTTGACATTTGGACACGGCTGTGCTCATATCGGTCGCAACAGGTAAACGTTCACGGGTCCATGTGGAGGTAGACCGTGACGGCTCCTGCAGCGATGATTCTGAGGAACTGGAGTAGGAGGAGGAGTCAATGTGTACAGACTTGATTCCTGCAATCCTTGGAGTTGGCAGAACACGTACAGCGCCACTCGCAAGATCAGTACCCGGCTACACAACATTGACCCAATGGGCAGTGAGGGAAAGGTATTGTCCCTGGCCATGGGTGTTAGAACCCTCTTGTTAGGTTTTGTTTTAGTTTGCTGGTCACATGACCTTTTTTCCCTATTTAGTCTGGCTCCGCCCTTCTGGCTTTGCTTGACTTCATTGTATTATCTACTGTTAAGCTAGCCGGGTGCTTAGGTGCCTTAATCAGTCAGTTTTGCTTGATGTTAGGATCGCAAAGTATTTTTTTTTCTGTTTAATTATCCATGCTACAATTTATGTTAGGAGGTGTCCACCTTTTCTCCCAGTCCCTAGATCTTGTAGGGATTCCTCCCTCGCAACTATAGGTCTTCGTTCACACTAGATGAGGACTTTAGCGGGTCTGGTCGCAGGATCAGGTTCCCCGTTACATCGTAGGGATTCAGCTTAGTTGTATTGTAGGGACAGAATTCCCTTCTTTCCTTACTGGTTGTAGCAGATCCTAACAATGGGTACTGGTCCACGCATCGGTGGTCAGGTGGACCTTGCTACTGAGGGCGTTTAGTAGCGCATGTCTAATTTTTCCCTCAACATGCTTTTGCAGACCAGAGACGGCTTGCCTGCTGAAATGAAATCGGCTTGGCACATTGTATTGTGGGACTGACAATGATATTCAGTTACGGAAACTGTCTGTCTCCACCAGCCTGAATGACAGCATTTCAAGGGACAGGAGTTTTGCAATGCCAGCATTCAGAGCCTGTGCTCGTGCATGGTTTGCGGAGTATGGCCGTCTTTTATCCCATGCCTGTGCTACCGATGGCTGTTTTGTGGCCTGGGAGTGTGAGGATGACAGGGAACTTGCTGCTGTGTGTGGAATAACACTTTGTCTCTGGACAACAGTGACCGAGGTTCTTCCATGGCGATCCTGTGAGGAAGCAGAACCAGCTGTGTGTGAGCTTAATGAAGAGGCTTCAACACAACCTGAAGATGTAGGTGCTGCTGTAGGTTGGCCTACATGTCCAGTGTGTCTTTGTAACTCAACTACGTGCTTTGTCCGCACATGTTTCCACATATTTGTGGTATTGAGGTGACTGACACTTTTAGCTATTTTTAATTTTTGATTACACAGCTTGCATTTCACATAGCAAATATCATGTGCAAGTGTGTGAAAAAAGGACCACGCAGTGCAAGTCCTGGGAGCGCACGTTTTGACTTTTGGAAGACAACTGCTCCGAACAGGTGACAAACTGAAGGCTACAGGCAACCGAGTCTGCAGCCTAACTCTCCCTCCTGTTTGTACCGTTGGGGCAATGTCTTCCTCTATCTTCCTTCTATCAATAACCACTTCTCTAGGCCTCTCCCAGCTTTCAACCAAAGTACTGGTTCTCAGCCACAAAGCTATCCACAGTGCAGCACCCCTCCTACATCTCCTCCCTCATTTCTATCTATCGTCCTAACCGACTGCTGCGCTCTGCAAACGACTTTCGACTAACCTCTGCACTAATACGTACCTCCCACTCCCCACTCCAAGACTTCTCCCGCGCTACGCCAATCCTCTGGAATGCTGTACCCCAACAAATTAGGACTATCCACAATTTGCATGGTTTCAGGCGCTCCCTCAAAACACATTTGTTCAGAGCGGCCTATCACATTCACTAATCAAAGTCATTCTATGTATTCTGTGTAAGTGTGTATGTGTGTGTGTGTCTCTAGCCCATTCACTATCTCCATCCCTCACTCCCTTAAGATGGCTGGACCATCATTGTAAATGCACCATTGTATATAAACACCTATACTTTGTATCTCCCCCACCTCATTGTACATTGTAATGCTGACAGGGCGACTTATTTAGCTTAAATTATTGTATTGTTAACGTTGTTACTTATGACTTGTGTTCTTAAACTGCAAAACTGTAAAGCGATGCGTAATATGATGGCGCTATATAAATTAATATTATTATTATTAGGATTCCTCTGAGCTGCTCCCATCACCTTCCTGTTCCTCACGCCATGTTGGGTCTTGGACCTCATCATCTCCACTACCCTCTTCCAACACCTGCTGCTGTTGGGTGGTCTGGCCAGCACCATGCTCAACAGAAACTGGCACCTGGTCTCATCATCATCAGATGCGTTCTGCGGTGTGCTGACCATCGGCACTGTCTCACCCGCCTCTTCAGATTCAGAGAGACACAGCTGTTGTGCATCACTGCATACTCCCTCTTCTTCACATTACAGAATGCTGCTTGGCTGGGCCCCTGTTTGCAAGCCAATAGATTCTGAGAACAGAAGCAGACACTCAGCTGGCTCCTGTACAGAACTCGCTGACTGCCTGGGCAATTTGCCAGGCGGTGAAGAGACAGATGGTTGCTCAACAGTGCTGTGGTCCTGAGAGGAGGTGGAAGCAATTGAAGTCGATGCATTGGCTGCCATCCAACCAACAACGGCTTCAATTTGTTCTTCCCGCAGCAGGGGGGTACTCGGAGCTCCTACAAAAGTGCGCATAAAGGAACGCTCACGGGGAAAACTGGTGGATGCTGTGTCACTGGGGGCCGCAGCAGCCACAGAATCCCACGTCCTCTCCCTGAAGAAACTCCACGGCCACGACCACGTGCCTTACTCCCTGCCTTCTTCATCTTGGTAGATTGATAAAGAAAGTCTGAAAAGTTATAAGGCCTAAGTGTGGTTATTCCGCAGAGACTGCAGTAAACACTGCACACAACTGTTCAGTAGGTGTGAAAGGCCCCTTTGTGTACTTCTATAGTGTTTGCAACCAATGTATTGTATACGGATGGAAGCGCGTCACACTAATAGATTTTATTTATTTGTAATAGAATGGAGCAGCAACAATTAGAGAAAAATTTCAAGGATGTGCCAGTGACACACGCTCAGCAGACTACAACCAGCAGTGGTTGAAGAACTAACTGGAGCGTGATCTGCACTCCAAAAAGGAAAACCTCAGACTACAGTGAACACTGCACACAACTGTTCACTACCCAACGCGTCTCAGCAGGAAGGCAGTCTGTGCGTCAAAACAAAGGCGCAAGCATACATCCACGTACCCTGTTTATAAAGCTATATAAAAAAAATTATGTAGTAGTGACGCACACTTTATTGAGGTACAGTATTACATCGCCATTCACCATCTGTGGCTATGCAGTCTCACCTATATATACCTTATCTATCCGTTGTCATGCTTGCAAGTCGACAGTCAGGCATAAATAGCAATTTTCACTATGCACTATGCACTTTTTAAAGGTTATGTTTGTTAATAAAAATGATTATTGCCACATATTATGAGTATTACATGATGGAAATTGTATAATTTTGTATAAACTGTTTAGTGACATTATTCAGCAAATGTAACATTTTAGTAATGTCACAGATAACTTGTAATGCTGATGATGTTTTGAAGTCAGACATTCATTGTCTATACAATAAAAATGGTGTACATACTGTTACTTATCCATCATTAATGGATTCAGATATGTACTTGTATGCTTTTATGTACAACCGTATAGCAGATTCCTTAACTAATTTATTTTGTGGTTTGCATTGCTGTTCAACATGTTAATGTATGTGTTTATGTTTGTCAATTCTTTATTTATCTTGATATTAGTTTAAATGAAATCATCATCTTATGGTAGTAAAGGTTATCTTTCTCTTGTTTGAAGTATAGACATTTAAAATTGACAGGTAACAAGGAAATTACTTGATCTAGTATTTAAACATCCTCCTTGACCCTGGGCTCCAACACCGCCAGTTGTTGCCTGTAAGTGCTGTTAGCACAGTCAACACTTGCTCCTGTGTTACTGGGGTTCAGTAATGTCAGGTGTTCCCCTGCTGTGTGAACGGCAAAAAGTCCTGCTGCCTCCACCCTGTTCTCTTCTCATCCCTGGGCTTCAACACCGCCAGTTGTTGCTCGGAAGTGCTGTAAGCACAGTCAACACTTGCTCCTGTGTTACTGGGGTTCAGTAATGTCAGCTGTTCCCCTGCTGTGTGTACGGCAAAAAGTCCTGCTGCCTCCAACCGGTTCTCTTCTCATCCCTGGGCTCCAACACCGACAGTTGTTGCTCGGAAGTGTCATTGGCACGGGTACTCACTCCTGCCCAGACTGGTTACAGCACGCCATCTGTTTCCTGTCAGTGTAAACGTCACTTAGCCTCCAATAAGTTGTCCTGTCGTGTTGCGGTCGGGTTAGCCGACTCTATGGTGCCTGGAGTTTAGGTGCTTCCTATGTGTGCTGCGGGATATGCAAATAAAGGCTGTTTCCATTGTGACAATAGGACAATCACCCACTGTAGTACTGTGGGATTCGGTAACTGCGGCCGGCTCGCGGCCTGTCAACTTAAATTTCTATGGGTACCTTCTGCTACCCGTCCGGGTTCCAGTACCGTCAGCTGGTTCTCCGCAGTGCCTTTGGCCTAGGTGCCTCCATCTCGGTATCCGAGTTCCAGCAACGTCTGCTGGTCCTTGGTAGTGCTTTGGAGCACAGGTACCTCCTGCTTAGTAACCGTGTCCCAGTAACGTCAGCTGGTCCTCGGTTGTGCCATTGGCTCTTTTCCTTCTGCTGCCCCTCCGGGTTCCAGCACAGTCAGCTGGTCCTCGTTACTTGCATTGGCTCTTGTACCTTTGCTACCCGTCCGGGTTCCAGTACCGTCAACTGGTTCTCCGCAGTGCCTTTGGCCTAGGTGCCTCCATCTCGGTATCCGAGTTCCAGCAACGTCTGCTGGTCCTTGGTAGTGCTTTGGAGCACAGGTACCTCCTGCTTAGTAACCGTGTCCCAGTAACGTCAGCTGGTCCTCGTTGTGCCATTGGCTCTTTTCCTTCTGCTGCCCCTCCGGGTTCCAGCACAGTCAGCTGGTCCTCGTTACTTGCATTGGCTCTTGTACCTTCTGCTACATTTACAAATTTAAGATTTTTTAAATGTTTTTTTGGGTAATCACTCTGGATCTCCAACAATGAAGACGACGACCCTGATGACCACCCCGAAGAAGATGAGGACCACAAGGACGACGAGCATCAAGCCAACCAGCCTAAACACCATCACAAAGAAGAAATAAAAGATTACCCAACAGGACTAAGAAGGTTAAGACAAACTACAAGATACAGAACAAGAGACTGAAGAACAATAAGCAGAAGATCAAAAAGCAGAAGAACATGAAGTATAAGACCAAAATGAAGAGCAAAATATATGCTCTAAATTATAAGCAGAAGAAGACTAAGCAGTGTATGGGGGTGAGTCCGTTCCTCCTCGTGGTGCCCCTGGAAAATGCCTGCTGCTGCAGGCTAAACTTAACACGGACAAATACTGTTGTAATTTAAATCTTTTGTGACAGCAAGAATGGAAGGATGAAAAATTCATACTTTGACAGATTACAAGTACAGGAATCTCTGTCACAAATAAGAATATGATGAAGACGATGAAGTACAATATGAAGAAGAATAATAGTTTCATAAGAAGAATATGAGTAATGTTAACAAAAAGATGAATAGCAAGAAGTTTAAGAAGAAGATAAAGAAGGTGAAGATGAAGAATAATTTGATGAAAAAGATGATGCTGCTGAAGATTATGAAGGAGAAAGTGTGTCAAAAGTTAAAAAGGTGAAGAGCATGGAAGTTGTGAAATATACATATTTGCCAAAATAGAAAAAACGTTAACAACATTGTCAATTTCTTCGTCAATCCGAACATCTTTAAAAAAAAAAATATTTATGCTATTCCATTTGATTGGGTTAAACATCTATGCCTTTAATGTCTCCTCAACCTTCCCCAATACATTCTACATTACTCTTTGTTGTTTTCCTTCATGTACAATTAACCAACAAGGCAAGAATGGTTTTTTTTTAATTCCGATATTTTGTTCCCATAGACTTACATTGGATTTCCGGTATCGGTATCGGGTATCGCCGATATTTTTTGGGTATCGGCGATACCATTCCGATTCCGATACTTTTGGATATCGGAAAGTATCGCTCAACTCTAGTCATTTCACATACAGTACAGAGGCATCTGTCAGCCAAATAATGAATGACGAAGATGATGATAATGATTCTGTGTTGGACAAAACCTAGGTACCAGACAAGAGTGAAAAGGAGGTGAGGTCATCAGAGTAAGAGGTTGCTGGCTTTGGCGATACACAGTGCAAGTGCCGAGCATTAACATCCTCTTGGGCCAAATTAGTTTTCCCTGCAGTGAGCTCTGCAGTAGGTAAAGTAGCAAGCACTATTAGTGGAGAAGGCTCTACAGTGCCTTAAAGGTCTGGTCACGTTGCTGACGAGTTTTATGTGGGAGTTCTTTTACATGTTGCTATCAGTCAATTCTTTGACACTCTGCGGGCTCTGCAAAAGGAGAATAAGTCATGGACTTCTCAGATCTTAGAGATTACAAACTACAACTCTCCATCAGAACATAGAGTGACATCACCTGCTCACTTTACCATAAAGTTGGCCAGCAATCAGAGGAAGCCTTGAATTTTCCTCTCATTCCTTCTTGCCATGCTGGTCTTGCTGTCAGCCAGCCCACATCCTTAGGTAAGATCTGTTAAATGTCATCCTCCTCTAATGTGTTACACCAAGTACAAGTGTAACATTTTTGGAAGGCTTAATAAAAAAAAAACAGTTGCAGACCACAACAAAGGGATTTTTTTTCACTTTTCACCTCTGGTTAACAGGCTATTACTTCTATACATTCAAAAAGTAGAGTACACCTGTTTTGCCTCCCTACTAAAAAGATAATTATTGGATTGCTTATAAAAATATTTTTTTATAAGCCGTCCAAAAATGAGTTTGATAATTGTTGCACCCAACCATGTAAAAATGCAATGTCTTTTTCCATTTATACCACCTGTCTATAAACAACAGCAATGTATGTATCTGCCAAACAAAAGGAATAATAAAGGAATATTATTATAGACCACTAATACTATTTAGGTAGCCTAAAAAGTCTGATGCTGAAAAGTGCTATTAAATATGCTGTTGGTTACCTCTAGTTACAATCCATTTCCTCTAGCCAGATAAGTGGAAGCCATTTGAACATTAAAAAGTCTGTGTTTGCATTGCAGAGCTCAAAACGTGTATAATTGATTTCAAGGTGAACTCACAGTGTTCTACACATATTTTGCAAACAATTAAAGGCTTTTTAACCACTTAGTGGCCATCAATACTTCTTTTACTGACCTATGAGACGAAAGACCAATATCCCTCGAAGGGTGAAAATACAGCAGCTATCAGCACGTACACTTTAGCTGACACTCTGCTGCATCAGCCACAATCTGTATTGGCCCCGTTATCACCATTTAACCCTTTAGATGCTGCTTCCAAAGTGACTACAGCATCATAATTGTGGTCCTGATGGTTGCCATGGCAATTTATGGCCAAACAATCGCCTAAGGCCTCTTTCACACATCCGTTTTGTGCCGTCAGGCACAATCTGTCCAAGAACGGAAAGGACAGATCCGGCGCTGATTTTTAAAAACTGATGCAACAGATCAGGTATTTTGCCGGATCCGTCCTGAACTTTTGAACCTGGAAATGCTTGGTACGCATGTTCCGACCGAGGAGAGAGAGAAAGAGAGAGAGAGAGACCTTGGTTTCCAGAATCTGGATCAGTCTTTTGGGCGGATTGCGATCCGGCACCATAGACTTCTATTGATTCCAGCCGCCTGATGCTCCGCTTCAGGCGTTATCAGGCGGGTGCGGCAGAAAAAAAAAAACGTTGCAGTGACCGCCGGAATGTACATTTCTGCCGGATCCAGCAAAAAACGGACACAACGCAATGACATCCGGTGCGATCCGGCGCTAATGATAGTCAATGACAAAAAAACGGATCCTGTGGATTAAAAAAACGGATCAGTTTTTTTACAAAAGCGCCGGATCGCGCCTGACGGCAAAAAATGGCTGTGTGAAAGAGGCCTTAGAGTCTGCCACCTATAGTGTCCTGTTCAAAAGCAACATTTAGGTGGTAAAAATAAAATTTGTCATTCCTGTCATGCCACTTTGCATTAATTCCTAAAAAATCCCAGAAGGGTTAATAAAGTACCTTACAGAAATTTTTAATATGTTGAGAGGTGTCAATGTCAAGGGTATCACTTTGGGGTTTTTTCCAATACATAAGTCCCCCAAAGTCACTTCAAAACTGAATAGGTACTGTATCAGAGCCAGGTAGGGCAGGGTTAAGTCTTAGCTATGCAGAATTTGATTAGATGCACCAACCTAGCTTTTTCCTAGCTCAAGCTAAAGGTGATGGGATTGTGTCTCATCTGTGTATGAAATAGTCTTTGGGACAAAGGACTATAATCTGTTTGAGTTAGCCCGCACTAACATATGTACTCTTTGTGCCCAGAAGAGGCTGTTTTTGGTTTTGAATTTCTTGGAGTTTCATTAAGCAATTAAACTGCACTTGTTTTGAACCAAACTGCATTGCCTGAGTAAATGCTACCTAATGCCTTACTGAGAGAGTGAATCCCTGCAATACATAAAAAAATATATTTTTACAAATTTCCTTGAAAAAAATAAAATATGCTGCTACATTTTTAAACCTTTTAACATCCTTCCAAAATAAAAGGACCTTTAACAAATGGTGTTGATCTAAGCTAATCATAAGGTAATACTATTTATTCACTTTTTGTGTGGTATGACTATTTAGATTAAAGGGATATTCTTTAAAAGTTTGAAAATAGCTAATTTTTAATTTTTTTGTAAAATTTCTGATATTTTTATAATATATATGCAACACATATCAGCCTAAATTTATTATTAACATAAAGTTAAACATGTCACAAGACAAAAAAAATCTTAAAATCAATAAAATATATTGAAGTATTCCAGAATTATTACCACATAAAGTGACATATTAGAATTTGAAAAAATGTTGGCCTGGCCACTAAGGGTTTAATTATGCAATTTGCACAAATTTAATCTCTTGCCACTCTAATTTTGTTTTGAGAAATTCAGCAAATTTGAATTTCATCTCTACTCCTGATGTATACTGTAAGATATATATATAAAAATATAATTTGTACCTAGTCTAAGGTTATCTTTGCATCAAAGAGCTTGGAATAGGTTGGATAAAGTCCCAAAAGACCTTTGAGCATCATACACGTAATTTCGGAGTAATGGGAGGCTTTGAAGTTCTTTCAATTTGCAGATAAACGATTTGAAAAAAGTAAAATTTCCTGCTCAATTTTCAGGAAAACAGCAAATTCGAACTTTTGGAAATTAGCTCATGTCTAATATCAATACTCTTCATACTTCAAAAACTCATATTTATTTTAACCTAAGGACGTTTTTGAAGTGTGGGAGAAAATCAAAGTACTGATAGGAAACCTCATAAAGATGATGGAATACATTGTGCAGACGTTGCCTTACTCAGATAAGGGACTAAAAGATATTCATTCATCAAAGCACATTGATTGACATTGCAGTGGATTATTCTGAATTCCAATTATTTATGATTTCCCAGCTGAACTCCCATATCATTTAAGCCGATGTGGGTTTAAAGTTCAGTCACTGATTATAAGCCTGTGTGAAAATGATAGATTTGTCAATAATCTGCTTTATTTGTCATTTCTCAACACATATTTTGGCTCATCGGAAATAATCCCTTAAGATTGGAGATAATATTCTAAATACCCACAGTTAATATATTTTCCAGTCCTGAAAAACATCCACATCTGGTAAGTCACTACCAACTGTGAGAGTGCCACCTGTTACAATGCAAAATGCTCTTTACAAGTCCACAAAACACCAGCTGGTCAAGGAAAATCCAACTTAATTGCCTTTTATGCTATCAATTAAACTGACTTAAAAGGTTGAGACTAATACAGATGGTTTGTTTGGGATATTGGGATGGAATTGTGAATAGATCATGAGTTGAACATGACATGGACTACAAACAGATTTTAACACTAGGCAGGATGCGGTAGACAGTGAGCATAAACCATTTTACCTCTGTAAAACAAAATCCAGACAAGAGTGAGGCTGTAATTAGTGTAAATACTGGAGTCCAAATTAGACTTCTGTAATCATTAACTTCATGGTAACGTGATTTCACGTGCACTTGCCATCATTATTGTGTGATACGGCCACATTTATTAGCGAGAACAACACCTTGGAGAATAGAGGGATTAGCTCTAGGTACACAAATCTTTTTTAATTGCTAAACAATTGGAAATAAGAGCAGACAGGTGTTTAGTAAATGACAGTAGATGTGATCATTACTCTAGATCAGTTCGGGTTGAATTTAAAGTACCTTGTTACATATATTTAAGGACAGCATGTAAACATTCTCATATATATATATATTTTATATATATATATACATACAGTATATATAATCTGGAGACGCGCATGTATTACATAAATGGCCATCAATCAGTTGTTAGCGTGGGGTGCCAGGAGACCTACACATTTGCTTCATTTATTGAAACTTTAACGAGCTAAAGTGAAGTATACCGTATCAGCAGTGTTAATCACAAATCTACAATCATGGAGTTACATGTTCCTATGTGATTTTCTAAAGGGTTTCTTTTCACACAATAAACTGGATGATCTACTTTTGAATTTGGGTTTGTCAGTGCTTGGTGTTGGCGAGTAACTTTTCCCCTGAATATGACAAAAACTGGGAACTGGCTTTTTCATGTTCTATTTGAAAGCGATTATCAACAGAATCATTAGAACCAAGTACATACAAGTGCTTCTCACAAAATTAGAATATCATCAAAAAGTTAATTTATTTCAGTTTTTCAATACAAAAAGTGAAACTCATATATGACATAGAGGCATTATAAACAGAGTGATCTCTTTCGAGTGTTTATTTGTCTTTATGTTGATGATTATGGCTTACAGCCAATGAAAACCCAAAAGTCATTATCTCAGTAAATTAGAATAATTAACAATAAACACATGCAAAGGCTTCCTAAGCATTTAAAAAGGTCCCCTAGTCTGTTTCAGTGGACTCCACAATCATGGGGAAGATTGCTGACTTGACAGATGTCCAGAAAGCAGTCACTGACAAACTCCACGAGGAGGGTAAGCCACAAAAAGTCATTTCTAAAGAAGCTGGCTGTTCACAATGAGTTTAATCCAAGCATATTAATGGAAATTTGAGTGGATGGAGAAAGTGGTAGAAAAAGGTCTACAAGCAATCGTGATAACCGCAGCCTTGAAGGGATTGTTAAGAAAAGGCTATTCAAAAATTTGAGGGAGTTCCACAAGGAGTGGAATGCTGCTGGAGTCATTGCTTCAAGAGCACAGACCTATCCAGGACATGTGCTACAAGTGTCACATTCCTTGTGTCAAGCCACTCATGACCAGTAGACAATGCCAGAAGTGTCTCACCTTGGCCAAGGAGAAAAAGAACTAGACTGTTGCTCAGTGGTCCAAGATGTTGTTTTCAGATGAAAACACATTTTGTATTTCATTTGGAAATCATGGTCCCAGAGTTTGGAGTGAAGAGGCACACAATCCAAGCTGCTTGAGGTGTAGTGTGAAATTTCCACACTAATGAAAGGTTTGGGAAGCCATGTCATCATTAGAACCTGAATTATCCCTTGCATGTGTTGCAGAAAAATACCCAACAGATAAATTAGTCATCACTTTTATTAATAACATCTGACAAATATTTGTGTATCTGAACCTTCAAGGAACAGTTCGTAAATGTTTTACTTTATAACATATATTCATATTTATATATAAATTAAATCCATTTTTAATAAAAAGTAAAATAACCTTAGTTGAAATTAATATTACTTATCTAATATTGATCCTGAATTACAGCACTTATTAAACCCTTCACCCCGAAGCCTGTTTTCACCTTCCTGACCAGGCCAATTGTACCAATTCTGACCACTATCACTTTATGAGGCAATAACTCTGGAACGCTTCAATAAATCCCACTAATTCTCAAAGCTTTCTCGTGACATACTGTACATCATGATAGTGGTAAAATTTATTTGATATGACTTGTGTTTATTTGTGAAAAAATCAGAAAATTTGAGAATATTTTGAACATTTTGCAATTTTCAAAGTTTTAATTTTTATGTCCTTAAAGCAGAGAGCTATATCACACAAAATAGTTAATAAATAACATTTCCCACATGTCTACTTTACATCTTCACAATTTTTGAAACATATTTTTTTGTTAGGAAGTTATAAGGGTTAAATTTTGGCCAACAATTTCTCATTTTTACCACAAAATTGGCAAAATAAATATTTTTAGGGACCATCTCAAATTTGAAGAGACTTTGAGGGACCTATATGACAGAAAATACCCAAAAGTGACACCATTCTAAAAATTGCACCCCTCAAAGTACTCAAAACCATAGTCAAGCAGTTTATTAACCCTTAAGGTGCTTCACAGGAATTAATGGATCGTGGAAGGAAAAAATAAAATTTACTTTTATTTCAAAAAAATTTTCTTTCGGACCTATTTTTTTAACTTTTACAATGTAACAGGAGAAAATGGACATACAACTTGTTGTGCAATTTCTCCTGAGCACGCCAATACCCCATATGTGGGGAAAAAACACTGTTTGGGCACACAGCAGGGCTCGGAAGGGAAGCAGCGCCATTTGACTTTTTGAATGCAAAATTTGCTGGAATAATTAGCAGACGCCATGTGGCGTTTGGAGAGCCCCTGATGTTCCTAAAGAGTGGAAACCACCCCACAAGTGACACCATTTGGAAACTAAACCCCTTAGGGAACATATCTAGATGTGTATTGAGCACCTTGAACCCCAGGTGCTTCACAGAAGTTAAGCCGTGAAAATAAAAAAATCAAATTTTTCCCACAAAAATCTTTTTTAGCTCCAAATTTTGTATTTTCACAAGGGTAGCAGGAGAAATTGGACCCCAAATTTTGTTGTGCAATTTCTCCTGAGTTCACTGAAAAACCTATGTGTTATATTACAGCAGGAGCCGACAGGATAGAATAGATAGATTAAATACAGTAACCTTTTATTAATTAAATACATGTACAGTAACCTTCACACACACTGTACTAATTGTATTTGTCACGAACATATGTATAACTATCTATTCTATGTGTATTTACTGTATTTAATCCATCTATTCTATCAGCTCCTCCTGTGATTTTACAGTATGTGGCTGCTGAATTGCTGGCTTTTCTTCTATATATGTAATATATATATATATATGTATATATATATATACATATATATATATATATATATCGCTAATGCAAGCCTATGGGTGTGAGAAAAAAATCGTACAGCACTTGGACGATGTGAGTGCTGTCCGATATTTACGCACCGATGTGCCGCGTACAGTAAAGTCACAGAGTGACTGGTTAAAATAGAATAGATATATACACATAGAATAAGATATATAGATGTCAGTAACACACACATATATATATTGTATATATGTGTCACTGACATCTATATATCTATTCTATGTGTACTGTATATATCTATTCGATTTTATCCAGTCACTCTGTGATTTTACTGTACGCGGCACATCGGTGCGTAAAAATTGGACAGCACTCACATAGTCCAGATGCTGTACGATTTTTTTCTTGCACCCATAGGCTTGCATTAGCGAGTCTCAGTGATAAATCACACCATGCTATGATTTTACACGCATGCCGGATATGCGCTAGTAAATAAACAGTGATGTGAGCTGCCCCACAGATTAACACTGGGCCGAGTGCTATGTCATGTTTTCTCGCATAGCACTCGGCCGTATTCTACAGTAGTGTGACTCCAGCCTAAGACTTCAAAATTGTGAACACAGTTCTAGGATATTATGTTGACTATAATTTAGGACCATTACAAGGTAAGATAAAGCTTATTTAAATAGTTATTTATGTTTTTATACAGATACATTCTTCAAACTGAAAAATGTCTTTTAAATAATGTCTAATGATACAAATAATACAAAAATATGATATCCATAGTATATATCAAGATATATAGTTTTATAATTAGAGCAAAGTATAAATCATGTGTTTAATTGAATAAATGAAATGTTTTGCTGAATCTTTTCCCATAAAATTATATATCAATGTGCTCGGCTCCTTCTATGCTATGACACGCTGCCAACTGATTGGCAATTTTTGAGGTCCCTTTTAAAATGTTTTCTTCTTGATTTAACATTTTTTTCCTTCCCTCCTAAAGGAGCAATTCCTCTTTTGACCGTGAGCATTTCAGAGTTTTGCTCTCTACATTCCACATGGACTTGTCACTTCTGGTTTTCTTAGTTTATTATCAGAGATATTTCTTCTCAGACTGTACATGTCGATCCTCCACGATGAAATCCGCTCCTTAAAATGAGAATTGATGTTAGGCCGGGATCACACATGCGACGAAGTCGTCCGACACTCGCATGTGAAATCCCAGCTCTGGCGCCGGCACTCGGGAGTGGAGTGTGTGGCTGCATGTAGTTCTATGCAGCCGCTCGCTCCACTCCCGAGTGCCAACGCCAGAGCTGGGATTTCATATGTGAGTGTCGGACGACTTCGTCGCATGTGTAATCCCGGCCTTAATGTGATCGTAGGATCTGAAGGCAGTCTTACTGTCCCACCTACTTGTCTTCCCTCTATCTCTGCCCCACCTCTATTTTCTTTTATGGACAGCTCCACCTTTGTAAAGCCAGAGAAGGGCGGGGATAGATGGAAATCAATCAATGATCGACCACGCCATGGTCACACCTGTGCTTTGTCTGAACAGTTATTCTGTGCTGACAGCCCTTTAATTGATTATGGAGGAAGCCATCTTGTTGGACTATAGTCAGCAAGTTTACTAGCCTTAAAGGGGCAGTTCTAACAGGCAGCACGGTGGCTCAGTGGTTAGCACTGCAGCACTGGAGTCCTGGGTTCAAATCCCACCAAGGACAACATCTGCAAGGAGTTTGTATGTTCTCCCCGTGGTTTCCTCCGGGTTCTCCGTTTCCTCCCACATTCCAAAGACATACTGATAGGGAATTTAGATTGTGAGCCCCATGGGGGACAGCGATGAGAATGTGTGCAAACTGTAAAGTGCTGCGGAATATGTTAGCGCTAATATAAAAGTAAAGAGTATTATTATTAAAGTCTGGATCCAATCATTTCTCCAGTTCATTTGAGACGTGGTTAGGCATGTATACAGTGGAGTAACTAGAATTAGGGTCCATCCATATGAGTTCTGGCCTTCTCAATATATTATTTTGCATATAGTTTTCTAATGGTAAACTAATGAAAACAAGCATCTGGACTTTCCTTTTCTATAACAATACAAAGGCCATACCTATTAAGGTTGATGAAGCAATCAGAACACATCTTAAAGGATTGATATGTTTAGAATTTTGTTTTTTATTATTGCAGAAAGCAGCTTTGGAACATGAGATAAATGACCAGTACAAATCTCACATGTTTTCTATGTTTCATATGCTTCACTTTAAGGGCTCATGCTGACAGAGTCTGTTTAAGGAAAAAATTGCTGTATGCTCGAGGTTGATACAATATTCGGATCCCTCTCAGCCATGCAAGTCAGTGCATGGAAAACAGATGGAAAGGCCATGAATGGAAAATGTAGGACTGCACTTGTATGACATCTGAGTGCAGTCCGATTTCTAAGAAGTAACAGAATGGAGAAGATGGAGAAATTTTTTTCCCATTCTCTCCTCATTCAAGAGAATTGGAGCACACTGACAAACTCTGATCAAAGTGTAATTTAAATATTTGACCCGATTCTCTTGGATGAGAGAATGTCTGCATCTACGCTATTTTAATTACAATAGCATACAATAGCAGTCCAATGATTATTTAATGATTATTTAATTCATTTTGACAGTCGTACCCAAATGTGTGTAATTCATCTAGTATTTCCTTATTTAAGTGTTCTGTTCAATCTGAAAATTCATAAATATCTCTCCAGTTGAGTCATGTAATCACACGGTAATCCTTTGCTCCATTGGAATTATATGGCTTTATGTTCTCTGAACTGGGTCACTTTATTAGTCACCAAATGTACCTGAATGAGGAAATCCATAAACTGTAACACATATTTTCACCACAAGAGGCAGAAACTCCTGTCATAGTTACTGATTATGATTATACAGCTCCCATTACACATTTATATGAAAGTGACTACTCAGTATCTTGGTCTATATAATTATAATCTATTAAGTTACTTAAAAGAATATGGAGGGGAGGATAATCATACTAGCTCTAACTGCCATGTGATGTGTGGTACTATTAATGCATCATAGTATTGATAGCTCAGATCAACTAAATGGAGGGTGAAATCTGGAAACAAAAATGAAGCATTAAGAGAAGAAAAGAGGAAGCTGGACAGCATGGAAGCATGTGCACCAAGTATAAAAGTAGTACAGAATGGGATAAACATTCTGGTGCTTCTTTAAATGTCCATTTCAGGATGCCTAGGAAGTTTTTGGTATTATACAGTCTAATTTTTTAGTTACAGGAATTTCAAAAGTATTCTGCATTTCTTAGCTATTAGTAAGCAAATATTATTATTTTATTCAGACAATCTATGTATAAATATGTATTCAGTGTATCAAGAAAGTCCAAACTCGTAGGTCAAATTCACCACCAATTTAATATTAGGGATTGGGGGAAACAAGGGGAAGAGAATTGTGAATAAAAGTTGACCTTTATTTTAAATCATGAATTAAAATAATACATTTTAAATGAAATTACCAAACATCATAAAGCGGTATATTGGACCAAAGTGTGTGAGTTATTATTTTATATTATTTTAAAAGCACCGCTATGATCCACTAATTCCACTAAGTGATTCGGTCTCAGAGTTATGATGTAGATGGAATACCAGCCACTGACCCTATAATTAAGACAAAAAGAAAACCTCAAGGACCAGGTACACAATAGTAAATACTGTATATATATATATATATATATATATATATATATATATCATATGGCTGTAACACAATGTTTACCCAGAGTGGCATGCCATCACCGCCACATGTGTGCCAGTGGACAATACATAGGACATATCGGTAAAAGAACTGAAGAACAAAGAAAAACACAGAATATAACAGTTCAGTATTATAAGGTAGGGGTGGGGGAAAATATACCAGAAAAAGGACACACCACAAGGGACAAAAAAGATGATTGCAATATGTATCACTAAAACCAGTACAATTGGTGTTGCACAAAGTAAATAAAAAATTAATTAAAGAATAATAAAGTGTCTGCGTGCTAGATAACCATTAGTGATATAAATGTGGAAAAAGTGCATGTGCAAGAGGGTTTGTAAGAAGTTGAATGACCACAGCTATCAATGGTATTTGTTAAGTAACAAAGTACAGATAGTAGCTAGCTCTGTGAAAGTAAATAAGGACCTCATATGATTACCTGATGCACGTAGTGTCTGTCCCTAAGATGCGTCCACCCGACGCGCGTTTCGGCGTCTGCCTTTGTCAGGGTCTCTGAGATGCAGGTAATGAAATTCAGGGACTGGTGTGCTAATTTAAATCTTCACATGGTCTCCCGACATGAGACACGTGAATTTCCCAGGAGATTAGTGTGATTGATCAGTGCGCTGCTCAACTTATAATATACACATACAAGACGGAGGCATGACTACCCATCTGCTCTAGCTAGCAGTAGCGCAACAAGCAGAGTGGGATTAATTGCAGTGCAGACCATCCTGCAGCTAGCACCAACATGTGGATCGGGGATCAACGGCATTTAAATTAACTTACCTACAGTTTCACAGTGCTACAATTATTAATCCTTTGGTAATTCAGGAATTATTAATAACTATAAAGTGTTTTTTATATTACAAGCCCCTGAATGTAATAACATAAAGAACTACAGTACAGACCAAAAGTTTGGACACACCTTCTCATTTAAAGATTTTTCTGTATTTTCATGACTATGAAAATTGTACATTCACACTGAAGGCATCAAAACTGTGAATTAACACATGTGGAATTATATACTTAACACAAAAGTGTGTAGCAACTGAAATTATGCCTTATATTCTAGATTCTTCAAAGTAGCCACCTTTTGCTTTGAAGAGTGCTTTGCACACTCTTGGCATTCTCTTGATGAGCTTCAAGAGGTAGTCACCGGAAATGATCTTCAAACAATCTTGAAGGAGCTCCCAGAGATGCTTAGCACTTGTTGTCCCTTTTGCCTTCTGCAGTCCAGCTCACCCCAAACCATCTCGATTGGGTTCAGGTCTGGTGAATGTGGAGGCCAGGTCATCTGGCGTAGCACCCCATCACTCTCCTTCTTGGTCAAATAGCCCTTTCACAGCCTGGAGGTGTGTTTGGGGTCATTGTTCTGTTGAAAAATAAATGATGGTCCAACCAAACGCAAACTGGATGGAATAGCATGCCTCTGCAAGATCCTATGGTAGCCATGCTGGTTCAGTATGCCTTCAATTTTGAATAAATCCCCAACAGTGTCACCAGCAAAGCATCCCCACACCATCACACCTCCGCCTCCATACTTCATGGTGGGAACCAGACATGTATAGTCCATCCGTTCACCTTTTCTGCGTTACACAAAGACACGGTGGTTGGAACCAAAGATCTCAAATTTGGACTCATCAGACCAAAGCACAGATTTCCATTGGTCTAATGTCCATTCCTTGTGTTCTTTAGCCCAAACAAGTCTCTTCTGCTTGTTGCTTGTCCTTAGCAGTGGTTTCCTAGCAGCTATTTTACCATGAAGGCCTGCTGCACAAAGTCTCCTCTTAACAGTTGTTGTAGAGATGTGTCTGCTGCTAGAACTCTGTGTGGCATTGACCTGGTCTCTAATCTGAGCTGCTGTAAACCTGCGATTTCTGAGGCTGGTGACTCAGATAAACTTATCCTAAGAAGCAGAGGTGACTCTTGGTCTTCCTTTCCTGGGGTGGTCCTCATGTGAGCCAGTTTCTTTGTAGCGCTTGATGGTTTTTGCAACTGCACTTGGGGGACACTTTCAAAATTTTCCCAATTTTTCAGACTGACTGACCTTCATTTCTTAAAGTAATGATGACCACTCGTTTTTCTTTACTTAGCTGCTTTTTTCTTGCCATAATACAAATTCTAACAGTCTATTCAGTAGGACTATCAGCTGTGTATCCACCAGACTTCTGCACAACACAACTGATGGTCCCAACCCATTTATAAGGCCAGAAATCACACTTATTAAACCTGACAGGGCACATCTGTGAAGTGAAAACCATTTCCGGTGACTACCACTTGAAGCTCATCAAGAGAATGCTAAGAGTGTGCAAAGCAGTCATCAAAGCAAAAGGTGGCTACTTTGAAGAACCTAGAATATAAGACATAATTTCAGTTGTTACACACTTTTTTGTTAAGTGTATAATTCCACATGTGTTAATTCATAGTTTTGATATTTTCAGTGTGAATTTACAATTTACATAGTCATGAAAATACAGAAAAATCTTTAAATGAGAAGGTGTGTCCAAACTTTTGTTCTGTACTGTATATACTGTAAGGTGTGACAATAATGATGGTGATCTTAACATCAAGTCATTAGGTTTTCTTAGTGCCCATAAATGAAATTGAAACACAGCCCTTAATTATAGGGTCAATGGCTGGGATTCCATTTATATCATAACTCTGAGAACAAATCACTTGGGAATTAGTGGATCATAGTGGTGCTTATAAAATATTAACTCGCATACTGTGGTCCAATATACATCTTTATGATGTATGGCAATTTCATTTAAAATGTATTATTTTAATTCATGGTTTGTATTCAGTGTATGCATTCAGATTCAGTAAAGTCAGGCCATCGCTCAAAAGAAAAGACATGAAAAATCAACATTCATGTAAATCATTTAACGCTTGTCTGTGTCTGCAGTCAATTGATTTAACTGAAATCTGTCTGTTTTGCCAGAAAGTGTAACTATTCTTCATTTTCCATTGATAGATTTTGGAACGATAACTTTTTGTCATCCTGTTATTTCTTTACCAGTTTCACAGAAACCTTACGATGCTGTTGAGGATCATATTTCTTCCATTTAAAGGGCCTGTCTCATCTCACCAATTACTTTCAATATGCACAATATATAAGCCAGAGAAGAGAGCTGTGAGCAAGCAGAAACTCACCCAGATCTATTCATATACAGTATTACGGTACATTTTAATTTTTTTTCAAGAATAAATGCATGTCAAACTACATTTTCCCCCATATCAGCTGTTAATCAGGATTATTACTCCTTCAAGCACTTTTCTAAATGTATTATAAAAGGGGGAAAATGCATTAAAAACCAATTTCTGCATATGTACTTTGTCTATGCACAGTATCTACAGCATTGTTCTGTTTGTGACGGCTAACTTACCCCATTGTATAAACCTCCCACTTTGGGTTTTCAGTAATGGAAACGAGACCTAAAATTTTGTTCCAATTCATTTAGTAATTCAGTATTACTTTGTATCTTTTTATTCTCTGCTTCCTGTACTACAGGAAGGTATTGAAGGTAAATAATGAAATTCTTCCAACCTGCAGCCACCACTAGAGGGCAGCTTGTTGAATACAGAATTATAATGCAATAATATATCCATTTCCTGTAAACTTCTGACACCCTCATTCTTCTCCATGCTGCAGTCAAAATCTTATTATTTATCTCTACTGCTGTGAGATGGGAAGCAGGGTCTTTGCAGATACCTTCTATCTGCCCCTTTCCTATTTTCTACAGCTAGCACGAGCAAACGTTAGATGGAAGTAAAGCTGCCATGCATCTAACCAACAGCAAATTATGACATAGGTGGACATATCCCTTTATATTGTGTGACATCTTCACTGACGGCGCTCCTGTACTGTCAGTACTTAACCCATGATGTTAGAGACAAACTGGTGACCGTTTGGGTTACAAGCTGCCCGGTCTGTGAACAATTTGTTTCAAAGCTTAAAAGTCATTGGGAATTGTCAGGATTTGTTCATACTCTGACCTACTGCAACAAAAAATATATAATATATTATTTTTATATAATTTGTAGGAAAATATGAATTTATGTCTTAATGTTATAGGGAGTGATTTTCCAAAATCTGCCCCAGGGTAGGGAATGTTACTGCCCCTTACCCAGGGTTCCCCTCTGTTAGCCGACTGTTAGCTGTGGTAGTGATTGCAATTTAGTCATACAGTCAATTGCTGCATTCACACTTGATGCTCGATAGAAGACCAGACAAACAGTTCATCTGTGCATACATCATTGTCACCAATCTTTATCTTTATAACGATTCGCCATGTGATGACTGAGTGTTCTCTCACCAGTCGTTCTGACATTTCACCTCCATGTGGTCAATGCTCCTACCACCACAATCGCCTATTTATGCATGATTTTTCTCCACAGCTGTTGAGGGTGGGCAGAGCTTTGTTAGCACCATTGTTGTGAATGGGTTTGAGATGAGTTCTGAGCGGAGGCTCCCTCTGGTGGTTACAAGCGGTACTAGTGAGGATTGGGAATCAGGTGTTACTGATTGGTCTTATTTAAGGGAATCATTTTCCCATCAGGGTTGCCGGTGATCAATTGTTCTGGTCTGAATCCTTCTTTCCAGTTTCCCTTGTAGCCTGCTGTGTCGTGTCTGCATCTCCTGCTATCAGATAAGACAATTTCTTATTTTGTGTTTTTGCTATATTTTTGCATTTTGTCCTGCACTTCTGTGGGGGCCTTCTGGGTCCCCTCCGGGGGCTTTTGCCCTCTCAGTTTGGTCCAGCCACTGTGTTTTGTACTTTTGCTTTTTGCAGTTTTTTCAGTGTCTGCTGTTTTTGTTACACCAGAGAACTAATTTAGGTGGTAGAGGTCGTGTGATCTCAGGTGATTTTGAAATTAGTAGAGTTGGTGTTTTTCAGGGTTTTCTGGGATTGCAGTAAGTACCCTTCCTGTCCTTTTCTATTTAGATAGTTTGGGCCCCAGCGTTTGCTCATACTATTTTCTTTCTGTGTCAGTATTTCCTCTTGTCTAACCGCCATTACATGTTTGGGGGCTTTCTATTATCTTTGGGGTTCTGCTCCGGGGCAGATAGCTTTCCTATTTCTATCTTTAGGTGTAGTTAGTTTCTCAGGCTGTGACGAGGCGTCTAGGACCATCGTAGGAACGCTCCACGGCTGCCTCTAGTTGCGGTGGTTAGTCAGGGTACTGCAATCTCATAGATTCCAACTGCTCTGGTGTATTTCCTTTGTTACCTGCACTCCTCAGCTACCGTAACATAACAGTATCACCGGCCCATAAAAATTGTATGGTACTCACAGAAGGGAAAAAATATTTTGAAGGAAGAAAAGTTGTCAGAGATATTTTTCTGTTTGTTGCATTTTTTTTTTTTTTTTCCCTCTGTATCTCTGGGTGCTGGGGAGGATCTTTTCTCCAATGGAGTTTGCACAGTTGTCTGGCCGTGTGGATCAGCTTGCCACTGAGGTTCGGAGTATTGCTGCATATCTTGCTAGGTTGCCTGTTGTGGAACCTAGGATCCCCATGCCAGATTTGTTTTCAGGGGATCGAGCTAAGTTTCAGAATTTCAAAAATAATTGTAAATTGTTTCTTGCCTTAAAATCTAAGTCCTCAGGAAACGCAGCGCAGCAGGTTCAAATTATCATCTCTCTCCTGCGCGGCGATCCTCAGGATTGGGCTTTTTCCCTCACACCTGGGGATCCTGTTTTGAGTGATGTTGATGCATTTTTTCAGGCTTTGGGGTTATTGTACAATGAGCCTAATGTCACTGATCAAGCTGAAAAAGCCTTGTTGGCATTAAATCAGGGGCTTGATGACGCTGAGTTATACTGTCAGAGATTCCGTAGGTGGGCAGTCCTGACCAAATGGAATGACGACGCTTTGGCGGCCCTTTTCCGGAAGGGTCTGTCGGATAATGTAAAGGATGTTATGGTGGGATTCCCTGTCCCCTCTGGTCTCAATGATTCTATGTCATTAGCGATTCAAATTGACAGACGTTTGCGTGAGCGGAGAAGTATGCGTGGAGTGGTGTTGCCTTGTGAGCCAGCTGCTGAGCCCATGCAGTGTGATGGAGTGGTGTCTGGGGCACAGCGTCATGAGTTTCGAAAGCGCAATGGGTTATGTTTCTACTGTGGTGATGCCTCTCATGCTATTTCAGTCTGCCCTAAGCGGGGAAGACGTTTTGCACGCTCAGTTGTCTTGGGTAGTGTTCAGACTAAGTTTTTATTAACTGTCACTCTGATATGCTCTCTGTCCTCATTTTCTGCTCAGGCTTTCGTTGATTCTGGAGCAGCTATTAACCTGATGGATTATGATTTTGCTAAACGTTGTGGATTTCCCTTGATACCCTACAGAAGTCTATTCCCCTACTGGGGATCGATTCTACCCCTTTGGCTGAGAATAAACCCCAGTTTTCTACTCAGGTGATAATGAGGGTTGAACCTGATCACCAGGAGTGCTGCAAATTTTTGGTTCTATATAATCTGCATGACATTATCGTGCTGGGTTTCCCTTGGTTACAGTCTCTTAATCCTGTTTCTTTTCGTTTGCTTCTTCCAGGGACATTTAAGATCCATAACGTGTTCCACAAGTCCTTGTTGAAGAGGTTTGTTGAGCCAGTGGTTCCTGCTGCTGTGCCTCCTGACCCTGTTTTGGTTGAGGGCAATCTGGAGTATGTGGTTGGAAAATATTGGATTCTCGTTTTTCTAGACGAAGACTCCAGTATTTGGTTAAATGGAGGGTTATGGTCAGGAGGTAATTCTTGGTGTTTGCTTCGGACATCCATGCTAGGAGACTTATCCGTGCGAATCATAGAACTCATCCTGACCGACCTGGTTGCTCAAATGAGGGTTCGGTGACCCTCCTCAAGGGGGGGTACTGTTGTGAATGGGTTTGAGATGAGTTCTGAGCGGAGGCTCCCTCTGGTGGTTACAAGCGGTACTAGTGAGGATTGGGAATCAGGTGTTACTGATTGGTCTTATTTAAGGGAATCATTTTCCATCAGGGTTGCGGTGATCAATTGTTCTGGTCTGAATCCTTCTTTCCAGTTTCCCTGTAGCCTGCTGTGTCGTGTCTGCATCTCCTGCTATCAGATAAGACAATTTCTTATTTTGTGTTTTTGCTATATTTTTGCATTTTGTCCTGCACTTCTGTGGGGGCCTTCTGGTCCCCTCCGGGGCTTTTGCCCTCTCAGTTTGGTCCAGCCACTGTGTTTTGTACTTTTGCTTTTTGCAGTTTTTCAGTGTCTGCTGTTTTTGTTACCAGAGAACTAATTTAGGTGGTAGAGGTGTGATCAGTGATTTGAAATTAGTAGAGTTGGTGTTTTTCAGGTTTTCTGGGATTGCAGTAAGTACCTTCTGTCCTTTTCTATTTAGATAGTTTGGCCCAGCGTTTGCTCATACTATTTTCTTCTGTGTCAGTATTCCTCTTGTCAACCGCCATTACATGTTTGGGGCTTTCTATTATCTTGGGGTTCTGCTCCGGGCAGATAGCTTTCCTATTTCTATCTTTAGGTGTATTTAGTTTCTCAGGCTGTGACGAGGCGTCTAGGACCATCGTAGGAACGCTCCACGGCTGCCTCTAGTTGCGGTGGTTAGTCAGGGTACTGCAATCTCATAGATTCCAACTGCTCTGGTGTATTTCCTTTTTTACCTGCACTCCTCAGCTACCGTAACATAACACACCATAGCATAATCGCGTCATCCGCTTGGACCCTTCTCTGTTCATGTAAAGAGGCCCTTAGATTAATTAAACAGCAGTTATAGTACAAATCTCTTGTTTCCACATTTGTTGTCCATAAACTGTATTTAATATCGAATTTTAGACTCAATTCCTTTTTTCACACTACTATAGGCACAACCCATAGATGAGCAGCTTTTTTCTATACCCCTTTACTTGCCTAGAAAAAGGAAAATTCTTAAAGTATACTTTTTCTTAGTCATGCAAGGAAATTTGATGTTTCTTTACTAAGAGGAACATAAAAAGCACGACCAGCTAATACGCTATACAAACAGAAATCCGCACTAGGGGTTAATCCAAGGCAATGCATTAAATAAAATATATACTTGCACAGCAAGGCTGCTGGAGACAGCAGCTGCAGGCAGGAAAAAATATACCGGTAACATTTGCACTCTGACATTGTAATAACATATGGCCATGCGCTATTGATTTTATGCCATACACCTAATAATACACACCAATTCAACAGACCTCAGGAAAAATTTGGAATCATTTGTAATAAAGTAGCGTTCCTCAATTACAAGTAACATTTAGTTTTTGCTGACAATCCAAGCTTTATGAGCATGGTTGATATGATTAATGAATTGACTTAATTACAGAATAACACCTTAGGAATATGACTGATGATCTGTAATTATATAGGGTCTATTGTTTCATCTAGGTTTATTATATCCAGTAGTAAGCGAGATCATAATGGGCAAAGGTATTTGTGATCTTGGAAGTGTGGACATCCCTGACTGCTGGACCGATGCTTTACAGTCCTACATACATTGCGGAATCAGAAATGTTGATCAAGCAGCATGTCTGACCAAGACCTCAGTAAGCAGCTAACAGCCTTAGATGTGGTTTATAATGTACATAGACTTGAGGATTCTCCATTATAGGGCGATGTGTGTGAAGGCTACAGTTGGTAATCACAAAATCTGCACTCTAGTTTGATTTAAAGGGAACCTGTCACCAGTTTTTTAGTGTCTGAACAAATTACCACCACCTTCCTTAGCGCCTGTACTGCCTTCTGCAAGCTTGTATATTGACTCCCCTGTACACCCCCAAAAATACCTTTTGAATTGCTGCTGTGATGTATGTAAATTTGGATTGTCCAGCCTGATTATTGCAACTTCTGTCCCTCCTCTGCTGCTAATCAACAGCCTATGGCTTTGTTTTATGTGGATGACGCTTCTTGTGTCTTCCACATAGCCCAACGTTATCTCACGCCTGTGCAGGAGCATTGCCGGCTCATGCAGACACACTTTACTCTGCCCTGAGAGGCTTACAATGAAACTATGTCTAGGTTGTAATATTGTCTTCCTTTCAGGAAGCTACAGGGACAGTAAGGGGTTAAAGTGGACCTTTCACCAATTCACTCTTCAGTGAGAATAGACTGTGTGCTTAACGTGGGGGCATGTTTTTCTGCCCAGGGATAGCTCTCTGGTTATGCCCACTTGCCCTTGAGAAAAAATAACTGTTTAAAGTCCAAATACTGTGATTGCTAGTATTTCCGAAATGGCAAGAAAAAAATAAAAAAGAATGTTTTATTATGTTCTGCATCACCTACTACTGTGTGTTGTCAGTTCAACCTGAAAAATTTGATAAAAGGTCTACTTTAAGTTAAGTTCTATATAAGATATGCTGTGCCCTATACTGAACTACAGTAAGTAAAATGCATTGAATTCATGTCTGAAGATATCACGTGATAAGAGCTACGATACATTTTAAATCTAATGATGACAATCGTTTGCTGCATAATACATAAACTGATTAGTTTATTATGATATCTTGATACTTAACATTTTGAAAATGTCAGCGGTTTCTCACTGATATTGGAATAAGAAGAAGTACTATGGTTGGCATTCTACAGTATTTACAGTCCCGATCTAATGCATATGACTTGCCCATTTTTTCTGTTGACCTTTTAGGGTTTGCTAGTTATACAGCCATTTCAATCGAGCTGGTTTTATATTTCCTCCATAGACTTCAATGTTTGCACTGCAATATCACATGACAAGGAAACAGAGAGAACTCACACAGTTTTATTATCTGTGTTACTCGTACCTTATAGAAAAATGCCTTTGGAATGTAGACTCTGTAGCTTAATGGGGGTTTGAAGTTTTTAGAAAAGTCTTTTTTTGTTTTGCTCTCTTTGGGACTTTTTTTCTTAACAAAATATAGCAATCCTATAGAAACCTTGAGGAGACCATCTACTTTTCATGATTCAATATCTAGTGAAGTCTAAATTAAAAAATGATGTAAAACACTGATATCAAAGTAAAGGTAGCACTTAATTACCACTATAGCTGTGCTAGGGCATTAGCCATGTGTTATTATGGATGGATAGTATGTAAGAGGATTAAATCCCTTACAGGAATATATAATAAAAAAATATATTCCTGATGCCTTGATAATACTTCCATCTTCTGTGCAATATTAAGGAAACCCTGAAAACAATTCATGCTGTTGACAGTGAGGACTGGCATTTGGGAAACACTGCTCTAATGTAATGTACAAGGAATCCACAGCTCCTCAGAAGAAGTACATGGTAGATAGATAACGCATGCACCAGAAAGCAGACAGCCAGAAACAACCTGTCAGTTGAAAAACATAACTTGATACCTGCGCTCAACTGCTGCACGTTCTAAGTCAGAAAAATAGACCCAGAGATTGATAATTGACTCTGTAGCAAGCTGTTATGGACCAAGCCTTGGTGATGACCTGTTGGCAACATTGGAAGTGGGAAATGCCCTAACCTATATGATAGGGTGTGATGTCATGAAGTGACTTGCATTGATTGACCGGCCTCACCGGAGGCCAACTGTGGTGATATGCCCTGATGTAATGATTGGAATATTGGCCTGTAAAACTAAGTAGTGCTGTGTCCTGCACTAACAGTGACCCTAACAGTATGAAAGTTGTGGCCTGGCTGGTAAATCTTCTATAGTTTAAGACAATCTTGAAAACTGCACTGCACATAGATAGAACTGCTGGAAGCCATATGTCTTTGGTTTCGCTAGTGCCTTGCACCTTTGAGTGAGTGTTACAGACTGTAACTAGAACTGTATTTTCTATACAGAAATTGACCTTTTGTGCAGATTTTTTTTTATCAGCTGCATGTCACTTTATGTGGTGGAAAAGTGCACTTTACTGTATATCTTTATTGTTGAATTCAATGGCGAAGTCAAAATTTACAATTAAGTTTGTAAAAAAAAGCTTGAAAAGTTAAAAATATAAAAAAGAAACCAGATATTCACCTCTGCTGCCAATTTCTCTGTTACTAGCAGTGTTTCCATGTCAGGCTCAGTGGATTCCAGACTCCTGTAGTAATGTTTCCTTCCATGTTACTGCTACATCACAGACTGTAGTGACCACATACATGCATGGAACTAAACTTAACCAAAACTGGCATAAAAAACCTCCTAGTAGCAAAGAAATCATCAGCTGAATTGTGTAGTATCTGCCCTTAGCAAATCCAAAACATGGACATACCGTACCATAACTCCTAATCTTGCCACTTCTCTTTGAGTTCAACCCTGCATACTCTAAATCCATCAATATTTCATACTCAAATTGGGGTCATGTGTGGACATTTTTTCCTCACAGATTCTGAGAGTCCATGAATACATATATTATTATGGAGGCATTCCCACTTAGAAGCATTGGTTTCACAGAAAACAAGATGCCTCATGGGTCACCATATGGTCCCCAGCAAAGTGCATTTGAATAACTAATAGAGACTTGGGCCTTGATTAGTGATGAGCGAACATACTCGCCATTACTCGTTACTCGCACGAGTATCACGGTACTCGATGTACTCGGCGAGCATCGAACATTTCCGGGATTACTCGGTGGGAACTCGGGTCTCCACCCAGCTTTTTTGGCGGACTTTACAGACCCAATCACGATGCAGGGATTGTCTGCCAGGCAATGGAACGCCGCAGCCATCTTTGCTGTGGTCTTGCAGTGATTGGCTGGCCGCACAGCATCATCAGGGGTATAAGAGACTGGACATCACCCTGCTTGGCGCATTCAGCTTCGGATTTAGATAGTGTAGGGAGAGATGCTGCCGAGATAGGGTCAGAATTGGGGATTTATTAGTCAGTGTGGTGTCTACCATCGTAAACTACTCAAATCCAGATAAACCAACGTTCCTTTTAATTCTGGAGTATATAGGTTCCAGTGTTAGGTGGGCAAGGTAGTGTACGTTGCTCTACACACATCAGTGCAAGGTCTGCAGGCACTGTATGTGTGTATATAGATCATTGCATACATCAAGAGAGTCCATTCCCTTCCTGTGCTCTGGTGCCGCTGCTGCTATCTGTTGGATATATTGGCCGTATATACCTAGCCCTAGGTGTAATTGACTTTGAAAAATTTTATGACCAGGGCTAACGGATCTTTTTATATTGCAAAGCAATCTAGAGCACTTTTTTTTCCTCCATTTGCTTTTTGACAGTGCACAATACAGCCAGATCCTTTTCTTTGCACAGCGTGAAAAACCAGCAATTTTAAAGGGGTGCCAAACATCCCTTTTGAGTCAGCAGAGAAATATTTTATTTTTATGTGGTACGGTTGAGTAGATTTTATTTTGAGTGTCTTACACAATTTCTTGTCACTATTTTGCTGAACACCCCCAAAAATACATACAGGCCACATATTTTACAGTATGGTATATCTGTGACACACCTCATCCATCCATCTGCTAAAAATGTTGGTCTTTTAAGCCCTAAATTCAATTTTTTTGCTCTCTGGCACTGTACTTATATACTGTACAGCACTATTTAGCCTAAAAAATAAAAAAAATTACAGGCCACACATTTGTTGTAGTGGTGTCTCCATGCCAGCTCTTATCTGTGCGTGTTCAAAGTTTGGCCAGTTTAAGGAAGTTTTCTTTTTTTGTCCTGGGTGTCACAGTACTTACATGCAGCACTATGTTGCATTATTTTAAAAAACAGGCCACATTTCACAGTGGGGTCTATCTCTGACACGCCTCATACATCCGTGTGCCAAAAATTGAGGCATTTTAGGCCTAAATTTCCTTTTTTGGGCAGTCTGTCACTCTTGTTATATCCAGCACTCTTTTGCATCCACCAAAAAAAACCAAAAACATATTTTACAGTGTGGTATTTCTGTGACATGCCTCATACGTCCGTGTGATAAAAATTTGCGGATTTTAAGCCGGTGCTCCAGTGTTTTCCTGTCTGTGACTCAAGTTATATACATCACTATGTTGCATTATTTTAAAAAACAGGCCACATTTTACAGTGGGGACCATCTCTGACACTCCTCATATATCCGTGTATCAAAAATTGAAGCATTTTAGTCCTAAATTCCCTTTTTTTGCAGTCGGTCACTCTCGTTATATCCAGCACTCTTTTTTATAAAAAAATTTTTTTACAGTGGGGTAAGTCGGTAAAAAGATTTCTGTTTTAAGTTGTTATGGCAGCTTCATGACTGTGTTAAATGCTCCAACTACTACCACCATCATCATCTTCAGCCTAGAGGCAGTCACTGTGCAGATAAATAGTCTGAGGAGCAGAGGGTGAACACTTAGGCGGTGTTGCACTCTGTATTGTACTCTGTCTCTGTATTACGAAGGCTAAATCTTCTTGATAAAATCATGCCTGGAAGAGCCATAGCAAGATAACGTTGAAGATCACGGGAACAGGACTCGCAACTACTGAAGCCTGGTGTTCCTGGGCAGGATTCTGACAAGCCCTCACCTACTAATATTGAACTGGTTGGACGTTGACGTTTAAAAGGAACCCATGCATTTTCTATAACTGAAGCTAGAGATTTTGACATTTCGGATGCATTTCCAGAGATGTCAGTTGGAGAGCGTGGTGTCGGAGATGTGACTTCTACACCACCACACGAGCTGTCGCCTCTCCACCACCCCAGGTGCTGCACCCAACACCTTCTGTCTCTTTCCCATTCTCCCAAAGAATGAAAGTTGGCAAAGACAAGTTCCTCTCCCCTCTGTAACAGTCTGTCATTGTAATTTTTTGGGGTAAATGATATCTATTACTATGTATGTAACCCTTTGTCATGTACAGCACCATGGAATTAATGGTGCTACATAAATAACTAAATAATAATAATAATAATACCATATGGGTGTTTCCACTAGACAATCCATCAAACATATTATTGAAGGAATTTTTTTTCTGACAACTCTGTTCAGCTGTGCACAAACTATGTCAACTTGGTAGCTATACCCCAGTGGGTGCTGGCACAGTGTCATGTTGACTACAGTCCCCAGATGTTATGTAGGTCCCTAATCTCACCTCTACTTCAGCAGCATGATGAATTAATAGGAAAAGCATGTGGTATTGGTGTAGCTGTTGTTTTCTTGACAAAGAAACTCAATAACATCAATTATGTGGTTAGCCGCACACGGAATGGAGAAATAGTAAAGATGACAAGTAAGATTGACAAGTAGTTTCACATTTGAGGTAAAACACACTTCAACAAGTTGATTTAACTCTTACAACATTATATTCCAAAGCTTTGAAGAAAAAGATTAATATATTGCGAACCAAATAAGTATGAAACATTAATCACACAAATGATGTAACCTAATTCTAAACATACACAAGCTATCAGTGGGGAAATTAATTTCCACCAACAATTTTAAGTATGAGACTAGTGTCATTTTGTGGAATGATGTGAGACACAAAGTCCTTCAAATTGAAACTGTTCTGGATGTACTGTACAATTTTCTCTAGAAAATTGGAAGTATGTGCCTTCTATGCTGCTTGCATTAAAGAAGTGATTTGCCAGATATGTACAGAGTCATGATAACCGGGCTTCGGGTACCTGTGCTGCGCCGTGTCCAGAACTGTTTTGGCTGCATCCCCTGTTTCCCGGCGGAAGGAATAGGGTAACTGATAGGGCCCATTACACAGTAAGAGGGGTCGTGTTTAGTCAGGGAACCTGGCCAGAAGCTGAGGGAAAAAAAATGCAAAGCAGGAGTGAGCACCCGAAGCACCAACACTGCGGCAAAATGCAGCAGACAGACCCGGTGACCTAAAGGCATGGGGTCAGCTTAAGAGAAAGCGGGCAAGACATCAAAGATTTTTGGCGTGGATAAGCAGTGCATAGGAGGTTGAGTAGCGTACTCTGTCCTTAGAGCAGTAGCACTGCAAAGGAAAGTTCCCATTGTCTCCCACCACTAAAAGCGGTATTGCTATTTAACCAAGGTGCCGTTAACCAATAATTAGAAGGCACAGAGGAATGACAGAGGATGTTGGTACGGTCAGCAAGGTACTCCCTCAGCATTTTCAAAAACTTTCACTCCATGTAAGAGTCCCCTGCGCCTCAGGGACAGGGCGATGGGAGGGTCTGAGAAAACTCTCCCCAAACTTTGCTTTTGCTGGCTTGGAGTTGTGTCTCTTTTAGCTGTACTCCTTGCTTGGCCAACAAACTTTGACCTCTGCCGCCTGCGTTTTCAGATGTGAATTTTTTTTAATAATTCCACAAGAAGGGCCCTCTGTTCCTCTAACATTTTAGTACACCTGTCTGCCTCTGGAATAAGAGATGTAAAGTTCTCCTAGTAGCATGGATCTAGAAGTGTCACCAATCAGTATTGCCCATCACCCAAAATTTTGATAACACAAGGGTGACGGGAAAGGCAGTGTAACAAAAGCTCAGCCATGCGTGCAAGACTGCTAACAGTACTTCTGTGTCCTCACCAAGAGAATGACTGACCATTCTCTACTCCTCCTCTTTGTCCTTAGGCCTCAACACTTAATACTAACCTCAGTAATATCATTGTACAAACATCATTGTAAATACCTTCTTGTAAATACACCCCTGAATTTTTTATCACCCCCACCTCATTTTAGATTGTAAGTTGTCACGAGCAGGTTTTGTTTGGGTTTAATTATTGTTATTGTTGTTACTTACGATTGTAAGCTGTCACCAGCAGGGTAGTTTTCTTTTGGTTTAATTAATGGATTATTGTTATCGTTGTTACGTAGGACTGTTGTGTTTTGAAACTGTTAAACTGTAAATATGTTTTCGCTCTATAATAACTCTCAATCTTCAAATTAGAACACAGATAAGCAGGATGGAGACGTTAATTATAGTGTCATTGACGCTCACCGTCTTTGTGGATTCGTCAAAGTTTTGGAGGATGTTACATATGTCAGACATCCATGTCCACTCCTCAGATGTTATGTGTGAAGGCAGAACTGAATACCGATGCTGGTGGACTATTCACCAACTGCCCTTTTCAAAAAACATTGACCAATTTGGTTAAGCGCATGAGCCAGGCCTGGCATGTGTGTGAGATTGACTCGCCACAGAGCAGCCACCAGGTTCCAGCCATTGTTACACACAACCATGCCTGGCTGTGGGTTCAGCCATCTCAGCCACCGATCTGCCTGCTCTTTCAGAGCTGTCCACAACTCCAGCATTTTGGGGTTTGTCACATAAGCATATTAGCTTCAGCACAGCCTGTTCCCGCTTTCATTTGGCAGTGCTGCAGTGCTTCCAGATTGTGACTGATATGCTACCTTTTGTAGCTAGAGGCATAAGAGGAGTCGAAGGAGGAGGAGGTACAGGTGCTGGAGACTGTGGGGACAACCCAGATTGACGTAGGGCCTGCAATAATCAGGGTTTGGGAGGACGTGAACCACACCAAGGTCGGAGTGGGTCCCGGCTTCCACTATGTTAACCCAGTGTGCCCTCAGTGAGATGTACTGTCCCTGACCACAAGCACTTGTCCATGTGTTTGTGGTTAGGTTGACTTTCCAAGTAACAGCATTGTGGAGGGCATGGTTAGTGTTGTGGGACATGTGCCTGTGTAATACCGGGATGGCACACCGGGACAAATATTCCTGCATGTTCGTGCCCTCGGGGTGATACTCGACTCTGCCCTCTCTTTCAAGGAAAGATCCAAGCCTTAGGCTCCTCCTGCCCATTACAACTCAAAAACATTTCCTTGATCCGTACATTCCAAGAAAATTCAAAAATGTTTGTGCACGCCCTCATGATCTCCCGCCTCGACTATTTCAACATTATACTCTCTAGCCTCCCCTCTAGCACTCTTGCACCACTCAAATCTATCCAAAACTCTGCTGCCAGAGTAATCCAACTGTGTCTCCGTTATTCCCTAGCCTCTCCTCTCTGCCATGCCCTTCACTGCCTTCCCATTGTCCATAGGCTAGAGTTCAAAATCCTAAATATGACATACAAAGCCTTCCACAACCTGTCTCCTCCATGCATCTGTGACATGGTCTCCCAATGTCCGACTGGGTCATGACTACTTCTACGCAAACCCAGTGTGCCGTCAGCGAGATGTACCGTCCCTGCCCACAAGCACTTGTCCACGGGTCCGTGGTTAGGTGCACTTTCACTGTAACATTGTTGATGGCCCAGGTAATGTTGTGGGACACAAGCTTACTTGTGTAATGTTGTGACGGCATACCCGGAGAAATAGTGGCAAGTTGGGACCGAATACTTTGTCACTGTTACCGCCATCAGGTTGCGAAAAGCGTCGATCTCCCACGAGCTTAAAATGCAACATTTAGAGCGCAAGCAGATGAGAAATTTGTTAATTTAGTACTGTGGCCTGTGAGCCATTGGCTGCATCTATCTGCTTACGGTCCAGTGACTGGGTTATGGACAACTGAAGGCTGCGCTGGGACAAGGACGTGTACATGCTTGATGATGGTGCTATTTGACTGTGGTCAACGGCACGTGCAGGGCAGGAGGAATCTTCACATGCACCATGGACAGGGGATTGGCTTGCACACACAACTGCAGAAGAAGCAGTGGGATACACCCGCAGACACTGTTCATAGAGCCTGGTGTTCAGTCAACAAAGTCGGGTGCTTTTCGGCCATGTGCCTGATCATGCCGGTGGTGGTAAGTCTGGTAGTTTTACTACCCTGCTGATGCGGCCATGGCCGGTGTTGCAAATGTCCTTTTTGGGGGTATCGGCAGAGTCTTTAAAAACCAACAAGACTGGTAGGAGGACATTCATTGTCTCCCTCTAGAACACCACCTCCTCACCTCGACACCTGTCTTTCGGTGTTCCCAAGGCTCTATTCTAGGACCCGTACTCTTCTTCATCTACACCTTCGGCCTGGGACAGCTGATGTAATGGCACGGTTTGCAATATCATCACTACACCGATGACATGCAGATCTTCCTATCTGTACCTGACATCACCTCCTTATTGACCAAAATCACACGTCTTCCTGTTATATCATCCATCTTTTCTGCTCACTTTCAAAAAGTGGACATGGACAAATCAGAATACATCGCCTTTCAAGCATCTCACGCTGAGTATGCCTGAGAGCTGTGTATGCCTCATTCAGTACCACTTTAGTAAGAGGTAAACTTTGCCCTGAAGAAAATTATTTTCCAGACATTCACTGCCTTTTTTGCACATTTTTTGCAGCTGTGATATTCATCTGATTGGTTTGGATGTGGTAGATTTCTAAGTCGTCATCAATACCATCATCGTCCATATGCTGTAAAGAGGAAATCAGGTGTTTCTAAGGGTCGTGGTTATGTACGCTTTGTGCTATTCCTTTAACAGTGTTCGTTACACTAGGACAATTAATTTTAGACTGGAACATTAGGATATTATTGGTAATATGTATGGGTGAAGATGAAGAAGCTTGTGCCACGGATGTCTTTATAGTTACGGATGGTGCACTCCTCTTTAAACTTAGTTTTTTCACGAGCATCCATTGGTTTGTTTGGTTTTCCTCCAACACTGATCTGCTTTCTCTAATTCAGCATCTCACGAACATGTTGCACTTTGCCCTTTATTCAGACATGTGCGTCTTTGGCAACATATTTTGGACGGGCATTTCTTAGGCCGAGTCTCACATGCGCATCTGTTACACCGATCTTCAAATGGGCATGAAACCGATTCTGGTAATTGATGGTGGCTAAACGACGAATCATTGTTGGCTGTATCCTGAATCTCATACCTCCCATATCCACTGCTGTTATTAATCATGTACTTTCCCATTCCTGTCATCACCATGCCCCTTTTCCAGATCACTTCATCCAACGATTCATCCGCCATATTGTTACTAAAAACATGCACCTTCCCAGCAGAAACTGTGTAGGAATCCATGTTACAGTTTTTCAAGGTGTTTATGATGCCCCTAAAAATAATGTACACACTACGTTGATATCTACCCCAGTGGGAAATGTTTGCCAGGCCATACACTTACTGTATGGGCATTCCAAGTCTAGGAGACCCGCTCCTTTTAATTGGGCATAGTTTTAAATCAGGCCTTCCTCCATTTCTCATCATCCGTCTCCACTAGATCACCAGCGTTAACGTGTTCCATGCTGCTACAGCCAGTGTCTAAATCCTAACAAGGGTGTGTGGTTATGCTGTGAGGAAAATACTTGTTCTGAAAACGGTTGAGGTGTACCCCACAGGGGAAATGTTTGCCAGCCCATACATTAAATGTATGGGCATTCCAAGTCTAGGAGACCCGCTTCTTTAAATTGGGCCTATTTTTAATCAGGCCTTCCTCCAAGTCTCATCATCCACCGCCACTAGATCAAAAGGGTTTACATGTTCCGTGCAGCTACAGCCAGTGTCGAATTATTAACAAGGGTGGGTGGTTATGATGTGTGTAAAATACTTGTTCTGAAAATGGTTGAGGTGTACCCCACAGGGGAAAATGTTTGACAGCCCATACACTAAGTGTATGGGCAATCCAAGTCTAGGAGACCAGCTCCTTTAAATTGGGCATAGTTTTTAATCAGGCCTTCCTCCACGTCTCATCATTTGCCGCCACTAGATCACCAGCTTTAACGTGTTCCATGCTGCTACAGCCAATGTTGAATTATTAACAAGGGTGGGTGGTTTTGATGGGCATAAAATACTTGTTATGGAATAGGTTAAGGTGTACCCCACAGCGGAAATGTTTGCCAGCTCAATACACTTAGTGTATGGGCATTACAAGTCTAAGAAACCCGCTCCTTTTTAATGGGACATTTTTTGTTAAGAGGCCCTCCTGCATGTATCTTCCAAGGGGGATTGGTGTTATTGGGGTGCATATGACTTGGTAGCAGGGCAGGCCTTGCAGTCAATGCATAAGAAAACAATGGGAGTACAAAATGAATAATGTGAAGTGGATTTTCCTGTGCCCATCCAGTACCTGGGTTCAAAGGCAAATTGGGGTGCAGATGACTTGGCAGCAGGGCAGGCCTTGCAGTCAATGCATAAGAAAACAGAATGGGAGTCCAAAATGAATAATGTGAAGTGGATTTTCCTGTGCCCATCCAGTATGTGGGTTCAAAGGCTTATTGGTGTGCATATGACTTGGTAGCAGGGCAGGCCTTGCAGTCAATGCATAAGAAAACAGAATAAGAGTACAAAATGACTAATGTGAAGTGGATGAAGTGGCCATCCAGTACGTGGCTTGAAAACCTTATTGGGGTGCATGTTTCTTTGGGGAAAGCCAGGCCTTGCATTCAATGCAACATTTTTTCTGGAAGCCCTCCTGTACCTCTCGTGAAAGGGGTATTGTGGTGCGTCGGAATTCTTGGCAGCCCATCCACTCACTGCATAGTAAATAACAGTTTAGGAGACCCACTGTTTAATAATGGCCCTTTAAGAAGATTAATGCCATCTGATGCCCCGGTAAAAATAGGCTCTGTGACTTTGAGTCCCTCATTCATAAATGAAACAAGATGTGTCTGCTTATGTGTCACACACCACAGGGAGAGCTAGGGTTGTTAAATGTTACAATGATATTTCCAAGTAAATGAATTTGTATTGGTTGAAAGCAATGTTAAAGTTGAAAAACGCTTCAAAAATGCTGCGTCTGAACATAGCCCAATTGGGAGAGGAACATTTTGGTCTGGGGTTAATTATTTTGCCTTATATACAAGTCATTAACCTGGAAAGGATGTACCTTTACATATTTCCCAGAAAAATCCATTTTGGTTTCGTTTTGGTATGTTTTTTGGTGCACCGGTATAAATGGCATGAAACTCTGACAACATTGTTTAACCCCTTAACGACTGCTGATACGCCTTTTAACGGCGGTCATTAAGGGTACTTAAACCACAGCGCCGTTAATAAACGGTGCTGTGGAAAAAGTGTATAGCGCCCCCCACAGTCGCATTTTCTACGGGGTCTCGGCTACCGGTATAGCGCGATGTAAGGCAGTCCGTTAACGCTGCCATTCACCCCCATTTGAGGGAGCATCGCGACGCATGCCGTAAAGCGGCATGCGTTTGCGACATGCCGTCATTCAGTGACGGAGCCTCGGACGCGGCCTGCAGCGTCTGGGCTCCGTCACCGCTAGCACAGATGAATCATCTGCTGATTCCTCTGCGCTAGCAGGTATAGCATAACGCGATCGCGTTATGCTATACCGTTACCAGCCCGTCAACGCTATGTGTTGAATGGGCTGGTAAAATGCAATATGAACCTAGCCTTAGGGTTAGGGTTATAATTAGGGTTAGGGTTGGAATTAGGGTTAGGATTAGGGTTACAATTAGGGTTAGGGTTACAATTAGGGTTGGAATTAGGGTTAAGATTAGGGTTAGGGTTTGGATTAGGGTTAGGGGTGTGTTGGGGTTAGGGTTGAAGCTAGAATTGAGGGTTTCCACTATTTAGACAAATCAGGGGGTCTCCAAACACGACGTGGTGTTCAAAAAGTCAAATGGCGCTCCCTCCCTTCCGAGCCCTGCCGTGCGCCCAAACAGTGGTTTACCCCAACATATGGGGTATCAGCGTACTCAGAACAAATTGCACACCAATACTGGGGTTCTAATTTCTCCTGTTACCCTTGGGAAAATAAAAAATAGCTGGCTAAAAAAATCATTTTTGAGGAAAAAAATGATTTTTTATTTTCACGGCTCTGCGTTTATAAATTTCTGTGAAGCACTTGGGGGTTCAAAGTGCTCACCACACATCTAGATTAGCTCCTTGGGGGGTCTAGTTTCCAAAAGGTGTCACTTGCAGAGGGTTTCTACTGTTTAGGCACATCAAGGGCTCTGCAAAAACAACATGACGCCCGCAGAACATTCCATCAAAGTCTGCATTACAAAATGGTGCTCATTCCTTTCCAAGCTCTCCCATGCGCCAAAACAGTGGTTTCACCCCACATATGGGGTATCAGCGTACTCAGGAAAAATTGCACAACACATTTTGGGGTCCAATTTCTCCTGTTACCCTTGGGAAAATAAAAAAATAGCGGGCTAAAAAATCATTTTTGAGGAAAAAAATGATTTTTTATTTTCACGGCTCTACGTTATAATCTTCTGTGAAGCACTTGAGGGTTCAAAGTGCTCACCACACATCTAGATAGGTTCCTTAAGGGGCCTAGTTTCCAAAATGGTGTCATTTGTGGGGGTTTCCACTGTTAAGGCGCATCAGGGGCTCTCCAAACGCAACATGGCATCCAATCTCAATTCCAGCAAATTTTGGTTTGAAAAAGTCAAACTGCGCTCCTTCCCTTCCAAGCCCGGCCGTGCGCCCAAACTGTGGTCCTCCCCACATATGGGGTATCAGCGTACTCAGGACAAATTGGACAACAACTTTTGTGGTCTAATTTCTCCTGTTACCCTTGGGAAAATAAAAAATAGCGGGCTAAAGAATCATTTTTGAGGAAAAAAATGATTTTTTATTTTCACGGCTCTACATTATAAACTTCTGTGAAGCACTTGAGGGTTCAAAGTGCTCACCACACATCTAGATAAGTTCCTTAAGGGGCCTAGTTTCCAAAATGGTGTCAGTTATGGGGGGTTTCCACTGTTTAGGCGCATCAGGGGCTCTCCAATAGCAACATGGCACCCAATCTCAATTCTAGCCAATTTTGGTTTGAAAAAGTCAAATGGCGCTCCTTCCCTTCCAAGCCCTGCCGTGCGCCCAAACAGTGGTCCCCCCAACATATAGGGTATCATCGGAGGAAAAATTGGACAACAACTTTTGTGGTCTAATTTCTCCTGTTACCCTTGGGAAAATAAAAAATTGGGGCTAAACAATCAGGTTTGTGGAAAAAATATGATTTTTTATTTTCACGTCCGGGCGTTATAAACTTCTGTGAAGCACTTCGGGGTTCAAAGTGCTCACCACACATCTAGATAAGTTCTTTAGGGGGTCTAGTTTCCAAAATGGTGTCACTTGTGGGGGGTTTCCACTGTTTAGACACATCAGGGCCTCTACAAACGCGACATGGCATCCAGCCAATTCTGCGTTGAATAAGTCAAACGGCGCTCCTTCCCTTCCAAGCTCTGCCGTGCACCCAAACAGTGGTTTACCCCCACATATGAGGTATCAGCATGCTCAGAACAAATTGCACAAACACTTTTGGAGTCTTGTTACCCTTGGGAAAATAAAAATTGGGGTGAAAAGATCGTTTATGTGGAAAAAATATGATTTTTTATTTTCACAGCTCTACGTTATAAACTTCTGTGAAGCACTTGGAGGTTCAAAGTGCTCATCACACATCTAGATAAGTTCCTTAAGTGGTCTAGTTTCCAAAATGGGGTCACTTGTTGGGGGTTTCCACTGTTTATGCACATCAGGGGCTCTCTAAACGCGACATGGCGTCCAGCCAATTCTGCGTTGAAAAAGTCAAATGGCGCTCCTTCCTTTGCGACCTCTGCCGTGCGCCCAAAAAGTGGTTTACCCCCACATGTGGAGTATCGACGTATTCTGGAGAAATTGCACAACAAATTTTGTGGTTAATTTTTTCTTTTAACATTTGTGAAAATAAAAAAAACTGGTTTCGAAATAAAGCTTTTGCAAAAAAAGTTAAATGTTAATTTTTTCCTTCTACATTGCTTCAGTTCCTGTGAAGCACGTAAAGGGTTAATAAACTTCTTGAATGTGGTTTTGAGCACCTTAAGGGGTGCAGTTTTTACAATGGTGTCACTATGGGTATTTTCTATCATATAGACCCCTCAAAGTGACTTCAAATGTGATGTGGTCCCTAAAAAAAAAAGGTGTTGTAAAAATGAGAAATCGCTAGTCAACTTTTAACCCTTATAACTTCGTAACAAAAAAAATATTTGTTCCCAAAATTGTGCTGATGTAAAGTAGACATGTGGGAAATGTTATTTATTAAAAAATTTGTAAGACATATCTCTCTGATTTAAGGGCATAAAAATTTAAAGTTTGAAAAATTTTCAAAATTTTTGCCATATTTAAGTTTTTTCATAAATAAATGCAAGTCATATCAAAAATTTTTTTACTACTAAAGTGAAGTACAATATGTCACGAAAAACATTGTCAGAATCAGCAGGATCCGTTAAAGCTTTCCAGAGTTATAACCTCATAAAGTGACAGTGGTCAGAATTGTAAAAATTGGCCCGGTCATTAAGCTGCAAATTGGCTCTGTCACTAAGGGGTTAAAGCTGTGAACTAGGAGTCAGAAATGCTTACAGGGCGATCCCCATGATGTCCCCGTGTCATTTGAGTAGTGTTTACATCATTTTTAGACGTTTTTAGACCTTAAAAGGACCCCCGGGGGGGGGACACTAAAAATGCTAGTTTTTTTCCATAGATTTACATTGGGCTCGTTGCTCGGGTCGAATACCCGAGTATTCCTATTTGCTCGACCCCAGCAACGAGCACCCGAGCATTTTAGTGCTGGGCCATCACTAGCCTTGATCCATCATTGCTGTTTCTCCAATTCTCTGGATTAATTTGCTCTTTTTTAGTGGCTTTAAAGGTGTTATCCTGGATTTTTCCTTAGGATAGGTCATCAATGTCTGATCTGTGGGGATGTGACATCCAGCACCCCTGCCAATCAGCTGCTCCTGGTGACGGCCAGACCTGCTCAGTTATGAAACTGCACCTCACAGCTCCGTCAATAAATGAATGTCCGAGACCTAGTGCAGCACATCCACCCCCGAATGATTAGAATTGGGGGTGAATGTGCAGTACCTGGCAGTGGCAACTATACAGTTGATAGAGCGGCTTTGTATAGCTCAGTAACAGCTGATTGGAGGGATTTCTGGGTGTATCACATTAATGATCTAATGTAAGGAAAGGCCATCAATGTAAAATTCCCAGTCCCCCTTTAAAATATGCACCTTATTCTCTATATTATGTATGCAATTTTTTAAGTTGTGTTTCTTAATTACATTGGTTGTTTCATTCTTCCATGACAATTTCGCTTTTCCAGATCTTTTTCACATATTCACGTTATTTGACTTTTACCAAATCTCGTATGTTTTGGCATATCCTACTCCACTCTCTGCTTGGAATAAGGTTTTTGTCAGAGGTTTTAATTTCACACATTTTTAGACAAACCTGTGGAATTTGAAACTATTTGTGACTTTATTTGTTAAAAGGGTGAAAAATCAGTTAAATGCATACCACAAGACAATAAAAAAAGTTACTTAAAAAATTGTAAATGCTAAATTGGCGTATTTAACTTAGCATATCAAATAAAATAAGGTGGAGGTTAAATCTTGAAATAATGTGCAATCTATCATAATTCTAATCATCAAACACCATTCAGTATTCAAGACACAAGTGCCAACAAAATAAGAAAATATCTGCGCTCTCAGGAAATGTGTAAGAAAATATTTGAACGTAGTGGTATGTGTTTTATCAAAGCCAATTTTTCTACTGTATTTCTAGATACCGTGAATTAAAAAAAGGCATAAACCAAACCAACGTTAACTCGCGATATGAAGAGTATATGACTTCCAGTTTTATCTTCTATTCTTGCACCAATAGTTTTATTTGTACAGTACATGGGATTCATATGGTCCATCACTCAGAACCAGGAGTGGACCATACTACAGTACAAGCACATTACATGTATGAGGGATTTCCTTAGTAGGCACATGTGGGCAGTGTTGACAACATGATTCCTGCAAGTTACTTATTATGCTAAACCGGGATTAACCTAGTGGACAAGTGGCAAATTATTAGACTGAACTGTTTACCTGGCATGTAAAAGAATAGAAAAAAAAAGTAATTTCTTTCGAGACTGCAGAGAAAGTGCAGAGATTCTCTTCTCAAAAGATAATGATAAATGAAATTGAAAAAGAAAATATATGTCCTTTCATCTCCAAGCTGTAGATGTGGCTCAGCTGTTTGGAGCCTGCAGGTAATAACAGTTCCATGAGTTGCAAATACAAATTGTGCTGTCTACACAGACCATCTAGGGTAATCATGGGTGATATCATGTAGAAAAAAATGCAATCAGACATTTCCTAAAGAGTGCTCGTGGATGCTATTTATTGACACAGGATGCATTTGGTTACAAAGGCAAGTAATCCACTTTTGGGATTACATAGTTAAATCCTTGGAATTGAACTAATGTAACATATGCATGTTCTAATATTTTGCCAAAAAGAACCCAAATTCTAGGCAATTCTAGCTCTAGTCTTATGAAGCATCAAAAGTGCTTAATATTTGTAGTAATGCCTTCCATCCTAAAAATTCAGCTTTCATCTTTTTCCTGTATAAGATCTATTAAGATGTATTCAGTCTTAAGCATGTATGATTTCCAACGGTAGAGCAGGAAGCCTCCAGAGATGAATTTCATTATAGGTCTGGAGATCACCTACATATGATTGGATCTTTCAATGAGACATATATTCTGGCCTAACCAGTGTTCAGGGGGCTTACAGGGACAGTTTCTCATGTTCCCCAGGGAACTGTATTAAAATGAAAGAGCCCTGCTGAACATGGACCTGAAATGAGATATTAAGGTCCCAGAATTGTACATAGGTGATCAAGGTGTACCAGAATATACATGAAGGCTTATATGGCCTTGTTTTTAATCATGGCAAAATAATTATCAATGTAGAATACGCATATCACCAAGAAATCTATATCTTAGGAAAAAATCCCATATTAGCTCATGACTTTATCTTCCTCAGTACAGAATGTATCATTTGTATGATCCCTCAGGAAAATTAGTTTTTTGTGTGTTTGTTGATGAGAGACTAGACACATTATTCCAATTCTACCATTGATGACAGTCATCCTTATAACCAATCAATAACACATAGTCATAGCCGTCGATACATAAATAATACTGTGCAATTCTGAAATGAACACTTGGGAGATCCTCTGCCAGGAGAATCCCCAGAAATTATTTTCTACCTGTGATTCTACTACTTCGTACAAGCTCTTTCACTGACGCTTAACCAAGGAATCTGCTGGAATTATATTCAACAGTTGCTGACATCAAAATCTTGCCCTACTCCTTTAACAATAGACGGCGGATCCTGCTCTATATCAAGAGCTGAGCTGTTTTGTCAGACCCAGGCTGGCTCCGTTAGCTGATCAGCTGTGTCAAAGCAAATGCAATTGACAGTGAACGAAAATCTCCACTCAGCCTGGCAAAATAAAAAGCATCCTTCTCATTAAGTCTGCATTGTGCACTGTGCGTAGTACTAGACAGCAACTGGTGGCTTTACACACAAGCAATTCTCTTCTTAGATTGATTCCTACAAGACCAGTATATACATTCACCAAAATGAACGTATTCCTTAACCACGTTTCCATTAACGAACCAGCAAAACAAAAATTATTTACCTGGGTCACTTGTCAATAAAATGTAAAACATCAAGTATTGGACAATCGGACCCAAATATAGTTTATATGTCTTACTGGTGATTATATTCAAATTTAATTAAAGTGGTATTCTTATTGGATAACTGTTTTTGTCGCATCACACATGTAAGATTTCATACCATACACAAATGTCAAAAAAGAACTACTACTACTACTACTACTACTACTGCCACTTCCTAGTAAATGGACCAGCTTTAAGAGGTACAATGTCACCTGTTTGCATGAATACACAACAAGTTATCACTCTTTACCTCTGCAAGGCAAGATCAACCACGTGACATGGACATGGTCACACCTATCAATCAACACAGTAAGGAAGTATCCATGCAACTTACTGCAGTCGTCTGAATCGTATCCATCCAGGTCCACTTCCTCCTCCTGTTTAGAAGGTAGTGTGGTAGTAGTTGTGGTTGTAGAAGCAGCTCCATATGCCCCAAATAGTTTGTCCACATCTTCCTCTTCCTCTTTAGAACTTTCCGACGGACTAACAGATGGTTGGCTGACGTTAGATTTTAGGGAGTTACTACGGGTCACGGTGGTTGGGATACCACGAGGAAAACGGGGGAAATAGTCTGAAATTTGTTTGATCGGCTTGATGGGACCTGGACACACATCAATGGCCATATGCTCCTGGATGCTTATGGTCATTTTCTCTCCTTTTCGGAGTGTCATGCATGCGATTCTGTTCCAAAACCCAAACCAGAGAATGGATTGAAGAAAGAGAGTGGTTTATTGAAGTTCAACTACATAAAGAAGCAAATATTTCCCTTGGAAAAGAAGGTCAGAGATGCTGCTGCAGGCTATGTTGTTCTCTCTCTTGGACTTTCAGACACCTTTTACATAGTGCCTGTAGCTTCCTGCAGCCACAAACGATCCTTATCCTCCCAGTGACTGCTAAGCCTAAGCGTGAGGCAGAGACAAACTGACAGGCAGGAGGGGGTGTGTATAGGGTGATGTCACTTGTTAGCAACCAAGCAAAATACAGGAAGCAAAGGAATGAGGGATGGATCAGGTGCATTCAGCAGCTCTGCACCTTGCAGCCTGCCAGCAGCATAATTAGGCTCGCTCAAAATTAGGGACTTCAGAACAAAAAGACATTTCTTGATTCTTGAACAGGTGAACGGTAGAAATAACGCAAAGGCTGCTCCGTTTCTCATTGCTGTCTTAGCTTTTCCTGAATAGCTATTTCAGCCCTTAGGATTAGCTCTGCTCCAACACATAGGGTTAATACTACCCCGCAGACGCTGCATCCAACTTTCATGCACAGCGTGATAATCATTCTCAATATACGGCTGAATTGGAAAAAAAAATACGGATGTGAGAGCGAAATGTTAGCATCAAATTTGTACGTTCTTTTTAATTAGCACAACACTTACACGTTAGTTGCAAATAGATAGTTATTAAAAACAGCGTTAATTACATGCAACCTCAAGTCAATGTGAATATGTTCTGATGCTGAGACAGGTAATGTGATGTAGTGTGGCAGATTGTAGACTACATCTGCCATGAGGCTTAATCTGCTGGTGTTATTATATTCAGGTGATTTTATGTGGATAACCGTGTTACCTTGAATTCTTAAGAATTTGCTTAGACACACAATAAGCTTTTGGAAAAGTGTTTTTTAATGAGATTGACTGTTTTTGAAAAAAAAACAAAAACAAATGATTGATTACACTCTAAAGCCTTTCTTAGGAGGGCGTCACACTAGAGAGGAATACGGAAAAGTGCTATGAGATAAAACATCGCATAGAACTCGGACCGCTGTTAATCTATGGGCAGCTCCCATCACCGTTGTTTTTCTCGGCTGTATTATATGTGCGAGAGAAATTGCAGCATGCTGTAATTTGCAGCGTATATCGGCTGAAACTCGCCAATACAAGTCTATGGGTGTGAGAAAAAAACGGACAACACACGGACCATGCGTGTGACTTGCGAGAAATATGCAAGCATTCTCCAGGTGACAGGAAATTGAATCAGACATTGTCAGGAAGCTTTGTCATGCAAATTTTCCTGCAACCTCTAGAAAAATCCAGGAACACACCTCCACGGAGTCCACCATCATGGCCACACACAATAATATGGAGATGCTCATTGTTCTGGTGCAAGACAGGCCAGAACTATGGGATCAACGGGACGCACACTATACAGACCGGGCACATAAGGAGGCAGCATGGAGGAGAATATGCAGGCAAATGATCCCCGACTTTGAGGAAAGACCTTGTGAGGCCCAGCAGCAAATTAGTAAGTACAATCATTAAAAAGTACTGTGGTGTAGTGACTCATGCTGCAGCTAGGGGGCGCTGTATATGCTCCTCCAGAGATGCATAGAGGAGTGATATGGGTGGGAAAACAGGCCCTGGCATTGTTGTGAATGGCAGGTATGTGTCGCAGAGCTCCTCTGCGCTGTAAGCCAGGAATGTTGTTCTGGTGATTGTGAGTTTGTGAAGGACCTGTGATGAGGTCATGTGCATGTGACCAAACCATGTGCTCCATACCTTAGCTGGGGGAGTGGCTACAGGTATGTAAGGAAGTGTTTGGCACATGGTGAGTGAGTGTAGTCTGGCAGAGATTGGGAAGTGTCTCTGGAGTCTGTCTGAGACTGGGAAGTGTCTCAAGGGATTCTGTCTGAGACTGGGAAGTGTCTCAAGGGAGTCTGTCTGTGACCGTGAGAAGTTTCTGAAAGCCTGTGTTTTGGAAGGTCCCAGGTGGGGATTGAACTTCCTGAATAGCGCACGGAGAGGCCAGGTGTCTGCTACGACACTACGTGGGGGAAGCTTATGACCTTCCGAGGGTCTGGACTGTCAGGTGGCCTGGTGGGTAAGAACGGTGATCTGATCCCAGTTAGGAAGCTTCCCTGGGAACCTAGGTCTGACGAGGAGTCAGCGTGAGGAGCAGGAGCTCCTGTAAGGTAAAGCCACAGTCTGTCGGTGCCTGTCGTGTTCCATGGACATTAAGTAATATGGACTATGTGGGATGTGTATCCTGACATTTATGATGCTAAAATAAACCAAAATTACTGTGGTTTGAGCCCTGAGCATGCTAGTATCTGCCCCTAAGACCAGCTAAGCGAGTGATCCCCGTCCACAAACAGTGTGGATCGTCACAGTACTATTAATAAAAGTAACACATGAGTTACCAAACGAACAAAAAATCATCATATGTGATGTTTTTTGTATAATATGTGGCCTATTTCACACTTTACACTTGTGAAATAGCAGGCCACATTACAATGTAAGCTACATTTTGCAATACAAACACATTGATTGAATGATAAAAGTTTATTTGTGTTACGTTGCAGTCACTGATGTCACAAGACAGTGGCACAGCTGCAGGGACCAGTACAGGCGGGAGCGACAGCAGCGGGCCAGGAGTGGGAATGCAGCACCCACCAAAAAAAGTATATCTACTTTGATCATCTTAATTTTTTGGCTTCCATTATGGATCTGAGACCGTAAGTGCATGCATGACACCACATTTTACACATGCTGTTAGGCTAGTCTCACACTAGCGTTGCACTGACCTGTGTCGGTCAGCGCACGCCCGCCGCTAAGCTCCACCCCTGGCCGCACCTCCTCCCGATCGCTCCGCCTATGGGCTTATGACGCTGCATGCGACCTGCGCACCCTGTCTTTAGCATTGGGTACGCAGGCCGTGCTCAGGTATGCGTTTGCTGGCGCATGCGTCCTTTTGACGGTGCGCCGAGTGCGCCAAAATGCAACACGGTGCGTTGGGCGCAGGTCGGCGCACCGTCAAAAGGATGCATGCTCCGGCAAATGCATACCTGCGCATGACCTGCATACGGCCTGCGAACCCAATGCTAAAAATAGGGTGCGCAGGTCGCATGCAGCGTCATGCGCACATAGGCGGAGTGATCGGGAGGTCAAACGCTGGTGTGAAACCAGCCTTAGGGACAAACCTTACGAGAATTGAGACAGCATCCGACTCCGACGTCCCTATTGATCCAGTGGGGTAAGGTGAAGAAGTGGCTGGCCCATCTTCTGCACCTTAAAGCTGCACCCTACCACCACCACCACCAGCGGCATCTGCACCACAGGAGGCAAATCCAGAGGAGGACCACGGCAACAGTAGCAGCCCAACCTTGCCTCTGAATACCTCTCCCGAAACTGCCCCCATCACAAGCTGTGGCCGGCGCAAGAGAGAGCTACCCACCTCAGGCACCAGGAGGCACGTGGTCAGTGGGGTGTTAGATTATTTGGCCAGGACAGTAAATAATGATGGGGTGGAAGCTTACGCCCGCAGTCTGGCATGGTACCTCCGTACAATTCCTCGTGAGGTCAGGCTGCTTGCCAGAGGGGCAATACAGATTCTGATTGATGTCTGCACACCACCCAATAACCCAAACCTGGTATTTGCTTTTTTGGAAAGGTGGCTGTTATCTAGCAGTAACCAACTGAAAATGCCGGGACAAGCAGAAGTGCAGGCTCAATCAGTTTCTGAACCACCTCCTCCCCGGATGCCTACACCTCTGCTACAGCCCGCACCAACCCAATATTGGCCAACACAGGTCCAATTTTATGATCATACTGCATCTGCCCAATATGGCCACTTAATCAGACCCACTGTTGGTGGCTTGTCCCAACATGGGTATGGTCGACATGTCCATATTGGGGGGTATGAACCAATTGGGCATGCCACTACCCAGGAGTACCCACTTCACTACCCATCTTCCCACTACTATCCTCACAACAGGAGCCTGCCATGGTACATCATCCTTGCTCTGCATCTGCCATCCCACAGGGTGAAATTGAGATTGCGCAGCAACCAAGGCAAACCTCACAAGCAGGCTTCCCGCCATCACCGCCCCCAACCTACCATAACGTAGGTTAAAATGTTTTGTTTTTTATTTTTATTTTTTTGGTTTACATTTAATATAGGCCAAGTTTTATATGGCCAATATGACATAAGGCAAAAATATGGTATTTTTTTTAAAAAATAACGTATTTTTTTATTAAAAAAAGTTATATCAATATGAGTCTTTGGTGATGTTATGAAGAGCTAGGTGATGTGTTGCCTAACCTATTTCATACATTATTATGCAAACACAATACACATTGCAAACATTAACATTACTTTATTGTTAACAACCTAAAACTCAAAAATCACAACATAGATACTGCATTTTCTTGCCATGGAGTTGATCCCTCTGGTGAAACAAAATAATTTGTCAACACATCTTGCACTTTAAGTCCAGAGGGCTGACAATGTGGATGAATTACTTGTGTATTAGCCCTGCCATTATTTCCAACTGCAACTTCACCAACATCATATGAGGAACAGTCATGGATTCTGGTGACGTATCACACAGGCTTTAATAACCTCATTCACATTTCCTTCACTAAGTTGAATGGCTGACTGCAGGACCCGCCATTTGGCACAAAGAATGCCAAAGGCACACTCCACCAGTCGTCGTGCATGGGATAGGTGGAAATTAAATATGCGCCGGTGGTCCAGGGTACTACGCGGATAGGACCTCATGACCTGGAGTGTTAATTAAAAGGCCTCATCTGAAACCATCACATAAGACACGGCTTCCATAGTGGACCATGGTAGTCGGGGGTCGGAGGTCCAACTCATTATTGCACAGCCGCCGACCCATAGAGCAATGCTCTAGGAGTGCTGAACACTTATGGAGGAAAACTTGCACACCAGAAGACTTCATCCACTTCAAATTTATGTTAAGAACCTATAACTCTGCCCTTGACCTCGCCAAACAGACCTACTACACCACCCTGATCTCCTCACTATCCAACAACCCCAAGAAACTTTTTGATGCAATTATCACCTGGGCAATACTATGGAAATCCTGAAAACATGACATGTTGGTAGGTCTTGAGGACTGGAGTTGGGGAACCCTGCTTTAGAGTATCAGGGAGCAGACCATCAGCTCTACCACTCCTACACAGGCAGGAATGAAGTTGGCAGTGGGTTTATATAGTGGAAAGGAGTTGTCACAAGGTGCTGCAGCAGAGTACTTAAGCTCCAAGTTCACAGCCAGATGGGAAAGGGTCCTTAACCCTTTCAGAACTGAATGAAAATAAATCCACTCCAATTCAAGGTAAACAACAAATGGATCCAAAAAAGGATATGCGATCTATTAAACGTTGTGATCCCAGATCCTCCAGGATTCACATCAGGGCGTAACACCCAGCCCTGGTCAGTCTCATTTCCTTTGTTAATTATTGTTATATTTTGAGCAGATCTGTACCCTGCCAAAAAACGTTTACTGTTAGCAATCAAAAGCTGAAGAATTTTGTCCAGCTATTTTTAAGTTGCAAAATGTGACAATTTAATTGGGTCCTTTAGAGTGCTCAGATTGAAGAGACTATGCCAATTTAAAACATAATGAGCTCGATACATCAAGACTGGCATTGTTCACACCTTTCTTGATGAGGAGATGTTCTGGCGTTAGATGCTCCTGATTCATGAAGAGGCATACAACTCTTCATGAATCAGAAGCGCCAGGCGAGTGGTGTACCCCTCTGTGTGTGCCTCACCCCAAATCTATGTACAGCCCCTGCTGGAGTAAGATTTGTGGCACTGTAAAATCTTCCACTTGTCATGAAGTTGATGAGTGGCGATCCCCACGCTCCCATCCCTGGGTAAAAATGGCGTGAAGACGAGAATAGTTGCATAATTTTAGCACAGCCTCCAGTTGCTAAAGGAAAATGCAACTTTTCAAGGTTTTTCTCGGAAAAGCTTTGTTGAATCGGTCTTAATGTACATAAATAAGTTATTTATCTTGATTGCTGTTTATTTTTTTTTATAGATCCTGAATAAGAAACACAATGCATCTCTGGTCCTACTGCAGACTAGACTATCTTCTAAACATGTCAAGTCTCCTCTTTTTCTGAGATGATATCAACCTCCTCATACCTGCACACAGTTTTCATGTTTAGCCACCAGGATTTTTACATTGGCAAAAAGATAATTGCTGTAAGGCTGAGAGTGATTGAATAGAGCACTCCAGAACTGTGCAGTTGTTAAATGTCACATAGTTCTCACTTTCTCAAGAGCAAGAAGCTGTTTATTTGAAATACTTGCAAACCAAAGTAGGTCTAATCCTAGCAACAGCCTGCAAATGAATATTTTTAATCAATGATTGCAAACTTTATATGTGCAGGCATTTGGTATTTGGATCATACTATGTCTACTCTATTCCACCCATACAACTTATGAAAAACTTGCCACTGAGTTCTATCTTATACACAGCACATCTACTCTATAGGACTTACCAGGTGCTCTTTAATATAACATTGACATTAGAGATGACCAAATCATTTGATATTCAAATTCGCCCGCTTTGCCGAATTTTCACAAACAATTTGATTTGCAGTGAATAAATTTATATGAATCTCAATACTGGAAAGCTTGTAATTGCTCAGAAAATATACATGGACGAGAGGAGAGAGAGAACGCAGCTGACCATAAGAGCTTTACAGGAGAGAGGATCACCAATGGGCGAGAATTGTGCAGATTAATAGCATTGCTTACAGATAGATGCTACTGCACATGCGCTGCTGCCATTTTGTTGGCGCAAAAAAATGTGTTGGCTCCAGCAAAATAGTTGCGGGCCATGAGCACTAGCATCTATCGGCAAGCGATAGATGCTACTGTGCATGCACCACCGCCGGAGCCATTTTGTTGGCGCTACTTTTTGTTTTTTAAAGACCACAATATTAACTGCACTAGCACTGGAGTCGCTTTTTGTTTTTTATAAGACCATAATATTAGCTGCACAAGCGCAGTATTTAAAATAGGCAGGTCACTGAAGCTTCAGTGACTTGTCATTTAAGACAAAATGATGACGATGAGCCCAGAGCACGAAAAAAAGCTGACAACAGTCCCACCCTGGAGCATGAGCATCTCATTAACTGAAAACTTTTAGCACAGATTAAACAAGAACCACAAAACTGATTTTTTTTTCAACCCAGATATTATTTTAATCAGTATATCAGTGCCAACCTGACAATGCCTGTAGTTTACTTAGCAAAATTATTATGACAGATTCATTTTTAAAGTGTGCTCCTCCACAATGACAATTTATTTTGTGCAGCTCCAATTAGCTATTCAGTTTCTCTTTGTGAAGAATACATACACATAAAGAGAGTCATTGAGTCCTTGCAAAATCACAAACACAATTGGATCATTAATGTTGACCTTTAAATGGAATTGGCCTCGAAGATCAGGCCTTAAATCGGATTACCCAAATATTCTAAATGAGCCACTTATTGACAGAAAGAACATTATATTCTCACCTCTGCACATGACACTGGTTCTCATGAAGCAATTCGTTAAACCTTTGCCAACTGAAGAAGATTGTTTAATGTACCTCATTTTGGCATTTTCTATCTTTTCATTTGAAAAAATAAAGGCTGGTGTGGTTGATGGTCCACAGATTCGGCTGCTAATGAAAGATGAACATTTCATCAGGACAATGTCAGAATTTCCACAATAGTAGTTGGCTGGTTAAAGGCCTTGTCAATGACTTTCTTGAAAATACTCGAGCAATCAATTTCACTGAATTGTCCAGAAACTCTTGGAGAGCTACAAAATGATTGGCTGCAACATGAGCATCAAGGTGCAATTTCTGCATAGACTGTTATCAACTTTCCTGAAAATCTTGTTGCAGTCATTGATGAACAAGGTGAAGATTTCACCAAGATTGGAGGTCAGACGGTACAAATACGGCATAAATATAGATATGTATATATGACTAGCTATGAACCCGTTATACGCCCAGGTGGCAAGCATTTTTATAGGTATATGGTCTCCCATTCTGGTATATGCTGCCCCCTCTTATCCTGGTATGCATTGCACCCCTCATCCCTATCCTGGTATGTATGGTCCCTCACCCCCACCCAAATCTACTATGCATGGCACCCCATTCCTCATCCTGGTATGCATGGTCCCCTCATCCCCCAATCCTGGTATGCATGGTACCCCCTCATCCCTATCCTGGTATGCATGGTACCTGCTTATCCATATCCTGGTATTCATAGTTCCCTCACCCCCCAATCCTGGTATGCATGGTCCCCTCACCCCCAATCCTGGTATGCATGGTCCCCTCACCCTCCAATCCTGGTATGCATGGTTCCCTCCTGCCCAAACCTGATATGCATGGTCCCCTCACCCCCCAATCCTGATGAGCATGGTCCCCTCACCCCATATCCTGATGTGCATTGTCCCCTCACCCCCCAATCCTGATATGCATGGTATCCTCAACCCGCAATCCTGATGTGCATGGTCCCTTCACCCCCCTATCCTGATGTGCATGGTCCCCTCACCCCCCAATCCTGATGTGCATGGTCCCCTCACCCCTATCCTGGTATGCATGGTCCTCTCACCCCTAATCCTGATGTGCATGGTCCCGTCACCCCCAGTCCAGATGTGCATGGTCCCCTCACCCCACAATCCTGATGTGCATGGTCTCCTCACCCCCATTCCTGATGTGCATGAATCCCCTCACCCCCTATCCTGGTATGCATGGTCCTCTCACCCCCTATCCTGGTGTGCATGGTCCCCTCATCCCCCAATCCTGATGTGCATGGTCCCCTGGCAAGCATTTTTATAGGTATATGGTCTCCCATGCTGGTATGTGCTGACCCCCTCCTATCCTGGTATGCATGGCACCCCTCATCCCTATCCTGGTATGCATGTTACCCCTTATCCCTATCCTGGTATGTATGGTCCCCTCACCCCCACCCAAATCTGGTATGCATGGCACCCCATTCCTCATCCTGGTATGCATGGACCCCTCATCCCCCAATCCTGTTATGCATGGTACCCCCTCATCCCTATACTGGTATGCATGGTACCTGCTCATCCATATCATGGTATTCATGGTTCCCTCACCCCCCAATCCTGGTATGTATGGTCCCCTCACCCCCCAATCCCGGTATGCACGGTCCCCTCACCCACCAATCCTGGTATGCATGGTCTCCTCCCTCCCAATCCTGAATGCATGGTCCCCTCACCCCCAATTCTGGTATGAATGGTCCCCTCACCCCCCAATCCTGATATGCATGGTCCCCTCACCCCCCAATCCTGGTATGCATGGTCCCCTCACCCCCAAATCCTAATGTGCATGGTCACTTCACCCCCAATCCTGATGTGCATGGTCCCCTCACCCCCCAATCCTGATGTGCATGTCCTCTCACCCCCCAATCATGGTATGCATGGTCCCCTCACCCCCCAATCCTGATGTGCATGGTCCCCTCACCCCCAACCCTGATGTGCAAGGTCCCCTCACCCCCCAGTCCTAATGTGCATGGTCACTTCACACTCAAATCCTGATGTGCATGGTCCTCTCATCCCCAACCCTGATGTGCATGGTCCCCTCATCCCCAATCCTGATGTGCATGGTCCCCTCACCCCCCAACCCTGATGTGCATGGTCCCCTCACCCCCCAATCCTGATGTGCATGGTCCCCTCACCCCCCAATCCTGATGTGCATGGTCCCCTCACCCCCCAATCCTGATGTGCATGGTCCTCTCACCCCCCAATCCTGATGTGCATGTCCCCTCACCCCCCAATCCTAATGTGCATGGCCCCCTCACCCCCAATCCTGATGTGCATGGCCCCCTCACCCCCCAAATCCTGATGTGCATGGTCCCCTCACCCCCCAATCCTGATGTGCATGGCCCCCTCACCGCTATTAAACTGCACACATACCCCCAAAAAACAAACATTTATACTCACCTTTCTTCCCTGTGCTCCAGCGCTGTTTTGCTGGACGCCAGGGGAGGAGAGCGGCGACACTGTAAATGTGTCTTCAGCAAAATGGCTCCAGATAGCGCTATTGCGCTTGCGCGATTCCGACGCACACTCCTGGTCTCCTACACCAGGAGAAGAGAAGCGCAGCGGCAACTGTTATGTTACGGTAGCTGAGGAGTGCAGGTAAAAAAGGAAATACACCAGAGCAGCTGGAATCTATGAGATTGCAGTACCCTGACTAACCACCGCAACTAGAGGCAGCCGTGGAGCGTTCCTACGTTGGTCCTAGACGCCTCGTCACAGCCTGAGAAACTAACTACACCTAAAGATAGAAATAGGAAAGCTATCTGCCCCGGAGCAGAACCCCAAAGATAATAGAAAGCCCCCAAACATGTAATGGCGGTTAGACAAGAGGAAATACTGACACAGAAAGAAAATAGTATGAGCAAACGCTGGGGCCCAAACTATCTAAATGGAAAAGGACAGGAAGGGTACTTACTGCAATCCCAGAAAACCCTGAAAAACACCAACTCTACTAATTTCAAAATCACCTGAGATCACACGACCTCTACCACCTAAATTAGTTCTCTGGTGTAACAAAAACAGCAGCCACTGAAAAAAAACTGGAAAAAGCAAAAGTACAAACATCAGTGGCTGAACTAAACTGAGAGGGCAAAAGCCCCCGGAGGGGACCCAGAAGGCCCCCACAGAAGTGCAGGAAAAAATGCAAAAATATAGCAAAAACACAAAATAAGAAATTGTCTTATCTGATAGCAGGAGATGCAGACACGACACAGCAGGCTACAAGGGAAACTGGAAAGAAGGATTCAGACCAGAACAATTGATCACCGGCAACCCTGATGGGAAAATGACTCCCTTATATAAGACCAATCAGTAACACCTGATTCCCAGTCCTCACAATCCTCACTAGTACCGCTTGTAACCACCAGAGGGAGCCTCTGCTCAGAACTCATCTCAAACCCATTCACAACAGGCAACACTCCTCCCGGTCAGGTAAGTATGTGAGTATGGCGCCGGAGATCGCGGTATGCATCCAGTACCATACCGCGATCTCCGGCGCCATACAGAGTACTCACCACTGGATGCCTCACTCTGTCTGGAGCCAGACTGCGCAGGCGTGTCGCGCTTGCGCAGTCTATAAAGGCTTCGGACAGAGGGACGCTCCCAGCGTTATATTATAGATGGCTGACTATTATTGGAGCATCAGGCGAAATTGTCCACAGATTGAACACTCTAGGGAAAGCTGTAAGTGTACATTTTTACCTTAACTGCTGCCTAACTTTACTACTTGCGCACAATTTGAATTACACTAACAATATATCCTTTATATGAACCAAATAGCTTTATGTAAATATTACATTCAGGTTATATTTTAGATTATTTTCCACTGTGTGTACATTTTGTATAGTTTTGGAGACAAAGTAAGGGATCCTGGAGCTTAAAAAGTGGATGTGATTGATGAAAATTGGTGTCACTTTTGGATCGAGAAGTCAAAAGTTAGTCAAAAACAATTATCAGAACTTATTCAATGAAAATTATGTTTCCCAGTGTAATTTGAAACATGTTATGGCTGCAGGGCATTATGGGAATGCGACACAGAAACACAAAAAGACATGAGCTCACTCTCTGATGCTTCAGCAGTGTGGGAAATAAGGGCGGGCAAGTTTTCCTTTTATTTTTTGTGAACGGCAAATTAAATCTCAAAGTGTTAAAATTCTTGTGAAACTCTGAGGTTCAGGAAATTCGACTCAATCTCAATCCTCTGCAAATCGATCTGCTCATCTCTAAGTGACACACATCAGAAGACGGCATTTTAGAAGTCCTCAAGCTGACAGCTCCAGAGATCACTTGAATGAATGGGGCAAAATGGTAAATAAGCCTATATTTTCATGATCATGCAAAGGATGTTATATATCTTTTAAAAGCGTTAAAGCAAACTGTGGAGTCGTCCATACTAATTTCCAATTGATTTATTAATAATGAATGCTGTTTGTAAATATTGCATAATAAATGGTGCCATGAAATGTTTATATGTTAACTTGACATCATTTCATCATTTCTGAAGTGCCATAGGTGGAAAGACAGATTGGCAAAATGATAGATAAGTTAAACGTTGATATACAGCAATGAAACCACCACTATAATGTCTATTATATTAAAACAAAACTAATAACATTTGAATCCCATTGTAGGAAAATGTAGGTTCTTTCCCCATCCCATTTAGGGTCTCTGCCTCACTAAACAAAACAGAAACTGTTGTAAGGTGTGTGATGGGGTAATGTATTGCACATTGAGTTGGTTATAATATAAATTGTTATTTTCAACATTAACCCCCAATCCTGAATGCAGAATTCTGTTGATTTCTAAGAATTGTTGAAAAGGTCACCCACAAACAATTTTCCTCACCACAGCTGTTAAGCACCCATCTCTTTGTCACAATGCATTACAGGGAATGTATTTTTCCACCATAAGACAATATATGACAGTGCTTGAGTCAATACTACATATATATATTTTCCACAGTAGTTCTTTAGACTAGACGGATGTCTGCACTGAAGTGAGAGCCTGATGTCTGTAATGTGGCAGGTTTTTTGTTTTTTTCATGCAAGAACCTGTAATGCACCTGGACACAGAAAAAGTTATCTGATTTGTAAGATCTACAACCTATAATTTATGGCTAACAGTGACAGAATAAGTAGGTGTTACGTTTATGCAAAATATTCACAGATACATCAACTTTCTATTGTGCAATAGCAGAAATGAGCTTGGTTGTTGGCACGTATAATATCGATCGCTTTAGCCCTGCTACTGTAGTACAGTACATGCAGAATCACATGGTAATGGAAATACCATACCAGCTACAGACAAAAATATTTTCTATCAAACTGATAAACCATTTCAATAATGGCTTATCTGCTGATGATCTGAGTAATTGCAAGTAAACACAGCAATTAAATTCAGATGTACTGACGATTGATGGAATCACAAACATGCCCACTCCCCACAAAATACCCACTCTCAACTGGGGATTGCTCTCCATCTGCTAGTGACTTTCAGGAGTTAATACAAACATGGCAATTTCATCATCACTTTTTCATGCATAGGCAATTCATATTCATTAGTCTGACACAATCATTTCAAGTTAATGCAGAAAGCAATTATTACTAAATATGATGGTTATCTGATGAGTAGATAAATAGGTACATCTCCGGGTACTGTAAGTTGTATCTAAAGCCCATGTATATCTATGTAATAAAATGAATATGTACTGTACATGTACATGAAAGAAATAAAGCATGCTCATCTACTGTATATCGGATTGAACAGCAGGAAATAGATTTCGAGTCAAATTTCCTGAAATTCTCAAGTTTGCGATTTGATTTGTGAGGTTATCAAAAAAGGCCCATTGTCATTTTACATACTGCTGAAGAGTGACAGAGCAGTCTCATGACGTCAGGTGCAGCTGGGTGGGTGTCCCCATATCTATCACATCACATGGACAAGCTCAGCCCATCAAGGGGGACTATCAAAGATGGGGTCAGCCACGCAGCACCATTTTGTGCTAGTATAGCATAGGAAAAGAAGGCAAAGCACAGCTCATTCACGCAGGAGCAGGAAAAGCCCCCAATTGGTTTGAATTGTGCTACTAAACTAGTGTTGAAGCACATTGAAAATAGGAGTGCAAGTGAAATCTGAATACCCTCTGCCCTTGGGGTTTGTACTGCCTCCCTGTTATTGGCTTTTTAATTCTGACCAGCCAATCACTGAGATTTGACAAAGTTTAAAAAACAATCCATGTCACATGCTGACATGCTGTGATTGGTGCTGTCTGAGACAGTACCAATCACAGTAGACACAATGGGTGAGGTGATCGCATTGTCACCTCTCCTGATTAACTCCTTTGGCACTGATTGGCTGAATAATATTTACTGATCAATCAGCACCAAAGGGGTTACTTTAAAATAGCGACTCTGCACACCATCTTTACCTCCGAGTTGGCATGCAGTGAGGTTGTAGACCCCTCTGTTTACCTGAGAGGAAGAAAAAAATCATTGGTGGCCAGCTCAATCCTTTCTGCGATCTGTGTCCTTCTGTGGTGTGTCTCCGCAGAGCCTCCTGGAATCCATAATGCTTGTGGGACAAACCTCTGTATATAACACTTTCTCCACTGCTTCTGGCTCCTCCACTGACCTCGAGGGCCTCCACCTGCACCATCAACCTCTCCCTTACTGAGACACGCACTCCAGCAATGCTGAGGGAATTCGCCCCACTTCTGTATCGTGCAGCCAGGGCTCACCGCAATCAGGCAGTGTTTAAATTAATATGCCTTGGAGATTGCATTCGCACAGTTCAAGAGTTGTGGACAGTTATCATGCCGAATTAGAGCAATGGCTGTCTCTACTGAATCTGGAGCTAAGGAAGGCCATGTGCGATAATGGTGCAAACCTGGTGGCGGCCCTACTCCGGGGTAACCTCACACATGTGCCTTGCATGGCTCATGTACTCAATCTGGTGGTACTGCAATATCTATTCTCCACCAATATCCCGGCCTGGATGTGCTGCTACAGAAGCACGGTTGCTGTGTGCTCACTTCCCCATTCACACTCCGCAGGTCATCGACTTGTATCGCTACAGAAGTCTTTCGGCCTACCTGTAAGGAGGAATACCGGGTTGCGGGTACCTGCATCATAGTCGGGAACTGCCGTGGCTGCATCCAGTGTTGCCGGGGGGAAAGGATGGGGAACCAGACAGGTCCCATGACCCAGGGAAAGGGGGCGTGGCTAAGCCGGGTGGTGAGCAGGAAGCGAGGGAAAGAGAGGACAGTTTCCCGCCGGCAGTGAGAGCAGAGGAAGGTAGGCAGCGAGAGAGGCAGCGCGGAGTTGTGCCCCTGGAGAACTTGTGGGAACGCTCCGGTGAGCCCGTGAGTGTGCAGAGCACCGTGCACTAGCACCGGCTAGGCAGAGCACAGTGTCTGCGCAGAGGAGCGTGGGCCAGGTGCAGGACCCTGAGGTGCATTCTCCATCGCTGACAGATGGGCAGCAGCACACATTTAGGATAGAGACTGCTGCAGCACTCCCCACTTCTACACAGCTTTGTAGACTAGGGGCTCAGCGGGCAAAACCGGTGACCACCTGTTGCCGCCAGAAGCTGGACCATGATTTGTGGGACTTCATTTGAGGACACCACGCCGGCCGTTGCCGTTGCTCCAACTCCCATCGGACTGTATGTGGATGAGGACTAGAGAAGACTACAATAAGTGCCGTTTAAATAATAGACTGTTGCGTTAACCCTTTACTTCCTTTGTTTATTGTTTACTAACTTACTGCGAAGAGACCATTGTCATCCTTTTATTAAAAAAAATTAAATAACATTGTTACACAGCGCTGTTCTGCAATCCCTGCGTTACTGCATTCCTGCACCTGGTTTCATACCGGTTAACCGTTTGATATGCGATATGCTGACCACGGAGGAATTCCTCTCTGCACATGTTGCAGCAACTATGGCAGCAGCGACGAGCCCTGGTGCAGTATGTCCTTTTGCATAGCATGTGCCAATGTATTAGGGCCGTGGGGCAAATCACGCTTGCATAGTGGGCACAGATAAAGAACTTCTGCACCCTTTTACACAGTATTGAAATCGCTACTAAAGATGGTTAACGTTGACAATGCCATCATCAGCATCACTATTCCAGTCATCTACTGTACATGCTAGAGCACAATTTGAAAAGTCTGCATGGGGAGGTGGTAGTCCCAGAGGAAGAGGTGGATGCGGAAAGGATAACAATATCTCTAAGTTCCAGACTGTTGACGCGCAAGAGGGTGCCATGGGAGAGTGGATTACAGTGATCGAGGGATGCTTCTGGTACCAGACAAATTGTTAGTGAAGGTGAAGGAGCCGAAGAACAAATAGAGGAGGTAGGGGTGATGGGACAGAAGATGAATTGGATAATGAAGCCCTCTCTCGTCTATGGTTGGCGGCAGAGAATGGAAGAAGAAAGCTTGAAGTTTACCTCACCACCAGCATCTTATCAGTAGTTTTTCCTAAGACAGCAGCGAGGCATATAATGTGCATCACAGTTATAGACTTCCAACCCTGGCAACGTCGAGTCGTCAATGCAAAAACATTAGCAGCAGCAGTGTAAGTGGTGTAAGCAATTTCTGTGAGTCGATTCACACATTTTTAAGACCAGCCCATGTACCAGCAGAACAGAGTACAAGTCTGACACGTGAACGACTGGACAGGATGTTGCAGGAGTATCTCAAGCTCAATATTAATGACATCAGGGAGAATTTGGACCCTTTTGCATTTTGGTATTAAAAAATGGAAGAGTGGCCTTAGTACGCCTTTCACGCCTTCAAGTTTTTGTCATGCCCGGCAGACATCATACTCTCAGAACGTGACTTCAGCACTACTGGTGGTGTCCTCAATGATAAGCGCATCCGGCTGTCCCCTAAAAGTGTATATTGCCTAACTTTCATCAAGATGAGCAAGTCATAGATCTCCAATGACTTTTGCACCCCAATCGCAGACTGGACAGACTTGGCTACATTGTGATTTTTAGTGCTATACATTGATCTCGCGTTATAGCAGTCTGTGACATCTTTGTCATGGCTTCTGTGCCTGCTGTTGCTACTGCAAGTTGGGCATCGATCTGGTGTGTTGCCTGTAGTGGAAGGGTTGTCAGAGCCCCATTATACTATTTCTCTTCTGATTAAATTGATGCCTCTTTAGCGGTATATGAGAATAATTTTTTTAAATGTTTCCACTCCAATTTAGGTATCCTTCATGTTTGTTGCCTGGTGCCAAGGGGCTCCCAGACCAGCAGGCCTGCACTAACTTTCAGTCAACCACCTGTGTTACTATATTTACATTTTATAACATTTGTGGTCTACCAAGCTAATATTTGTACCACTTGAGTGTGGCTGAGCAAAAATCTAGTTTGAGACATTGCATGAGGTATCAGGGCCTCCCAGCAGAGCAGTCTTGCACCCCTCCCACACCCAACTTGTCTTAATTGAGACTTAAGTTCAAAGCTGTAAATGCTGTCCCAGACCGTGATACCTCATGCATGGCCCATGGCTGACTGCTGCTGTGCCATTATAAAATTTCTACTGTGGGTCAATTGATGCCACTTTTCCTCAGGTTGTCCCCTAATTTTTGAATATGTTTGGACTCCAAGTTGGGTGTCCTTCATGTGTGTGCCTGAATTTGGCAGACCTCTCAGAGCACCAGGTGTACACCTGTCACTCATCCACCTGTTACTGATAAATGTTTCAGCTTGAAATGCTGATCCAAGCCCTGTTCATGGCCCTGTCCCATGCTGAGCTATTATACTGTTTGCATTCTGGGTCAATTGATGCCACTTTTCCTGGTGACTACCCCTAATTTGAGCTGTATGGGGAGCTTTCCCTCCCCCCTTAAGGTGCTGTCTATGCGTTTAGTTTTACCTCCCATTGAATTCAGTGGGGTTTGGCTATGTTCGGCCAACCGAACGGAACCTTGAAAGGTTTGCTCATCTCTAATGCTATGTCCCCCACAGTGCCCTGATCTCAACATTGGGATTACATGAGTAGGTTTTGTGAAAGGCTACATCCACAGAAGCTTTGTGGTTAATTCTTCAAGATGTTTGGTAAACCTCACTGCTGTGTTCCTTAAAAATCTGATATTGTGCTGAGGTACTTACTTGTATGTAAATATTGTAGTCAAAGCATCTTGCAGCTGTTGCTCCATTCTGTTAGGAAATACTATCAAATTTGGTTCCTTGTGATTTGTTTTTTGTAGTACTCATTTGCAGGTAGTGACTATCTACATATTTTACTGAGCACTTCCCTGATCAGTTTAAGGCAGTATTAAATTAGAGTGCAATCTTACCTGCCTTTTTAATTTGTAGTTTTTGGCCTAGGAGAGATAAGTCTGTTAGAATTGGTTTCCAATGCAAAAATGTACTACCGTATATACTCATGTATAAGCCGACCCGTGTATAAGCCGACCCCCCTAATTTTGCCACAAAAAAACTGGGAAAACTTATTGACTCGCGTATAAGCCTAGGGTGAAAAATGATTATGCCCCCATATGATGCTCCACAGATTATGCCCCCATATGCTGCACAGATTATGCCCAATATGCTCCAGATTATGCCTCATATGTTCCACAGATTATGCTCCGATATACTCCAGATTATGCCCCTATATGCTACATATTATGCCCCCATATGTTCCAGATTATGCCCCCATATGCTCCAGATTATGCCCCATATGTTCCACAGTTTATGCCCCCATATGCTCCAGATTATGCTCCCATATGTTCCACAGCTTATGCCCCCATATGCTCCATTTTATGCCCCCATATGCTCCATATTATGCCCCCATATGCTCCATATTATGCTCCCATATGCTCCATATTATGCCCCCATATGCTCCATATTATGCCCCATATGCTGCACAATTATGCCCCATAGTATAGGCCTCATATGCTGCAAAAAAAAAAAAAAATGACATACTCACCTCTCGTCGCTGGGTGCCAGGTGCCGGTGTCCTGAGCAGGCGGTGACACCGGCGCTCTATGGGGGACAGGTGCCGGTGTCACCGCTCGCCCAGGACCCCGGCACCTGAGATATTTACCTGTCCTCTCTGCACGCTGCGTCCTCGGTCTGACTCCTCTGGCTGTGAATGATCTGGCAGGGGGCGGGGCGTGCACTAACGACGTCATCGCGCCCTCTGCCTGAACATTCACAGCCAGGACCGAGGGAACAGCGCGCAACAGTGGCACGGGGACAGGTAAATATAGCATATACTCACCCCTCGCCGCGCGTCCCTGCAGCCTCTCCTCTTCTACCGCGGTCTCCGCAGCGCTTCAGTCCTGCAGCGGTCACGTGCTACCGCTCATTAAAGTCATGAATATGTGCATATTCATGACTTTAATGAGCGGTGCCATGTGACCGCTGCAGGAAGGAGCCGGAGATCGTGGGAGAAGCAGGGGGGCTGCAGAGACCGCGCCGGCGAAGGGTGAGTATGATCTGACACCCCCGCTCCCCCTCCCCGCCGACCCCCGTAAATGACCCGCGTATAAGCCGAGAGGGGGACTTTCAACCCTAAAAAATGGGCTGAAAATCTCGGCTTATACATGGGTATATACGGTATATGTCTTGTCATAGATGGTGGACACACATGAATGTATCAAGTATCTCGATTGCATAAATATAATCTATATAGAAAGAAAGCATTTCAATATTCATATATTAGATGAGTACAAATATTTTGGTGCACAGTGCTCTGCTGCATGTTCTAGTATGGTGGGTATACAGCATGTAAGAATTGGCTCCTACTAATACAAGTGATTTAAGGATAACATGCAAACATTTAAACTATAAAGTGCAAAAAGGAAACTAATATATTGAAAGATGGAAGATGGATTTGGTTCGACCTTTATTATTTCACACATGCCCCTCCTTCAGATGCTTTCACTGATAGACATAGTTCACAGAAGCATCTCACAAGAATGGAGACATGCATGCTAAGAAGGGCCATGGGCAGACAATCTATAGCTGTACCTGTGCAATGCTCTAGTGAATTACAGTACACATCAAGTCTGCATGATAAATGAGGCTGAGCACGACAGTAAGTGCAGAGAACATAATCCCAAGATTTAACCAAATTTGTTCAGAGGTATGGGAAAGAAATTGCAGATAGTTCAACTTGCATAATTAGAGAGTAATACATAAACATTATCAGCTGAGCAGAGACTTCATGAATTAGTATTCAACAGATGCTCAAGCTGTAGATACAGGTGCTTCTCACAAAATTAGAATATAATCAAAAAGTTAATTTATTTCAGTTCTTCAATGCAAAAAAGTGAAACTCATTTTATATAGAGTCATTACAGAGTGGGCAGCACGGTGGCTCAGTGGACAGCACTACAGCCTTGCAGCGCTGGAGTCCTAGGTTCGAATCCCACCAAGGACAACATCTGCAAGGAGTTTGTATGTTTCTCCCCGTGTTTGCGTGGGTTTTCTCCAGGTACTCTGGTTTCCTCCCACATTCCAAAAACATACAGATAGGGAATCTAGATTGTGAGCCCCTTCGGGGACAGCGACGATAATGTGTGCAAACTGTAAAGCGCTGCGGAATATGTTAGCGCTATATAAAAATAAAGATTATTATTATCTATTTCAAGTGGTTATTTCTGTTTATGTTGATGATTATGGCTTAAAGCCAATGAAAACCCAAAACTCATTATCTCAGTAACTTAGAATACTTTATAGCACCAGCTTGAAAAATTATTTTTTAATTCAAAATGTTGGCTACTGAAATGTATGATCAGTAAATGCACTCAATACTTGGTCGGGGCTCCTTTTGCATCAATTACTGCATCAATGAGGCGTGCTATGGAGGTGATCAGCCTGTGGCCCTGCTGAAGTGTTATGGAAGTCCAGGTTGCTTTAATAGCAGCTTTCCGCTCGTCTGCATTGTTGGGTCTAGTGTTTCTCATCTTCCCCTTGACATTACCTCATAAGTTTCTATATGGGGTTAAGGTCAGGCAAGTTTGCTGGCCAATCAAGCACAGTGATACTGTTGTTTTTAAATCAGGTATTGGTAGTTTTGGCAGTGTGGACAGGTGCCAATTCCTTCTGGAGAATGAAATTTCCATCTCCAATAAGCTTGTCGGCAGAGGAAAGCATGAAGTGCTCTAAAATTTCCTGGTAGATGGCTGTGCTGACTTTGGTCTTAATAAAACATGGTGGACCTACACCAGCAGATGACATGGCTCCCCAAACCATCACTGATTGTGGAAACTTCACACTAGACCTCAAGCAGCTTCCATTGTGTGCCTCTCCACTCTTCCTTCAAACTCTGGGACCTTGATTTCCAAATGAAATGCAAAATATAATGTCATCTGAAAACAACACATGGGACCACTGAGCAACAGTCCAGTTCTTTTTCTCCTTGGCCAAGGTAAGACGCTTCTGGCGTTGTCTACTGGCCATGAGTGGCTTGACACAAGGTATGCGCCACTTGTTGCCCATATCCTGGATGTGGTGGCTCTTGAAGCAATGACTCCAGCAGCAGTCAATTCCTTGTGAATCTCCCCCAAATTTTTGAATGGCCTTTTCTTAACAATCCTTTCTAGGCTGCGGTTATCCCAGTTGCTTGTTCACCTTTTTTACCACACCTTTTCCTTCCACTCAACTTTCCTTTAAATATGCTTGAATACAGCACTCTGTAAACAGCAGCTTCTTTCACAATGACCTTTTGTGGCTTACCCTCCTTGTGTAGTGTGTCAATGACTGCATTCTGGACATCTGTCAAGTCAGCAGTCTTCTCCATGAATGTGGAGCCTACGGAAACAGACTAAGGAACCTTTTTAAATGCCTAGGAAGCCTTTGCAGGTGTTTTTTGTTAATTATTCTAATTTACTGAGATAATGACATTTGGGTTTTCATTGGCTGTAAGCCATAATCATCAACATTAACAGAAATAAACACTTGAAATAGATCACTCTGTTTGTAATGACTCCATGTAATATATGAGTTTCACTTTTTGTACTGAAGAACTCAAATAAATTAACTTTTTGATGATATTCTAATTTTGTGAGAAGCACCTGTACCTTTCTATCTGTATAAAACATTGTTTTATTACTTAGAAAACTAGCTTGAAATGACAGAGAATTACTGTACGCAAAAGCTGCTGTTAATTGCATACGGTCATGTCAGTGAAGTGAATGGAGTTCATCAGCTATAAACTCAGCTCACCTTATTTATGTCATAGCGACACACTGATGTTGCGCTATCACGCGCAACTCAGTGTCTCTGCTGGATGGCCATCTAGATTTAGCAGAACTAGACTCTTCAAAGGTCAAATGGATTATCTTCTCATCAAAGAGGTGAGGAATATGGTGGTTTATTATTTTTTGGCTTGTGGGACATGAGCATTAGTTTATTATCATCTCATCAGACAGGTGGGTATACGTTTGCCTTTTTATTTTTAATTTTTAAAATTAAATGGGTAAAAGAGGGGGGAGTGGTTATTTCAAATAATGGATTTTATTCAGATTGTGATTTTTTAACAATTTAACTATGTGGTTAGTAATGGGGGCATCTTATAAATAAATATTAACTTTTTGATGATATTCTAATTTTGTGCAAAGCACCTGTATATTGATAGATAGATAGATAGATAGATAGATAGATAGATAGATAGATAGATAGATAGATAGATAGATAGAGAGCTAGATAGATAGATGTGTATTCAAGAAGACTACCATCTTGGGTACAAGAAATGTTATAAATGTAGAAAACATTGTATTGAACATATGTTTGGTTTGATGTTGTTTTGATATACAGTACATAGTGATCTGGGATGGAGGTAGCATATTACACTTCAACTAATAAATAGATACCAACACTGGACATAAAGCCCCATATCTAAAAACTAACTAAAATAACTGGGCTATCTAAATAATTACTGTAACCTACAAATACTCATCAGCCTCATGTATATTGATTTACACAATATACATGAGGCTGATGAGCAAACGTAGCACAGATGAACTGATAAATAATCAAATAGTTTCTATATGTTTAATAATATGTCATTAGAATGCTCCATAAATGAAAAAGTAAGATCTTATTTATGGAAGGTATTTATCCGCTTCATGACCGCCAACGGTAATAAACGTCGGTGCTAGCAGGGCATTGTGCAGCGCCCATGTTTGTCTACGGTCTGCGGTTTTGTGCTGAACGGGACCCCCATGTACCTTATAATGAGGGGATTCTGGCGCACAACGCTTCCTGTGACCCCCGACATTATCGAGACCTGATTGATTCAGCTCCCATGACGTCAGAGTCACACCAGCCAATGAGACAAAATACTGGGAAAGTTTGTTGTAGCAATGAACTTTCCCAGGCGATCTGCCTCATAATAATGCTTTTTCTCCTCTGATCTCCTGTCAGTGAGAGATTAGAGGAGAAACAATGTTAGGCCAGGGTCACACTTGCGAGAAACTTGCACCTCAATACCCGGCACTGCCGTCGGCACTTTGTACCGGAGTGTGCAGCTGCATAGAAATACATGAAGCCGCACACTCCGGTCCCAAGTGCAGGTGGCAGTGCTGGGTATTGAGGTGCGAGACTCGTGCAAGTTTCTCGCAAGTGTTACCCTGGCCTTACAAGTGCTGCTGGCAACAGCTGTGTCAGTCAGCGATCTTGTTATAAAGTATATATATAAAAAAAAACCAGATAAAGCAGGTTAGGGTTAGTGCTAAAGTTAGGGTTAGGGTTGGGGCTAAAGTTAGGGTTAGGGTTGGAGCTATAGTTAGGGTTAGGGTTGGGATTAGGATTAGGTTTGGGATTAATTTTAGGGATGGGATTAGAGATAGGGCTGGGATTAGATTTAGGGTTGGGATTAGAGATAGGATTTGGATTAGGGTTAGGTGTGTGTTGGGGTTAGGTTTGTGGTTAGGGTTATGGTTAGGGTTGGGATTAGGGTTAGGGGTGTGTTGGGGTTAGGGTAGGAGTTAGAATTGGAGGATTTCCACTGTTTAGGCACATCAGTGGCTCTCCAAATGCAACATGATGTCCGCAGACCATTCCATCAAAGTCTGCATTCTAAAACGTCACTAATTCCCTTACGAGCCCCGAAGTGTGCCCAAACAGTAGTTTTCTACCACATACTCTATGGGGTACCAGCATACTCAGAACTAATTGGACAACAACTTTTGGTGTCCTATTTTTCCTGTTACCCCTGTGAAAATAAAAAATTGGGGCTAAAAAATCATTTTTGTGGAGAAAAAATTATTTTTTATTTTCACTGCTCTGCATTATAAACTTTAGTGAAACCATTGGGGGTACAAAGTTCTCAGCACACATTTAGATAAGTTCCTTGGGGGTCTAGCTTCCAAAATGGGGTCACTTGTGCGGGTTTCTACTGTTTAGGCACATCAGGGGCTCTGCAAATGCAACATGACACCCGCAGACCATTCCATCAAAGTCTGCATTCCAAAACGTCACTACTTCCCTTCCGAGCTCCGACGTGTGCCTTAACAGTAGTTTTCTACCACATATGGGGTACCAGCATACTCAGGACAAATTGGACAACAAATTTTGTGGTCCAATTTCTCCTGCTATCCCTGTGAAAATAAAAAATTGGGGGCTAAAAAAATCATTTTTGCAGAAAAAAAAGATTTTTTATTTTCACTGCTCTGCATTATAAACTTTAGTGAAACACTTGGGGATTCAAAGTTCTCACAACACATCTAAATCTAAGTTCTTTGGGAGAGTCTAGTTTCCAAAATGGGGTTACTGGAGTCTGGAGTAAATTTGTGTGATATTATCTAACACTCAAAAAAAGCATTAAAAATTTAGCTGGATTACATTTTTCACCCATACACTATTCCGTGGTCTGGGGTACATTTGTACAGTGTTGCATTTTTTACTGTATTCAGTTAGTCATTCATACAGTGTAATGTGCATAATGGGCGACAAAATCGGCAGAAGCATGCGTGACTCCCGAGTAAGTGACCAGAGGAATATCGGAGTCAGAGGAAGCTGGTGCAACAGCAGAGGTGGCAGTAGCCTGTATTTCTGATCCGACCGATATCCTGGACCCACCAAAGCCCGAACCCAAGCCGTATCCTTTTCTGCTTGGGTCCTTTTGTCTGCAGACGGGAGAACTAGAATTCAAAAACTGGTGAGCGGACTATGGGGCCTAGGCTGGTTGGAAAAGACAAGGAGGCAAGCCAGGACCAGGTCTGGACAAATGTTATCGAGCCTGCTAGCCAGAAGGTACCATGAGTTGACATCCTGTGGGGTGTTAGTTACTTAAGACCGTCAGCGGAGAAGGGGGTCCATTGAAGAGTTTGTGACACATCATCACATCTCGTTTAAAACGCAACACTTGCCTCATAGGCTGAAAAAGCTGATGGCTTGAGGGGCAGTATAATGCTGATATGTAGTGTGTGATCCTAAAAGGAAGGGAGCATGATCAACCCTTTTTGAGGAATGAATGGGTCTGGGAGAGGCTCCTTGAGGGGGTGGTACTACCAGTCCTGAGAGATTGTACTGTCTTTGGGGTCCCCACCTCCTATGCGTGAGAAGTCGATGTGCAGGTGATACAGGGGGCTGTTGCCCATTTTTATATGTCAGAGTCTTTATCAATACCTGAAGCCGGGTCACTTACAGCCCAGGCACCTGGGAATCGGGCTCCAGAAAGCAGGTGGAGGCAGTGCCCCCAACCTGAAGGGGAAGGAGAAGAAGCAGACACCAGAAGAGGATTATTGTATTACCCTGCTTATACTTTTTTCCTAGGGTTGTACTTTGTGCAAAGTCTTCATGAGTATAAAAGCACAGCAAGTTCACTTTTAAAATGTTTGAATGAGGCCCACCAGTTTTTGCCTTTCAGGGATCTATGGATGACCATCCGTCTTATAATATTTTCCTGGCTTTATACTTTGTGCAAAGCCTTTATGAGTGTAGGAGTACAGCAAGTAAACTTTTTAAATATTTGTGTGAGGCTCTCCAGTTGTTGCCTTTCAGGGGTTTATGGATGAACCTCCTCATAATTTTTGTCTGGCTTTGCACAAAGCATTTATGACTGTATAAGTACATAAAGTACACTTTCAAAATATTTACGTTTAAAAAAAATTATGGACTCACTGACTAGAAAAAACAGTTTAACACAGTTATTGTTTCATCACGGTGGTATGCAAAACTTACAAAAAGTGTACAAAAATATTTCTGGATTAGATTACTCATCCACAGAGTATTACATATTTTCTGACACATTTTTAGTGGTATATAACACTACAAAAAAGCATTTAAAAATGTTGCTTGTTTGTTTACATTTCTTACCCATACATTATTTCATGTTCTGGGGTACATTTTTGAGATATGTAACACTCAAAAAAAGTTTAAAAATTTAGCAGGGTTACATTTCATTAGTATATAACTCTCAAAAAACTTGTCTACAAATTTATCGGTCTAATATTGCTTACCCATAGGGTATTATGTCTTCTTGGGTGCATTTCGCTGCTATCTAAGCCTCTAAAATAGTTTTAAAAAATTTATTTGTATTATATTGCCCATCCATACAGTTTTAGGTGTTCTTGGGTACATTTCCCATAGATTATTGCGAGGCCTGGAATAATTTTTGTTGGTATATAACACTCAAAAACTTGTTTAAAAATGTATCGGTATTATATTGCTCACCAATAGACTATTCCGTGGTCTGGAGTGCATTTCGTTGGTATGTAACCCTCTAAAAACTTGTTTAAAATGCTATCTTTATTGACTTATTATAATGGTCATCTGTAGACTATTCCGTGGTCTGGAGTACATTTCATTGATATGTAACGCTCCAAAAACTTTTTCAAAAATTTATCAGTATTATATTGCTCACCCATAGACTATTCTGTGGTCTGGAGTATATTTCCTTGGTATGTAACTCTCAAAAAACTTGTTCCAATTTTTATTAGTATTATATTACTCACCCATATACTATTTTGTGGTCTGGAATACATTTTGCTGATATATAACCCTCAAAAAACTTGATTAAAAATGTATCGGTCTCATATTGCTCATCCACAAAATATTACATCTTCTTGTGTGCATTTCAGTAGTATTTAAACCTCCAAAAAATTGTTTACATTTTTTAAGTATTAAATTGCTGATCCATAGAGTATTATATGTTCTTAGGTACATTTCATTTTTATAAAACCCTCCAAAAACTGGGGCATAAATTTATCGGTATTATATTGCTCATCCACACAGTGTTATGGTCTGCGGAACGCACCTAATAGATAATGTAGAGAGGTGCGTTTGCTGCCCGGGGTCCACCGTGCAGGCAGAGCCTGCTGCTAGTAAGATGGCGTAAGTAGTGAACTCTGTTATCCCGTAGAGTCGCTAAAATAAACGCCGTAGCGCGCTGTGGCAGTTAGTGCGAACTCTGTTAATCCACAGAGCCGCTAGCGGGAATGCCACAGCACTATATGGCGATAAGTGCGAACGCACTTAGCTTCTGTGAGCCGCAAAGTAAAACACTAGGGCACAGACTAGCATTTTAAAGCGAACCCTGTTGCGTCACAGAGTCGCTGAATAACCCTACTGGGTCCAGGTACACAGTTAACTGCTGTGCGGATAGCAGTCCGTGGTCATGCAGTCAGAACACAAGCAATAATCTCCTCACCGGAGTAGCCGGTATTCTAATGGCGCTTTCAGCAGAGCCCTGAACAAGTGCAAACAATCTCCTCACCGGAGGTGCCGGTATTCTAGGGGCTTATTTCAGCCAGACCTAACCACATGCATACATGACCACACTGGTGCAAGCACGTAACGGATTTGATACTAGCACATGGCCGTTTGGTAAGGACAGCCTTATATAGCAGCCACGTGAAAAAGATCTTCCAGCAAGGACCAATGGGAAGCTGCTTCAGAACATCAACAGCCAAAGGACCTTCCTGAAGGAGCAATAGGAGTGGCAGCTGTATCTGAGCATGTGACCCCTGATCTCCAATGGGAGATCTTGCCCTGGGCATGCTCAGATGAAGCAACAAAGGACTTAGTCCTAAAGATGTCTGCTCGCCGCTGACTAGTACTGGCTACAATAGCAGAACCTGAAGAGGCAGCAGAAAGTCTCTGCACAGTATTAGACTGTGCGAGATGCTGGGACAGACGTCTTTGCTGAGCAGGCTCCACTGCGGCCAGAGATGGATGGGGGACCGCAGCGGGACTGGATTGAGACTCCCATTGTGCAGCAGCGGGAACTCGAACCCTAACACACAGTATAACGTGTTCTTGGGTACATTTTGTTGCTATGTAAGCCTCCAAAAATTTGTTTAAAAATGTATTGGTATTATATTGCTCATCCATGGGGAATTACATGTTCTTGGGTACATTTTGCTGGTATATAACCCTCAAAAAACTTGTTCAAAATTCTTGGATATGATATTGCTCATCCATAGGGTATTACATCTTCTTGGGGACAGTTCATTGCTATCGGTATTATATATTGCTCATCCATAGACTTTTACATATTCTTGGGTAGATTTCATTGCTATTTAGCCCTCAAAAAACTTGTTCAAAATTTTATTGGTATTTTAATGCTCACCGATAAACTATTCCATGGTCTTGAGTACATTTCGTTGTTATATAAGCCTCCAAAAACTTATTAAAAATATATTGGTATTATATTAGTCATCTATAGGTTATTACCGTATTTTTCGGACTATAAGACGCACCGGACTATAAGACGCACCCTGGTTTTAGAGGTGGAAAATAGGGAAAAATATATTTGAAGCAAAAAATGTGGTAAAATATTTAATAACATAAATAACATACGATTATATGTGGTGTTATTATATATAATAGTATGTTATTATGTTGGAAGCTACGAGTAGGAGATGGTGTTGTGTGACCAGTGTGGTGTCTGTAAAGTACTATGTGAAGACACTGGAGGGTGAGTATATGAATGGGGGCACGGGGCTTATATTTAAAGCACCACTCCAGCACTGAAAAACAACACTGGAGTGCTGCTTTAAGATCCCATGGGATAACTATAACTCTCAGCATGTCCTGCAGATCCTATGGCACGCTGGGAGTTATAGTCCACCACAGGATGGCAGAGTGATTTTTTATGTGCTGTCATTACTAACCTTTTAATTAATTTTTTCTTGTACAGTGTGTCTGCAGGACCTGTGATGACATCATGAAGAGGCAGGGCTTTGTGTGGTCATGTGATGCTCCAGCCCGCCCTCTTCATGACCTCATCACAGGTCCTCCACAGGAGCATTCAGCATGGCATCAGCACAGCCCCTGTGCTGTCAGTTATGCGAAGCCTCCTGCTGCACTCTGCTCCTGCTGCCTCCTTCTACTTCCAACACAGATCCCCAGCTGCTGCAGGAATCAGGCGCTGGGGAACCATGTGGCTCTGTCATTTGCTGCTCCCCGCTCACTGCTCAGCTGATAGGTGGGCGGGGAAGCGGCTAATGAATATTCACTGCACTTAAGGGCAGAGACACACTGCCGTATTTCACATGCGAGAATCGCATTGTAAAACTCGTACTGGCTGTTTGCTCTCCTGACCTGTGCTTGACCTCTGCATAGTAATCCATCATGCTGTCTTGCTCAGGTCACGAGAGGTGTTAGGCCATTCCGTGCAGTGCGATGCGATTATCGCAGGAGTTTTTCGGCCGTGTGACTCCAGCCTAAGTATCGGGACCAGTGGTTTCCCCAGTGCTCGATTCCTGCAGCGGAGGGGATATTTTCCTACCTCCTGCGATCTCACTCCACCGCTGCCCCCTGCCCCCTCCCCACGTTACATTCCGACCATAAGACGCACCCACACTTTCCTCCCAAATTTGGAGGAAAAAAAGTGCGTCTTATGGTCCGAAAAATACGATACTTGTTCTTGGTACATTTCGTTGGTATATAACCCTCAAAAGACTTGTTCAAAATGTATTGGTATTATATTGCTCATCCATAGGGTATTACATCTTTTGGGTACAGTTCATTACTACATGAACCTCAAAAATGCGTTCAAAATTTTAAGCTGTGCGCACACTTTACAGACAAGACCTGATGCCTGCAAAGTGAATGAGAAACCTGAACTGTCATGCACACATTGAGTATTTTTGACTACCCGATTTGGTGAAGAAAATAATCTGCAGCATGTCAATTCTCTGTGCATTTTTGCCCTGCATTTTTCACCATTGACTTCACTCAGATCAATCAAAGATGCAGGAAAAATGTAGGGCAAAATTGCAGGCAAAAATGTGTGGTTTTAAAGCTATGTTTTTCCTGCTAAGAGATGCAGAAATGGTACAGAAATTTAACTCAACATGTGCACATACCCATATCTTTAATTTTTTTTGCTCCCCATAGACTATTCCATGGTCTGGAGTACATTTTCAAGGTATATAACCCTCAAAAGTGCATAGGCTTTATGATTCTAGGAGTACCAATACATGACAATTTGAATGGAATGTGTATGAGGCCTTCCGTAATGTCAAATACAGGGTGTATCTGAGTCCCTAATTTTTGGCAGTTCTTGCTTTCTTCATAAATTAAACTGAAATTTCCTATTTTTTTATATAAAAAATAATTTTCATTTACTTAAATTATGTATTTTTTAAATCCTTTTTAAATTTTGCCTTATATACAAGTCATTATACAGGAAAAATGCTTCTTAACTTTTTTTTTCTGTAAAATGCAATTTCTCATCGGTTTGGAATGTTTTATTGTCACTCTTTAAAGTGAAGTAAAAGTGTGACACCATTGTTCACAGCAGCGATCTAGGAGTCAGAGATGCTTCCAGGGTCTTCCCCTTGCTGTTCTCCTTCCATTCAGCACTTTTCCCATTGATTTAAACATTTTCCCTGCCCCCCTGACATCTTTGTAGGGCCTGACAGAATAAAGCTCGGCTTTCCCATTGACTCTCATTATACTTGTTACTCGTAAAAACTAAAAATCATTTGAGTATTAGGAATTCCAGTTACCACCTCACAGCAACCAGATCGTTGCTATATAAGCATCAAAAACATTGTTAAAAATTTAAGGCTGTGTGCACACATTGCAGATTTGCTGCCTTTTTGTTGTGTTTTTTCCGTGAGATCTGGAAGAGTTCATGTTGATACTGTAGTGTGACTAATGGTTGCATAGTAGATGTGAGGTATGTATCGCAGAGATGGCTGGTCTTTGTGATGTAACCCAGAGTATTTTCTCTAGTGCATGATATCTCTAAGAGGTTCGTTTGTTGCACCAGGGACCGGGTTGTGAGTAGCTGTGAGAGATGGGTGGGTCTAGCTACCCACATACCTCACCTCTGGGTGTGGTTAACAGCCTATTTAATATAGTCTGTTGTTTGGCACATGATCTGTGTGTTGGGAGGGAGAAGGCCTCCTGTGTGTGTTTGGCTCCAGACTGAGCCTGAATACTGGACACTTCCCTAGCCTGTGTGCCCACTGGTCGGGCGCAGCAGAGCCCTGCTATGGACATTTTGTATTTTTGCTTGCCTGATCTAAAGGCTGTTTCTTTTCTGTTTTCGCTTCTGGGTTTATCAAGCAATAAACCCATGAACTTTTAAAGAAACAAGCCTCCTGTTTTCCTCCCATTGCACGTGAGTAAAACCCCTACAATTGGTGCTAGACGTTCCGGCAGCGTTCCCAGCAGAGACGTGCGACTGCTACAGGAAGGACTGCATGTCCTTGGTTAAGCCACCAAGCATCGCCAGACAAAATGCAGGACCAGCTGAATCACCTGTTCCAGTCGCAGCAGCAACAGCAAGAGACCAACAGGCTGTTGTTACAGCAGATCCAGCAGAGCCAGCATTAGCAATGGCAGCAGATGCAGCTTCTCACAACCACCATCCAGGACAGGATGAGCGCCTCAACCTCAAGTCTGGCAGATGATGCCCACATCAGGAAAGCGGTAGGATGGGCTGTGCAAAAAATGACCCCTGGGGATGAAGTTGAGGCCTTCCTGATAGTGTTTGAAAGGGTCGCCAAGAGAGAGAAACTTCCGCCAATGCAGTGGGCAGAGGTACTAGCGTCATACTTGACGGGAGAACCCCAGAAGTCGTACTATGATTTAGCTTTGCATGATGCCAAAGAGTATGAAAAGTTAAAAACTGAGATTCTCACATGCTTTGGGGTGACAATGAGTATCAAGGCACAGCGGGTTCACTGCTGGGAATATCACCAGGACAAACCACCTCGCTTCCAAATGTTTGACATGTTACACTTGGTCCAGAAGTGGCTACAACCAGAGTCCTCTATGCCTGCGCATATGGTAGAATGGGTGGTGATGGACTGGTTTGGGTACTACCTGCCGAAGCCCATACAGACTTGGGTTGTCCAGGGTGATCCCAGAATGCTGATGAACTGGTCGGTCTCTTTGAGAGATACCAGTGTATTGAAGACTCCTTGGGAAGGCAGCCCACTCCATACTGTGGATCCTAACAAGGGGAGGGGGCCCAAAAGGGTTGGGGCACCAAGGTCCAACGTGGCGGGTGAGCTGTTGCCTAAGGTCGAAAAGGGTGATGTTTGCTGAAGGTGCCACGGCCCAGGCCATATAGCCGCCCATTGTCTACTGACCCCAGAGCAGATGCACTGCAGCATAGGATGCCGATGTTCATATTATGCGTATCCGGCCTGCAGTGTGAACTGTCCCCCAACGAGGGGCATCAAGCATGTCCCGTGAAGGTGAAAGGGAGGGAGATAATGGCACTGCTAGACTCAAGGAGTTTTGTGACCTTTGTGAGGGCCACCTTTACTTTGCAACTGATCCTAGGTAAAAAGTCAGCGTTCGGTTCATACATGGTGATACTAAGGACTACCCTATGGCCAGAGTGGACATTGAAACAGCCCACGGTACTGTGTTCGATGAGTTTGGCGTCAGTCGAGACTTGCTGCATCCTATTACTATGGGCCAGGACTTTTGTTAATTTTGGGATCTGTGAGGGAAGGGTTCTGCATTCGCTGGCACGAATAGGGAACCATTGAACCCTAATAAGGTATCACCACACCCAGAGGCAGACGGATTTCCCTTTTGTGTCCTTGTGGGGAATGAGGAGGACGTGTCCCCTGAGTTTGACATTCCAGAATTAGGGGTGACCAGTGAGAATTTTGGTCTGCCCAACATAGGGACCTAACTCTGAAGGAAGTCTTTAATAATGTCACTGTCATAAATGGGGTTGCACAGGAGCCGGGGGCTAACACAAAGTTTCCCTATTTTATGATGAGTAGGACCCTTATAGATGGAAGGTGTTGGACATGGCCCATTCATACATCTTGGGGGGACATCTGGGAGTGGAAAAAATGCAGGAACAGATCGTGCAGAGGTTCTATTGGCCCGGGTGTCACAGGGAAATATTAAACTATTGCAGGTACTGCCCTACGTGTCAGTTAACCGCCTCTACCTCTCACTTTTGGAGTCCCCTCATGCCATCACCCATTTTTGAAGTGCCATTCGAGAGAATTGCTATGGACTTGGTCAGTCCCCTGGTAAAATCTGCTTGTTGGGCATCAATACATATTGGTCATCCTGGACTATACCACGCGATATCCGAAAGAAATTCACCTAAGAAACTCCTCGCAAAAAGGATAGCCCATCTTTTCTGGACAGGTTTAACTAAGGAAATTCTGAACGAACAGGGAACACCTTTTATGAGTAAGATGATAAGGGAGTTATGCATTGTCCTGCAAATCTCCCAGTTGAGGACTTCAGTGTACCATCCTCAGACAGATGGCCTTGTCAATTTTTTTAATAAAATAATGAAGAACATGCTGAGGAAGGCCATAGAAAAGGATGGTAGAGACTGGGACTTTCTCTTACTGTATCTGTTGTTTTCCATCCGTGAGGTTCCACAGGCTTCTACGGGGTTCTCGCCATTCAAACTTTTGTATGGCCGGCATCCGTGAGGTCTCCTGGATATAGCCATGGAAACCTGGGAAGTCCAAGTCATGGCCCACAGAAGTGTCATTGAGCATGTGGCACTGATGCATCAGAGGATTGCGAAGGTGATGTCTATCGTAAAAGGACATCTCCTCCAAGCACAAGAATCTCAGGCCAGGGTCTACAAGCAGTCAGCCAGAGTGAGGCATTTCAATCCAGGAGACTAAGTTCTTGTGCTAATTTCTACTGTGTAGAGCAAGTTCTTGGCCAAATGGCAGGGGCAGTATCAGGTGGTGGAGAAGCTTGGTGATGTAAATTATAAGATTAATCAACCAAGAAGATGGAAACCATATCAGGCCTACCATGTCAACCTCACCAAGCCATGGCAAGACAGAGAGTCGGCTGAAATTCCATGCTTGCTGGGCCAGCCAGAAGGCAAGGTTGGAGGTGTTGCCATAGCGGAGACACTGTCGAAGGCCCAGAAACAGCAGTGCCGGGAGTTGCTCCTGAAGAATAGGTACCTGTTCTCAGAATTTCCGGGGTGCACGAAGGTCGTAAAACACAAAGTTCTGATGGAGCCACATGTGCGCGTAAACATGAAGCCTTATCAGATTACGAAAGGCAGTTGAGAAGTGATCTCCAAGGAGGTGGAGCATATGTTAAAACTTGGGGTCATTGAGGAGTCCAAGAGCAGTTGATCGACCCTGATTGTCCTGTCCCAAAGCCCAATGGTGAATGGAGGTTCTGCAGTGAATATTGGAAGTTGAACAAGGTATCCAAGTTCAACGCATATCCCATGCCACTTGTCGATGAGCTAATCGACAGACTTGGGCCCATAAGGTACATAATCACCTTGGATTCGGCAAAGTGTTATTGGCAGATCCCCATGGCAAAGGGCGCCAAGGAGAAGACTGCGTTTTTTGTGGCGGACGGATGCTTCTAGTATGTCCGGATGCCGTTTGAACAACTTGGGGTTTTGGCGACATTCTAGAGAGCTATGGATAGAATCCTTGCACCCTATAAGCAATACACTGCTGCATACCTGGATGATATTGTGATCTTTAGCCCAGACTGGGAGAGTCACCTGGAAAAGGTCCAGGCGGTGTTTCATGCTCTAAGGAAGGCAAGTTTTCAATAAACTTGAAGAAGTGTGCCTTATGAAAAGAAGAAGCTAAGAACTTGGGATATGTAGTGGGTCGAGGTGAGAACAAACCCCAAATCAATAAATTGGAGGTGATTCAAACATGGCAGAGACCGCCGTAAAAAAAAAAGATAGCGCCTTCCTGGGGATCGTGGGATTCTACAGGAGGTTCGTCACGAACTTTGCCATGATGTCCGTGCCCCTGACTGACCTCCGTAAGGGGACAAAATCGGTAATGGTCAAAGAGGCAGAGACTGCCTTTAAAAAAATGAAAGGGGTTCTGTGTGTAAACAACCAGTTCTGATGGCCCCTGACTTTAAGAAAGAGCTTATACTCAAAACAGACGCATCGGATGTCAGTTTATGAGCAGTTCTTTCCCAGTAGATACATGGGGAGGAGCACCTTGTCCTCTACCTGAGTAGGAAGCTATCCTCATGTGAGAGGACTTATTTGGTCGTAGAGAAGGAGTGCATGGCCATAAAGTGGGTGGTGGACACATTATGGTACTATCTGGTAGGACCTAAGTTTAGATTGATTTGACCATGCCCCACTCAGATGGATGAGGGAAACAAAGAGTAAAAATGCTAGGTTCACCCACTGGTTCTTAGTCCTACAAGATTTCAACTTCCATGTAGAGCATAGAGCAGGGAAGCACACAGCTAAAATAACAAAGGAGTGGCTTCAGAACAACTCTGTGACCATTCTTGACTGGCCCAGCCAGAGCCCTGACCTAAACACAATTGAGCATCTCTGGAGAGATCTGAAAATGGCTGTCCACCAACGTTCACCAATCAACCTGACGGAACTGGAGAGGATCTGCAAGGAAGAATGGCAGATGATCTCCAAATCCAGGTGTGAAAAACTTGTTGCATCATTCCCAAGAACTCATGGCTATACTAGCACAAAAGGATGCTTCTACTCAATACTGAGCAAAGGGTCTGAATACTTATGACCATGTGATATTTTAGTTTTTCTTTTTTAAGAAATTTGCAAAAATTTCTACATTTCTGTTTTTTTTTCGGTCAAGATGGGGTGCAGGGTGTACATTAATGAGAAAAAAATGAACTTTTTTGAATTTACCAAATGGCTGCAATGAAACAAAGAGTGAAAAATTTAAAGGGGTCTGATTACTTTCCGTACCCACTGTATGTGTTACTGCCTGCTTATGATTGGTCAACTTCATGCAGGGGAAGAAGTACATGCCCCCAAGAGAAAAATCTAAGGTAATACCCAGTTGAACTATAGCATAAATTATAACTAAATTGTAAAAGCTAATATCTCCACAATGGAGAGAAGTGAAAAAATAAAAATTGCATGTTACTCAGCTATTCAGCCACTATTCCATATTGTGGCCAGCTTAATAATCTAAAGCTGATGAAACGTCCTATTTAAAATGGGTTCATTTGCTAAAAGTTTCCAATGTGCATAGAAATTCTTTATCATCTCCCAATCATGGGTACCTGACAAAAAGCTATCCGTAACGTCAAGTTGATATGAGCATATGCAAAATGTCTATTTTTAATTAAAAAAAAATTATAACTTTTCATTCATATTGTCATCCATATGGAATCTATATACCATTAGTGTATCCGTTTTGTACATCTCTACAGCATTCGTTTTTTACATGAACAATTTAATAAATAATAAAGTTTAAATATAATTTCCTGTGTCAAGAATTCAAATGATCTTTGAAAGATGCATGACATATACAGTTAGGTCCATATATATTTGGACAGAGACAACATTTATCTAATTTTGGTTCTAGACATTACCACAATGAATTTGAAACAAAACAATTCAGATGCAGTTGAAGTCCAGACTTTCAGCTTTCATTTGAGGGTATCCACATTAAAATTGGATGAAGGGTTTAGGAGTTTCAGCTCCTTAACATGTGCCACCCTGTTTTTAAAGGGAGCAAAAGTAATTGGACAAATGACTCCAAGGCTATTTCATGGACAGGTGTGGGCAATCCCTTTGTTATGTCATTCTCAATTAAGCAGATGAAAGGGCCGGAGTTGATTTGAGGTGTGGTGTTTGCATTTGGAAGGTTTTGCTGTGAAGGAAACATGCGGTCACAGGAGCTCTCCATGCAGGTGAAACCAGCCATCCTTAAGCTGCAAGAACAGAAAAAAACCCATCCAAGAAATTGCTACAACATTAGAAGTGGCAAAATCTACAATTTGGTACATCCTGAGAAAGAAAGAACGCACTGGTGAACTCATCAATCCAAAAAGACCTGGGAGCCCACGGAAGACAACAGTGGTGGATGATCGCCGCATACTTTCTTTGGTGAAGAAGAACCCGTTCACAACATCAACTGAAGTCCAGAACACTCTCAGTGAAGTAGGTGTATCTGTCTCTAAGTCAACAGTAAAGAGAAGACTCCATGAAAGTAAATACAAAGGGTTCACATCTAGATGCAAACCATTCATCAATTCCAAAAATAGACAGGCCAGAGTTAAATTTGCTGAAAAACACCTCCAGAAGCCAGCTCAGTTCTGGAAAAGTATTCTATGGACAGATGAGACAAAGATCAACCTGTACCAGAATGATGGGAAGCCAAAAGTTTGGAGAAGAAAGGGAACGGCACATGATCCAAGGCACACCACATCCTCTGTAAAACATGGTGGAGGCAACGTGATGGCATGGGCATGCATGGCTTTCAATGGCACTGGGTCACTTGTGTTTATTGATGACATAACAGCAGACAAGAGTAGCTGGATGAATTCTGAAGTGTACCGGGATATACTTTCAGCCCAGATTCAGCCAAATGCTGCAAACTTGATTGGACGGCGCTTCATAGTACAGATGGATAATGACCCCAAGCATACAGCCAAAGCTACACAGGAGTTCATGAGTGCAAAAAAGTGGAACATTCTTCAATGGCCAAGTCAATCACCAGATCTTAACCCAATTGAGCATGCATTTCACTTGCTGAAATCCAGACTTAAGAGGGAAAGACCCACAAACAAGCAAGACCTGAAGGCTGCGGCTGTAAAGGCCTGGCAAAGCATTAAGAAGGAGGAAACCCAGCGTTTGGTGATGTCCATGGGTTCCAGACTTAAGGCAGTGATTGCCTCCAAAGGATTCGCCACAAAATATTGAAAATAAAAATATTTTGTTTGGGTTATGTTTATTTGTCCAATTACTTTTGACCTCCTAAAATGTGGAGTGTTTGTAAAGAAATGTGTACAATTCCTACATTTTCTAACACATATTTTTGTTCAACCCTTCAAATTAAACGTTACAATCTGCACTTGAATTCTGTTGTAGAGGTTTCATTTCAAATCCAATGTGGTGGCATGCAGAGCCCAACTCGCGAAAATTGTGTCACTGTCCAAATATTTCTGGCCCTGACTGTACATGGTAATCCATGTGTGATCAGTTTTTTGCACACCCATTGACTAAGGCTGGGTTCAAACAATTACATTTTTGTTTCTGCTTTGTCATCCATATGCAATTAGTGTGTTCGTTCCTACATCCCATATGTCTATTTTGTACATCCATATGGCATTCGTTTTTTACAATTTGATGAATAATAAAGATTGAATACAATTTCCTATCTTTATAATTGTAATGTATCCATGAAAAATACATGACATAGAGATGGTAACCTGTAAATGACCCATTTTTATGCATTCATTAACTTATAATGAGCAAGTCTAATCCAGAAAATGGATCAAAGTAGTGCATACTGCAATTTTTTACACGCAGACCATCTGTCCGTTTGTAAAAATGTTCATGTGAACAACTGTATAAATTATTATTGGTCATTGTCTTGTCCATATCAGTTTTGGAAACGGACAGCAAAACGGACATTGAATACATTCATCTAAATGAGCCCTTAGTAGCGTTTAAAAAAACATTATTCCAACCCTCTTACAAAGAGAGACAGTCCCTTCAATTTGTGAGCTTTCAGCTCCCCCATCTGGGCTCATGCTTCCTGCATTTGTTCATGTTCTGATTGTCTGTTCATTTACATCTATGTATTCTGTGTGTTCTTTGTGTCTGTGAAGAGTGGCTAGTCATGCTGACACAGTAGCAGAGTTATAATCTAGACATTAAGATGATCTTTCACCAGTTTTAGAATGTTAAACTGTCCACTGCAGAACTAAATAAAACATAGTTTTTATTTTTTTCATTTATATCCTTTGCAGAGATGACAGCTTGTAAAGTTTAGACTCTAATTTATGCTATGACCAAGGTGATGTTCACTAAGAATCGTCTATGTACTTTTTCCCCTATATGATGTTGACCAATCATAAGCAGAAGGTATTATGAGTGTAAGGGATCAATTCTTTGGCAACAGATGAGGTGGGTCTAGGTGCTACCTGGAACCATGCTACTCTATTATAAACCTCTCAGCACTAGCTGTGTTGGAGCCTTCTCTCTAGGTTTAATATCCCTGAGGCCAGGCACCTTGATGATACACAAACTTCAAACCAGGACTTGTCCAGCTGCCATTTTACATATTCCCGCTCTACCCAAAGCAAGAGCTGGGAACCTTCTGCCAATCAACTATGTACCCTTGACAGGGCATCCGCATTACCTAGTTGATGAACTTTATAGTTGCCCTCACCAACCCTTTCCACCACTTCATAGGGTCCTTGCCTACTGGTGAGGAACTTACTCTCCACAGTGGGCACCAAAACCTGTATCCGATCCCCAGATTTAAACTGTTTTACCTGAATCAGCTGAATATCCCCCTTCATCATGCTTCTTGTGCCTTGAGGTGGCACTCTTTTTATTGGCCACTCACTCTGGTCCCTCGACACAACTGACCTTTATGCCCAGTGAAATACAGAACATGATTGTCAGTATCTTGCTCTTGAAGAACATCAACTTATTCTCATATTCTTAGGAGCACCTTTTAGCATTATGTCCATAGTTTCCCCGCGACACCTCAACCTCAGACATATTGGCTCCAAGGGATGTTGCTCTTCCTTATTGTCAACGAGCACAAATAATGAAAACTCACCGGCAACGCAAAGTTTCTTTTGATGTGACCTGGTTGCCAGCCAAACCACCCAGTGACACCACTTTCCTCCACATGTCCCAAAATAAGGGAAAGTCTCTTCCAATAATCATGGGTGTACTAAGTTCTTGACTACTTCCACTTGTGCCTATGTCGACCCTTGCAACAGGAAAATTCATGGCATCTTCGTGGATACCCTTGACAGCCACCACCTTCCTGGGAACTAGCACACTTGGGAGTGTGGCCCTTACCAGGGTCACCAACAAACCTTCAGAGTCCAGGAGTCCAGTCATTTGCACCAGACATTTACCGACACTTGGAATGCCTAAGGCCCATCACCAGGATTTTGTTCAACTCTATAGGCAGGGTAGGCAAAACAGGAGACCTGACAAACTAGGTTGCAGTCCATCGGCTTGAAGGTCATGGGACACTTTAAAAGGAGGCTGGTGCTTGACATCATTGTTTCTCTTCTGTTAACCATGGTTATCTCTAAAGAAACAAGTGCAGTCATCATTGCAATGCACAAAAATGGCCTAACAGGGAAGAGTATCGCAGCTAGAAAGATTGCACCTCAGTCAACAATCTATCGCATCATCAAGAACTTCAAGGAGAGAGGTTCCATTGTTGCCAAAAAGGCTTCAGGGCGCCCAAGAAAGACCAGCAAGCGCCAGGACCATCTCTTAAAAGTGTTTCAGCTGCGGGATCGGGCTACCAGCAGTACAGAGCTTGCTCAAGAATGGCAGCAGGCAGGTGTGAGTGCATCTGCACGCATTGTGAGGCGGAGACTCTTGGAGCAAGGCCTGGTCTCAAGGAGGGCAGCAAAGAAGCCACTTCTCTCCAGAAAAAACATCATGGACAGACTGATATTCTGCAAAAGGTACAGGCAGTGGACTGCTGAGGACTGGGGTAAAGTTATTTTCTCTGATGAATCCCCTTTTCGATTGTTTGGGACATCAGGAAAACGCCTCACTCGGAGAAGACAAGGTGAGCGCTACCACCAGTCTTGTCTCATGCCAACTGTTAAACATCCTGAAACCATTCATGTGTGGGGTTGCTTCTCAGCCAAGGGAATCGGCTCTCTCACAGTCTTGCCTAAAAACACAGCCATGAATAAAGAATGGTACCAGAATGTCCTCCAAGAGCAACTTCTCCCAACCCTCCAAGAGCAGTTTGGTGATCAACAATGCCTTTTCCAGCATGATGGAGCACCTTGCCATAAAGCAAAGGTGATAACTAAATGGCTCAGGGAACAAAACATAGAGATTTTGAGTCCATGGCCTGGAAACTCCCCAGATCTTAATCCCATTGAGAACTTGTGGTCAATCATCAAGAGACGGGTGGACAAACAAAAACCTAAAAATTCTGACAAAGTGAAAGCATTGATTGTGCAAGAATGGACTGCTATCAGTCAGGATTTGGTCCAGAAGTTGATTGAGAGCATGCCAGGGAGAATTGCAGAGGTCCTGAAGAAGAAGGGTCAACACTGCAAATATTGACTTGCTGCATTAGCTCATTCTAACTGTCAATATAAGCTTTTGTTACTCATATGTTTGCAATTATTATATTTCTGTCTGTGATAAAAACATCTGTCAAACACACATAAAAACCAGAGGGCAGCAGATCATGTGAAAATATAATATTTGTGTCATTCTCAAAACTTTTGGCCATGACTGTAGCAGTAGCGTAGATAGGGGCAGGCTCCCAAGGCCACTACTCCAGCAGCTGTGCAGGGTCACCTGCTTCTTCTTCAGCTAAGGCGGCAATCACCTTTAGTCTTGTTTATGCCAAAAAAATCAGCCATGGGTTCTTCTAAGAAGCTGCTTAGCACTCTGAAAATGAAAATGATGGAGTCTCACAAAACAGGAGAAGACTATAAGAAGATAGCAACGTTTTTTCAAGTTGGCCTTTCCTCAGTTATAAATGTAATTAAGAAATGGTAGTTAACAGGAACAGTGGAGATCAAGATAAGATCTATGGGACCAAGCAACATTTCAGTGAGAGATGCTCATAGGATTGCTAGAGAGTAGTGTTGAGCATTCCGATACTGCAAATATCGGGTATCGGCCGATATTAGCTGTATCGGAATTCCGATTCCGAGTTTCGATATTTTCGTCTTATCGGATACCGGAATCGGGATTGTCACTGTCACTGTCAGTGTCCGTCGGTCGGGTCTGTCAGGAGTCAGCGGCACTTACCTGGCAGAAGATCTCCGGCGGTCACGTCCTGCACTGCTTCATGGCCGCAATCTTCTTTCCCCGGCGGTCACATGCAGTTTCTCGCGATAACTGCAGTGACTGCTGGGTAATCCCGGCCGTAAAGCAGTCAGTCCGATGACGTCACCGCCGGGGAAGCAGGTAATCAGCTGTGCTGCGTCGCGATGACAGGCTTGCCTGTCATTGCGATGTAGCACAGCTGGATCGTCGTGGGACTGTCGTTCTGGACTGCGTCGGACAGGTGGTATACTGTTGGTTTGTTTTTTTTCTTTTTTTACAGGAGATCGATGGCGTCGCAGGAATGAGAGAGTAATAAAATTAATGAAAACTGTGTTGTCTCTTTTATTTCATTAAAATACTTTTTTCTTGCTTTGTCTTTTTTTTATGCATTTAATAACTTTGGATAATAATGGATCGTGTCTTATTGACACCTCTCCATTATTAACCGGGCTTATTCTCACCGTGCAATCAACGGTGACAATAACCCCTTATTACCCCGCTTGCCACCGCTACAGGGCAAGTGGGAAGAGCCGGGTAAAGTGCCACAATTGGCACATCTTTTGATGCGCCAAATGTGGGGCTGCTGTAGCCTGGTATTATCAGGCTGTTGAGGGCCAAAATCCATGGGCCTTGACAGTCTTTTAATACCAGGCCGCAGCAGTCTGCATTTTACTTGGCTGGTTAACAAAAATAGGGGGGAACCCCACGCCGTTTTTTTTTCGAGGGGATCCCCTATTTTTGTTAACCAGCCAAGCTAAGCAGACTGCTGTGGCCTGGTATTATCAGGCTTGCAAGGTCCATGGATATTGGATCCTTACCAGCCTGAAAAACCAGGCCTCAGCGGTCTGCTTCATCTGGCTGGTTAACAAAAATAGGGGGGACCCCACGCCAATTTTTTTCGAGGGGATCCCCTATTTTTGTTAATCAGCCAAGATATGCAGACTGCTGTGGCCTGGTATTATCAGGCTGGCAAGGTCCATGGATCTTGGCTCCTTAACAGCCTGAAAATCCAGGCCTCAGCGGTCTGCTTAATCTGGCTGGTTAACAAAAATAGGGGGGACCCCACGCCAATTTTTTTCGAGGGGATCCCCTATTTTTGTTAATCAGCCAAGATATGCAGACTGCTGTGGCCTAGTATTATCAGGCTGGCAAGGTCCATGGATCTTGGCTCCTTAACAGCCTGAAAATCCAGGCCTCAGCGGTCTGCTTCATCTGGCTGGTTAACAAAAATGGGGGGGACCCCACGCCATTTTTTTTTTGAAGGGAACCCCTATTTTTGTTAATCAGTTCCCTCTGACGTCACTGATTGTGTCCCTGGCTGACCTGAAGTGAAAGTGGAAAGCAATCAATTAAGCTTTCCACTTAAGGGCCCGTCTCACATAGCAATATCGCTACCGAGATCGCTGCTGAGTCACTAGTTTTGTGACGCAGCAGCGAGCTCACCAGCGATATCGCTGTGTGTGACATTCAGCGACGATCAGCCCCCCTGCCGGGTATCGCTGATCGTCGCTGAAATGTCAGGACCTTTTTTTGATCGCTGGTTTCCCGCTGACAGGCACACATCGCTGCGTGTGACAGGCGGGAGACCAGCGATCCGCTGGTAACCAAGGTACACAGCGGGTTTCCAGGCGCGGGGCTGTGCCTAGAAACCCGCTGTGTACCTTGGATACCAGCGCCCTGATGCAGGGAGCTGGTATCCAAGGTACACAGCGGGTTTCCAAGCGCTGCGTGGTGCCTGGAAACCCGCTGTGTACCTTGGTTACCAGCGGATCGCTGGTCTCCCGCCTGTCACACGCAGCGATGCGTGCCTGTCAGAGGGAAACCAGCGATCAAAAAAAGGTCCTGACATTTCTGCGACGATCAGCGATACCCGGCAGGGGGGCTGATCGTCGCTGAATGTCACACACAGCGATATCGCTGGTGAGCTCGCTGCTGCGTCACAAAACTAGTGACTCAGCAGCGATCTCGGTAGCGATATCGCTATGTGAGACGGGCCCTTAAGCGATGTTACCCGCAGTGTCGCTGTCCCAGATCGCTGCCTGAGCTGCCTGTTTGGCAGCTCAGCAGCGATCATGTAGCGATACACCAGCGATCCTGACAAGTGCATATCGTTGTCGGGATCGCTGGTGTATCGTTATGTGACACCAGCCTTTACTCTCCTGTCAGGCAGGAGAGGAACTCATTCATTTGGGGTTTACTGTGAGGCTGCAGCATTAGCTGCGGTCCCTGCAGTAAACATTAACCCTTTCTGAAGGATTACACCGTGGGACCTGACTGTGCATGGGATAGGTAAGAATAATTTTGCTTTTTTATTTTATTTTTATTACAGGAAATGGTTTTAGCAGGTAAATAAAATATGGTCAAAAACTGTGTGATTATTTCATTAAACTTCTTTTTTATTAAAGTGTGTGTGTTTGATTTTTCTTTCATACAATAGGATTAATAATTGATAGTTGTCTAATTGACAGCTCTCAATTATTAACCTGGCTTAAAGTGACCTTTCAATTGCAAGGTCATTTTAACCCCTTATTAACCCATTCGCCACCGCTACAGGGCAATGGGAATAGACGGGCAAAGTGCCAGAAAGGGCAAATCTAATTAGAGATTTGCCCTTTCTGGGGTGTCTGGGGGCAGATGTTAAGTAGCCGGGGGGGGGCCAAAAATAATGGTCCCTCTCTGGGCTATTATTATCTGCCCCCACTCACTGGCTTTGTCTGTCTGGTTGCGAAAATAGGGCGGGAGCCCACGCATTTTTTTTCAGCAATTTTACACCTCATATATATATACATGTCATTGAATTTGTGACACATATATATATATATTTATATTTGTAGTTCATACACTTCTACATAGTATAATAGCCGCTAATTCAATTGCCGGCTTTTGTGAAAATGCAGAACCCGACATGAAATGACACTTGGTGTACATAGGGTTAACCATGTCTTTTCATGTCCTTTGCTATCTAATTTGCACAAACAATTAAATCAGACTATGTGTGCAAAATTTCACACCTGTAGGGGTTAATTAAAGGTGTAAATTCGTAGCAAAAAAGTCCGTTTTTTTTACAACGAATTTACACCTTTAATTAACCCCTACAGGTGTGAAATTTTGCACACATAGTCTGATTTAATTGTTTGTGCAAATTAGATAGCAAAGGACATGAAAAGACATGGGTTAACCCTATGTACACCAAGTGTCATTTCATGTCGGGTGCTTCTGTCTTTTCACTGAAGCCGGCTTTACCCGGCAATTGAATCAAAGGATATTTTACTATGTAGAAGTGTATAAACTATACATATATGTATATATATATGTCACAATGACATGTATATATATATATATGTATTCTATGTGTGTATATTTAGTGTTTACAAGGAAAGAATGGGGTTTTTTTAGTTGCGATATTTTGTTCCCATAGACTTACATGGGACTTCCGGTATCGGTATCGGGTATCGCCGATTTTTTAGTGATATCGGCGATACCATTCTGATTCCGATACTTTAGGATATCGGAAAGTATCGCTCAACTCTACTAGAGAGGCAATTTGGAACACCTGCTTGACTGCAAAAGCCCTTCTGAAAGATTTTGCAGACTCAGCAGTTGAGGCACATTGTTCTACTGTTCAGAGACACCTCATCAGAAGAAAAACTTTCCTATGTCCTCACCATAAAATTCAGCATCAGAAGTATGCAAAAGAAAATCTAAACAAGCCTGATGCATTTTGGAAACAAGTCCTGTGGACTGATGACATTTAAATAGAATTCTTTGGCCACAATGATCAGAAGTATGTGTGTAGAGAAAAGGGCAAGAATTTGAGAAAAATACCATTCCCCATTGAGCATGGAGTGGATTCATCATTCTTTGGGTGGTATTTCAGCCAATGGCATGGGGAACATTCATGGTAGAGGGAGAATAGATTCAATGAAATTTCAAAAGATTCTTGATGCAAACAAAACATCTGTAAAAAAAAAGCTTGAAGTTGAAAAGAGGATGGCTTCTACAAATGGATGGTGTTTCAAACACACGTGAAAATCCACAATAGAAACCTCAACAGGTGCCAGCTGAAGGTTTTACAACAGCCCTCAAATTCTCTGATTTGACCATCTTTGAAATCTGTGGCTAGACCTCAAAATAGCAGTGCATGCAAGACCTCCAAGGAATCTTAGAACTTGAAGAATTTTCAAGGAAAATTCATGAAAATCCCTCAACCAAGATTGAAAGACTCTTGGCTGCTGCAAAAAGCATGAAAAGCTGTGATACTTCAAATTGAGGTGGTACCAGGTACTAACAATGTAGGTGCCCAAACTTTTGCATCGGCCCATTTTCCTTTTTGTAATTTTAAAATGTAAAATATGAAAATGTATTTTTTTTGTCTCTAATGCAAAGTAATGTCTCATCTTTAACTTTACGCCTTTTAGAGATCATTTCATCTTCACTTGCTTAACCCTGCTGTACTGTTCGGGTCAATATGACCAAAATGATTTTGAGACCTGTAGATTTTTTTTATATGAGGATTGAAACTAGTGGTATCTTGACTTTCCTCATTTGGTAGCTCTATCCCCTTACGACGCCGATACGCCTTTAACGGCGGTCATTAAGGGTACTTAAACCACAGCGCGTTATTAACGGCGCTGTGGAAAAAGTGAATAGCGCCCCCAGAGGTGCATTTTCTCGGTCTGGCTCCCAGGGGTAGCCGAGACCCAGAGAACATGAATCGGGTCGGTTTTTCCCGACACCGATGTTTGCGATCGCCGTTATTAACCCTATAACGGCGATCGCAAAAAATAAATAAAAAATGTTGTGCATTTAATTTCTCTGTCCTTGATGTCATCGGACTCAGAGGACAGAAAAATGGTCCCCGGGACCCATTGTGGCCCCCGATCCCCTGCATGTGGCCCCCGGGCCTACATTGTCCCCGGTGCCGCCATTTTATGGAAAATGGCGGGGCATGCTCAATGCGCCCGCGCTATGTGCTGAGGATGGGCAATATTTTGGTCTTGCTACCGGGGGTAGCCGAGACCCGAGAACATGTCCGAGTCGGTATTCATCGATCCGGTGTTGCGATCGCGCTATACAGCATAACGGCGATCACAACAAAAAAAAATAAAAAAATATTTCTGTCCCTCTGATGTATCGCAATCAGAGGGGACAGATGGGGTCCACAGGTCCCCCGGAACCCCCCTGTACTGCGGTGTCCTCGGCAGGTCCCTGGCCTCCGATCCTCCCGGTCTTCTCTGGAAAAAAAAATGGCGGGCACATGCGCAGTGCGCCCACCGATCTGCTTGGCGGCAGATTCAAATTTATTTTCATTCATTCTCCAGAAAGTGCATTTTGATAAACTGTGATAAACTATCACGGTGATCAAAATAAAAAAACCGTACATAACCCCCCCATTTATCACCCCCTTAGTTAGGACATATAATAAAAAAAGAATTATTTATTTTCATTTTTCCGTTAGGGTTAGGGTTATAATTAGGTTAGGTTATAATTAGGTTGGGTTAGCATAGGGTTAGGGTTATAATAGGGTTAGGGTTGGCTGGGTTATACTGCGTTATGGCAGTCCGTAACGCTGCCATTTACCCCCATTTGAGGGGCATGCGTTTGCGACGTGCCATTATCAGTGACGGAGCCATCGGAGGGCTGCAGCGTGTGGGCTCTTTCACCACTAGCGCAGATGAATCATCTGCTTATTCCTCTGCGCTAGCAGGTATAGCATAACGCGATCGCGTTATGCTAACGTTACCAGCCGTCAACGCTATGGTTGAACGGGCTGTAAAACGCAAATGAACTAAGCCTTAGGGTTAGGGTTATAATTAGGGTTAGGTTAGAATTAGGGTTAGGTTAGAATTAGGGTTAGAATTGGGGTTAGGGTTACAATTAGGGTTAGGTTAAAATTAGGGTTAGGTTACAATTAGAGTTAGGTTAAATTAAGATTAGGGTTACAATTAGGGTTGGAATTAGGGTTGGGATTTAGGTTAGGATTAGGGTTGGGATTAGGGTTAGGGGTGTGTTGGGGTTAGGGTTGGAGCTAGAATTGAGGGATTTCCACTAATTAGGCACATCAGGGGGTCTCCAAACACAAGGTGGCGTTCAAAAAGTCAAATGGCGCTCCCTCCCTTCTGAGCCCTGCCGTGCGCCCAAACAGTGGTTTACCCCAACATATGTAGTATCAGCGTACTCAAAAGAAATTGCACACCAATTTTGGGGTTCTAATTTCTCCTGTTACCCTTGGGAAAATAAAAAATAGCTGGCTAAAAAAAATCATTTTTGAGAAAAAAAATGATTTTTTATTTTCACAGCTCTGCGTTTATAAATTTCTGTGAAGCACTTGGGGATTCAAAGTGCTCACCACACATGTAGATAAGCTCCTTGGGGGGTCTAGTTTCCAAAATGGTGTCACTTGCAGGGGGTTTCTACTGTTTAGGCACATCAAGGGCTCTGCAAACACAACATGACGCCCGCAGAACATTCCATCAAAATCTGCATTACAAAATGGCGCTCCTTCCCTTCCAAGCACTCCCATGCGCCCAAACAGTGGTTTCACCCCACATATGGGGTATCAGCGTACTCAGGAAAAATTGCACAACAACTTTTTTGGTCCAATTTCTCCTGTTACCCTTGGGAAAATAAAAAAAATAGCAGGCTAAAGAATCATTTTTGAGGAAAAAAATGATTTTTTATTTTCACGGCTCTACGTTTATAAATTTCTGTGAAGCACTTGGGGTTCAAAGTGCTCACCACACATCAAGATAAGTTCCTTAAGGGGTCTAGTTTCCAAAATGGTGTCATTTGTGGTGGGTTTCCACTGTTTAGGCGTATCACGTGCTCTCCAAACGCGACATGGCGTCCAATTTCAATTCCAGTCAATTTTGGTTTGAAAAAGTCAAACGGCGCTCCTTCCCTTCCAAGCCCTGCCGTGCGCCCAAACAGTGGTCCACCCCACATATGGGGTATCAGCATACTCAGGACAAATTGGACAACAACTTTTGTGGTCTAATTTCTCCTGTTACCCTTGGGAAAATAAAAAATTGGGGACTAAACGATCAGGTTTGTGGAAAAAATATGACTTTTTATTTTCATGCCCGGGAGTTATAAACTTCTGTGAAGCACTTGGGGGTTCAAAGTGCTCACCACACATCTATATAAGTTCTTTAGGGGGTCTAGTTTCCAAATGGTGTCACTTGTGGGGGGTTTCCACTGTTTAGACACATTAGGGCCTCTACAAACGCGACATGGCGTCCAGCCAATTCTGAGTTGAAAAAGTCAAACTGCGCTCCTTCCCTTCCAAGCTCTGCCATGCACCCAAACAGTGGTTTACCCCCACATATGGGGTATCAGCATGCTCAGGACAAATTTCACAAAAACCTTTGGGGTCTTGTTACCCTTGGGAAAATAAAAATTGGGGTGAACAGATCGTTTTTGTGGAAAAAATATGATTTTTTTATTTTCACGGTTCTATGTTATAAACTTCTGTGAAGCACTTGGAGGTTCAAAGTGCTCACCACACATCTAGATAAGTTCCTTAGGGGTCTAGTTTCCAAAATGGGGTCACTTGTGGGAGGTTTCCACTGTTTAGACACATCAGGGCCTCTACAAACGCGACATGGCGTCCAGCCAATTCTGCGCTGAAAAAGTCAAATGTCGCTCCTTCCCTTGCGACCTCTGCCGTGCGCCCAAAAAGTGGTTTACCCCCACATATGGGGTATTGGCTTATTCAGGAGAAATTTCACAACAAATTTTGTGGTTCATTTTTTCTTTTAACAGTTGTGAAAATAAAAAAATTGGTTCCGAAGTAAAGTTTTTGCAAAAAAAAGTTAAATGTTAATTTTTTCCTTCCACATTGCTTCAGTTCCTGTGAAGCACGTAAAGGGTTAATAAACTTCTTGAATGTGATTTTGAGCACCTTGAGGGGTGAAGTTTTTAGAATGGTGTCACTTTTGGGTATTTTCTATCGTATAGACCCCTCAAAGTGACTTCAAATGTGATGTGGTCCCTAAAAAAAAAATGGTGTTGTAAAAATGAGAAATCGCTGGTCAACTTTTAACCCTTATAACTTCGTAACAAAAAAAATTTTGTTCCCAAAATTGTGCTGATGTAAAGTAGACATGTGGGAAATGTTATTTATTAAGAAATTTGTGTGACATATGTCTCTGATTTAAGGGCATAAAAATTTAAAGTTTGAAAATTGTTAAATTTTCAAAATTTTCGCCATATTTCCGTTTTTTTTCATAAATAAACACAAGTCATATCAAAGAAATTTTACCACTAACGTGAAGTACAATATGTCACGAAAAAACAATCTCACAATCAGCTGGATTCCTTAAAGCGTTCCAGAGTTATAACCTCATAAATTGACAGTGATCAGAATTGTAAAAATTGTCCCTGTCATTAAGCTGCAAAATGGCTATGTCCCTAAGGGGCTATATATATTTTTTGTTTTTGTTTTGTTCTTTTGTTTACTTTTTGCTACACGCTGATTGTTACACTTGTACTGTTCAGGTCAATATGACCCGATAGCATTTTATACTGTTCTACAGGTCTCTGATTATTTCTGACTGCAAAATTCAGCCTAGTCAGGCTGGTAGATTATACTCTGAAAATATCATAAAAGCTACTCCTGGTCCTACAAGGTACGCTACATCAAGAATATCTGATATAGGATCAGCATTCGCATTGTTCCTAAATATGACTATCCTAAATATTATAATACAAATGACAAACATTGAGGGACAAGTAGTTTATGGTGATAAATGGAAAAAATTAGATGTGACAGCTCTAAATGCTTATATTGGATTACTTCTATTAGAGGGAGTATACAAATCTTATGGTGAATCAACTAAAAGTTTGTGGAATTGCGAAACCGGTTGCCACATATTTAGAGCTACAATGTGTCGTGAAAGGTTTCATGAAATTTCTAGAGTACTGCGGTTTGATTCTAAAATAGATAGAATGGAAAGAAGAGCTAAAGATAAACTAGCACCTATTAGAAATGTTTGGAATCAATGGGTAGAGATTCTACCAAAATTGTATAATAGTGGTGAAAATGGAACTGTTGATGAGCAACTGGTGGCCTTCCGAGGTAGGTGCCCATTCAGACAATATATACCAAGCATCAAGATCTGGACACTTTACGACAGCAAAAGTTCATATGCTCTAAATGTTCAAGTGTATACAGGAAAAACCCCTGGTGAAAGACCTGAAAAAAATCAGGGTATGCGTGTTGTTCTCGATTTGTCTCATGGACTAAAAGGACAAAATGTCACATGTGACAACTTTTTTACATCCTATCTACTAGGCCAGATGTTGAAGAAAAAACAACTTACCATGTTGGGTACTATAAGAAAAAACAAACCTGAACTACCGCAAGGTATCCTTAGTAAGAGAGAGGTGTACAGTTCTACTTTTTATTTTTCTGGAAATACAACTGTTGCTTCTTATGTTCCCAAAAAAAACCCAGGTAATTCTAATGAGCACAATGCACCATAACAATGCCGTTAGTGATAGAGAAGACAGAAAGCCTGACATTATTTTGGATTATAATGCCACAAAGGGAGCAGTTGATACTTTAGTCCAAGCAATATCAACATATACATGCAAACGCAAAAGCAATCGGTGGCCAATGATTTTATTTTATAACATACTGGACGTTTCTGCATACAATGCATTTGTCTTATGGAGAGAAATCGACCCGGAATAAGCTGCATAAAAGAAGATTATTTCTTGAGGAATTGGGAAAATCCCTGGTTAGGCCATATATTGAGAGCACAAAAGTGACCCCAGAAGTGAAGGAGCAACAGCCATTGTAAAAAGTGTCCAGCATGCTCAAGAAAGAGACTGCACATCAACGGCATCCACCAGCACAGCTACCAGCAAAAAAAGGAAGAGATGTAGCTTCTGTCCATCTTCCTGTGACAATAAGACTAATCTGACATGTGCTGGATGTTCAAAATATCTATTATTGTGTTCAGTGTAAAAACGCATGAACATGTTCAGTTTTTTCTTGTTTCTTTCTAAAAAGGTTGAAGTTTTTATGATTTTTCATTTGTTGATTTATAAATATTGTTTTCAAAAAGTTACATTTCATATTTTAGTAATAGTAATGTAAAGCTTCTTTGTTATTTGTGTGCAGAATGCCAACAATCAAAGATAATTGTAAAAAGCCTGTGTAACCTTTTTATGAAAAACAATAAATTATTAAGTTTGAATTTAAATTTTTCATTTGTTTATGATCAACCATGTTCACATATAGTATAATAATGAAAAAAGTATTCAAATAAAACACTTAGAGTAGCTAAAAATCAAGCATTAATAGGTCGGGTCATATTGAAGCACGAACAGTACAAGTGCGAAGTAGCAAATGCGAACAGAACAGCAGGGTTAACTGTTCACAATAATGATAATTTTGACAAGGGTGCGCAAAATTTTCATGCAGTTGTATATTGGATGGGGTGAGCTGTGTCTACAAACTTTGTTAGGCCATGTTCAGACACTCAGTATTTGGTTAGTATGTTACATCAGTATTTGTAAGCCAAAAACAGGAGTGGGTGAAAAATGTGGAAGTGGTAATGTGTTTCTATTATACTTTTCCTGATTGTCCCACTCCTGATTTTGATTTTATGGATTTAAAATACTATGTGTTAGGTTTGAGTTCCCGCTGCTGCACAAGGGGAGTCTCGAACCAGTCCTGCTGCGGTCCCCCATCCATCTCCGTCCACAGTGGAGCCTGCTCAGCATAGACATCGATCCCAGCGTCTTGCTCATTCCAATACTGTGCAGACACTTGCTGCTGTCTTTCCCGGATCTTCTATTATAGCCAGTGCTGGAGCAGACGTCTTTGGATGAAGTCCTGCGTTTCCCCTTCTGAGCATGCCCAGGGTAAGATCTCCCATTTGAGATCAGGGGTCACATGTTCAGGTACTGCAGCAGCTCCTATTGGTCCGCCAGGAAGGTCCTGAAACTACATGTGTTTTGGAACAGTTTCTCATTGGTCCTTGTTTCTGGCAGGTCCTATAGCTGTTACTATAAAAGGGTGGCATGGCTGGGCCGCCATGCGCTAGTATCAATTGCATTATGTGCTTTGCGCCAGTGTGATCATGCACGCATGTGGTTAGGGCTTGGCTGAAATAAGCCCCTAGAATACCGGCTTCTCCGGTGAGGAGATTGCTTGATTGCATTGCTGTCTGCATGATCACGGACTGCTATCCGCACAGCAGTTATCTGTGTATCCCTGTGGTGTTAACAGGACAGTTTTTCTCAGCAGCTCTGTTACGCAACAGGGTTCGCTTTATAACAATGGTTCAGTGCCCTAGCGTTTTACTTTGCGGCTCACTGAAGCTAAGTGAGTTTGCACTTATCGCCATATAGCGCTGTGGCATTCCCGTTAGCGGCTCTGGGGATTAACAGAGTCGCACTTACTGCCACAGCGCGCTACGGCATTTATTTTAGCGACTCTGCGGGATAACAGAGTTCGCTACTTTCGCCGATGTGTGGCCCAGCTGCGCTTGGTACACATGTTCCCAGGAGTGTGCACAGAAAAGGTAACTGTAAAATCTGATATTCATTCACACTCACACTTCCTAGTATTACCACTAGAGGGAACCTTGGACTATTTAAGGGTGTGAGATAGGTAGCAGAGAGTTTAGTTCATTAGTTCATTCCAGACTGGAGGGAGTTGGAGACGAGTCTGAGGCAGTGAGTCATACTAGCCAGACGTGTGGAGAGATCCTGTCAGACAAGACAGAGAAAGATTGCAAGCTGTTATCTGAGAACAGACGGACTGTTAAGGGTATGCCACACTAAACAATATCGCTAACGGGATCGCTAAAAAACGTCACTATTTAGCGATCCCGTTAGCGATATTGTTCAGTGCGGCAGCTTCCAGCGACGAGCTTCCTGCTGTGATCTCGCTCGTCGCTGGAATCGTTCCGGACCCTATTTCATCGCTGGCGCTCCCGCTGGGTAAGTATCTAATCGCTGTGTGGCACCTTTTCTTAGCGATTTAGCGGTACTTTTGTACCGCTAAAGTCGTTAAGAAGATCGCTAACGGCGATAGCGTCGTTAACTATATCGCTAAATGCGGCAGCATTTAGTGATATAGAAACAATCCCGCTAGCGATCTCATTAGTATGCAACGCTAACGAGATCGCTAGCGGGATTGTTTAGTGTGGCAGTACCTTTAGTTCCCTAAGGAATGTTGGAAAGTGACTCTCGGAGCAAGCGTGTATTCAGTCTGACGAAAGGTCCTGAGAGCTGCTCTGGACAGAGTCTTTGAAGGAATAGAAGGAAGGGGACTACAGTTTTTGGAACATCGAGTTAACTGAGAATCAGTCAGTGAGCTTTGGGAGAAAGGAAGCTGACGACTACACCTACTGCTACTTCGTGCTTATGTTAAGGATAAGAGTAGGTGTTGTGAATGGGCTTGTGATGAGTTCTGAGCAGAGGCTCCCTCTGGTGGTTACAAGCGGTACTGGTCTGTCCAGTGAAGATTGTGAAGATTGTGAGGATTGGGAATCAGGTGTTACTGACTGGTCTTATATAAGGGAGTCACCTTCCCATCAGGGTTGCCGGTGATCAATTGTTCTGGTCTCTATCCTAGATTCCTGTTTCCCTTGTAGCCTGCTGTGTCGTGTCTGCATCTCCTGCTAACAGATAAGACATTTTCTTCTTTTTGTTTTTGTGCTTGATTTTTGCATTTTGTCCTGCACTTCTGTGTGGGCCTTCTGGGTCCCCTCTGGGGGCTTTTGCCCTCTCAGTTTAGTTCAGCCACTGATGTTTGTACTTTTGCTTTTTCCAGTTTTTTCAGTGGCTGCTGTTTTGATTTTGTTACACCAGAGAACTAATTTAGGTGGAAGAGGTCCTGTGATCTCAGGTGTTTTTGAAATTAGTAGAGTTGGTGCTTTTCAGGGTTTTCTGGGATTGCAGTAAGTACCCTTCCTATCCTTTTCTATTTAGTTAGTTTGGGCCCCAACGTTTGCTCATACTATTTTCTGTCTGTGTCAGTATTTCTTCTTGTCTAACCGCCATTACATGTTTGGGGGCTTTCTATTATCTTTGGGGTTCTGCTCCGGGGCAGATAGCTTTCCTATATCTATATTTAGGTGTAGTTAGTTTCTCAGGCTGTGACGAGGCGTCTAGGACCAACGTAGGAACGCTCCACGGCTGCCTCTAGTTGTTGTGGTTAGTCAGGGTACTGCAATCTCATAGATTCCAACTGCTCTGGTGTATTGCCTTTTTTGCCTGCACTCCTCAGCTACCGAAACATAACAAGTAGGGCGACGGGCAAGTGGTGACCCAAGAAAGGAGTGACTTCGGTGACAGACCACCTTCACTCGACTAACCGGACACTGGGTCCGAAGTATTGCTAGAACCTTTACGGCTAGTGAGAGAAACACCGGAATCCTTGCTGGACTTCAAGTCACAGAAGGTAGCCCTAAGTGCCGATACGTAACCGGGGTCAGGCAGAACAGGAGTCGGGTCTGCAGCCATAGAGACTTAGTTCTTGCCAGGAGAAGACTTCCACCACAATGTTGGCCTGGCGAAGCTGTCTTGCTTAGAGTTAAACCTGACTTCACGCAGGTTAGGACTCATACACTTTAAGGGGAAAGGAGGCCTTAAACCTACTTGGCAATTACCTGGATGTGCATACTCCACCCTGAGCAGCTTCCCGGGACATACCTGCAACCTTCAACAGTAAAGGTATGGAAAGAGACTGGCATGTGTGTGACTGATTTATTACCTGCACCCTGCAACACCATAGACTTTGAGGGAACAGTCTCACCTGTGGGGAGACTTAACATCTTGCTGCCCAATAACATCCCCTCAGAAGGTTAACCCTGCAGCGCTGGTCACCTTGATCAGAAACCACAGGTGGCGTCACAAATCCCCATATCATTATTCAAGTCACCTGTAAATATCCCACATTACAGTGAGCGCCCAGGGCAACGGACCGAGCTGTGCTACCCGTGACATTCCCCATAGACTTCAACGGGCTCGGTGCCGAGTACCCCATAACCCTGGTGTTGTGCGACTCATCTTAACTTGGCGTCACGAACAGGATATGAAGCTTACTATTTGTGAGTCCTGTGTGCCTTGAATTGGACTGTTTTTGTGCAAAAAGACTGTGTGCAGTTTTTGTGATTTTTGGCGCCATTTTCTGCCATTTTGCCGCTATATTCGTGCCCTGAGGCGCTGGTGAAGAAGGTGGGCGTGCCTTCGTGGGCGTACCCCCCCTGTGGCGCGAAAGCTATGGGCGCCCTGTCTAAATGCTATTACAATACGAGAGCCTGCCCCACTGCAAGGGAGATCCGCCTTCTCTTCATTATCTATGCCAAGAAGAGGAAGCGAAAGTCCCGCCTCCACGGAAGAGACCAGATTGTTCCAGATGGAAGACACAGTCTGGCCTGGAGTGAGATGGCGGAAGGACAGGAGACGCTGTGTGGAGGAATGGCGGTGCGCAGACCCCGTTCCCCTGAAGAGTTACTGCCTGTTCCTGAGCCGTCCCCAGGTCGGGACAACGATCAAACAATGCAGAAAGTGGAGAAGGTGGATGCGGTGTTAAGGGACATGGCCCGACACCGTGAAGAAATGGAGGAGATGGAGAAAAGCTGGCGTGCCCTGAAACAGCGGCTGCTGTGGGATGCAACGCTCTCTCCTCCAGAAGCGCAACCGTTACCTGTGCCACCATTGCCAGCGGCTGATGAGAAACCGGAGGCCGGCTCCAAAAGTGCTGATCCTGACTCCGCCGGGGACGCGGCGGGAGAGAAGGAGGCTGAGGAGGCCCTGCCCGTTCCGGAGTGCCAGCCGGGCCTGGAGGCCGCAGCGGAATGCAGTCCCCCGGTAGGGACACCGGAGGGGACCCAGCCGTCCATGATGGAGATCGATTGGGAGCAGATGGAGTACCTGGACGACGTAGAATACGCCGCCCAGAAGGAGAACGAGTGGCGACGCCGTGAGCATGAGCAGCAGGAGCAGAGAGAGGCGCAGCAGCTTCGCCAGAGGTACCGGGAAAAGGATCTCGCTGATAAAGAAAACGTCAGGAGAGACAAAGGTACGCTCCGGGAACCGCGGCGCCAGGGGGTCATTAGAGACTTTAAACTCCAGGGAGGCTGGGGGTTCATCCATGAGCCAGGCCTGTACCAGGAGGTGTTCGTTAACCGCAGGGATGTGGAGTCTCACCTGCCAGATGGGCACCCAGGAAGGGATCTCTTGATAGGGGATATTGTCACCTACACGAGGCACTGGGGCCTTAAGGGGTGGTATGCCTTGAATGTCTCCCGTGTCAGCGACCCCGTCCCTGAAGCCAGTAGTGTACCCCGTGTCTCAGTGTCCCAAGCCCCAGCCACGTCAGCGCCAGGCCGCGCACCTGCATCGTATACTGCGACCTATTCTGCATCGTATACTGCGACTTATTCTTCAACGCAACAGGCTAGTGCGACCTCCATGGATCCAAATCTATATTCTGAAGAGGCACCTGTTAGGCCTCCAGGAAGTCGCAAAGCCAATCGCAAAAGTGAGACAAGGACTGTAGCTACCCAGACACAGGTAGCAGGACATGATATGTTAGTGATGCGTTCCAGATCGCACCGCTTACTTCCAGCCCCAGGAGTGGAAGACGTCATCGCTATCTGCAAAAAGAAGAAGACCAGTAGGACCCAGACAGGGTTTACTGCATCTGTATAAAGTTGAAGAAGAATTTGCACTTTATTAATAATATTTGATGATGTTTGCATAATTTGCATAATTTTAAATAGTATACCCCAGTTGGGTAATGAGTAAAGCAGTATTATTGAAATGTGATTTTTCTAAGAATGTTTTATGCAAGGACTGCGTGCTGAGGACTCTTGCAGCACAGAACTTTAAATGTAAATAGTTCGCACTTCGGTGCCCCATCTTGGTTTTACGTGAAAGCCATATCTACCTCTGAAGAAAAACCCGTATGGTGTGGCCTTGAGTGAGGTCTGCAGCAATGAAGTCCTGCAGCCCACCCAGGACCCACGTGGGAGGTTTTTGGTGCGGGTCCTCCACAAGAATATTGTATTTATTGTGAAAAGTATTTTGATATTTTTCTATTTTTGCCATTGTACATATTGTAACGTTAAAGTGTCCTTACCTCCCGCAAGGGAAGAGTTATTGTTGATGTTAATATAAAATGTTTTTCTATTTCAGCCCGGGAGTGCTGATGATAACTAGGGGGGATGTGTGGCCCAGCTGCGCTTGGTACACATGTTCCCAGGAGTGTGCACAGAAAAGGTAACTGTAAAATCTGATATTCATTCACACTCACACTTCCCAGTATTACCACTAGAGGGAACCTTGGACTATTTAAGGGTGTGAGATAGGTAGCAGAGAGTTTAGTTCATTAGTTCATTCCAGACTGGAGGGAGTTGGAGACGAGTCTGAGGCAGTGAGTCATACTAGCCAGACGTGTGGAGAGATCCTGTCAGACAAGACAGAGAAAGATTGCAAGCTGTTATCTCAGAACAGACGGACTGTTAGTTCCCTAAGGAATGTTGGAAAGTGACTCTCGGACCAAGCGTGTATTCAGTCTGACGAAAGGTCCTGAGAGCTGCTATGGACAGAGTCTTTGAAGGAATAGAAGGAAGGGGACTACAGTTTTTGGAACATCGAGTTAACTGAGAATCATGAGCTTTGGGAGAAAGGAAGCTGACGACTACACCTACTGCTACTTCGTGCTTATGTTAAGGATAAGAGTAGGGCGACGGGCAAGTGGTGACCCAAGAAAGGAGTGACTTCGGTGACAGACCACCTTCACTCGACTAACCGGACACTGAGTCCGAAGTATTGCTAGAACCTTTACGGCTAGTGAGAGAAACACCGGAATCCTTGCTGGACTTCAAGTTACAGAAGGTAGCCCTAAGTGCCGATACGTAACCGGGGTCAGGCAGAACAGGAGTCGGGTCTGCAGCCATAGAGACTTAGTTCTTGCCAGGAGAAGACTTCCACCACAATGTTGGCCGGGCGAAGCTGTCTTGCTTAGAGTTAAACCTGACTTCACGCAGGTTAGGACTCATACACTTTAAGGGGAAAGGAGGCCTTAAACCTACTTGGCAATTACCTGGATGTGCATACTCCACCCTGAGCAGCTTCCCGGGACATACCTGCAACCTTCAACAGTAAAGGTATGGAAAGAGACTGGCATGTGTGTGACTGATTTATTACCTGCACCCTGCAACACCATAGACTTTGAGGGAACAGTCTCACCTGTGGGAGACTTAACATCTTGCTGCCCAATAACATCCCCTCAGAAGGTTAACCCTGCAGCGCTGGTCACCTTGATCAGAAACCACAGGTGGCATCACAAACAATTATTATTATCCCCTGTAAATATCCCCCTTTGTATGAGCGCCCAGGGCAACGGACCGAGCTGTGCTACTTGTGACATTCCCCATAGACTTCAACGGGCTCGGGGCCAAGTACCCCATAACCCTGGTGTTGTGCGACTCACCATCTTACTAGCAGCGGGCTTCGCCTGCACGGTGGACCTCGGGCTGAGAACGCACCTCTCTACTATATCTATTAGGTGCATTCCACAGACCCTAACATAATACTAGCACCAGGGTCTGGCTAGTAAAATGGTGGACGACCAGCGTCTACAGCAGCACATCCAGCAGCTGGAGGGTAGGTTGGCAGTCCTTGACCTCAGCTGTGGATGTTACCCCAGTCGCTGTTCATGCTGCTAGCTTAGCTGCAGGCAGTTTGTCCACCGCTACCTCTGCTCCGACATTATCCCACCTCCCACTTCCAGACAAGTTTACGGGTGACAGTAAACATTGTCGGGGATTCGTGAGTCAGTGCTCTATACAGCTTGAGATTCTGGCAACATGTTCCCCCACGGAACGGGCACAAGAGGCTTTTATTGTGTCTCTTCTGTCGGGCAGAGCATTGGAGTGGGCAACGCCGCTGTGGGAGCGATCGTGTGGTGCGGAGTGCTCCTCGGTTTTTGAAGGCTCTGAAAAAGGTCTTTTTAGGACCTCAGGTCACGCACGATACGGCACTCCAACTGCTGGCAATGTCACAGGGCTTGTCCATGGTCAGCCAGTTCTCAGTCTAATTTCGGACTTTGGCCTCTGAATTAGAGTGGCCAGATAAAGTTCTTATTCCAGTGTTCTGGAGAGGACTGGCATACCATGTAAAGAACGCTTTGGCAACCAGGGAGATCCCTGCCACACTGGAGAAACTCATTTCTATATCTACCCACATCGACCTCCGTTTTCACGAGCGGAGGTTAGAGCGGACCCAGTGTAGGCAGAGGTTTCGGCTGGGACTCACCTTTGCCAAACCTCTTGAATTTCCCGTTCGGGCGTCCGACTCCCCAGAGACCGTGGAGACCACTCGAGAGGGATCTAAGTCTCGGACCATTCGAGTATCCGTGGTCTGTAGAGTGTGTCAGCAGCCAGGACATTATGCCAACCGATGTCCCCAGCGAATGAGTAAACGGCCATGTTCCGTGACCATAGGTGCAGGGTCATTAGACGCGAGGGATTTTTCTCCGAAAGTGCTCCTTAAAGGGTTAATCTCTCTAGGTTCATCCACTCTTCCCACCAAGCTTTGTGTGGACTCTGGGGCAGAGGGGAATTTTATGTCCTCCTCCTTTGCCTCTCGCCATTCCATACCGCTGGTGACGCTCGCCGAGCCAATATCGGTGAGAGTATTGAATGGAACAATCCTGCCCTCACAAATCACCCACCAGACTGTCTCTCTACCTCTGTCTATGTCCCCTTCTCATCAGGAGAATATATCCCTTTTTGTTCTTCCTGAGGGAATAGATGAGGTTTTGTTGGGATTACCCTGGCTTCGCCACCACTCTCCCCATATTGAGTGGTCCTCTGGGAGAATACTGGGTTGGGGTGATCATTGCAGAGACAGATGTCTCAGAGAGGACGTTCAGGTTTCCACCACGGAGATACTAATAGACCTTGCTTCTCTCCCCAAGGTTTATCGGTCATACGCGGACGTATTCTCCAAAAAGGCAGCAGAGACTCTTCCGCCTCATCGCCCCTATGACTGTCCTATAGATCTCTTGCCTGGAACGGAACCTCCTCGGGGAAGAGTGTATCCTCTCTCTCTTCCTGAGACGGAGACCATGTCACAATACATCCAGGAAAATCTGGCAAGATGGTTTATTAGGAAGTCAGTGTCACCAGCAGGGGCAGGATTTTTCTTCGTGCAGAAGAAGAATGGAGAATTATGACAGTGTATAGACTATAGGGGTTTTAACGCCATTACCGTTAAGAACAAATATCCTTTGCCCCTAACATCTGAGCTCTTTGATAGGCTTCGGGGAGCAACGGTATTTACTAAGCTGGATCTTCGTGGTGCCTATAACCTGATCTGCATCCGTGAGGGGGACGAATGGAAGACAGCGTTCAATACCAGAGATGGACATTACGAATATCTTGTGATGCCCTTCGGGCTCTGTAATGCTCCAGCCGTCTTCCAAGATTTCGTAAATGACATCTTCCGGGACATGCTTGCCACCTCTGTGGTAGTCTATCTGGATGACATTCTCATCTTTTCTCCAGATATGGACACCCACTGGAGAGATGTTTGCAGGGTCTTCGATATCTTGCGGGCAAATTCCTTATATGTGAAGTTGGAGAAGTGTGTGTTTGAGCAGGAGTCTCTGCCATTCCTGGGCTATATCATCTCCACTCAGGGATTGGCTATGGATCCTGCCAAACTACAGGCTGTAATGGATTGGCAAGAATCCCACTCTCTTAAAGCGGTGCAGCGCTTTATGGGGTTCATTAATTACTATCGCCAATTCATTCCCCACTTCTCTACTTTGGTTGCTCCCTGGGTAGCCCTCACCAAGAAGGGAGCCAATCCCAAATTGTGGTCAGAGGAGGTCTCCAAGGCCTTTACTTCAATCAAGTCCCATTTTGCTAGTGCTCCTATCCTACATCGTTCCGAGGTTGATAAGCCTTTTATATTGGAGGTAGATGCCTCGTCCGTTGGTGCTGGAGCAGTCCTTTTTCAAAAGGATGCTCAAGGTCGTAAACATCCTTGCTTAGTCTTCTCCAGGACTTTCACACCAGCAGAGAGGAATTATTCCATTGGGGATAGGGAGTTGCTAGCCATGAAGTTGGCCTTTTCCGAGTGGAGACATCTCCTGGAGGGGTCTCGCTTTCCCTTTCATGTGTTCACTGACCACAAAAATTTGGTCTATTTACAGACCGCCCAGCGGCTAAATTCCCATCAGGCCAGATGGTCCCTGTTCTCCCGGTTCCATTTCACCCTCCATTTTCTCTCAGGGGGGAAGAACATTCGTGCCGATGCTCTGTCTCGCTCCGTGGTGTCCTCTGAGGAGGTGGAGGAGGAGCCTAGGCTGATTGTCCCCACAGAGAGCCTAAGAACTGTGGCCCAGGTTTCGCCTGAGTCTGTGTCTCCGGGCAAGACTTTTGTGCCCATCAATTTGTGACCGGAGGTACTCTCTTGGGCACACTCGTCCAGGGTGGGTGAACATTTTGGGGCAAAGAGGATATCTGAGTTGCTGGCGAGCACATACTGGTGGCCACATATGGTCCGTGACGTCAGGGAATATGTTCAGGCATGTGTCTCCTGCGCCAAGAATAAGTCTCCTCGACAACGGCCAGCTGGGTTACTTTTCCCTTTACCGGTGGCAGACAGGCCCTGGGAGATGGTTGGGATGGATTTTGTGGTGGGCTTACCCAAGTCTCAAGGCTGCACCATCATCTGGGTGATAACCGACCACTTCTCCAAAATGGTGCACTTGGTGCCGTTACCACGGTTACCGTCTGCACGGGCCTTGGCAGCATTATTTATCAGGCATATTTTCCACCTATACGGTATGCCAGACAAAATTGTCAGTGATCGAGGTCCCCAGTTTGCGTCTCGGTTCTGGAGAGAGCTGTGTCGTTTACTCAGCATTGAGTTGAATCTCTCCTCTGCATACCATCCCGAGACAAATGGGTTGGTAGAGAGGGCCAACCAGACCTTGGTCACATTCTTGCGACATTTTGTCTTTGCCAGGCAGGATGACTGGGCATCCTTGCTACCGTGGTCTGAGTTCGCTCTAAATAATGCTGTGGCTGACTCCACCGGACAGACCCCATTCTTCCTGAACTACGGTCAGCATCCGCGGGTGCCAGTGCCCATGCCCGTGTCTTCCGCCGATTCCAGGGTGGCAGACTGGGCTGTGATGAGGATGAGGTCTTCGGCCAATGCCCATCGGCGCCCCGCTCCTACATTTGCTCCGGGTGACCTAGTGTGGCTTTCTGCCCGAAACATCAGGCTACATGTAGAGTCCACCAAGTTGGCACCTCGCTTTTTGGGCCCCTTTAAAGTTCTTGAGCAGGTGAACCCGGTGGTTTACCGCCTAACCCTTCCGCCTCGCCTTGATATCACTGACACCTTTCACGTGTCTCTCCTGAAACCCGTGGCCATTTCCCGGTTTTCCGAGTCATCTGCCGGGACGTTGGGTTCATCTACCAATGATCATGAGGTGAACGCCATTGTTGGGTGCAAGGTGGTACCAGGCAAAAAATTTTATTTGGTGTATTGGAGGGGTTATGGGCCTGAGGATAGGTCCTGGGAGCCTGCCGAGCATGTTCACGCTCCGCAGCTCATCACTGCCTTTGAGTGCAGTGAGGCCCAAAGAAGGGGGGCCTAGGAGGGGGGTAATGTTAGGGTTTGAGTTCCCGCTGCTTCACAAGGGGAGTCTCGAACCAGTCCTGCTGTGGTCCCCCATCCATCTCTGTCCGCAGTGGAGCCTGCTCAGCAGAGAAGTCGGTCCCAGCGTCTTGCTCATTCCAATACTGTGCAGAGACTTGCTGCTGCCCTTCCTGGATCTTCTATTATAGCCAGTGCTGGAGCAGACGTCTTTGGGACGAAGTCCTGCGTTTCCCCTTCTGAGCATGCCCAGGGTAAGATCTCTCATTGGAGATCAGGGGTCACATGTTCAGGTACTGCAGCAGCTCCTATTGGTCCGCCAGGAAGGTCCTGAAACTACATGTGTTTTGGAACAGTTTCTTATTGGTCCTTGTTTCTGGCAGGTCCTGTAGCTGTTACTATAAAAGGATGGCATGGCTGGGCCGCCATGCGCTAGTATCAATTGCATTATGTGCTTTGCGCCAGTGTGATCATGCACGCATGTGGTTAGGGCTCGGCTGAAATAAGCCCCTAGAATACCGGCTTCTCCGGTGAGGAGATTGCTTGATTGCATTGCTGTCTGCATGATCACGGACTGCTATCCGCACAGCAGTTATCTGTGTATCCCTGTGGTGCTAACAGGACACAGTCTTTTTCTCAGCGGCTCTGTTACGCAACAGGGTTCGCTTTATAACGCTGGTTCAGCACCCTAGCATTTTACTTTGCGGCTCACTGAAGCTAAGTGAGTTTGCACTTATCGCCATATAGCGCTGTGGCATTCCCGTTAGCGGCTCTGGGGATTAACAGAGTCGCACTTACTGCCACAGCGCGCTACGGCGTTTATTTTAGCGACTCTGCAGGATAACAGAGTTCGCTACTTTCGCCATCTTACTAGCAGCGGGCTTCGCCTGCACGGTGGACCCCGGGCTGTGAACGCACCTCTCTACTTTATCTATTAGGTGCGTTCCGCAGACCCTAACACTATGTATGCATGAATGCCTGTGACTCTGTATGCATGAGAAAAGGAGACATTGCTAGATGTAGCACTGCTGCCATTACTGTTTTAAAGCAAATTGTCTCTTCAGAGAAGAAGAAGACTAGAGCTCTAGTACCACCTAAAGGAAGTGAGAATCCAAAAAGTCAATATTGACTCTTTAACCCCTTTGAGACAAAGCCTTTTTTCACCTTAATGACCAGGCAAATTTTTACAATTCTGACCACAGTCACTTTATGAGGTAATAACTCTGGACACTTCAACGGATCCCGGTGATTCTGAGAATGTTTTCTTGTGATATATTGTACTTTCTGACATCGATAAAATTTATTCGATATCACTTGCATTTACAGTATTTGTGAAAAAATGGAAATTTGGTGTAAATTTTGAAAATTTCGCAATTTTCAAACTTAATTTTTATGCCCTTAAACCAGAGAATCACATCACACAAAATAGTTAATAAATAACATTTACCACATGTCTATTTTACATTAGCATAATTTTGGAACCAAATTTTTTTTGTTAGGAAGTTATAAGGGTTAAAAGTTGACCAGCGATTTTTCATTTTTTTCAACAAATGTTACAAAACCATTCTTTTAGAGACCACATTACATTTGAACTCACTTTGACGGGTCTATATGAAAGAAAATACTCAAAAGTGACACCATTCTAAAAACTGCACCCCTCAAGGTACTTAAAACCACATTTAAGAAATTTATTAACCCTTCAGGTGCTTCACAGGATTTTTTTGGAATGTGGAAGGAAAAAATAAACACTTTTATTTCACAAAAATGTTCTTTTAGACCTATTTTTTTTTACTTTCTCAAGGGTAACAGGAGAAAATGGACCATACATTTTGTTTTGCAATTTCTCCTGAGCATACTGATATCCCATATATGGGGGAAATCTACTGTTTGGGCACACAGCAGTGCTTGGAAGGGAAGGAGCGCCATCTGACTTTTTGAATGTAAAATATGCTGGAATAATTAGAGGTTGCCATGTTGCGTTTGGAGAGCCCCTGATGTGCCTAAGCAGTGGAAATGCCCGAAAAGTGACACCATTTTGGAAACTAGACCCATTATGGAACTTATCTAGATGTGTATTGAGCACCTTGAACCCACAGGTGCTTCACAGAAGTTTATAGCGTAGAGCCGTGGAAATAAAAAAATCACATTTTTCACCAAATAAATCTTTTTAGCTCCAAATTTTGCATTTACATAAGGGTAAAAGGACAAATTGCACCATACAGCTTGTTGTGCAATTTCTCCTGAGTACGCTGATACCCAATATGTGAAGGAAAACAACTGTTTTGGTGAACGGCAGGGCTTGAAAGGGAAGGAGCGCCATTTGATTTTTTGGAATGCAAAATTTGATGGAATAATTAGCAGATGCCATGTCGTGTTTGAAGAGCCCCTGATGTGCCTAAACAGTGGAAAGCCCCCCAAAGTGACATCATTTTGGAAACTAGACCCCTTATCGAACTTATCCAGATGTGAATTGAACACCTTAAACCCACAGGTGCTTCACAGAAGTTTATAGCATAGAGCCGTGAAAATAAAAAACAATCACATTTTTCCCAAATAATTTTTTTTAGCTCCATATGTTGCATTTTGATAAGGTTAACAGGAGAAATTTGTAGTGCCCGCATCTCTGCCTGCAGTCTCTCTCTTCCTGCAGAGATATCAGCGTACCCACTGCCAAGGCTCCCGTCCTGCTCCTTCTGGGTCTGCTGCTGCCCATGGTGCACGCACTCCTAGCAGGTCTCCAGGCTCTGTGCTTAGAGCGCGTGCGCACACTTCCTCTTTCTTAAAGGGGCTGCGCGCATTCATCTAAAGTGTCCCCAGCCAATTGCTGGAGGTTTCTTTCTATTTAAACTGCCTCCCCCAACATAGAGGTGCCTGTGCAATGTTGTGAGTTTGTTCCTATCACACTTGTCAGTTCCCAGGTCCCTGTATTTGTATCCGAGTCTGCTGCTCCCCCAGTGCTCACCTCAACGGCAGCAGAGCCAGCTGCAACTGCCAGTACTCACCTCGATGGCAGCAGAGCCAGCTGCACCAGCCAATGCTCAACTCAATGGCAGCAGAGCCAGCTGCACCCCCCAGTGCTCACCTCAACAGCAGCAAAGTCAGCTGCACCCGCCAGTACTCACCTCAACGGCAGCAGAGCCAGCTGCACCCGCCAGAGCTCACCTCGAGGGCAGCAGAGCCAGCTGCACCCGCTAGAGCTCACCTCGAGGGCAGCAGAGCCAACTGCACCCGCCATTGCTCACCTCAACAGCAGCACAGCCAGCTGCACCCGCCAGTACTCACCTCGATGGCAGCAGAGCCAGCTGCACCCGCCAGTGCTCACCTCAATGGCAGCAGAGCCAGCTGCATCGGCAAGCGCTCACCTCAACGGCAGCAGAGCCAGTTGCACCGGCCAGTGCTCATGTCAATGGCAGCAGAGCCAGCTGCACCGCCCAGTGCTCATTTCTCTGACCTGTCTGCACCTGCGGTTCCTGTCATCTTCTCTGCCTGTCTGCATCTGTTGGACATTCCCCCAGGCCATTCCAACTATCCACTCCTAGGTCAGTCGTGGAGTAGCACCTAGATCACCTCCCTTGTCTTTCACGGACTGCGGTGTTGTTAGCTGCTGTGTGTCCATGGTCGGATTGGGTGAGGCTCCTAGTCACGCCCCTCCAGGCCTTCCATCAGCTTTGGCACAGTGATACCACCACCCAGCACATAACAAAATAGCTCCATACAATTTGTTGTGCAATTTCTTCTGAGCACACTGATACTCAATATGTGGGGGAATACTACAGTTTGGATTCACGGCAGGGCTTGGAAGGGAAAGAGCTGCATTTGACTTCTGGAATGCAAAATTTTATGGAATAATTAGTAGATGCCATGTCATGTTTGATGAGCCCCTGATGTGCCTAAACAGTGGAAACCCCCCACAAGTAACACCATTTTGGAAACTAGACCCCTTATGGAACTTATCTGGATGTGTATTGAGCACTAGTGATGGGCACTAAAATGCTTGAGTGCTCATTGCTCGGGTCAAGCAAATTGTAATGCTGAACAATGTACAGTACAGACCAAAAGTTTGGACACACCTTCTTATTTAAAGATTTTTCTGTATTTTCATGACTATGAAAATTGTAGATTCACACTGAAGGCATCAAAACTATTAATTAACACATGTGGAATTATATACTTAACAAAAAAGTGTGTAACAACTGAAATTATGTCTTATATTCTAGGTTCTTCAAAGTAGCAACCTTTTGCTTTGATGACTGCTTTGCATACTCTTGGCAATCTCTTGATGAGCTTGATGACGCAACCCAATACCCCTTTGAAGAGACGTGCAGGAGGGCCACCTGAAAGCAATGTTCCCATTATTAGAAATTTGGTGCTCCTATACTGTTTACCTATGCAGTGAATGCAACACCTGCCCCAAATTTGGACAAATCAAAATAACCCTTTGAACAGATGTACACGAAGGCCTCCTGAAAGCAATGATCCCATTATTAGGAATTTGGTACTCCCATACTGTTTGCCTATGCATTGAATGCAATTCCTGCTGTGCACCAAATTTAGATGCACTCCAATATCCCTTTGAAGAGATGTACAGGAGGGCTACCTGAAAGCAATGTTCCAATTATTAGGAAGTTGGCACTCCCATACTGTATATATGCAATGAATGCAAGGCCTGCCCCAATTTGGGAGTGTAAGGCGGAAGACCACGCTGTGGGTACCTGTGTCATGCCGGGTCAGAAACTGTCGAGGCTGCATTCAGTGTTGCTGGGGGGAAAGAATGGGGAACCGGACAGGTCCCATGACCCGGGAAGAGGTAGCGTGGCTAAGCCGGGCAGTGTGCAGGAAGCACGGGAAAGAGGTCTCAGTTTACCACCGGCAGTGAGAGCAGAGAGATGTGGGCGGCAGCACAGAGACGTGACACGGCAGAGCTTAGGTGAATGCTCCAGTGAGCCGGTGAGTGTTCAGAGCACCGCGCGCCTGGCCAAGCAGAGTGCTGTGCTAGCGCAGAGGAGCAGGTGCCAGTGGCAGGACCCTGAGGTGCATTCACTATTGTTGATACACGTACAACAGCACACGTGTGAGACAGAGACTCCTGCAGTGCTCCACACTTTGGCTGCACAAATTTATGAACTAGGGGCTCAGCGGGCAAAACCGGTAACTGCCCATTGCCGCCAAAAGCTGGACCGTGAATTGTTGTAATTCATCTGAAGACACCACAGGGGCTATTGCTGGTGCTCCAACTGCCATCAGACTGTATTTGGATGAGGCCAAGAGAAGACAACGATAAGTGTCGTTTCAATACCAGACTGTTGCGTTAACCCTTTTACTTCCCTTGTTTATTGTTTATTAGCTCCTTGAGAGGAGACTATTGACATCCTTCCTGTTAAAAATTAAATAGCTTTGTTTTGCAATCCCTGTGTTATGGCATTCCCGCACCTGCTTACAAATGCACCCCAATACCCCTTTGAAGAGACTGACAGAAGGACCTCCTGAAACCAATGTTCACACGTGTGAGACAGACTGCTGCAGCGCTCCCCACTTTGGCTGCACAGATTTATGGACTAGGGGCTCAGCGGGCAAAACCGGTGACCGCCTGTTGCGGGCAGAAGCTGGACCGTGATTTCTTGGAATTCATCTGAGGACCCCACGCCGGCCATTTCCGGTGCTCCAGCTACCATCACACTGTATTGGGATGATGACCAGAGAAGACTACGATAAGTACCATTTCAATACCAGACTGTTGCGTTAACCGTTTTACTTCCCTTGTCTATTTTTATTTGCTCTGCGAGGAGATCATTGCCATCCTTGTTAAAAATTAGATAGCATTGTTATACAGCTTTGTTCTGCAATTCCAGCGTTAATGCATTTCTACACCTGCATACAGATGCACCCCAATACCCCTTTGAAGAGACAGACAGGAGGGCCACCTGAAAGCAATGTTCCCATTATTAGGAATTTGGTGCTCCCATACTGTATGCCTATGCAGTGACTGCAAGGACTGGCCAAAATTATACGCACCCCAATACCCCTTTGAAGAGACGTGGAGGAGGGCCTCATAAAACAATGTTCTGTAGCGTTGCTAAGCATTGCATAGTCGATGGGTGGTATGTGTCACAGAGATGGCTTGTCTCTGTGATGTAGCCTGGAGTGTTTTTCTAGTGCATGAAATCACTAAGAGGTTCGTTTGTTGCACCTGTGTCTGGGCTGCGGGTAGCTATGAGAGATGGGAAGGTCTGGCTACCCACATACCTCACATCTGTGTGTGGTTACAGCCTATATAATGGAGGCTGTCATTTGGCACATTGTCTGTGTGTTGGGAAGGAGAAGGCCTCCTGTGTGTGTGAGGCTTCAGACCAAGCCTGAATTACTGGATATTATCCCAGACTGTGTGCCCACAGGCCTGGAGGAGCAGAGCCCTGCTATGGACATTTTTACTTTGTTTTGCTTGAGCTAAAGGCTGTTATGTTTAGGTAGCTGAGGAGAAAAAGCAAAAACAGTAATACACCAGAGAGGCTGGAACCTATTGGATTGCAGTAACCTGAACTAACCACACAATTAGAGGTAGCCGTGGAGCGTTCCTACGTTGATCCTAGACACCTCGTCACAGCCTGATAGATAACTACACCTAAAGGCAGAAAGAGGTAAGCTATCTGCCCCGGAGCAGATCCCCAAAGAAAATAGGAAGCCCCCAAACATGTAATGGCGGTTAGACTAGAAGAAGCACGGACACAGACAGAAAATAGAATGAGCAAACGCTGGGGCCCAATCTGTCTAGACAGAAAAATACAGGAAAGGATTCTTACTGCAATCCAAAAAAAACCCTAAAAAATACCAACTCTTCTGATTGCAAAAACACCTGAGATCACACGATCTCTACCACCTAAATCAGATCTCTGGTGTAACAAAACTAAGCCGCAGCCACTGAAAAAACAGGAAAAAGCAAATGAACAAATAACAGTGGCTTCAGATAAACTGAGAGGAGCACAGGCCCCCAGGAGGGGACCCGGTTGACCTCCACAGAAGTGCAGGGAACTATGCAAAAAGCAAGCACAAAAATAAAAGCAGAAAATATCTTATCTGAAAGCAGAAGATGCAGGCAAGACTCAGTAAACTTCCAAATGAACCAGGAACCACAATTGAGACAAGAACAATTGATCACCGGCGACCATCATGTGAGGGAACCTCCCTTATATCAGTCCAGTCCGTGATCCCAGATTGCCATTCCTCGCTGTGAGGTTCAGTACTGTCTGCAACCACCAGAGGGAGCCTCTGCTCAGAAACCATCTCCAGCACATTCATAACAAAAGGCTATTTATTTTCTGTTTGTGCTTCTGGGGTTTATGAAGAAATAAACCCACATGAACTTTCAAAGGAACGTATCTCCTGGTTTCCTACTGTAGCACCTGAGCGATTACAACCCCTACAATTGGTGGAGAATGCGGGCAGAGTTCCCAGCAGAGACGTGAGACTGCTTCAGGAAGCATGTCCTGGGTTAAGTCTGCCGCCAGGCAGCAAGCATCGCCAGACAAAATGGAGGACCTGCTGAAACCTGGACCTGGTCCAATTGCAGCAGCAGCAAGAAACCAACAGGATATTGTTACAACAGATCCAACAGAGCCAGAAGGAGCAGCGGTTGCAGATGCAGCTTCTGGCGACCGCCATCCATGGCAGGACGAGAGACCCAACCCCAGGTCCGGCTGATGACCCCCTCATCCGGAAGGCGGTAAGACGAGCTTTTCAGGAAATGACTCCCAGTGATGATATTGAGGCTTAAGAACCTGCAGTGGAGAATTGCATTATTGAAGCTGAAGAACCTGCAGTGAATTGCAGTGTTGAGGCTGAAGAACTTGCAGTGGAGAATTACAATATTGAAGCTAAAGAACCTGCAGTGAATTGCAGTGTTGAGGCTGAAGAACCTGCAGTAGAGAATTGCAAAATTGAAGCTGAAGAACCTGCAGTGGAGAATTGCAATATTGAAGCCGAAGAACCTGTAGTGGAAAATTACAGCATTGAGGCTGAAGAACCTGCAGTGGAGAATTGCAGTGTTGAGGCTGAAGAACCTGCAGTGGAAAATTACAATATTGAAGCTGAAGAACCTGCAGTAAATTGCAGTGTTGAGGCTGAAGAACCTGCAGTGGAGAATTGCAGTGTTGAGGCTGAAGAACCTCTAGTGGAGAATTGCAGTATTGAGGCTGAAGAACCTGCAGTGGAGAATTGCAATATTGAACCTGAAGAACCTACAGTGAATTGCAGTGATGAGGCTGAAGAAACTGCAGTGGAGAATTGCAGTGTTGAGAATGAAAAACCTGCAGTGGAGAATTGCAATATTGAAGCTGAAGAACCTGCAGTGAATTGTAGTGTTGAGGCTGAAGAACCTGCAGTGGAGAATTGCAATATTGAAGCTGAAGAACCTGCAGTGAATTGCAGTGTTGAGGCTGAAGAACCTGCAGTGGAGAATTGCAATATTGAAGCTGAAGAACCTGCAGTGGAAAATTGCATTGTTGAAGCTGAACAACGTGCAGTGAAGAACTGCATTGTTGAGGCTGAAGAGTCTACAATGGAGAATTGCAATGTTGAGGCTTTCCAGATGGTGTTTGAAAGGATCGACGAGAGGGAGAAACTCCCCAGAGCAGTGGGCAGAGGTACTGGCACCATACTTGACAGGGGAACCCCTGAAGGCATACTATAATTTAGCTTTGCAGGACGCTAAAGAGTATGGCAAGCTAAAAATGGAGATTCTTGCATGCTTGGGGGTAACAATGACTATCGGGGCACAGCGGGTTCACCGTTTGGCATATCACTGGGACAAAGCAACGTGCTCTCAAATGTTTGACCTGTTGCACCTGGTCCAGAAGTGGATGCAGCCAGAGTCCTCTATGCCTGTTCAGATGGTAGAACGGGTGGTTATAGACTGGTTTGTGTACACTCTGCAGAGGCCCGTACAGACTTGAGTTGCCCAGGGTGATCCCCGGAATTCCGATGAACTGGTCGGGCTGGTCGAGAGATACCAGGGGATGGAAGGTTCCATAGGAAAGCAGCCCACTCCATACTGGGGGTCCCAACGGGGCGCAGAGGCCCAAAAGGGGGTGGGGCGCCCATACTGTTTGCCTATGCAGTGAATGCAAGAGCTGCCACAAATTTGGATGCACCCCAATACCCCTTGAAAGAGATGTGGAGGAGTGCCTCATAAAACAATTTCCCCATTATTAGAAAGTGGGTCTCCCATAGTGTTTGCCTATGCAGTGAATGCAAGGGCTGCCAAAAATTTTGAACCACTCCAATGCCCCTTTGAAGAGACCTAGAGGCGAGCCTCATGATAAAAGGTTCACATTATGAAGAAATGGGTCTCACATAGAGTTTGCCTATGCAGTGAATGCAATGGCTGCCAAAAAATTTGAGCCACTCCAATGCCCCTTTGAAGAGACGTAGAGGAAGGCCTCAGGAAAAATGATTCCCGTTAAGAAGAAGTGGGTCCCCCATAGTGTTTGCCCATGCAGTGAATGCAAGGGCTGCCAAAAATTTAGAGCTACTCCAATGCCCCTTGGATGAGACATGGAGGAGGACCTAATAAAAAATGTTCACATTATAAAGGAGCGGGTCTCCTATACTTGTAATGCCCATACACTAAGTGTATGGGCTGACAAACATTTACACCTGGGGGGGGTATAAATGAACATACTGTATAACCATTATATTTTGGACGGGCATCATAAACACCCTTTAAAAAAATTATGCGGGTGTTGCATCACGGACCATGGTCACCCTGGTGATATAGTGGTGGTGGATGAGGAGAAGGTGGGGACAACAGCAAATAACCAAAATCAGGAAGCGTATACCCACGTGTGGGTGTGAAGAGGTGCATGAGAATAGACCTCCCAAAACAAGACACTGGATTTGAGTTTATGCTACTCTGCTATCATTCGGTGGTGTTGAGAAGAGAATTCTGGCCCAATCCAGCCTTTGTTAATTAAAAATGCACGCTGACAAAATCATAGCGGCAGGGCAGGCCAGGAACTTTAAGGCGTAGAGAGCCAGTTCATGCCACGTATCCAGCTTTGAAACTCAATAATTATAAGGCACAGAGGAATCACGGAGGATATTGGTATAGTCAGCAAGGTACTCCCTCAGCATCTTCCCAAACTTTGCACTCCTTGTGAAAGTACCCCGCGCCTAAGTGGCTGTGTTATGGGAGGGTCTGAGAAAACTCTTCCAGAAGTTTGACAGTGTTCCCCTGCCTCTGCTGGATTGGAGTTGTGTCTCTCTCGCCTGTACTCCTTGGTTGTCCAACAAACTGTGACCTCTGCCGCCAGCGTTTTCAGATGGGATTTTTTTATAATTCTGCAACAATGGTCTTCTGGTATTGCCCATTTTAGTAGACATGTCCACCTCGGGAATAAGCGATAGAAAGTTTTCCTTGTAGCGTGGGTCTAGAAGTGTCACCAACCAGTAATTACTATCACCCAAAATTTTGATAACATGAGGGTCATGTTCAAGGCAGTGTAACATAAACTCAGCCAAGCGTGCCAGACTGCTAACAGACAAGACTTCCGTGTCCTCACCAAGAGG
>JARQOD010000002.1:293422564-293452689 GCA_033576555.1 Oophaga sylvatica
TGACTTATGTGGTCATTTCGGAGATGGAGGCTGAAGAGAAGGAGAAGGAGGATGAGGTGCAGGAGATGTAAACTGTGGGTGCAACCTTGATTGACCTAGAGCCCGCAATCCTCAGTGTCAGGAGGACATGTTCAATCCCAAGGTCCGACTGGGTTCCGGCTTCCACTATGTTAAGCCAGTGTGCCATCTGCGAGATGTACCATCCCTGCCCACAAGCACTTGTCCACGTGTCTGTGGTTAGGTGGACTTTCCCAGTAACTGCATTGTTGAGGGGAGGGCACGGCTAATGTTGTGGGACACGTACTTGTGCTATGCGGGGACGGCACACCAGGAGAAATAGTTGTGGTTGGTGACTGAGTACCGAGGGATGGCTGCCACCATCAGGTTGCAGAAAGCTTCCATCTCCATAAGTCTAAAAGGCAACATTTCGAGTGCAAGCAGTTGCAAAATGTGTGAATTTAGTAGCGTGGCCTATGGGGCGTTGGCTGCGTATTTGCGCTTGCGTTCCAAGGACTGGGGTATGGACAACTGAACGCTGCGCTGGGACAAGGACGTGGGACATGCTTGGTGATGGTGCTAGTTGAGTGTGTGCAATGACAGGTGCAGGGCAGGAAGCATCTTCACAGGCATCATGGACAGGGGATTGGCTTGCATGCACAACAGAAGAAGCAGTGGTGTCACCTGTAAACACTGTTCATGGACCCTGGGGTTCGGCCCACAAAGTCGGGTGCTTTACTGCCATGTGCCTGATCATGCTGATGGTGGTCAGGCTGGTAGTTTTGCTACCACTGCTGATGCTGGCCTGGCAGGTGGTGCAAATGGCCTCTTTGGGGTTATCGGCAGAGTCTTTAAAAAGCAACCAGACTCAGGAAGACCTAACTGTTGCGCTGTCAACTTCCGTCATGTTGGTCTTATGGGGAACGGTTGCCCGCCTTCTTTCTGCGGACACCACACTTCTTCTTACTGCCTGTTGGGATGCTACGCCTCACTCCCCTTGTGTGCTGATGTCCTCGCTCTGCATGTCCTCCTGCCAGCTTGGGTCAGTTACTATATCATCCACCACCTCGTCTTACACTTCTGCATCCTGGTCCTCAGGGCCGGCGTCAGCACCCGGCATACCCGGGCAAGTGCCGAGGCCCTGAGCAGGCGGGGGGGCCCACTCGCCATCGGGCACCCCGGTGCCTGTTAGCGGAGGAGAGCAGTGTCAGCACCGCCACTGGCCCCCCCGCTTGCTCAGGGCCCCGGCAGCAGCTGGCACAATACTTACCTCTCCCCGTGCCTCCGCTGCCGCAGCTCTGGGCTCAAGGGGGCGCCTGCGCTTCCTCTCACAGCAGCGCCGCTGAATGATTTCATCATTCAGCGGCCGGCTGTGGCAGAGAGCGCGCGGATGCCGGACAGGTGAGATGTGATGTGTATGTGTCTGTGTGTGTCTGTGTGTATCAGTGTGTGTATGTAGTGTGGTGCTTTGTGTGTGTGTGTGTGTGTATGTGAGAGAGTGCTTGTGTGCTGCGGTGCTGTCTGTGGAGGTGGGGGTGGGGGGAGGGCAGTGATGATGATGATGGGGAGGCATTGATGATAATGGGGAGGCCATGATGATGATTGGGAGAAAATGATGATGATGATGAGGTAATGATGATGATGGGCAGGCATTGATGATGATGGTGAGGCCATGATGATGATGGGGAATCAATGATGATGATGGGGAGGCGATGATGATGATGGGCAGGCATTGATGATAATGGGGAGGCAATGATGATAATGGGGAGGCAATGATGTTGATGGGGAGGCGATGATGATGATGGGGAGGCAATGATGATGATAATGGGGAGTCTTTCCACAGCGCCCTTTCCTGAGCCGTAACAGTGCAGAACGCAGCACAGCGCAGAGGGAGCTCCATATTTTGTATAGAGCATTATATGGGGACCAGTATCCTGTATGGAGCATTATATGGGGAACAGTATCCAGCATGGAGCATTATATTGGGTCCAGTATTCTGTATGGAGCATTATTTTGGGTCCAGTATTCTGTATGGAGCATTATATGGGGATGGGGGGGTGACATCCTGCATGGGGTATTATATAAGTGATGAGAGGGAGACCATGTGGTGCCCATAATATTGTATGGAGGACTGTACTGTGCGCTGCGAGGATTTGGCAGTTTTTGAGCTATTGTACAATTTACAATAGATATCACTCATGTAATGGAAGAAGTGAAGTATTTGGCATTGTACTGTACCTATATTTCTCTGCCGTATCTGTGCATCATGAATCGTGGTCTGTGTTAAAGGGGCCCACTGAGGCTCTTTTGCCCAGGGCCCATAAAAACCTGGAGCCAGCCCTGCTGGTCCTCCTCCTGACTTTCTGGCAATTGTGTCTCATCATCATCCACCTCTTGTAACACGTTCCCACTGTCGCCTTCATGTGTCCGTGGCTGCTTAAATATTTGTGCATCGATACATACGATCTCCTCTTACCCTGCTTCAAGTGGACCTAGCAAGAGGCCTGAATCTATAAATGGAAAAGTGAACAGCTCTTTGGAGTGTCCAAGTGTGGGATCAGTTGTCTCCAGGCACTCAGCATGGTAGGATGGAAGAGGATCAGTGTGAGGAATATGTGGTCTAGACTTACAGCTACTGAGACTTGACCGTGTGGAAGACAGGGTAATGGTGGTGTGGTGGCAAACTGACTGGAAGCATTATCCGCTATCCAATCAACAACCTTTTGACACTGCTCTGGGTTACATAGTGGTGTGCTACTGTGGTCCCCTAGTAATTGGGACAGGAAGGTCGGGCGAGAAGATGTGGATGTTTGTTGTGGCACAATTTCAGATTGCCCATGGCCTCAACCACTACATGCACCATCACCATCACATCCAGTTCCCCATCCCTTGCCACGCGCCTTGCCCATTTTAAATGGAGGAAAATATTTTCCACGTTCACTACAAATGGCTGAATTTATAGCAAACTTATATGTGATCCGCCTGACAGACAAACCCCTGTTTAAAATAGATGGCCTGTAGGTAACTATTTTTTTTTCAGCAAACTGGTGTCAATAACTTATGTTAAGACACTACAACAAAATTTAACAAAACCCAAAAAAGAAATGGACAAAGGAGCAATAAATAAAAATGTGCAAATTTTATTAATACAAAAATTATGGAGTAATAGAATAGTATATTATATTACGTCATAAGAACAAGGGAATCAGCAACACCTAGATACCACACTCAACTAGGCCGGTAAATTAGCAGCTAAATGACTAGACCAATATATATCAAATATACCCATTAGTATAGATCAGAAGCTCACAATTGGCTATACACATATTAAAAGAGTCACAAGTATAATATCTACAGTCATGGCCAAAAGTTTTGAGAATGACACAAATATTATATTTTCACATGATCTGCTGCCCTCTGGTTTTTGTGTGTGTTTGACAGATGTTTTTATCACAGACAGAAATATAATTGCAAACATATGAGTAACAAAAGCTTATATTGACAGTTAGAATGAGTTAATGCAGCAAGTCAATATTTGCAGTGTTGACCCTTCTTCTTCAGGACCTCTTCAATTCTCCCTGGCATGCTCTCAATCAACTTCTGGACCAAATCCTGACTGATAGCAGTCCAATCTTGCACAATCAATGCTTTCATTTTGTCAGAATTTTTAGGTTTTTGTTTGTCCACCCGTCTCTTATGATTGACCACAATTTCTCAATGAGATTAAGATCTGGGGAGTTTTGAGGCCATGGACCCAAAATCTCTATGTTTTGTTCCCTGAGCCATTTAGTTATCACCTTTGCTTTATGGCAAGGTGCTCCATCATGCTGGAAAAGGCATTGTTGATCGCCAAACTGCTCTTGGAAGGTTGGGAGAAGTTGCTCTTGGAGGACATTCTGATACCATTCTTTATTCATGGCTGTGTTTTTAGGCAAGACTGTGAGAGAGCCGATTCTCTTGGCTGAGAAGCAACCCCACACATGAATAGTTTCAGGATGCTTAACAGTTGGCATGAGACAAGACTGGTGGTAGCGCTCACCTTGTCTTCTCCGAATGAGGCGTTTTCCTGATGTCCCAAACAATCAAAAGGGGATTCATCAGAGAAAATAACTTTACCCCAGTCCTCAGCAGTCCACTGCCTGTACCTTTTGCAGAATATCAGTCTGTCCATGATGTTTTTTCTGGAGAGAAGTGGCTTCTTTGCTGCCCTCCTTGAGACCAGGCCTTGCTCCAAGAGTGTCCGCCTCACAGTGCGTGCAGATGCACTCACACCTGCCTGCTGCCATTCCTGAGCAAGCTCTGCACTGCTGGTAGCCCGATCCCACAGCTGAAACACTTTTAAGAGACGGTCCTGCGCTTGCTGATCTTTCTTGGGTGCCCTGGAGCCTTTTTGGCAACAATGGAACCTCTCTCCTTGAGTTCCTGATGATGTGATAGATTGTTGACTGAGGTGCAATCTTTCTAGCTGTGATACTCTTCCCTGTTAGGCCATTTTTGTGCATTGCAATGATGACTGCACGTGTTTCTTTAGAGATAACCATGGTTAGCAGAAGAGAAACAATAATGCCAAGCACCAGACTCCTTTTAAAGTGTCCAGTGGTGTCATTCTTACTTAATCATGACAGATTGATCTTCAGCCATGTCCTCATCAACACCCACACCTGTGTTAATGGAGCAATCACTGAAAAGAGGTTAGCTGGTCCTTTTAAGGCAGGGCTGCAATGATGTTGAAATGTGTTTTGGGGATAAAGTTCATTTTCTAGCCAAATATTGACTTTGCAAGTAATTGCTGTTAAGCTGATCACTCTTTATAACATTCTGGAGTATATGCAAATTGCCATTAGAAAAAGTGAAGCAGTAGACTTTGTAAAAATTAATATTTGTGTCATTCTCAAAACTTTTGTCCATGACTGTAGTTCCTTATGCACAGAGATCCTCCAAAAAATATAAAAAAATTAGAATAAATTAAATTGAATAAATTATTCTTCATAATGTTGTATCTTTACAGATCATCCATCTTCTTAAAAAAATATCCACGCAATTCAAAAAGCAGTCCGAGACATCCCAGAGGAAAGACAGAATGAATCAGGATCACTAGGTAAGATAAATTAAAATGTTAAAATCAAAAATTATAAAAATGGAATAAAACTAATATTTTCATTCAAATTAGCGGGAGAGATCGTATTAAGGGACCAAATCCACTTGGTCTCCATTTGTGCCAATTTCGTGCTCACATTTCCACCTCTTATATTGGATTGTATCATATCAATCCCTATTACACGTAGCAATGAAGAATCACTCTGATAATAGATTTTAAAATGTCTGGGTATTGCTTTTAATTCTGTGACGTCTTCAGAGTTTTTTGCAGCTTCAATACCCAAAACGTATTCGCGCACCCTAATTTTCAATTGGCGTGTCGTTAATCCGACATAAATTAATTGGCAGGGGCATGTGGCATATTATATTACTGCTTCGGAGGTGCACTTTGATTTGATGTTTAATCTCATATGTTTTTCCTCTACTTGTGTCCCCAAAAGTACGGGCTCTATCTATATTTGGGCACGCCACGCATTTGCCCCAAGATCTACACCCATTAGAATTGTTAATATTTCTATTCGATAAAAATGTAATAGGTTCATTAACATAATGACTATTAATTAACATGTCCCATATATTTTGGGACCTTTTATAAGTAATCTTCGGTCCCTCAGCAACATAGCGTGCAATTATTTGATCTGTTTGGATAATAGACCAATGTTTTTTCAAAATTTGTAACATCAACTGAGTTTGGCCATGATATTTTGTGATAAATCTTACGTTCAAATCAGGGACAGATAATTTCGTTGAATATAAGGTATCCTGTCTTGGTGTATGTTTCGCTCTATTATATGCTCTTTTTATCGAGTGATTACTGTAACCCCTTTCAACATATCTTGCTTTCAATTTTATAGCTTCTTTTTCAAAATCTGACTCTTTTGAATATATTCTCCTAATTCTTAGGAATTGGCCTATTGGTATTGATTTAATTAATGCAGGAGGGTGAGAGGATGTCGCGTGCAAAAGAGCATTAACGGCTGTTGATTTACGAAACAAATCTGTCTGTAAACAATTAGTTTCATCCCGTTTGACTTTAACGTCTAAAAAATTCAATCGATGTATGGTCATAATGATAGGTCAAATGTACTGTATATTGCACTGATTGTCATTAAGTGTCAGAAAGAATTCATCCAGTAATTCTTTAGAACCAAGCCAAACAATAAAAATATCATCTATGTATCGTGAGAAAATAGAACACGATCCATAGATGAGAATTGGTCAGATAAAAAGAGGTCCCTCTCCCACAGCCCCAAGAACAAATTTGCGAATGAGGGCGCAAAAGACGCCCCCATCGCAGTGCCCTGGAGCTGCAGGTAGAAGGCCTCTTTGAATAAAAAGAAGTTGTACGAAAGTGAAAATTGTAACAACTCCATAATAAAAGATTTTTTTGGTCCTGGGATACTTGATGTGTTTAAGAAAAATTGTGAAGCTTTTATACCCTCAACATGATGGATATTGGTATATAAAGACTCCACATCGCAAGTCACCAATAAGGTATCTGCTTCGATGTAGAGTCCATCTATTTTCTTTAAAAAATCATTAGTGTCTTTTATGTAGGATGGTAACTCGTATACTAAAGGCTGAAGCTGTGAGTCAATATATTTGTTTATATTCTCCAGAAAATTATTGCAGCCTGATATTATGGGTCTGTGCATAAAAAACTATGATGATTATAATGGACTATTCAGTTACCATTTTCTTCAAGATGTTTTTGACCGCTCCGGATATTTTGTAGTGGTGATGATGTATTGACACCTTAAAGAAGATTTTATTTGAAAAAAAGAGAAAAATTATGAAGAACATGAATATACTACCTGATTGTCCTGTGAAAATGAAATATGAAAAAATCATGGACTATCACGCTATGTAAAATGGGACTATTTATTTTTATTTATTAGCTCATTATCACTATAAATATTCATTAATCTTTATCATTATTGTTATTCATAATTATTATTATTGTTACTATCAGTTTCATTTTTGCATTATTTTTTATTTATTTATTTATTTTTATTGGTTATTTATTATTTATTTATTTTTATTTATTTTTGTTTGTTTTATATTTTCATCACCAATTCATTAGTATTGCTATTATTATTTATTATTTTTTATTATTTTTATTTTCACATTATAATTGAAGTAATATTATTTTGTATTATTACTATATTATTTTTATTTTTTTTTATTTTTTGTTATTTCTCATTTTATTATTATTTATTATTTTTTATTCATTTATTATTATTTTATTATTATTATTATTTATTATTATTTTTTATTTTATTTTATTATATTTATTATTATGTATTATTTTTCCATTTTTATTTTTTTATTTTTTGATTAATTATTCTTTTCTCTTTTTTCCTTATTTACGATCAATTATTTACTTTTTATTTACTAATTTTGTGTGATAGCCAATTAAATATGTGCATTATCATGTTTGTGCAGTTTTCCATATGGTCAGTTAAATATTTTAAAAAAAAGTATATATATATACCTAGATATGTGATATTCAATCTATTTATCCATTTTTGTGACCTTAATGAAATTTGGCCATGTGACCTATATTAGAGTTCATGATATATGTTGTAACTTTTTATTATTTATTATTTTTTGTTTGATATTGTATACTGCACTTATAATAGAATAAGGAGGTGTTTTTCTCCTATTACATTGCGTCCTCATGATGCTGATATTATATAATCAAAGCAACTCTGGCGACGCTGTAAAGAAATAATATAAAAAAAGTGGAGACTTTATAAGTTGGATTTTCTTGCTATACGAAGCATTGATGTGGATGGCTGCTGTACGCATCTCCCCTTCGGTGCCTGGGATCAGGGCCGGCGTCAGCACCCGTCACACCTGGGCAAGTGCCGGGGCCCTGAGCAGGCGGGGGGGCCCACTCGCCATCGGGCACCCCGGCGCCCGTTAGCTGTGTCAGCGCCGCCACTGGGCCCCCCCTTGCTCATGACTTGCTCAGGGCCCCGGCAGCAGCCGGCGCAATACTCACCTCTCCCCGTGCCTCCGCTGCCGCAGCTCCGAGCTCCAGGGGGCGCCTGCGCCGGCGCTTCCTCTCTCACAGCAGGGCCGCTGAATGACGTCATCATTCAGCGGCCGGCTATGGCAGAGAGCGTGCGAACGCCGGACAGGTGAGGAGCACAGTAGTTCCGGACATAGGATGGAATCCATAGCATGACGCCAAATGGCATCTAACACCAGGTCATTGCGGTAAGAGACACCAATGCTGAGCGGTTGTTTAAAGTGGCGCCAAAGGGGAGTGAATGTGCCTATTGACTGGGATGCCGGTGCATATGTGTGGATTTGTGATTGGGGCAACATCCTAGTGACGATTCTCGAGCTGATCATCTATTGGTGGGCATTATATGGTTCTTTGTTTATCTATTAGATTTTGTCTAATATCCTTGGCACTCTATTAATATATATGAATGTATATACAATGTAATCATTTTGTGACATGTGATTGATGTTTTGTGATGTTGTTTTTCTGATGTTTATATCTATTTACACTAATGGGCGGTACCTGGTTGGTGATTGGCTCCTCCACACCATTTAAGGACGCCAATGTGCACTTTGTATTACACTTGAATAAGGCCATAACATGGCCGAAACGTTGTATTTAATGTTGGCAGAATAAAAAATTTTGTTATATTTTCACCCGGACTGGATGCTGTTCCTATTTTTCTACTTGGGATTTCCACCATCTCTGGAATTGTGAAGCACACATGCCGTGCATTGTGGGACTCTCTAGTTGCGGAATTTCTACCAGAGCCCACAACAGACAGTTGGACTGCAATTGCAGAAAAGTTTCTTCAAATATGTCAGTTTCCTAATTGCCTGGGCGCTCTGGACGGGAAACATATCTGCATTGTTAAGCCAGCAGGATCTGGATCCGAATATTTTAATTCTAAGAAATATTTCTCCATTGTCCTCATGGCCATCGCTGTCGCAGAATACAAATTTATTGCCGTAGATCTTGGTGCCTATGGCCGCTCCAATGACTCTCAAGTTTTCAAACTGTCAGCAATGGGCCGTCAGCTGTATGGAAACACCTTCCAGTTCCCACCCCCTAGACCACTGCCCCAAACTTCTGGCCCACCAATGCCTTTTGTTTGTGTAGGGAATGAAGCCTTCCAGATGTCAGAACACCTGCTAAAACCGCACTCCAGCAGAGGATTGACACACACAAAAATAATTTTTAATTACCGCCTCACAAGAGCCAGAATAATGGTGGAGTGCGCTTTTGGGATTCTGACAGCAAAATGGCGTGTTCTATTGACCGCTATCAACCTAAAAACTGAAACTGTGGATGAGGTAATCAAAGCTTGTGTGGTTCTACACAATTTTGTCATCAGCAAGGAATAGATTTCCATTGAGGAACACTGTGAAGAAACCACCTTGCATGATTACCAGAACGTTACCAATAGAACTTCTGTGACTGTTTCCTGAATGAGGGACAAATTTGCGCAATACTTTATGTCCCCTGAAGGAAGAGTAGACTGGCAGGATGACAGAGTTTAATAAACTGCTCTGCGACCTTTGTAACTTCTGTACCCACAGTATACCTTTGCCAACCAAAGTTGTCTACCTTGTTGTGTATTATGTACAGTATGTTACCTTTTGTCCAAAGTTGTGTCCCTGGTGGTGTATTAGCAAAGTATTTCACCTTTTAACCAAAGTTCTGTACATTGTTAGGTAATCCCCAACAAGGTACAGAACTCTGTTTAAAAGGTGAAATACTTTACACAACCAGGGACACAACTTTGGACAAAAGGTAAAAATATTTTACTTTTTACCCAAAGTTATGTGCCTGCTTTTGCTATAACCAATAAATGTTACCTTTATTTTACCTTTGACAACCAATGTGTGTCCCTTGTTGTGTATTATGTACAATATATTACCTTTTGTCCAAAGTTGTGTCCCTGGTTGTATATTACAAAGTATTTCACCTTTTAACCAAAGTTCTGTACATTGTTAGGTAATCCCCAACAAGGTACAGAACTTTGTTTAAAAGGTGAAATACTTTGATAATACACAACCAGGGACACAACTTTGGACAAAAAGTAAAAATATTTTACCTTTTACCCAAAGTTATGTGCCTGCTTTTCTATAACCAATAAATTATACCTTTATTTAACCTTAGAAATAAATGACAGACAACCATTGTAATCAAACAAATAAACTTTTATTTTTAGAAAAGTGTTAACAATGTGATAACTGTTCACCTTTTTTATCAATTTGAAAATGCTTTATTTATTGCAATGTGAATTTTTTTTTTAATAAAAAGTTTTTATTAAACACAACATGAAATCACAGGTTTGTGTACTGTGGGGTGGAGATACTACTGGAGGGGCTGTGGGACCCTTCAACAGTGGGAGTGTGGAGAGCGGACTGGGATGGTGTTGGGGAAGGATCAGGTAAAAGAGGTGAAGGGGTGGAAAAAGAAATGGAACGGGTGGAGAAGTGGGAGGCAGAACAGGTAGGTGGTGGAGAGGAGCATTGGGCAGGTAGTAGAGGAGCAGATGTGGTTGGGAACTGGTATTGGGCAGGTTGTTGGTATGGGGCAGGTTGTTGGAAGTGGGGAGGTTGCTGGAAGTGGGGAGGTTGCTGGAAGTGGGAAGGTTGTTGGTACTGGGGAGGTTTTTGGTACTGGGGAGGTTGTTGGTATTGAATGGGAGGGGGAGGAGGGACGGTGGTTGGAGGGGGCAGGTGTGGGAGGAACGACTGGGGTGGGTGTAGGTTGGGAGGTAACCTGCGCTAGAGCACCGTGGCAAGTATGCATTACATGCATCTGCTGGCTAGGAGATAGCATATCCATGCGCTCGGCTACAGACCTAAAAAAACCTGTGGTTTGGCGAACTTCTTGCTTCTGAATGCATCGTTTGCAGAAGTGTCTTAACCTCCAGAATGCTGGAGCTGAGCAGATTAAAGTCTGCAGCCATTTGCTCTGACAAGACTTTAAGACAGTTCTGAAATGATGCATTAAGATGCAAGAATTCGGGCCATAGTTCTTTTCCTGACCTCTCTGCCGCAGCCGCCCAGTAGACACAGGTGTACTAGAGGTGGCAGCGGCAGAAGGGTAGGGTAAAGGGAAATCTATCTCCTGACCAGCAGCCTCATGCAATGCACTCGGCCACGAAGCTGCAGCGCTGGTGGAGGGGACAGAGGGCTCACGTGTCTGGGAAGGTGCGGATCGGCCGGGGCTGTGGAAGGGTCCCTCTGTGCCGGTCTCCTGAGGGATCGCCCCAGAAGGGTCCAACTCTGCGGGCGCCCGAGTGCTGGTCACTGTTCTGTGGAATAAAGAGAAAAAAATACAATTGATATACTGTTATTGAATGGCCCTGGCTGAAAAAAAAATTTAGTTAGACATGTTAGCATTTTTTAAAAGTTGGGGTGGGTAATATTTACCTTCTGGTGACCATTGTTACCCGGAGGAACGACAGGACTTCAGCGTACTTGTATTTGCTCCTGCGTGCTCCAGATCCACTCGGGGCCCGCATCTCTTTGTTGAACTCCTTTTTGAAGCGATCCCTCATAGACCGCCACCGCTTCACAATTCTCTCCCCTGAAACGAGATTATCATTATTATTTATTTATATAGCACCATTAATTCCATGGTGCTGTACATGAGAAGGGGTTACAAACAAATTACAGATATCACTTACAGTAAACAAACTAACAATCACAGACTGGTACAGAGGGGAGAGGACCCTGCCCTTTAGGGCTTACATTCTACAGGATGGGGGACGGAGACAGCAGGTTGGGGGATTGCAGCAGTTCCGGTGTTGGTTGAGGCGATATCTCCGGTAGTGGTGAGGAGGCAGCGGGGTCATTGCAGGTTGTAGGCTTTCCTGAAGAGATGGATTTTCAGGTTACGTCTGAAGGATCCGAGAGTGGTTGATAGTCGGACGTGTTAGGGCAAAGAATTCCAGAGGATGGGGGATATTCGGGAGAAGTCTTGGAGGCGGTTGGGTGAGGAGCGAATAAGTGTGGAGGAGAGGAGATTACGTGAGGGAAGGTATCGGGAGATTAGTTCAGAGACATATGGGGGAGACAGGTTATAGATGGCCTTGTAGGTCAGTATTAGTAATTTGAATTGGATTAGCTGAGGGAATGGGAGCCAGTGAAGAGATTTGCAGAGGGGAGATGCGAAGAAGTAGCGAGGAGAGAGATGAATTAGTCAGGCAGCAGAGTTAAGGATGGACTGGAGAGGTGCGAGGGTGATAGCAGGGAGGCCAGAGAAAAGGATGTTGCAGTAGTCGAGGCGAGAGATGATGAGGGCATGCACAAGCATTTTAGTAGATTGAGGGTTGAGGAAGGGACGGATTCTGGAAATATTTTTGAGCTGGAGGCGACAGAAGGTAGAAAGAGCTTGGATGTGTGGTTTGAAGGACAGGGCAGAGTCAAGGGTTACTCCGAGGCAGCGGTGGTGTTGTCAATTGTTATAGATAGGTCAGGTAAGGAAGATCTGTGAGATGGGGAAAGATGATGAGTTTAGATTTGTCCACATTGAGTTTGAGGAAGCGGGAGGAGAAGAAGGAGGATATGGCTGATAGACACTCAGGGATTCTGGACAGCAGAGAGGTGATGTCTGGGCCAGAGGTAGATCTGAGTGTCATCAGCATAAAGTTGGTACTGGAATCCGTGGAACTTTATGAGTTGTCCCAGGCCAAGTGTATAGATTGAGAAGAGTAGGGTCCTAGAACAGAGCCTTGGGGGACTCCAACAGAGAGAGGGTGGGACGAGGAGGTAGTGTGGGAGTGGGAGACGCTGAATGTGCGGTTGGAAAGGTATGAGGAGATCTAGGATAGGGCGAGGTCCTTGATGCCAAAGGAGGAGAGAATCTGTAGTAGAAGGCAGTGGTCAACTGTGTCGAAAGCAGAGGACAGGTCAAGAAGGAGGAGTATAGAGTATTGTCCATTAGCTTTGGCTGTGAGTAGGTCAGGGCTGTTTCAGTGGAATGATGGGGGAGGAAACCAGATTGTAGATTGTCAAAGTTAGATGAGAGATGGGAGGAAAGTTCAGCGTGGACGTGCTGTTCCAGGAGTTTGGAAGCGAGTGGGAGCAGCGATATTGGGCGATAGCTGGACATAGCGGTTGGGTCGAGGGTTGGCTTTTTGAGGATAGGCGTGATTGTGGCATGTTTGAAAGCAGAAGGGAAGGTACCAGAAGTTAGTGATAGATTGAAGAGGTGGGTTAGTGATGGGATAAGAGTGGTGGCGAGGTTGGGGAGGAGGTGGGATGGGATGGGGTCGAGTACACAAGTGGTGAGGTGTGATTTGGAGAGAAGATGAGCAAGCTCCCTTCCGTGATGTTAGGTAAGGAGGTTATGGGGTTTGGGCATTGGTCAGATATGCAAAGGGGTTGTGGTGGTTGAATAATAAAGACTTGCCGTGTTTGGTCTATCTTGTTTTTGAAGTGCATGGTGAAGTCCTCAGCAGAGATAAGGGAGGTAGAGGGGGCAGTGGTGGGCGGAGAAGGGAGTTAAAAGTATTGAACAATTGTTTGGGGTTGTGGGATAAGGAAGATACAAGGGATGTAAAGTAGGCCTGTTTAGCAGAGGTGAGAGCTGATTTGAATGCAAGTGTTGCTTGTTTGAGTGCAGTGAAGTCGTCTTGTGAATGCGTTTTCTTCCAGCACCGTTCAGCAATTCTGGATGCTTGCCGAAGCTTTTTTGTGGTGTTATTGTGCCAGGGTTGTCTATTGATTTGTCGCAGTCTATTATGCATGACAGGGGCGACCGAGTCGATGGCTGATGCAAGAGTGGCATTGTAGAAACTAATGGCAGTGTCTGTGTCGTGGAGTGAGGATATTGGATGCCAGTGGTAGAATAGAGTCAGAGAGTTTGTGGGTGTCTAGGTGAGCAAGGTTTCTGCGGGGTGCGCATGTTGCTGGACATGGGTGACAGGTGAGGAGGACAGGGATGAGAAAGTGAGTAGATGGTGGTCAGATAGGGGCAGAGTGTAGGTTGTGAAGTTAGATAGGGAGCAGAGACGGGTGAAGACCATTTCGAGTGTGTGCCCGTCTGTGTGCGTGGCTGAGGAGGACCACTGGGTAAGTCCGAAAGATGATGTAAGGGATAGGAGTTTAGAGGCTGCCGACTGGTGGGTGTCAATGGGGATGTTGAAGTCACCCATGATGATGGTGGGAATGTCAGCAGAGAGAAAGTGGAGGAGCCAGGTGGAGAATTGGTCAATAAAGGCAGTGGTCGGGCCCGGAGGTCGGTATATGACGGCCACTTGGAGGTTGGAGGGAGAGTAGATGCTGACAGAGTGGAGTTCAAAAGAGGGGAGGACAAGGGAAGGAAGAGGTGGGATTGGGTTAAAGATACAGTTAGAAGAAAGGAGAAAGCCCACACCTCCACCATGTCTGTTGCCGGGGCGGGGAGTGTGGGTGAAGTGGAGGCCGCCGTAACATAGCGCAGCAGGGGAGGCGGTGTCGGAGGGTGTCAGCCATGTTTCAGTGAGGCCAAGGAAGGTATAAAATTATGAGAGGTAAAGAGGTCGTGAATCACATGGAGTTTATTGCAGACGGAGCGGGCATTCCAGAGTGATCCAGAGAGGGAGCAGGGTGGTGGGCGTCAAGGGCACGGATTTGAGGTTGGAAAGATTTCGGGTGTTAATACTGGGTTGGGAGCGATAGGAGGGGGTAATAATGGGAGGTATGAGCTGTGGGGGTCCAGGAGATAGCAAACATTGGTTAGTATACAACATCAGTGTTTCCCAAACTCCAGTCCTCACAGCCCACACGGGTTATGTTCTCAGGATTTCCAGTGTTGTACAAAAGGAAATCATGAAAACATGACCCGTGGGGACCACGAGGACTGGAGTTTTGGAAACACAGCTTCGAGTCCAGCAACCTGAACTGTATATACTTACGGTGTTCAATCATGGCCCGAGTGTCGAGGGCCTCCTAGCGGTCCACGAGTTGTGAAAAGATCTCCTCCAGAGACGACGGGTCACTATGACATCAGCATGGCGGCGGTCCCCCATGTTCCACAGCGGCTTCCTTTCTCGGACCAGATCGATGTGGAGGTCCACGTTGAGAACCCCCTCCTCACCGTCTGTGTCGGGAGCACGCTGTGAAGCCTGTTAAAAAAAAAGAGAAAAAATACACATTAGTCTCCAAACTAAAAAAGAAATACATGTAAATACAAAAGTAAAACAAAAAAGTTTACCAAAAAATTAAAAAAAAAAAGATACTTACATGATGGTGACCGCCGCGTTGCTCACGACGACGACCCTGGGAGGCACTGCGAGGACCTCTTTGCCGAGCACCATTTCCAGAAGACTATAAAAAAAAAATATGTGCTTGGATGTAGGCATATGTGTTTGGGTGCAGTGTGATGTCTGTACTAAATTGTTTTCTATGTGTTGTGTGTAGTGTGATGTTGTGTTTCAGCGATGCATGCAGGAAACTTACGAATTGCGAGCCCACTCTGGGCATCTCTCCACCCCTTTGTTCTTCTCCTGGGAGCTCCTCTTCAGGTTCCATTTCCTGTTATAAATAAAAAGTAATGCCATTAATATATAAATAACAGAGATGCGATTGTGAAAAAAAAAAAATTACCTTTAAACGCTGACGTTGCGTCGGAGGGCTCCCAGAAGAAGACGTGTCCTGTGCTGGTGTGGAGGGCCGTCTTCTGCTGTGGAATAAAGACAAACAAAGGCCATGCAATATCAATTGATATTGCATGGCCCTGGCTGGAAGGGGTAGTGTGTGATATTTACCGTCTGCTGTCTGCTGCTGTGGTCTCCTCACTGCCTGAACTGTCCTGTGCTGGTGTTGAGGGCCGTCTTCTGCTGTGGAATAAAGACAAACAAAGGCCATGCAATATCAAGTGATATTGCATGGCCCTGGCTGGAAGGGGTAATGTGTGATATTTACAGTCTGCTGTCTGCTGCTGTGGTCTCCTCACTGCCTGAACTGTCCTGTGCTGGCGTTGAGGGCCGTCTTCTGCTGTGGAATAAAAACAAACAAAGGCCATGCAATATCAAGTGATATTGCATGGTCCTGGCTGGAAGGGGTAGTGTGTGATATTTACCGTCTGCTGTCTGCTGCCGTGCTCTCCTGCTCTTGGGCTGGTGGTGGTGGTGGTACTGCTGGCGTCAGCGTTGTTGTTCGGCTTGTTCTGTGGAATAAGGAGAAAAAAAGGCCATGCAATATCAATTGATATTGCATGGCTCTGGCTGGAAGGGGTAGTGTGTGATATTTACCGTCTGGCCTCTGCTCCCATGCTCTCCATCAGCAGCCGCATCTGTTGGAGTCCTGGGGTGTAGGTGCTCCTGGTGACCGGCTTGTGCTGTTGAATAAAGAGAAAAAAAAGGGCCATGAATATATTGATATTGCATAGCCATCGCTGAAAGTGCTCGTCTGTCATATTTACCGTCTTGCATCTGGTCCCGGCTGCATCATGGCCCCAAATTCTTCGGCTTGTGCTGGTGCTGGTGGTGGTGGTCTGGTCTCCTGTCCTCCTCTCCTGCGGCTGGCTCCTCGGCAGCTGGCTCCATATCTTCCTCCTGCTTTCTTCGCTGGCTGCATGGTTATGGCTGAGGGTGGTCCCACTGGCATTGTTTATATAGATTGGCTGTGGGCTGGGCCACAAAACCAAAACCAGACAAAAAAAATGGATCCGGACGCCGGATCCAGCAAAAACCGGATCCGGCGCATTGCGGCGCTCATAGACTTTCATTGTAACAAAAAGCCGGAGACAAAAAACGTGACATGAGACGTTTTTTCCAGACGCCGGATTGAGACCAGATGCCGGATCCGGCACTAATGTTAATCAATGGTAAAAAAACGGATCCAGTTTAAGATTTTGCCGGATCCGGTTTTCAGAAAATATGCCGGAACTCGCCTGATTGCAAAAACCTGATGTGTGAAACAGGCCTAATCTAAGATTTTAAATTTACAGGATAATGCGAGACATTACAACTTATGAAGAGAACAAAATGAGACCCAGCTATGTAGGTTCTCAGTTTATCATGTATAAATATATAATTACAAATATAGATAGTATAATTTATTCACCTATATCTCTGTGGCCAGTGTGCAATTTGACTAATTCGATTTCTTTAATTAATTTGAACATCTAATGTATTTGTATTCTGCGTTTGCCTGCATTGCACACTAAATCTCTATAGACTTTGTGGATAAGACAGAGTAAGCAAACCTAAACAATATTTAAAGCTTATCTGTCAACTATTCTGCAGTTTCCATAGTTTTTGATGACCTTCATTTCTTGTCCTTCAGTTGCACATAGCTAGTTTAGAGAACCTTTTGTATTTCTTAACAAGAATAAATTTGTCTGTGCATTTGCTTTGTGTACCTTTATATTGTTTGAAAACTGAATGTTCTATTCAAAAGTACTTCTTGCATGCTGTGTTCGCAAATGTAGAATTATTTAACTACCAAAAGAAGTAATTTGATTCACCCCAACGGACCATTGTCCTAATGTTAAGTATTTGTTTACAGCTTTAGTTAATGGTTCTAAATGGGTTATCTAGTTTGAATGAGTCTAGTTGAAAACACCATTTAAATAACCTTGTGAAATAATTATTTTCTAAGTAAAATATGTAGCACATACATGAGACATACCTCATCAGCTATTAAAAGAGGGTTTGACTTCATAAGAAATATGGCAATGGTGAGGATGTCTTCATGTGGTAAAAAGTGAGTACCTTGCCCAGAGGTTACACAGTCTGTACCCCTTGGAATTGGTCACTTTTATGAAAGTGGATGTGCCATGCAGCTGGTATTTCATGCACGTAAACCAGCCATACGCTGAATCAGAAAAATGGATGGAGAAGAGGGCCTACAAAGAGAGAAGAGGAAGAAGAGAGAAAGGCGACAACAAGACATTGCAGATTGGGAAGCAGAAGATGGCTGTACCTGTGCGGGAAATGTAAAGAAAAAAAGTCATCAAGATTTCTCCAACACAGAGACAAGTGGAATTGGTTACCTCCCAGTTTCAGCCTGGTGTGATTTACCAAGACTACCTCTGGGGTCAACTAATGTATATTTGTCACCTAATGTACATTTGTCACAACATGTTGTGGCGATTGTGTACATAAACCAGCTCAATTCTGCGCCAGACCATGATGGATGCACAGGCCTACCCTGCAGAGGGAGTCCCTCAACAAGACAGATTCTGTTTGGTGATCTATAGAGCAACTTGCAAGGAAAGGGGAAGCCTGTAGCTCTTTGTTGTGCAGTTGGGCCATGTTTGTTTAAGAGGTCAATTTCCAGGGAACCCCTTGAAATAAGGAGGCTGGAGATCCAAGAGGATATTGTTGAAGGCTAAGCACCTTTGAGCGACTGTTCAGAATACCCTTATGGCCAAGAAGATATAGCTGGATAGGCTGGACATTTTTTTCCTTTTTGTTTTGTTGTGCTTGTTGCTCCCTTTTCTGCTGGAATTTCTGCTATAACCTCAGCAACGGACTGTTGATGAGGTTCTGGAAAGGTGTTTACCTCTTGTGCCAGGGTCTTTAACCGAGAAGGACTGGTTGCCAGGGACTCCTGTCCCTTGAAAAATGTATTCAGAATTCCAAAGTCCAAGAATTTTTATTTTGTAGGTCCTGGATTGCCAAGGGTGGCAATCATTAAAGAGGAGGTGTGTGTAAAGGTGAAGAAGTCATATAAAGTTATAGGTGACAGGATTAACTGTTTAGAGCCATCCTAGGTTGGGAGGTGTTAAGTAGGCTTAGAAAATAGTTCTTGGCTGTTAGGGACTCAGTTGGAGAAAAACTACTGAAGAAGAAGGAAGTGTTACATTTTGTTGTCTAGATTATACTCCACAAGTGGGAAGTGTGTTCAGCGACAAAAGATCTAAGAATAGCAAGTTCTTCAGCAACTGATTTCTTACACGGCTGGAATACAGAGATTGAAGAAATGAAATTAGAAGGTTCCTTTGCATTGGCCGAGAATATACAGAGGTAGCATAACTGAGCTGAAGGATGCACAATTCGTCTAGGCAGCTAGAAGGAGAGAGCTACAAGAAGGCACCATGTTAGCCAGTTCTGGAGTGTTAGAAAATTCCTATTCTGACCAGTAGTGGACACATTGTTGTGGTGCCCCTGGGGTCCAGTCACCACAGAGGTACTGCACCTCATCCAGAGGTGTGGTATCCCACTCTCAGGTAAGGAGGGGGTACTACTCAGGACTCTAACACTCACACCCAGCACATACCAGTTCAGTCAGGGCATCTGGGTGTACCCTTTGAGAAGATGGCCTCATCCCAGGCTGGGTAGGAAAGGGTGTTGGGGGTGGGTGGAGAAAGTAGAGAAGGGGAGGAATCAGAGAGTGTGACAGTGGTCTGAAAAGTTTCTGGAAAGAGTCTGCTGGAGGGAGAGGAGGAGTGAGGGGCAGAGAGAGTGGCTTCTGAAGAAAAGACTACAGAGAGAGAGAAGCTCCAGAGGAGGAGAGGAAGAAGAGGTCTCAGGGGCACGGATAGTGAGACATCCATCCATGGGGCCCGAATCCACCAGCGTGGTCGGTGTAGGGACCAGGTCGCAGTTAGGGGACCGGCCCCAAAACTAATGGAGAAACTAAGGACTCAGCTAGAAAACTGGAGGCTGCAGTATCTGCATGTGCTGCAGCCACATCCAACACATTTGCTGAAAAGGCAGACATATAGGATCCAGGGGTCTGACCAACGTCGCTCGACAAGATCCGAGTCTACTGGCTCAGGACACTGTGAAGACGCAGAGCAGGAGAGGTATCCAGCATAGTGAGACAGCCAGGAAAGGAACATCTAAGGTGGCCCTGGCAATGTGCACCCCAAGCTACCTGACAGCTGACTGGACCACAGACCTTGAGGACACAGCACCCCGGCTGGGGACTGTAACATCAGAACTGTGAGTAAAACCTGTGAAGACTACATACTGCTGTGTTCTCTATTTATTGCTGCATCATCTGCCCCACTACGAAAATCATCATCTTTATTTTACACTTCCATTGCACTGGGGAAAAGCTCTGCCTGTGGAGAGCTGTTCCAACTCTGCTTCATTAACAACTGCCCCAGCGGACTGAACCTGCAGCGTCGGCTAACATCTTATTTGCCGAATACCACGGGTGGCGTCCCGATTCACGAACTATCTTTCATAAACTTTATTTCGCCTTAATCATTATCATTTTTCATTGGATGCCCAGGGCCACGGACGGGGTCACTGCTGCCGTGACACATCCCCTTAAGAACCGGCCCGGTACCGAGTAATCCCCCAGCCCTGGCGGGTGCTCCATTGTGCTATTGCAGTGGAGAATAAAGCAAGTAAGAACAGAGATAGGAAGCTTGTGAAGTACTCTGACATTTGTGTAAAATACCAGCTTTACCATTAACATAGAAATGCCATGTGTTATGTATAAGAAGAGAGCCTCTGTGTGCGACAAAAGAAATGCACTAAAAGTGTTGTGCATGCTATCATTTGTTACAATTCTGTCAAGAAATTCCATTAAAGATGTTTTTATATTTTTACAACGGACTCTCGTTTCACTGATTCATATTCTCAAAGTGCCCATGCCATCAACCGATTTGTGGCCTACATACCAGTTGACAGCAAAACCACAGATTGCATACACACTCAAGTATCGTAACAGAGTGCTTTGGGACCACGAAGCAAACCTGACCACGAGTAGTCCCTTGCACCTTTGTAATATTAATAATAGTAAATGGATGTTTATCTGCTTGAATCTGGATCAGGGGAGGGTGGTAGTTCCCTGTGGCGACACAGGGGGACGCCTCTGTTGTCGGTTCCTCAAAGGGTTCACCATCTTGTGGCAAATGTGTGTATTGCAATAAACTTTCAGGTCCGGACCTGTGTGTGAATGAGTACGTGTGGGTGTCCACCAAAAACATCCGGTGGAAGTGTGCTACTGGGGCCTGGAGTTTTCAGGTGATCAGGACGTATCGGGTGTCAGCAATTCTCGGCCCGGGAACTTTCCAGCTGGAGTAACCACAGTAATGCATGTGCGCATCTCATTCCCCAGGTCGGCGCTCTGGAGATTTATGGCGCCTCCGGAGCATACGTTGTTGTCACTTCCATTAGTCCGCGTTTGCTATAAACCTGAGGGTCAGCTTACCGCCGAGGTGAACTCTGGTGGATCGAGGCATCCTCACCGTAGGTTGTTTTCTGGTGAGGTCCGGTGTTGAGGATCCAGAGGCTCCTCATTGAAAGGGGGGTACTATCACGATCCATGTGTGGATCTGTGGCATATCTGCATTGTCATATTAAAGCTTTTTTCTTTCAGGCCATCGGGGGTTAATGTCTGTTTCCCCCCTCGGTGGCCTGCTGGTGTAATTGCATTGTTGCTAGTTCTGCTGATGTGGGTGGTGACCACTCACACCATCCTTCTAGAGGTCACCTGATGCATCAGCTGACTGTTTGTTACACAGGTCCTTGTGGCAACCAACCGAGCTGCAGACAGGAGCTTTCTGGTGCAGTGGTGCTTCAGCTGAATACTGTGATCTGGTGCCTTACTCTGCTGTGCGGTGCATTGCAGCAGATAAAGCTAAGTATTGTATTTTTGCTCTCCATTCCCTGTGGTGTCTGTCTCTCCTTTCCTTTGTGTTTTATTAGTGCAGTGGTGTGACTAGTGCTCTCACCGGCCTGCTCCCTACCTAGGGATTAGAGCAGGGCAAGTGAGGGTTTTAGGTATCCTGCTCAGCGATGGGGTGAAAAAACCCATATAGGGACAATAGGGTAGATCAGGGCACATCCTTAGGTGAGTGCAGGAGGTGTCCATTCCCCCATTCCCTATCACAGGGCCTACCATTGTTAAAGTTTCCCTGGTGTTCCTTTATTTGTTGTTCTCTTTATTGACCGACCAACCGTTGGGTTGTGTCACGCTAGGACAGTCACTTTGTGACAGGAGCACTAAATATACAACTTTGTCATTAGCTTAGTCCAGCTCAGGCTTAAAACAACTTGCTGGGCACAATTGATATATGTGAACACAGCCTAATACATTTTACTTACCAGCTACAAGGTTATACAGAAATACAGCATGTTTTTCTGAAAGAAAATCGACCTTAAGCCTCATTTAAATGTCCTTGTTTCACGTATGTGTTCTATCCATATTTTCCATGGAAAGAAGATCTACTCATTATTGTCTGCGCTGCTATTCACATATCCATGTGTTTTTGCAAAAACATGAAAACATGTCCTTATTTTTTCTGGTGGCATGGACGGCCAGGTACTATCTTGATTTAACATTGTAATAATTAAGAAGAGCCTTGTAATTAATTAATTTATAATGTAAAAATAATGATGAAACACTGATTACAAATGGATAGTGAGGGGCGAACACATGGATGTTCGAGCCCAGCGGGTTCAGCCAAACATTTGAAAAAAGTTTGGTTCAGACCAGAACCAGAACGGTACTCGAACTCGGACCCAATTTAAATTAATAAGGGGTCTAAAAATTGAGTGTTTCCCATGCTGTCATCTGTGTTACAGCACGAGAAACACTGGCTCTGATTGGCGCTTACCGCTGGTCAGAGCGCAGCAGTTCACACGCTGTCATACAGATGACAGCGTGCAAGCCAGCAGCTATGACCATTAGTAATAGGTTACCGCCGATCACAGAGGTCGTTGTTATGTTTTGGTAGCTGAGTAGGCAGGAGCAAAAAACCACATAGGCAGCCAAACACCAGAGAGGTTGGAAACTAATAGGTTGCAGACCCCTAAACTAACCGCACAACTAGAAGCAGCCGTGGGACGTATCTACGATGCCCTAGACGCCTTGTCACAGCCGGAGAGATAGCTATCCCTGAAGATTGAAAGAGGAAAGCTAACTGCCCCGGAGTAGAGCCCCAAAAGAATAGGAAGCCCCCAAACATATAATGGCGGTTAGATAAGATGAAAACACGAACACAGACAGAATATAGATTGAGCAAATGCTGGGGCCCAAAACTGTCTAGATAGGACAGCACAGGAGAGAATACTGTCTGCAACCCGGAAAAAACCCTAGGAAAAACACCAACACTTCTGAATCCAAAAATACTGAGACCACACGGTCTCGACCACCTATATCAGATCTCTGGTGTGGACACGTAGATACCCAGCAGTAAAATATCGCAAGAACTGAGCAAATGAAAAAATACAAAAAGAGAACGGAGACCAGCCCAAGCCCCCCAAAGGGGACTCGGCTGAACTCAAAACGCAATGCAGCAAAGAATAAGGAAATTCAAACCACAGTAAAAAAAACCTGAAAGTGACTTATCTTAGTGCAAGCAGGAGATAGCAGAAAAGCAAGCTGAATTCCAACCTAATCCAGGAAGAACAATTGATCTCCGGCAAGGACCATGGGAGGTCAGCTCACTTATATCAGGCCAGTCCGTACCACCTGATAACCAATCGTCAGTTGCAGGTGGTGGATTTTTGCTGTTCAACATAGGTTCAATACCCTCAGCAACCACCAGAGGAAGCTTCAGCTCCGAAGTCGTCTCCAACACGTTCACAACAGTACTCCCCCCTTGAAGAGGAGTCACCGAACCCTCACGTGTGCACCCAGGCCGATCAGGATGAGCTCGGTGATAGGCACGGACCAGTCTCTCAGCATGAATGTCAGAAGCAAACACCCAAGAATTGTCCTCCTGACCATAGCCTTTCCACTTCACCAAGTACTGGAGTCTCCACCTAGCCAAACGAGAATCCAATATCTTCTCAATTACATACTCCAAATTGCCCTCAACCAAAACAGGATCAGGAGGCGCAGCCATAGGAACCACTGGCTCTACAAACCTCTTCAATAAAGAATTGTGGAATACATTGTGAATCTTGAATGTTCCTGGAAGAAGCAAACGGAAGGAAACGGGATTAAGAATTTCCACGATCCTATAAGGTCTAATGAACCTTGGCTTAAATTTTGGAGACGCGACCCTCATAGGGATATTTTTTGAGGATAACTAAACCAAGTCACCCACGTTAAACCGAGGACCATCAGTCCTATGCCGGTTGGCAAACCGCTGGGCCTTCTCCTGAGAGAGAGACAACTTATCCACTACTTGATCCCAAATCTGCTGCTTTCTCTCCACAATAAAGTCAACACCAGGATAGACAGAAGCCTCCACCTGCCCTGAAGAAAATCGAGGATGAAACCCGAAATTGCAGAAAAATGGAGACACCAAGGTGGCAGAACTAGCCTTATTATTCAAAGCAAACTCAGCCAAAGGCAAAAAAGAGACCCATTCATCTTGATTAGCAGACACATAACATCTCAAATAAGTCTCCAAGGTCTGGTTTGTTCTCTCAGTTTGTCCATTGGTCTGAGGGTGGAACGCGGAAGAAAAAGACAGCTGAACTCCCAGTTTGGAACTTAATGTCCTCCAAAATCTGGAAACAAACTGGACTCCTCTGTCAGGCACAATGTTCTCTGGAATGCCGTGCAACTGAACCACCTGTTGAAAAACTAAGGGCACCAACTCGGAGGAGGATGGCAACTTAGGTAGTGGCACAAGATATATCTTCTTGGAAAATCTATCACAGATTACCCAATTAACGGTCATTCTCTGAGAGACAGGGAGGTCGGAAATAAAATCCATAGAGATATGGGTCCATGGCCTCTTGGGGACAGGCAATGGCATTAACAAACCACTAGAGCGAGAGCAAGGTTTGAACCGAGAACAAGTTCCACAGGACTGCACAAAGTCCCTGACGTCACGAGACAAAGTAGGCCACCAAAAGGACTGACTCACCAAATCTCTGGTACCAAAAAAATACCAGGATGGCCAGCCAACGTGGAGCAATGAATCTCAGACATCACCTTCTTCCTCCACTGGTCTGCAACAAACAATTTCCCAACAGGGCAGCATTCAGGTTTATCCTCCTGAAATTCCTCCAAAGCCAGTCTCAGATTGGGTGAGATAGCGAAAAGAACCACACCCTCCTTCAGAATAACAGCAGGCTCAGTTATCTCAGGAGAATCCACAAAGAAACTCCTCGAGAGGGCATTCGCCTTAACATTCTTAGTGCCCGGGAGAAAAGAGACCACAAAATTAAAACGTGTGAAAAACAAGGCCCACCTGGCCTGTCTAGGATTAAGTCGCTTTGCCGATTCAAGATAAACCAGGTTCTTGTGATCAGTGAGGACCACAACCTGATGTTTGGCTCCTTCCAGCCAATGTCTCCACTCTTCAAAGGCCCACTTCATAGCCAATAACTCCCGATTTCCCACATCATAATTACGTTCCGCTGGGGAAAATTTTTAGAGAGAAAAAGGCACCAGGGTTACTCTTAGAAATCTCCGGGTACCTTTGGGACAAAACGGCTCCTGCACCTATCTCAGAAGCATCAACCTCCACCTGAAATGGTAGAGAAACATCAGGAGCAGAAGTGAATCTCCGCTTAAGCTCCTGAAACGCAGAAACTGCCTCAGGAGACAAATTCACTACATCAGAACCCTTTTTGGTCAAATCAGTCAGTGGTTTCACAATAGTAGAGAAGTTACCTATAAATTTACGATAAAAATTAGCAAAACCCAAGAATCTCTGAAGAGCCTTCAATGTAGTGGGCTGAACCCAATCACAAATGGCCTGAACTTTGACAGAGTCCATTTCAATAACAGACGGAGACAAAATGAATCCCAGAAATGAAACTTTATGTACGCCAAAAAGACATTTTGATTCCTTCACATACAATGCATTTTCTCTCAAAATCCGTAATACAGTCCGAACATGTTCCATATGAGAATCCCAGTCATTGGAAAAAAATCAAGATATCGTCCAAATAAACGATCAGAAATTTATCCACAAAATCCCGGAAAATATTGTTCATTAAGGATTGGAAGACGGAAGGGGCATTAGTGAGCCCAAAAGGCATCACTAGGTACTCAAAATGCCCCTCTGGGGTATTAAACACCATCTTCCATTCATCACCGTGCGTGATGCGAACAAGATTATAAGCCCCCTGAGGTCAAGCTTGGTAAACCAACTAGCACCTTTCACGGTGGAAAATAGGTCAGAAATCAAGGGTGACGGATATTGATATTTAATAGTGATCTTATTCAGGAGATGATAGTCAATACACGGCCTCAATGAGCCATCCTTCTTGGCCACAAAGAAAAGCCGGCGCCCAAGGGTGAAGAGGATGGTCTGATATGACCCTTCTCTAAAGACTCTTTGATATAAGATCGCATAGCATCATGCTCAGGTACAGATAAATTAAAGAGCCGACCCTTGGGAAATTTACAACCAGGTACTAAGTCAATAGCGCAATCATAACTCCTATGAGGAGGTAAGGATGCAGACTTACTCTCACTAAACACACCAGAAAAATCAGTCAAATAGTCAGGGTCATCTTGAGACTGGGGAGAGGCAGAAAAAACAGGAGTGTCATTAGGAACATATTGACAACCCCAACTGACCACAAACACAGACTTCCAATCCAAAACAGGATTATGAGTCTGTAACCAAGGAAAACCCAGTACAATAATGTCATGTAAATTATGTAACACCAAAAATTTGCAATTCTCTTGGTGGTCTGGGTCAACCCGCATTATCACATGGGTAGCAAACTGGGGTTTATTCTCCACCAAAGGGGTAGAATCAATGCCCAGCAAAGGAATAGACTTCCGCAGGGGTATCATAGGAAAACCACAATGTTTGGCAAAATCAAAATCCATCAGGTTTATAGCTGGTCCAGAATAAACAAAAGCCTGAGCCGAAAATGTGGAAATGGAGCAAATCAAGGTAACAGTCAACAGAAATTTAGTCTGAACACTACCCAAAACAACTGAGCGCGCAAAACGTCTTCCCCGGTTGGGGCAGATGGAAATAGCATGAAAAGCGTCACCACAATAGTAGCACAACTTATTACGCTTTCGAAACTCATGACGCTGTGCCCCAGAAATCACTCCATCACACTGCACAGGCTCAGGGGCTGGCCCGCAAGGCATCACAATCTCAGGCATATTTCTACGCTCGCACAAACTTCTGTCAACTTGAATAGCTAATGACATAAGTCATTGAGACCAGAAGGGACAGGGAATTCCACCATAACATCCTTTACAGTCTCTGCCAGACCCTTCCGAAAAAGAGCTGCCAGAGCATCATCATTCCATTTAGTAAGGACTGCCCACTTTCTGAATTTCTGACAATACAGCTCTGCGGCTTCTTGACCCTGATTCAATGCCAACAATGTTTTTTCAGCTTGATCAGTAACATTAGGTTCATCGTACAACAACCCCAGAGCCTGAAAAAGGAGATCAACATCATTCAAAACAGGATCCCCAGGTGTCAGGGAAAGGCCCAATCCTGAGGGTCGCCGAGCAACAGGGAGATGACAATTTGAACCTGCTTTTCCCCGAGGACTTAGGCTTTAAGGCAAAAAACAACTAACAGTTATTTTTAAAATTAAAAAATTTAGACCGATCCCCCAAACATAAATCTGGCATAGGGATCCTAGGTTCCACAACCGGCAACCTAGCGAGATAGGTAGCAATACTCCAAACGTCAGCAGCAAGCTGCTCCACATAATCGGACAAATGCTTGACCTCCATTGGGGAAAAATTCCTCCTCAGCCCCCAGAGAAGAAAGAGGGAAAAAAATGTAACAAAGAAAAAAAAAATTTTTCTGACAACTCTGACAACTTTTCTTTTTATACTATTTTTTTTCCCTTCTGTTGAGTACCATAACATTTCAGTATGGTGATTCTGTTATGTTTTGGTAGCTGAGGAGGCAGTAGCAAAAAAACGTATGGGCTGCCAAACACCAGAGAGGTTGGAAACTAATAAGTTGCAGACCCCTAAACTAACCGTACAACTAGAAGCAGCCGTGGGACGTTCCTACGGTGCCCTAGACGCCTCGTCACAGCCGGAGAGATAGCTATCCCTGAAGATGGAAAGAGGAAAGCTAACTGCCCCGGAGTAGAGCCCCAAAAAAATAGGAAGCCCCCAAACATATAATGGCGTTAGACAAGATGAAAACACGAACACAGACAGAATATAGATTGAGCAAACGCTGGGGCCCAAAACTGTCTAGATAGGACAGCAAAGGAGAGAATACTGTCTGCAACCAGAAAAACCCTAGGAAAAGCTCCAACACTTCTGAATCCAAAAATACTGAGACCACACGGTCTCGACCACCTATATCAGATCTCTGGTGTGGACACGTAGATACCCAGCAGTAAAATATCACAAGAACTAAGCAAATGAAAAAATACAAAAAGAAAATGGAGACCAGCCCAAGCCCCCCAAGGAAATTCAAACCACAGTAAAAAAAACCTGAAAGTGACTTATCTGAATGCAAGCAGGAGACAGCAAAAAAGCAAGCTGAATTCCAACTTAGACCAGGAAGAACAATTGATCACCGGCAAGGACCATGGGAGGTCAGCTCACTTATATCAGGCCAGTCCGTACCACCTGATAACCAATCGTCAGTTGCAGGTGGTGGATTTTTGCTGTTCAATATAGGTTCAATACCCTCAGCAACCACCAGAGGGAGCTTCAGCTCTGAAGTCGTCTCCAACACTTTCACAACAGGTCGTCTGATGAGAGTACTGCTATCATCATTGTACTCCTGCGCTCGCTAATAGCAGCAAGAAGAGGCATACGATGATGAGAGTATTCATCAGCCAGCGCCTGTGCAATAAATAAATAAATTTAAAAACTGGTGTGGGGCCCCTTTATTTTTGACAACCAGCTGTCAGCGTTATCTTGGCTGATTATCAAAATCAGAAGGGTCCCCACGCAGTTTTTTCTAATTATTTAAATAAATAATTTAAAAAATGGCGCCAGTTCCCCCATTTTTGACAACCAGTCAAGCAAATGGTTGGATATTGGCATCCCCCAGCCTAAAAATAGCAGTGCACAACTGCCCCAGAAAAAGCACCTCTATTATATGCGCCCATTCTGGAACTTTGCTCGGCTCTTCCAAATTGCCTTGGTGCAGTGACAAGTGGAGCAATATTTGTGAAGTAGATGTCTGTTTTGTATTGTCAGCTGACATCAAGCCTGGCTGTGTCTTTATTACAATCTGACTATAGGGTTAGTAATGAGGGTGTCTTATAGACGACTCTCCTTTACTAACTCCTGGGCTTGATGTCAGTGGCCATAAAACAGCTGACATCCACCCCAATACTATTACCCACTTGCCACCGCAGCAGAGTAAATGTGAACAGCCAGTCACAGGGGGTCTCAGCATACTCAGGACAAATTGGACAACTTTTGGGGTCTAATTTCCTTTGGAAAAATCAAAAATTGGGGACTAAAAAATCATTTTTGTGGAATTTTTTTTTTCACACCCAGGCATTATAAACTTTAGTGAAATACTTGGGGGTTCAAAGTGCTCACAACAGATCTAGATAAGTTCCTTCGGGGATCTTGTTTCCAAAATGGTGTCACTTGTGGGGGGTTTCCACTGTTTAGGCACATCAGGGCCTCTCCAAACACGACATGGCATCGAATCTCAATTCCTGCCAATTTTGGTTTGAAAAAGTCAAACGGCGCTCCTTCCCTTCTGAGCCCTGCCGTGCGCCCAGACAAAGTAAAAGAGTAAAAAAAAAAACAACATCTGTAAAAAAAAAATCCTAAATAAAGAAAAAAATATTCCCCAATAAATTATTTCTTTATGTAAATAAAAAATAGCAATAAAAGCATACATATTTAGTATCCTTGTGTCCGTAATGACCCGCCCTATCAAACTGTCTCACTAGTTAACCCCTTTAGTGAACCCCTTAAAAAAAAAACAATGATTTATCATCATACTGCCGAACAAAAAGTGGAATAACACTCGATCAAAGAAATGGATATAAATAAGCATGGTACCGCTGAAAACATCATCTTGTCCCGCAAAAAACAAGCTACCATACAGCACCATCAGCGAAAAAATAAAAATGTATAGCTCGCAGAATAAAGCGATGCAAAAATAATTTTTTTCTATATATAATTGTTTTTATTGTATAAAAGTGCCAAAACATAAAAAAATGATATAAATGAGGTATCGCTGTAATCGTACTAACCCGAATAATAAAACTGCTTTATCAATTTTACCACATGCGGAACGGTATAAACGCCCCCCC
>JARQOD010000002.1:293452789-293567893 GCA_033576555.1 Oophaga sylvatica
GTTTTTTGAAGCAGGCAGATAAGGGGGACAGTCAGGCTGACTAGTGCATCATCTGCACTCGCCATCCACATTGACTCATCAAACGCACGCAAAACGTGGCAGATGTCCTTCATAGAGGCCCACTCAGTAGTGGTGAAGTATGAACGACGCAAATTGCGAGTTGATTGCGCCTGATGCAGCTGATACTCCATTACTGCTGGCTGCTGCTCACACAATCGCTCCAACATATGTAACGTGGAATTCCACCTGGTGGGTACGTCACATATGATGCGATGTTCAGGAAGGCGAAATCTGCGTTGCAGAGCTGCAATGCGCGATCTGGCCATGCTGGAACGTCGCAAGTGAGCGCACTCTAGGCGGACCTTGTGCAGCAGTGCATCAAGATCAGGATAGTCCCTCAAAAAACTCTGCACGACCAAGTTGAGCACATGTGCCAGACATGGTATGTGAGTGAGGTTGCCAAGGCCCAGAGCTGCCACCAGATTTCGCCCATTGTCACACACTACCAAGCCTGGCTGGAGATTCGCTGGCAAAAACCACACGTCGCTCTCCTGCTTGATGGCATTCCAGAGCTCCTGCGCTGTGTGGCTTCGATTCCCCATGTAAATTAATTTCAGGACGGCCTGTTGACGTTTGGCCACGGCTGTGCTCATATCGGTCGCATCAGGTAAACGTTCACGGGTCCATGTGGAGGTAGACCGTGACGGCTCCTGCAGCGATGATTCTGAGGAACTGGAGTAAGAGGAGGAGTCAATGTGGACAGACTTGATTCCTGCAATCCTTGGAGTTGGCAGAACACGTACAGCGCCACTCGCAAGATCTGTACCCGGCTCCACAACATTGACCCAATGGGCAGTGAGGGAAAGGTATCGTCCCTGGCCATGGGTACTGGTCCACGCATCACTGGTCAGGTGGACCTTGCTACTGACGGCGTTTAGTAGCGCATGTTTAATTTTTCCCTCAACATGCTTTTGCAGACCAGGGACGGCTTGCCTGCTGAAATAAAATCGGCTTGGCACATTGTATTGTGGGACTGCCAATGACATTAAGTCACGGAAACTGTCAGTCTCCACCAGCCTGAATGACAGCATTTCAAGGGACAGGAGTTTTGCAATGCCAGCATTCAGAGCCTGTGCTCGTGGATGGTTTGCCGAGTAAGGCCGTCTTTTATCCCATGCCTGTGCTACCGATGGCTGTTTTGTGGCCTGGGAGTGTGAGGATGACAGGGAACTTGCAGCTGTGGGTGGAATAACACTGGGTCTCTGGACAACAGTTACAGAGGTTCTTCCATGGCGATCCTGTGAGGAAGCCGAACCAGCTGTGTGTGAGCTGGAGGAAGAGGCTCCAACACGAGCTGAAGATGTAGGTGCTGCTGTAGGTTGGCCTACATCTCCAGTGTGTATTTGTAACTCAGCTACGTGCTTTGTCCGTACATGTTTCCACATATTTGTGGTATTGAGGTTACTGATATTTTTACCTCTTTTAACTTTTTGATTACACAGCTTGCATTTGACATAGCAAATATCATCTGCAAGTGTGTCAAAAAAGGACCACGCAGTGCAAGTCCTGGGAGCGCCCGGTTTGGCTGTTGGAAGAGAACTGCTACGAACGGGTGCCAAACTGGAGGGTACAGGCAACCGAGTCTGCAGCCTACCTCTCCCTACTGTTTGGACCGTTGGGGCAATCTCTTCCTCAGAGCTGCTACCACCACCTTCCTGTTCCTCACGCCATGTTGGGTCTTGGACCTCATCATATCCACTACCCTCTTCCAACACCTGCTGCTGTTGGGTGGTCTGGCCAGCACCTTGCTCAACAGAAAATGGCACCTGAGTCTCATCATCATCAGATGCGTTCTGCGGTGTGCTGACCATCGGCACTGGCTCACCCGCCTCTTCACAGAGAGACACAGCTGTTGCGCATCACTGCATACTGCCTCTTCTTCACATTCCAGAATGCTGCTTGGCTGGGCCCCTGTTTCCAAGCTAACAGATTCTGAGAACAGAAGCAGAGACTCAGCTGGCTCCAGTTCAGAACTCTCTGACTGCCTGGGCAATTTGGCAGGCGGTGAAGAGACAGATGGTTGTTCAACAGTGCTGTGGTCCTGAGAGGAGGTGGAAGCAATTGAAGTCGATGCATTGGCTGCCATCCAACCAACAACGGCTTCAATTTGTTCTTCCCTCAGCAGGGGGGTACGCTGAGCTCCTACAAAAGTGCGCATAAAGGAACGCTCACGGGGAAAACTGGTGGATGCTGTGTCACTGGGTGCGGCAGCAGCCACAGAATCCCCACGTCCTCTCCCTGCTGAAACTCCACGGCCATGACCACGTGCCTTACTCCCTGCCTTCTTCATCTTGGTAGATTGATAAAGAAAGTCAGAAAAGTTATAAGGCCTAAGTGTGGTTATTCCTCAGAGACTGCAGTGAACACTGCAGACAACTGTTCAGTAGCTGTGAAAGGCCCCTTTGTGTACTTCTATAGTGTTTGCAACCAATGTATTGTATACGGATGGAAGCGCGTCACACTAATAGATTAGATTTTTTTCAAATATAATGGAGCAGCACCAATTAGAGAAAAATGTGAAGGATGAGGCAGTGACACACGCTCAGCAGACTACAACCAGCAGTAGTTGAAGAACTAACTGGAGCGTGATCTGCACTCAAAAAATGAAAAGCTCACAGACTACAGTGAACACTGAAACACAACTGTTCAGTAGCTGTGAAAGGCCCCTTTGTCTACTTCTATAGTGTTTGCAACCACTGTATTGTATACGGATGGAAGCGCGTCACACTAATAGATTAGATTTTTTTCAAATATAATGGAGCAGCACCAATTAGAGAAAAATGTGAAGGATGAGGCAGTGACACACGCTCAGCAGACTACAACCAGCAGTAGTTGAAGAACTAACTGGAGCGTGATCTGCACTCAAAAAATGAAAAGCTCACAGACTACAGTGAACACTGAAACACAACTGTTCAGTAGCTGTGAAAGGCCCCTTTGTCTACTTCTATAGTGTTTGCAACCACTGTATTGTATACGGATGGAAGCGCGTCACACTAATAGATTAGATTTTTTTCAAATATAATGGAGCAGCACCAATTAGAGAAAAATGTGAAGGATGAGGCAGTGACACACGCTCAGCAGACTACAACCAGCAGTAGTTGAAGAACTAACTGGAGCGTCATCTGCACTCAAAAAATGAAAAGCTCACAGACTACAGTGAACACTGAAACACAACTGTTCAGTAGCTGTGAAAGGCCCCTTTGTCTACTTCTATAGTGTTTGCAACCACTGTATTGTATACGGATGGAAGCGCGTCACACTAATAGATTAGATTTTTTTCAAATATAATGGAGCAGCACCAATTAGAGAAAAATGTGAAGGATGAGGCAGTGACACACGCTCAGCAGACTACAACCAGCAGTAGTTGAAGAACTAACTGGAGCGTGATCTGCACTCAAAAAATGAAAAGCTCACAGACTACAGTGAACACTGAAACACAACTGTTCAGTAGCTGTGAAAGGCCCCTTTGTCTACTTCTATAGTGTTTGCAACCACTGTATTATATACGGATGGAAGCGCGTCACACTAATAGATTAGATTTTTTTCAAATATAATGGAGCAGCACCAATTAGAGAAAAATGTGAAGGATGAGGCAGTGACACACGCTCAGCAGACTACAACCAGCAGTAGTTGAAGAACTAACTGGAGCGTCATCTGCACTCAAAAAATGAAAAGCTCACAGACTACAGTGAACACTGAAACACAACTGTTCAGTAGCTGTGAAAGGCCCCTTTGTCTACTTCTATAGTGTTTGCAACCACTGCATTGTATACGGATGGAAGCGCGTCACACTAATAGATTAGATTTTTTGCAAATATAATGGAGCTGCACCAATTCCACAAAATCAAATAAAAAAAAAAAAATCAGTGAGTGACACTTGCAGATGCCTACAAACAGCGGTGGATGCAGAGCAAACTGCAGCGTCACCTGCACTCTCACACACACACCTTGCACAGAGCTGTTAAAACAACACTGGCAAAAGGAAGCTTTACACAGCGGTTGGTAAACTAGCCTGCCTAAAGCACAGTAGAGTACACAAAATCGCAATGTCTAACTGTCCCTCAGAGTCAGCACAGCAGCGTTCTGTCCCTAACTGAGTTCAGAGCACAGTGACGCTAAAATGGAGGCGGCGCCTTTTATAGTGCATTCTGACATCATTTCAGCAGCCAATCACAGCCATGTCATTAGTTAAGATGACCGCATCATTACAGGATGTGCCCACACTTCATAAGATTCCTCATTGGCTGACTAAAATCACATTGCCTCTCAAAGAATTATCCGAACTTCCGATTCCGGTATACGATATATGAAAAATATCGGAACTAAGTATCGGAATTCCGATACAGCGAATATCGGCCGATACCCGATACTTGCGGTATCGGAATGCTCAACACTAGTCTGGAGACTTCTTCTTCTGTGATGGGATCAAATGTGGAAAGTGAGCCAGGGGAACAGCAGGGTGGGATGGGAGTCACAGCCCTTGGTGGTTGAGAGCAGATTTCCTGACGGATAGTATCTATTTTTTCTATAAAATGGGAGGCCAGGTCGTCAGCACAAATGTCTGCGATAGGGGCTTGTGCTTTTGACCTGAGGAGGGAGTGAAAAGTGTCAAAAAGTTTCTTGGGGTTGTTGGCTAGTGAGGAGATCAGGGTGGTGAAGTAGGTCTGTTTGGCGAGGTGAAGGGCAGCATTATAAGTTCTTAACATGAATTTAAAGTGGATGAAGTCTTCTGGTGTGCGGGTTTTTCTCCAAAGGCGTTCAGCACTCCTAGAGCATCGCTGAAGAAGTTGAGTTTGTAATGTGAGCCAGGGCTGTTTTACTGTGTGTTTGGAAGTTCTGAGGGTGAGCGGTGCTACTTGGTCAAGGGTGCTTCTAAGAGTGTCATTGTAGTGATGAACAGCCAGATTAGGACAAGAAAAAGAGGAGAGTGGGGACAGCGATGAGTGTAGGGAGTCTGAAAGTGTCTGAGGGTTAATGGCTTGTAGATTTCTGAATGTGTGGTAGGTAGGAGTGCGCTGTGGTGGTCGAGGATTTGTGAGCGTGAAGGAGAGAATGTTGTGGTCAGACAGTGGAAGCGGTGAGTTATTTAGGTGGGAGATTGAACAGAGGCGGACAAAGACCAAGTCAAGAGTGTTACCATCCTTGTGTGTCTCAGAGGTTGAAAGCTGTGAGAGGCCTAGAGAAGAACCTCGGTCACTGTTGTCCAGAGACAAAGTGTTATTCCACCCACAGCAGCAAGTTCCCTGTCATCCTCACACTCCCAGGCCACAAAACAGCCATCGGTAGCACAGGCATGGGATAAAAGACGGCCATACTCGGCAAACCATCCACGAGCACAGGCTCTGAATGCTGGCATTGCAAAACTCCTGTCCCTTGAAATGCTGTCATTCAGGCTGGTGGAGACTGACAGTTTCCAAAACTTAATATCATTGGCAGTCCCACAATACAATGTGCCAAGTCGATTCCATTTCAGCAGGCAAGCCGTCCCTGGTCTGCAAAAGCATGTTGAGGGAAAAATTAAACATGCGCTACTAAACGCCGTCGGTAGCAAGGTCCACCTGACCACCGATGCGTGGACCAGTACCCATGGCCATGGACGATACCTTTCCCTCACTGCCCATTGGGTCAATGTTGTGGAGCCGGGTACTGATCTTGCGAGTGGCGCTGTACGTGTTCTGCCAACTCCAAGGATTGCAGGAATCAAGTCTGTACACATTGACTCCTCCTCCTACTCCAGTTCCTCAGAATCATCGCTGCAGGAGCCGTCACGGTCTACCTCCACATGGACCCGTGAACGCTTACCTGTTGCGACCGATATGAGCACAGCCGTGGCCAAACGTCAACAGGCCGTCCTGAAATTAATTTCCATGGGGAATCGAAGCCACACAGCGCAGGAGCTCTGGAATGCCATCAAGCAGGAGAGCGACGTGTGGTTTTTGCCAGCGAATCTCCAGCCAGGCTTGGTAGTGTGTGACAATGGCCGAAATCTGGTGGCAGCTCTGGGCCTTGGCAACCTCACTCACATACCATGTCTGGCACATGTGCTCAACTTGGTCGTGCGGAGTTTTTGGAGGGACTATCCGGATCTTGATGCACTGCTGCACAAGGTCCGCCTATAGTGCGCTCACTTGCGACGTTCCAGCATGGCCAGATCGCGCATTGCAGCTCTGCAACGCAGATTTCGCCTTCCTTAACATCGCATCATATGTGACGTACCCACCAGGTGGAATTCCACGTTACATATGTTGGAGCGGTTGTGTGAGCAGCAGGCAGCAGTAATGGAGTATCAGCTGCATCAGGCGCAATCAACTCGCAATTTGCGCCGTTCACACTTCACCACTACTGAGTGGGCCTCTATAATAATAATAATAATAATAATCTTTATTTATATAGCGCCAACATATTCCGCAGCGCTTTACAGTTTAACAGTTTCAGAACACAAGTCATAAGTAACAACGTTAACAATACAATAATTAAAGCAATATAAGCCGCCCCTGTTCGTGAGAGCTTACAATCTACAATGAGGTGGGGGAGATACAAAGTACAGGTGTTTATATACAATGGTGTATTTACAATGATGGTCCAGCCATTTTGAGGGAGTGAGGGATGGATGGAGATAGTGAATGGGCTACACACACACACTTACACATAGAATGACTTTGATTAGTGAATGTGATAGGCCGCTCTGAACAAATGTGTTTTGAGGGAGCGCCTGAAACCATGCAAATTGTGGATAGTCCTAATTTCTTGGGGTAGAGCATTCCAGAGGATTGGCGCAGCGCGGGAGAAGTCTTGGAGTCGAGAGTGGGAGGTACGGATTAGTGCAGAGGTTAGTCGAAGGTCGTTTGCAGAGCGCAGCAGTCGGTTAGGCCGATAGATAGAAATGAGGGAGGAGATGTAGGGGGGTGCTGCACTGTGGAGAGCTTTGTGGGTGAGAACCAGTACTTTGAATTGGATCCTATAATGAATGGGCAGCCAGTGTAAGGACTGGCGAAGGACTCTATGAAGGACATCTGCCACGTTTTGCGTGCGTTTGATGAGTCAACGCGGATGGCGAGTGCAGATGATGCACTAGTCAGCCTGACTGTCCCCCTTATCTGCCTGCTTCAAAAAACACTGCAAGCACTAAGGGATGAGGTTTTGGAAGAGGTGGAGGATGAGGAGTCACAAATTCCATCACCTTCTGGACAGTCAGCGCAACGTGGTTCCTCACAAAGGGCTGGAGGACTTTCAAAGTACCATGCTGTATCAACAATTGAACCTCCAGAGTCGCTGTCTATATTTTCATAACCATTGCAAACTTTTAATGTATTTACAAAGCACATAATGTACAGTTTTTGTCTATCCTTTTGTAATGCTATTGTGTTTCCATAAACTGATGTTACACAATTATGATAAAATGTTTTAAAATATTATGAGTTTTATATTTTGTAAATTTTTATGTATTTGAAGGACTTTGTGAGGAGGATGAGGAGGAGTCAATCGAGGAGGAAGACATCGCTCCAGAGGGAGGTACACAATGCTCTAGTCAGTATGTAGAGCGAGGGTGGGGTGATGCAGAGCAGGCAGAGATGACGCCTCTTGCAGGGGACAGCGTTTCTTGGCCAGTTGGGAGTCTGCAGCACATGGTTGATTTCATGCTGCAGTGCCTGAGAAACGACCGCCGCATCGCCCACATTCTCACCACGTCTGATTATTGGGTGTACACCCTCCTAGACCCTCGCTACCGGGACAACTTACAAATTCTCATCACACCGTTGAACCGGGAGCGTAAAATGCGGGAGTACCAAGACACACTGGTGCAATCCATAATGTTCTCCATTCCAGCCGAGAGCACTGCTGCTGCTACTGCTTTACAAAGCAGCTCTGTGCGTCGAGGCAGTGGAGACAGCTCTGCAACAAGAGGGAGCACAAGCAGCGCCTCTGCACAGGGCAAGACCAGTATGTTCCAAATGTGGCGAAGTTTTGTGGCAGCGCCACCAATGTCTACACCATCAGAGACGGCTCCAGTCAGCAGGAGGCAACGTTTCCGTAAGATGGTGACAGACTACATGTCTTGCCCTCTCAGTGTACTCCCAGATGGCTCTTCCCCATTCAAGTTTTGGGTCTCTAAGCTGGATACATGGCCAGAGCTTAGCCAGTATGCATTGGAGGTGCAGGCTTGCCCTGCTGCCAGTGTATTATCGGAGCGCGTCTTTACTGCTGCAGGTGGTGTACTAACAGACCGTTGCATGCGACTATCCTCCGATAATGTAGAACGGCTTACTTTTCTGAAAATGAACAAGACATGGATCTCGCCTGAATTTGCCTGTCCGGTTTCCGATTAAATAACTGGTTGGCAACATTATCCATGTCTCCTGTTATGTTCATCTCTCTACCACCTGAACTCTACTCCCTGGGCTACAACACTGCCAGTTGCTGCTCAGAAGTGTCGTGTCCACAGACCAATACACAAGCTATAGTGTTAGTGGGGTTCAGTAACGCCTGCTGTTCCCCTGCTGTGTGTCTGGCAAAAATTAATGCTGCTAACTACAAATTAAAGTTCAAACATCTCATACTAGGCCTCTGCCTACACCCTCCTTGACCCTGGGCTTCAACACCACCAGTTGCTGCTCAGAAGTGTTGGATGCACAGATCAAAACAATCGCTGATGTGTTTGTGGGGTTCAGTAACGCCTGCTGTTCCCCTGCTGTGTGTCCAGCAAAAATTACTGCTACCTAGCTACACATGTTGAAAAAAATGACATGTTAAAGTGCCTAGTGCTACACATAGATATCAGGCTACACCCTTATTTCTAAGCTGTAAACAAGTGAAACGTCACCTTTACAACAATGAAATGATTAGTCTTGGTAACAAATCTTAACAAATAATTGTGACATATTATTGCAGATATCCACATGTCTAACACAAATGCTAACACAAAAGCATACTTATGCTATAGGGTACTGATGGTGAACCTTGTCACTCCATAACTTGACAATCCAACTCACATCATGCCTCAAATGCTGCAATGTTGGAAGTGCATAATGTGATTGAACTTTGACAACAGCTGCATGCGAAGGTTATCCTTCAGTGTTCTTGGCTTTTAAATAAAAGCATACAAGTAATAGAGGCAGTGACACACGCTCAGCAGACTACAACCAGCAGTGGTTGAAGAACTAACTGGAGCGTGATCTGCACTCCAAAATGAAAACCTCAGACTACGTGAACACTGCACACAATGTTCACTAGGTGTGAAAGGCCCTTTGTGTACTTCTATAGTGTTTGCAACCAATGTATTGGATACGGATGTAAGCGCGTCACACTATAGATTTGAGTTATTTGAAATAGAATGGAGCAGCACCAATTAGAGAAAATGTCAAGGATGGCAGGGACACACGCTCAGCAGACTACAACCAGCAGTGGTTGAAGAACTAGCTGGAGCGTGATCTGCACTCCAAAAATGAAAACCTCAGACTACAGTGAACACTGCACACAACTGTTCACTAGGTGTGAAAGTCCCCTTTGTGTACTTCTATAGTGTTTGCAACCAATGTATTGGATATGGATGTAAGCGCGTCACACTAATAGATTTGAGTTATTTGAAATAGAATGGAGCAGCACCAATTAGAGAAAAATGTCAAGGATGAGGCAGGGACACACGCTCAGCAGACTACAACCAGCAGTGGTTGAAGAACTAACTGGAGCGTGATCTGCACTCCAAAAATGAAAACCTCAGACTACAGTGAACACTGCACACAACTGTTCACTAGGTGTGAAAGGCCCCTTTGTGTACTTCTATAGTGTTTGCAACCAATGTATTGGATACGGATGTAAGCGCGTCACACTAATAGATTTGAGTTATTTGAAATAGAATGGAGCAGCACCAATTAGAGAAAAATGTCAAGGATGAGGCAGGGACACACGCTCAGCAGACTACAACCAGCAGTGGTTGAAGAACTAACTGGAGCGTGATCTGCACTCCAAAAATGAAAACCTCAGACTACAGTGAACACTGCACACAACTGTTCACTAGGTGTGAAAGGCCCCTTTGTGTACTTCTATAGTGTTTGCAACCAATGTATTGGATACGGATGTAAGCGCGTCACACTAATAGATTTGAGTTATTTGAAATAGAATGGAGCAGCACCAATTAGAGAAAAATGTCAAGGATGAGCAGGGACACACGCTCAGCAGACTACAACCAGCAGTGGTTGAAGAACTAACTGGAGCGTGATCTGCACTCCAAAAATGAAAACCTCAGACTACAGTGAACACTGCACACAACTGTTCACTAGGTGTGAAAGGCCCCTTTGTGTACTTCTATAGTGTTTGCAACCAATGTATTGGATACGGATGTAAGCGCGTCACACTAATAGATTTGAGTTATTTGAAATAGAATGGAGCAGCACCAATTAGAGAAAAATGTCAAGGATGAGGCAGGGACACACGCTCAGCAGACTACAACCAGCAGTGGTTCGAACTAACTGGAGCGTGATCTGCACTCCAAAAATGAAAACCTCAGACTACAGTGAACACTGCACACAACTGTTCACTAGGTGTGAAAGGCCCCTTTGTGTACTTCTATAGTGTTTGCAACCAATGTATTGGATACGGATGTAAGCCGTCACACAGTTTGGTTATTAAATAGAATGGAGCAGCACAATTAGAGAAAATTCAGGATGAGGCAGGACACACGTCAGCAGACTACAACCAGCAGGTGAAGAAAATGGGCGGCTTATAAAATGAAACTCAGACTACAGTGAACACGCACACAAGTTCACTAGTGATGAAAGGCCTTGTGTACGTCTATATGTTTGCAACAATGTATGGATACGGATGGAAGCACGTCACACTAATAGACCACTGTTAATTCAATGAATGGAGCAGCACAATTCCACAATAAAAAAAAAGAGTCAGTGAGTGACACGTGCAGATGACTACAAACAGCGTTGGAGCAGAGCAAACTACAGCGTCACCTGCACTCACACACACACCTTGCACAGAGCTGTGAAAACAACACTGCAAGGAAAAAGGATGATTTACACAGCGGTTTCTCAAATAGCCTGCCTACAGAACAATTCACAAAAACGCTATCTGTAACTGTCCCTCAGAGTCAGCAGAGCAGCGTTCTGTCCCTAACTGAATTCACAGCACAGTGACGCTAAAATGGCGGCGGCGCCTTTTATAGTGCATTCTGACATCATTTCAGCATCCAATCACAGCCATGCCATTAGTTAACATGACCGCAGCATTACAGGATGTGCCCACACTTCGTAGGATTCCTCATTGGCTGACTAAAATCACAGTGCCTCTCAAAGAATTAGGGGAACTTCCGATTCCGGTATACGATATAGGAAAAATATTCGGAACTAAGTATCGGAATTCCGATACAGCGAATATCGGCCGATATCCGATACTTGCGGTATCGGAATGCTCAACACTAGCCATGAGACATGCAACCGCGGGGACTGGAACATATTTTTCAGCATGCAGAAGACATTTGGTTAGAACCCGAGCATGCTCAGATAACACCTTATCCGAGTACGTTCACTCATCACTAATTATTGTATATTGTATTTCTGGATAGAAGGTAGAACTGTAAGTCCCAGCTACATAATACTATAGTTTAATCTTCAGTTCAGTATGAGACTAGAAAGAGACTTCTTAATCAGAATGTAGTGCACAGCCTGGCCAGCCGGTCAGTCAAGTGAGACAGCTGCATAGAAATATATGCAGCTGTCACACTCGGGTCAGGAGAGCCGCTGGCCAGAATGTGCACTGTTCTGATCTCATTCCAATTTATTGTTTTTCAACTGACTGCGCCCCTACTTGTATATGTTTGAGGAAAAGGTGCGTGTAAATGGGTGTGGCTTTAAAAATGGGCGTGGCTTAAAAATGGGTGTGACTTAAAATGGGTGTGGTTTTCTGATGCACAAACACAGAACCTGTTGTTAAAAATTTGAATCCCACCCCTGAGGGGCCATGGATATTTACTTACCCAGGCTAAAAATCTTGAACCAGATTCCAGCCTGAGAGCTGCATTGCTACACAGAACTTCAGTGGACCACTACCGGAACTCAGTGCAGTAGTCCTCAGCTGTGCGACCCCCCTGTGGCAGGGTCATGATCTTAGCCTAAGTCACCTGGATCCCATCAGGTTTTTATAGAACAGACCTAAACTGTCAAAAAAGGCGTGAACAGAAGACCATTCTGGGACTTGTGGGGACAAGGAAAATGTCCAGGTCTGGAGACATCCTTGCAGTAGAGACATGATTATTCGCACCCACTGGAACTCATCCCCTGATGACTGAGGACACAGGGTAAAAAATAACCTACAGCTCTCCCTGAACACCCTAAACTGATATTTCTCTCCTGAAAATTTATCAGTGAAAACCATTGCAGGAGAGACCAAGTGTATTTCAGAGAGTACTGATGTCACAGCCACTGCCGGCAGTGGAGGGTGAGGCTATGTGCACACCTCCCTGCCGCGAGAAATATGCATTTTTTAGGTATGCGTATTCCCGCCAGAAACTAGCGTTTTGCAAGCGTAATTAGCTTGCAGAATGCTATGCGTCTTCCAAGTGATCTGTAGCATCGCTTGGAAAACTGATTGACAGGTTGTACTTAAAAAAAATTGGTACTCAAATTGTGACACGAAGGTTGGTCACACTAATGAAACAAGTGTTTTTTGCAAGTGTGACCAACTTTTTACTATTGATGCTGCCTAAGCCGCATCAATAGTAAAAGCATCTAATGTGAAAAATAATAAAAAAAAATAAAAAATCATGATATTCTCACCTTCCGGCATCCCCCGCAGCCTTCCTGGTCCTCGCAATAATCCCAGCAAGTTCCGTTCCCAGGGATGCTTAGCGACAATGACACCAGATGACGTAGCATCACGCGAGACCGCTACGTCATCTGTGGTGATTCTCGCAATGCATTCCGGGGAACGAAAGATGCTGGCAGCATGGCTGAGAGGCGGGTAGACTCCGGGGGCCGCCGGAAGATGAGAATATCAATATTTTTTATTTTAATTCTATTTTTGACAGGAATATGGTACCCAGGGCCTGGAGGAGAGTCTCCTCTCCTCCAGACCCTGGGTACCATCAGCACATGTACCGCATAGCCACATGCGGAAAGTAAGCGGTTCAATGCATTCCAATGGCGGCGGAATCGCCGCGATTCCGGAAAAAGAATGAACATGCTGCGTTTTTTTCAGCGGAATGCATTCTACTAATAGGATGCATAATGCATGCGTTTTTTCAGCGTTTTTGCAGCAGAAAACCGCTGCAAAAACGCTAAAAAAAATGCAAAAAATCCTCAACGTGTGCACATAGCCTGATAGGAAGAATTCATAAAATTAATTATCTGACCCTGTACCTGATATTATGATGGCTCCAGACATTGTAGCATTCCTTAGCCAGATTCTGAGTTATCTGTGTCAAATTCATCACCTCATGATGTGAACAGGATCCATACTGGAGAAAAAGAAAAACATATAGGCAAGACTTAATTTGATTCACTTCTGATGGAAAAGCCGTGAGTTGGGATAGTCAAGTAGTCTGAGGTCAAAGCCATAAACGTCATAAACAGAGGGAAGACACAAAGGTGTAGTGAGGTAACAGTCCGATGTCAAAATACCTGAAAGATAGCAGATGAAAACTGAAAGGGGTTACACAGATGGATGGTAAGAACAAGGTCTATGGTCAGGCAATGAAAGATTAACAAGCAGGACATAAGGCACAGAGAGGCAAACCACACTTAGCTAAATGTACATCTGGCAGAGGTCTGGGACTAAGTAACAGAGCAATCACCTGGGACAATGAACACCTAGAGACAGCCAGCAGCTCCCAATCTCAGATTGGATGGCCGAGCTGTTAATCAAAACACTGACAACTCAGCATGCCCCTGTACTAGACTGGACATTGAGCTGTTAATCAATGTACTGAGAGCAGGGCTGGCGTCAGCACCCGGCATACCTGGGCAAGTGCCGGGACCCTGAGCAGGCGGGGGGCCCACTAGCCGTCGGGCACCCCGGCGCCCATTAGCGGATGGGATCGGTACCAGCGCCCCCACTGGGCCCCCCGCTTGCTCAGGGCCCCGGCAGCAGCCGGCACAATACTTACATCTCCCCGTGCCTCCGTAGCTCCAGGCTCCAGGGGGCACCAGCAGGGCGCCTGCGCTTCCTCTCACAGCAGCGCCGCTGAATGACGTCATCATTCAGCGGCCGGCTGTGGCAGAGAGTAAGCGCGGGCGCCGGACAGGTGAGATGTGAGGTTTATGTGTCTGTATGTGTGTGTCTGTGTATATCAGTGTGTGTGTATGTAGTGTGGTGCTTTGTGTGTGTGTATGTGAGAGAGTGCTGTGGTGCTGTCTGTGTGTGGTGCTGTATTTGTGATGGTGGTGGGGGGGAGGCAATGATGGTGGTGAGGAGGCAATGATGATGATGGGGAGGCGATGATGATGGGGAGGCAATGATCATGATGGGGAGTCAATGATGACGATAATGATGGGGAGGCAATGATGATGATGATGGGGAGGCAATGATGATGGGAGGCAATGATTATGATGTGGAGGTAATGATGATGGTGATGGGGAGGCGATGATAATGATGATGGGGAGACAATGATGATGATGATGATGATGGGGAAGCAATGATATTGATGGGGAGGAAATAATGATATTGATGGGGAGGCAATGATGATAATGGGGAGGCAATGATGATGATGATGGGGAGACAATGATGATGATAATGGGGAGTCTTTCCACAGCGCCCTTTCCTGAGCCGTAACAGTGCAGAACGCAGCACAGTGCAGAGGAGAGCTCCATATTTTGTATGGAGCATTATATGGGGACCAGTATCCTGTATGGAGCATTATTTGGGGTCCAATATTCTTTATGGAGCTTTATATTTGGCCCATAATACTGTATGGAGGACTATGTGGTGCCCATAATATTGTATGGAGGACTGTACTGTCCAGTCTGTACTGTGCGCTGTGAGGATTTGGCAGTTTTTGAGCTATTGTACAATTTACAATAGATATCACTCATGTAATGGAAGAAGTGAAATGTTTGGCACTGTACTATACCCATATTTCTCTGCAGTATCTGTGCATCATGAATTGTGGTCTGTGTTAAAGGGGCCCACTGAGACTCTTTCGCCCGGGGCCCATAAAAGCCTGGAGCCAGCCCTGACTGAGAGCTTCAGCATGCTCTTTTGCCAGATTGGATGGCTGAGCCATTAGTAACTGCATCCCAGACACACTGAGGTGTGGAATCCTGACAAGAACTTAGTAAACACTGTTTTTAATTTTTTTTTTTTTTTAAAAAAAAGGTAAAAGCCATTCCACCAGCACCAAGCTGTACCCGGTTGGGGCAGTCCTAACTTCTAGTATTAAAACCTTACCATGTGTCCAAAATGCCCTCAATGTGAAGAAGGACTGGGCAGGACTGGGACCCAACTGTGGGCACCCAGCAATGGTAAGCTATAATGCCCAGCTAAAAAAAAGGCAGGCCACTCTCTTGCGTGCAAGAACCTGTTGCATAATGTTTTCTATCATTGCTTTTCTCTACAGAAGAGTAATTAACCTTAATGCAATTTCTCATCACTCATTACTGTGGGACTGCTGCATAAAAAATTGCTGATTTTAGAATTAGTTTATGCCAAAAATAAAGATGCATCCATATCACATTGTTAACTGTTAAACTTTCTTTTGGTTTAAAGAGTTCCGAAATTATCCCATTTAAATGAGACGGGAATGCCTTTCCATTTTAAATCAGGCAGAAATACTAAAGTAAGAGACATATCTGCCTACTTTACTCATACAGATTCTCCACTATATATAAAGTGATTGTGGGCGGTTGCCATGACCGAGCTGCTGCTCCATAACATCCCGACACTGTACAGGAAAATTATGTCCCAATCCTAATGTGCTATCAAGTGTGGAATGGATCACACTCACTTGTAGGCCTCAGGCCTCTGCTTTCTCCAAGCCTCCATCTTCCAGAGACACCACACTTGACTTAGGAGACACGCAGTTCGTTTCAACAAGCAAAAGTTTACTGGACAGTTCAAGTTCATCAGATTGTAACATGCAGTATTGGGCACAACATTTTTTAATCCTTGTTTCCTTAGTACAGCACGCCCTCAGCATCGCTATCCATCCCTCCTGGACTATCCCCATGTTCACTGGCTCCCTCAGTATGAAAAATACAAATAAAATTATGCCATACAATTTTGTACTGAAGAATTTCATAGATCAAGTAAATCACAATCACACTGACTATTCAGGTCCAGTACCTCCCTATCACTTGAACTTTTGTATTATTCCTCACAGACTGAGACTACCACTCCCATTTTCAATCGTTTTCAACATTGCAGTTGTACACCATAGTTAGATTTAGGCCTTTATATTCCCTATCTGTAATGATAAGCTGTGCACTCTGACCTCCTATCACTAGGCTCTAAAATCCTAAAATGGCCTCTACTTTCTCTTTTATAGTACCTTTGATAGCCCCCAATTGACTATGCTAGTAGATGAGATATCTACATAGTATTATGGAAATCCCATATGGCAGTACTTGACATCATAAGCCCACTTTCTAGTTAATGCAATGTTCAGCAGGGTGTGAAATGGTGTTGGGCACTTTTTCATGTTCCTCGTGAATCAAATCACAAATTGTTAGAATTAACCGTTAATTGTCAATGTCAGGAAATTCAATTCAAAGTCAACTCACAACAGATTGATCCAATGACGTTATTCCTGCTTAGATTCTTACCCACTTCTCTGAAAGAAACAGATGACACACTAGCTGGCACGTGACCGCAAATAAGCAAATCGCATACTTACCGTCATGTAGCAACCCCTCAAACAGGGGAGCAGAGCCAAATCCTAGTAGTATACAAATTACACACTGTTAGGAATTGACAAACTGCAATGCAAAAGGAAAATTTCTTCAAAGCTGGACAATCCTGTGATGGTTTGTGTAAGGATTTTTACTCACAAGTTACATTTTCTAAAGGCAGAAAAATTAAAAGTATGAATAGAACCTATTAAACACTTATAAAAAGGCTGATATTTGCATTTACTAAAATAACCAACAGAAAGTTCTTGAGCAGCAAAATGCACGCATGAATGTTCATTTAATCAAACCTGAATGCCTCAGTAAGGACAAAGGCAGCTTTTCTGGATCAGCAGAAACTTTTATTCGTGTTCAAATATTTTTTTCGGTTAAGAAAAAAGAACAAAATCACAAGACAATAGCATATAGCAAAAGTTAGGATAGAAAGTCACTAGAATACAGGGATCAAAATCAATATACTGGAAATATTAGATTGCTAAACATTGCATAAACTTTACACATTATTAAAACGTAAAAATGAGTATAAATATAATATCTTGTAAAATATTTATATTAATACCGATAAAGAATAATGTTGCTTATAACCAATAAGATTTCTCATAGATAGATAGTTATTAATCCCTTCATATATAACTAGACATATACCAATTGCGAAAAAAGAAAAGGAGTAATACATCATAAGATATGTAAAAAGTATATAAATTTTATTACAAAAATCATACATAATATTACAGAACAATTATAAAAAGGACTGCAATTTCTTGGGACAGAAAACAGAAAACTAAAAAGCAGACATGGGCCCCAGGGGGATGAACCAGCTTATCATCTATTTTTGTTGATGAAATCAAAGAGAGTATTTATTATCGATCAGATATGCCTGGAAAAAATCCCCAATGTCCATATGCAGGGCCGGCGTCAGCATCCGGCATACCGGGCAAGTGCTGGGGCCCTGCGCAGGCGGGGGGGCCCACTCTCCGTCGGGCACCCCAGTGCCCGTTAGCGGATGAGAGCGGTACCAGCGCCGCCACTGGCCCCTCCCCTGCTTGCTCAGGGCACCGGCAGCAGCCGGCGCAATACTTACTTCTCCCCGTGCCTCTGCTGCTGCAGCTCCAGGCTCCAGTGGGCGCCTGCAGGGCGCCCGCGCTTCCTCTCACAGCAGCACCGCTGAATGACGTCATCATTCAGCGGCCGGCTGTGGCAGAGAGAGCGAGGACGCCGGACAGGTGAGATATGAGAGGTGTGTGTGTGCTGCGGTGCTGTCTGTGTATGGTGCTGTATGTGTGATGGTGGTGGGGGAGGCAGTGATGGTGGTGAGGAGCCAGGTCCCGGAGGCAATGATGATGATGATGGGGAGGCAATGATGATGGGGAGGCAATGATGATAGGGAGACGATGATGATGGGGAGGCGATGATGATGATGATGGGGAGGCGAAGATGATGGGGAGGCGATGATGATGGGGAGGCAATGATGATGGGGATCAATGATGATGGGGAGGCAATGAAGATGATGGGGAGTCTTTCCACAGCTCCCTTTCCTGAGCCGTAACAGCGCACAACGCAGCACAGTGCAAAGGAGAGCTCCATATTTTGTATGGAGCATTATATGGGGACCAGTATCCTGTATGGAGCATTATTTGAAGTCCAATATTCTTTATGGAGCATTATATTTGGCCCATAATACTGTATGGAGGACTATGTGGTGCCCATAATATTGTATGGAGGACTGTACTGTCCAGTCTGTACTGTGCGCTGTGAGGATTTGGCGGTTTCTGAGCTATTGTAGAATTTACAATAGATATCACTCATGTAATGGAACAAGTGAAGTGTTTGACATTGTACTATACTGATATTTCTCTGCCGTATCTGTGCATCATGAATCGTGGTCTGTGTTAAAGGGGCCCACTGAGATTCTTTCGTCGGGGCCCATAAAAACCTGGAGCCGGCCCTGTCCATATGACAGAATGAATTTAGGCTCTGGTATCAAGAAAAATCAAAAATGCAGCTACAGAGTATATTAGAAAATAATAAATAGATCACTAGTGGATAGTAATATATGTATATCAATCAAGGTGATCTAATATAAGGTAAAGGACCATAAAGTACAATCTAAATAACAGGATAAAGTACTAAGTGTCAAGTCATAGTGACAGAGGCATAATTCCTGCTAGTCTCAGTTCCTAAACTAAAGCAGATCCAATGATGCAGCAATAAATCACAGACTGCAATTACCTGTAGCCATGATGGATGGGGTATATGATCTGCTGGGACGCACCTTGACGAGCGTTTCACTGCATCTGCAGTTTCATCAGGCGGTAAAGTAGCGCCAAGGTCAACAGCGTTAAATAGTGGTGTGGTAATTAGAATAATTGGCCGAACTTGTGTGTCGGCACATGACCGCCATGATGTGACGTCCCAGAGGGGACGGCGCTCAGCACGCGTGTCACCTGGTCTCATGGTCCGATCACATGACCGGACATGTAACCAATGTGACTCATCATGTCAATATAGCACCTCCCCACCATGGCACCACAGCGCATGCGCGGTATGGGCACCCAAAATCAGCCACACAAACTGCAGATAGATACCATAGAGATTCCTAACTATTAAAAAGGTAATGACTAACCTGTCACAGATCCTTAAAAATAATCTATATAATGTAATAACCATCTATAGACCTCTGTCACATTCAACCACAATTGAAAATATGTTATTAGAAGATAAAGTGCATAATGCCATGGTGTACATAAAAAGGTATATATAGGATATGATGGACATCAATATTGCAGTAGGTTGAAACATAGTCATGAAGAAGACAGTAATGAATTAGTATATAACAAACATAAATAGTGAAGTGAAAAACAATTGCTGCAAATAGTGATGAGCGAACACGCTCGCGACTACTTGTTACTCGCCCGAATATCACGGTACTCATCATACTCGGCGAGCACCGAGAATTTCCGGGATTACTCGGCGGGAACTAGGGTCTCCACCCAGCATTTTTTGTGGAATTTAGAGACCCAATCAGGCTGCAGGTATTGTCTGCCAGGCAATGAAACGCCGTAGCCATCTTTGATGTGGTCGTGCAATGATTGGCTGGCCGCACAGCATCATCACGAGTATAAGAGACAGGACGCCGCCCTGCTCACCGCATTCAGCTCCGGATTGAGACAGTGTAGGGAGAGCTGCTGCCGAGATATGGTCAGATTTGGCAATTTCTTAGCCAGTGTGGGGTCTACCATCCTAAACTACTCAAATCCTGATAACCCAACTGTCCTTCTAAGGACTAATTCCGGAGTATATAGGTTCCAGTGATAGGTAGGCAGGGGGGTGAAAGTCGCTTTATACACATTAGTGCAAGGCCTGCAGGCACTGTATGTGTGTATATAGATCATTGCATACATCAAGAGGGTCCATTCCCTTGCTGTGTTCTGGTGCTGCTGCTGCTACCTGTAGGATATATTGGCCGTATATAGCTATCCCCAGGTGTAATTGGAATACAGGCCACATATTTTTCGGTGTGGTATCTCTGTGCCAGCTCATATCTGTGCGTGCTCAAAGTGTGGCTAGTGTATGGCAATTTTTTTTGTAGCTCTGGGTGTGATTACACGTAAAACACCATTACTTTTTAATCCAAAAAAGTCAGGGCACAAATTTGTGGTACTGGTATCTCCATGCCAGCTCATATCTGTGCGTGCTCAAAGTGTGGCCAGTGTACGGCAATAGTTTTTTTTTAGCCTTAGGTGTGAGTGCACTTAAAGACAGCAATATGTTATTTTTAAAAACAGACCACATTTAACAGTGGGGTCAATCTGTGACATGCCTCATACATCCGTGTGACAAAATTTGAGGCATTTTAGGCCTAACTTTCCTTTTTTGGCAAGTCTCTCATTCTCGTTATATCCAGCAGTCCTTTTTATCCACACAGTCATAAAAAAATTAATCCAGTCTGTTATCTCAGGCTGAGGCCAGGTGCATCTGTGGTGGAAAAATCTTTTCTTGGCAGGCATATGTTGCATAGTTCTGTCTGCTAACCTTCTTGTACGCCTTTTTTATTATTTACAAACAGTAACAAAAAAACTAACCAAAAAAATTAATCCAGACTGTGATTTCAGGCTAAGGCCTGGTGTATCAGTGATGTAAAAATCTTTGCTTCGCAGGCATACGTTGCATAGTTCTGTCGGCTTTCCTGGTTCAACTCATTTTTTATTTTTTTCAAACAGTAACAAAAAACATAACTGCAACAATTAATACAGTCTGTGATCTCAGGCTAAGGCCTGGTGTATGTGTGGTGGAAAAATCTTTTCTTGGCATTCATATGTTGCATTGTTCTGTCTGCTAGCCTTCTTGTACACCTTTTTTATTGTGTTCACACAGTAACAAAAACCTAACCCAAAAATTTGTACAGTCTGTGATTTCAGGCTAAGGCCTGGTGTATCAGTGGTGTAAAAAACTTTGCTCTGCAGGCCTACGATGCATAGTTCTGTCTGCTAGCCTTCTTGTACGCCTTTTTTTATTGTGTTCAAACAATAACCAAAAACATAACCCAAAAAATTAATACAGTCTGTTATCTCATGCTGAGGCCTGGTGTATCTGTGGTGTAAAAATCTTTGCTTTGCAGGTATACTGATCACACTTCATTATTTTTCTCCAAATAAATGCATTTGTATTGAGCTTTTCAAATATTTCAGTAGTTCATTTAAAATGGGCAAGGTAAGGAGCAAGGGACGGGAAAGTGGACGTGATGCTGATGGTGCATGCAGAAGCCAAGGCCGTGGCCAAGCTGAAAGTGGGCCACAGCAAAAACTCACATCTTCTCAATCAACCTTCGTGTCCCAGTTTCTAGGAGACCGCAGCACACCACTATTGAAGCCAGAGCAGTGTGAAACAGTAGTTGGTTGGATAGCGGATAATGCTTCCAGTCACTTAGCCACCACCACCATGTCTTCCACGCGGTCAAGTCTGAGTAGCTGTGAGTGTGGACTGGTAATTACTCATCCTGATCCTTCTTCCTCCTACCATGCCGAGTGCCCTGAAAGAAGTAATAGTAACATAGTTATTAAGGTTGAAGGAAGACTTTAAGTCCATCTAGTTCAACCCATATCCTATCCTAACCTGCCCTAACATGTTGATCCAGAGGAAGGCAAAAAAAAACCCAAGTGGCAAACAGTAAGCTTCACATTAGGGAAAAAAATTCCTTCCCGACTCCACATACGGCAATCAGACTAGCTCCCTGGATCAACGCAGTATCTAGGAAACTAGTGAATATAGCCTGTAATATTATACTTTTCAAGAAAGGCATCCAGTCCCTTCTTAAATTTTAGTAAGGAATCACTCATTACAACATTAGACGGCAGAGAGTTCCATAGTTTCTTTCCTCCAGACCTATAGGATGCCCCCTTGTCCCCGTCACAGGTCTAAGAGTAAAAAGATCATTAGAAAGGTCTTTGTACTGTCCCCTCATATATTTATACATTGTAATAAGATCACCCCTAAGCCTTCGTTTTTCCAAACTAAATAACCCCAAGTGTAATAACCTGTCCTGGTATTGCAGACCCCCCAGTTCTCTAATAACCTTGGTCGCTCTTCTCTGCACCCGCTCCAGTTCAGCTATGTCTTTCTTATACACCGAAGACCAGAACTGCACACAGTATTCTAAGTGTGGTCGCTCCAGTGACTTGTATAGAGGTAAAATTATGTTCTCCTCATGAGCATCTATGCCTCTTTTAATGCATTCCATTATTTTATTTGCCTTGGCAGCAGCTGCCTGACATTGGCCACTAAATGTGAGTTTGTCGTCCACCCATACACCCAGGTCTTTTTCAGTAACAGTTTTGCCCAGTGTTTTACAATTAAGCACACAATTATACATCTTGTTTGTTCTACCCAAGTGCATGACCTTACATTTATCCCCATTAAAGCTCATTTGCCATTTATCAGCCCAAGCTTCTAGTTTACATAAATCCTCCTGTAATATAAAATTGTCCTCCTCTGTATTTATTCTTATTATAACAAGTCTGAGTAGCCATGAGTGTGGACCGGCTATTACTCACCCTGATCCTTCTTCCTCCTACCATGCTGAGTGCCCTGAGACAACAGATCCCACACTCGGACACTCCGAAGAGATGTTCAGTTTTCCATTTGGAGATTCGTGCATCTCGGCCGCTCCACTTGAAGCGGGGAAAGATGATATTCCATGTAGCGATGCACAAATCTTTGAGCAGCCATGGTCACAAGAGGTGGACGATGATGAGACACAATTGCCGAATAGTCAGGAGGAGGAGCATGGTGCGGATGTGGAAGAGGAGGTGGTGGATGACATAGTGACTGACCAAACCTGGCAGGAGGACATGCAGAGTGAGGACAGCAGCACACATGGGGAAGGAGGCATATCACCCCAACAGGCAAGAAGAAGCAGTGTGTTGGCCGCAGACAGAAGGTGTGCATCTGTTCCCCGTAACAGCAACAGGATAGAAGTTACCATTCCAACTGTTAGATTTTCCCGAGTCTGGTTATTTTTTAAAGACTCTGCCGATAACCCAAACAGTCCATTTGCAGAACTTGCCATGCCCGCATCAGCAGTGGTAGCAAAACTACCAGCCTGACCACCAACAGCATGATTAGGCACATGGCAGCAAAGCACCCGACTTTATGAGCCAAACCCCAGGCTCCAGGAACACTGTCTGCAGGTGACAACACTGCTTTTTCCACTGTTTTGTGTACAAGCCAATCCCTAGTTCACCATGCCTGTGAAGATGCCTCAGGCCCTGCAACTTTTGTTGCCCACAGTCAACCAGCACCATCATCAAGCCCGTCCACGTCCCTGTCCCAGCCCAGCCTTCAGTTGTCTATACCCCAGTCATTGGAACGCAAGCAGAAATACCCAGCCAATGCCCCACAGGCCACAGTACTTAATTCGCACATTTCTCGAGTACTTGCACTTGAAATGTTGCCTATTCGGCTCGAGACTGAAGCTTTCCGCAAACCGATGGCGACTGTCGTTCCAAGGTACTCGGTCCCCAGTCGCCACTATTTCTCCCGTTGTGCTGTACCAGCATTACACCAGCATGTGTCCAACAACATTCCCCGTGCCCTCAACAATGCTGTTACTGGGAAAGTTCACCTAACCACGGACACGTGGATGAGTGCCTGTGGGCAGGGATGGTACATCTCACTGACGGTACACTGGGTTAACATAGTGGAAGCTGGGACCCAGTCAAACCTTGGGATGGAACACATCCTCTCAACGCCGAGGATTGCAGGTCCTATGTCAATCAGGGTTGCCCCCCACAGTCTACAGCTCCTGCACCTCCTCCTACACCTCCTCTTCTTCATCCTCCATCTCAGAAATGAATACATCAGTCAAAAGCTGGAAGCACTGCAGCACTGCTTTAGCCAATTGGCAACCGGCTGTGCTGAAGCTAATCTGCATAGCTGACAAGCCGCACAATGCAGAAGAGTTGTGGACAGCGCTGAAAGAGGAGTCAGATATCTCACTGACGGTACACTGGGTTAACATAGTGGAAGCTGGGACCCAGTCAAACCTTGGGATGGAACACATCCTCTCAACGCCGAGGATTGCAGGTCCTATGTCAATCAGGGTTGCCCCCCACAGTCTACAGCTCCTGCACCTCCTCCTACACCTCCTCTTCTTCATCCTCCATCTCAGAAATGAATACATCAGTCAAAAGCTGGAAGCACTGCAGCACTGCTTTAGCCAATTGGCAACCGGCTGTGCTGAAGCTAATCTGCATAGGTGACAAGCCGCACAATGCAGAAGAGTTGTGGACAGCGCTGAAAGAGGAGTCAGATATTTGGTTGACACCACTGAACCTACAGCCAGGCATGGTCGTGTGTGACAATGGCCGGAACCTGGTGACAGCTCTGAGGGAAGGTGAGCTGACACACGTGCCTTGCCTGGACCATGTGCTTAACCTTGCGGTTCAACTTTTTCTAAAAAGCTACCCAGAGCTGCCGGATCTGCTAGTGAAAGTACGCTGTCTGTCTGCCCATTTTCGAAAGTCAGCTACAGCTTCAGCCAGCCTTGCTGTGCTTCAGTAGCATTTGTAGCTTCCGGCTCACCGACTGGTGTGTGATGTCCCCACACATTGGAACTCTACACTGCATATGTTGGAAAGGATTTGTGTGCAGAAAAGGGCAGTTGTTGACTACAAGCATCAACAAGTCCGTCGATATACAGTTCAGACTCCACATATAAGACCTCAGGAGTGGACATGGATGTCAGACATATGTACCATCCTCCAGAACTTTGAGGACTGCACCAAGATGGTGAGCGGCGATGACGCCATAATTAGCGTTGCCATCCCGCTTCTCAGCATTCTTAAAACCACTCTGCTCACAATTAAAGATGATGCATTGCAGGCAGGCAGGAGGACATGGAGCAAGGAACCATACAGGTGATTACATTTGGCCAGCCTCACGTCGTCGAAACGTGGATTGGTAGACAAGAGGAGGAAGAACAGGATCTACTTTCATGGCTATAGATGGTACTACAAGCACAGCTGTCTTGCCGTCTATTCACGGGGATGGCCTGAGGACAGAGGGGAGGAGGAGAAGGAGGAGGAGTACAGCATGGTCAATCGTCTGTTGGTGAGGACACGGAAGTCTTGCATGTTAGTAGTCTGGCACGCATGGCTGACTATGTTGAGCTGCATTAACAATGACCTCGCATTAGAAAAATTTCAATGACACTCATTACTGGTTGGTGACACCACTTCTAGACCCATACTACAAGGACAACCTTTCAATCTCTTCTTCCAGAGGCAGACAGGTGTTCAAAATTTTTGATGTACCACAGGGCCCTTGTAGCGGATTAATGAAAAAATTCCATGTGAAACGCTGGCAGCAGACGTCAGAGTTTTTTGTACAGCCATGGAGTTCACAGCGAGAGAGACAGAGTACAATCCAGGTCAGGCAGGGAACATGGCAAAGTTCTGGGACAGATTTCTCAGACCCTCCATCGGTCGCCACAGAGGCAAGGGTGGTGGCACAAGAAGTGCAATGTTGGGAAGATGTTGAAGGAGTACCTTGGAGATTGTACAAACATCCTCTGTGATTCCTCTGTGCCTTTTAATTATTGGGTATCCAAGTGGACACGTGGCATGAACTGGCTCTCTTCGCCTTGAGGTCTGGTCTGCCCTGCTGCTAGCGTTCTGTCAGAGTGGGTTTTTAGTGCCCTGGTGGAATAACAGATTAGCGCATCGCTGTCAACTGACAATGCTGACAAGCTGACTCTATAAAAATGAACAGGGGGCTGGTTTGGGCAAGACTTCTGTACACCACTGAATGAAAACAGCGAAAAATACCTGAAATACATTGTCTTTTTTTGGAGGTGTATTCTCATGCACCTCTTCACAACCACACATGGGTTTCCGCTTCTGATTTGGTCTGTTTGGTGTTATCTCCCTGATCCTCATCCTCATCATCCACAACCAGTACAACACCAGGGTGAACTTATTCTGTGCTGCTACAGCCAGTCAATGTTTGGCAAGGGTGTTTTTATGATGCCCGTTACTACGTTAAAATAAAACAATGTTACTCCCCAGGTGAAATCCATAAAAATGACACGTACGTACAGTACAGACAAAAGTTTGGACACACCTTCTCATTCATTCAACAGTGCCACAGCAAGCACCCCACACCATCACACCTCCTCCTCCATGCTCACGGTGGAACCAGCATGTAAGTCCACCCGTTCACCTTTTCTGAGTGCAAAGCAGTAATCAAAGCAAAGGTGGCTACTTTGAAGAACACTAAACAGCAATAGCACAGAAAGAGGACTTAGAAATCCTCCAAAAATTCAAAAATACAGCAAAAAAAGGCAGAGATGCTCACCTGCCCAGGCCTTCAAACAAATGCACTATCAGGATGCAGTGGACCCACATAGTTAAGATGATGGCAACACAGGTGCAAGAATACCGATGAGGCAACCGCTCACAACCTACCAATACATGGAGGGGGCGGCTGCTTGGTATATTGATGCACAAAGAAGACTTGTATGCAGCGCCGTTCACATTATGGCAATGCACAGCATCCAGTTAAACAGCCTAGTATTTACACCCTTCTATTAGATCAGGCGGGCTGCCCAGCGCTATTAAAATGCATGCCATGTGAACAGACACCACAGTTTACAAGACCAAATGGGCCCACATGCACCCTGTAAAATAAAGTGCAAAAAACACATTAAAAATATATTAAATAATGTGAGGTATTAGTTGGTAGTTTGGCCAAAGTACGTAAGCTTGTAATCCACTTCACGGATCCTCACGTTTACAAGTAACTACACTAAACAGCAATAGCACAGAAAGAGGACTTAGAAATCCTCCAAAAATTCAAAAATACAGCAAAAAAAGGCAGAGATGCTCACCTGCCCAGGCCTTCAAACAAATGCACTATCAGGTACTTTGAAGAACCTAGAATATAAGACATATTTTTAGTTGTTTCACACTTTTTTGTAAAGTGTAATGTATACTTCCACATGTGTTAATTCATAGTTTTGATGCCTTCAGTGTGATTCTACAATTTTCATAGTCATGAAAATACAGAAAAATCATTGAATGAGAAGGTGTGTCCAAACTTTTGGTCTGTACTGTATATTCATCCCATTTATTCTTATATTTTCCATTTTTCCTATTTGTGGAACATCCTCTTGTGTCCTACTTTATTACACTACAATATTGCAATAGTTAACTCCTATGATTTTATATTTTTATTTATATCCCTGTCTCTGAGCTGTTGATAGAGACAAACATATCTTGTTGGACACATTCTTGCTTTATATCTATGAACCTGTGTTCGCTCCTCCCTTTTGTTATTTCCTTTCATAGGTGGATTCACATTTTTGATTTATTTGATTTATTTCAGTATCATTTATCATCAATGTCTCCTCATTGTCCGCCACTAGATGACCAGGGTTAACGTGTTCTGTGCTGCTACAGGCAGTCAAATGTTTGCCAAGGGTGCCTATGACCATAGCATATTTTTGACAATTTTACTCCCCCCCAGGGGGAAATGTTTTCCAGCATATACATTAGGTGTATGCTCATTCTAAGTGTAGGAGGCCCGCTCCTTAAAATTGGGCCTAGTTTTGAATCAGGCCTTCCTCCACATCTCATCAGTCGCTGCCAGTAGATCACCAGGGTTAACATGTTCCGTTCTGCTTCAGCCAGTGTCGAATTCCTAACAAGGGTGGGTGTTTTTGCTGGGCGTAAAATACTTGTCATGGAAAATGTGAACGTGTACCCCACAGGGGAAAATGTTTGACAGGCTCAGGAACTTTGTATATGGGCATTCTGAGTCTCGGAGACCCTCTCCTTTATCATCTTGGTAATATGTATGGGTGAAGGTGAAGAAGCTTGTGCCATGAGTGTGTTTATAGTTTTTAACGAGCATCCATCAGTTTGGTTGGTTTCCCTACGACACTCATCTGCTTTCTTGAATTCTGTTCTCCCGAACATGTAGCACTTTGACCTTAATATAGACACGTGCATATTTGGCAATATGTCTTGGAAGGGCATTTCTTAGGATGAGTCTCATACGCACATCAGTTACACCAATCTTCTTACGGGCAAGAAACCGATTCTGGTACTTGATGGTTGGCTACACCACGAATGATTGTAGGCTGTATCCTGGCTCTCATTCCTCCCATAGCCACAGCTGTTATTATCCATGTACTTGCCCATTCCTGTGATCACCATGCCACCTTTCCGTCCTTATCACTTCATCCAACGATTGTTGCGCCATATGTGGCCAAAAAACCTGCACCTTCCCAGCAGCAACTGTGTAGGAAAACACTTAAAAGTTTTGACAGATAATTTTGATGTCCCAAAATTAAGATTTTAAACACTATGTTCATATCTACCCCCAGGAGGGAATCTTTGCCAGCAAGTGTAATGGCATTCCAAGTGAAGGAGGCCATTCCTTAAAATTGAGCCTAGTTTTGAATCAGGCCTTCCTCGACGTCTCATCAGTCTCTGGCAGTCGATCAGCAGAATTTCGGAATTTTCCATTTTTCTTGTTCACTGGGATCATTTTTTTTTCTTTTAGGTGTTTTACTTTTTAACATTCTTGCAGTTCTCTCTTACATTTCAGTAATACATAGTAGCAGCTATTTGTTTCATTTTTTGCCTGTAGATACTGGGAAAAGTTGTTTGTAATGATTCTCCAGAGTACTCAATGGGTTAAGCTTCAGTTTGTCTTGAAAGGCTGAATCAAGCGATGATTGCTGTTGATAGACATATTCTCCAGAAAATAATTCTGCATAGATGGACCCATCATAGCATAAAAAACAACTAAATGTAGGTCGTCCTTCAATATTGTGCATCCTGTTCTCAACATATTGTTGGGTTTCCATTACCTTGTGTAATTCAAGAAAGGCATCAACAGCGTGAGCTTTCAGTGTACACTTGAAAAATGTTTTTAGATTATTTTTTACTAACAGTCTCCTGTCCACAATCACGTCAATGTGAATTGCAAAACGATGAATGTCATTTATGCCATCGTCTGTCCATGTCCTCAGATTTATGTTGGACAAACTTCGCAGGAAATGCGTAGGAGAATACAAAGGCACTTTTCTTCCATCAATCTAGCAGCAATGGACGCCCGAAAATGTAAAACGCTAACTTCGGTTGCTTCCCACTACCTTACTTACCATGCAGGAGCCCTGTCAAACACACGAGTGATAGGCTTAGAACAGGTTACCGGTTCTGACAGAGGGGGTCCTTCAGTCAGAAACTTCTCCAGGTGGAATCTAGGTGGATTTTTTCGCTACGTTCGGTGGCGCCTCTGGGCATTAACGAGGATCTTCTATTCACCGTTTTTTTAGGGTGAGGTCCGAATGGGGTGTCTAGGACTCTTGGCACGCATATTTTATATATGGAAACTTACATCTGTTTGGATTTCAGAAATTAGGGTTTTCTGGTGTCAGTTGTCAGTGTTTATCCCACGCCCTTTATTTGCCCCGTTTCTTCTGTTTATCAGGCGATTGGGGGGTCTTTTGAGGGTCATTCTCATATTGGGGGTATTCTTCACAGCAAGATTTATTGTTGTTTTTTATTTTTTGGATCCTCTGATCAGTGTTATCTTTGCAGTACTGAAGCCTCATTCATCGGCAGCCATGCCATCATCTCTTCAAGCTGAATCCTATTGCTCATTGATTTTTAATGGATCTATTTGGATTTCCGGGAATTCAGGAAGATTTTGGAACAAGTTCAGCTTTACTCTGGAAGAAGCCACTTATCTCGAACTACCGCAATCATTATCACATGACATTTTGGTCGGAGTTCGTTGCTCACTGGATTGTGGCATTATTGCATGCCCTGTCATATGGATGGTGCCATTATCATGGTTACATATATATTTTTCTCTTCATGAGCTCTGGACTTTAGGGTTACCACTCTTAGCCTTGGGACTCATCCATTCTCCTAGGATGTCATGTGGCTCTAACAATGCTATCCAGTGTGCTTAGGGTCTTTCTGATATGGCCCCCCGATTTATGGTGTGTCTTTCATTGTGCCTAATGTTCCCATTTTTGTGTACAAGTCTGTTCAGTCATCCGCTTTTTGTTTATTTTCTACCTATTTTCATTATTCTTTTATTATGGTTTCATTCATTTTTTGGTGTGCAATTATTTTTATGTTCCTTGTCTGTCTTGATTTATACTTTCCATCACTTATTTTTTATTTTTCAATTTTAATTTTTTATTTATTTATTTATTTATTTATTTATTTTTTTGTTCACGTGTGTATAGTTGTCCGTTTTCATTTTTTATTTTTTTCATATATATTTTTTTTTCATCTATTATTTATCATTATTTTTTGTATCATTGTTAGCTTTTTCATCTCTTTTTTTTTGTAATCTTGGTTCATTTAGTAATTTATTTTGTCCTTACATGTAACCTCATTTCTATTTTTCACTAATTATTGTTTATTATTCATTTTTTTGTCCATATTGTTTCTGGCCATTTTTTTCATTATGGTATTTTTATCAGGTTTTTTTTTTTTTTTTTTCATATCACATTAGCCCCTGTTATTTTGGATGTGGCTGCAATTCATTGTTTTTCCACTCCCGGGAGCTGCGCATGCGCCCATTGGTTCCCATGGCGATCGCTGCTCGGCGTCCATATGACGCCGTGCAGCGCTCCCCATTAGCAGAGACGTCTGCCTGCCATAGCCACCTCACTTCCGGTTCTCCTGGCTTCCGGTACCAGTCCTCATGACGCGACACACCTGCTTCCAATTATTTCCCCGCCTACAGGTACAAATTGCAGCTTTGCAAGCACATTTGCACTTCCCCTGACGAAGCCGCCCTTGTAGCGGCGTAACGCGTTGGGTCGCCCTGCCTCTGTGTCCCCCCTGCAATTGCCTCCATCGTCCACTTGCAGCCCTGACCTTGCCTTTCTACACGTGAGCCTTTTCTATTATAGGGAGTCTTTCTGACTCACATTTTGGGAGGTGATATACACTGTACCTTTATCATTATGCTGTGACAGGGGGCACTTTACCTTTCATTATTACCTCATGGTGACTGCATTCAGGTGTATGCATTATACATTTTTCTCTCTGTGGACTTAGCATATATGCCCATTTATTGTTATTTGTTATATTGTTTAGGACATACACTTGTTCATTTGATCATTGTTTGGAGTTTGATTATAGGTCAGCGATTGCTTGTTGGGATCCATGCAGGGATTTCTATTGTTTTTAATTGTTTTTTTTAATGTTGTGCAATAAAGCTTTTTTCATTTTTTGATTACTCAGTTGTGGTGTGCATACATTATAGTGGTTTCTTTTTCCTCATATTCCTATTCAGTTTTTTGACCACTGGTTGTGCACCCCTTTTGTCATATGTAATTTCTTTCATTTTCGCTGTGCGCCATTCCTTTGTTTTCAATCACGTCATTCATACTGCATTGTTGCTTCTTGTAAAACAATTTAATGAAAGCAGCCATCAATTTACGGCACATAACTTTACACTCCCTGACAGAAGTTATGTCGCTTATCCATGTTATGTAAATAAAAGATTATAACCTGATGTTAAATTCATCCATTGGTTGTATAAATTATTCTTTTGAAAGCTGAAACCCTCAGAAATGTGGTTTAGGTTAAGAAAATAAATTGGCATCAATGCAGAAATATTGATCATTTAATGGACACAGAATGGTCAGATTGTGGCAAGACAAAAGTTTTGTCGCCCACAGAAAGTAATGTGATATTCAAACAAATAATTAGCTTAAAATACAAATATATGTTGCATAACATTGGTGAATGAAGTTGTGGTGCTATTAGAGTCATATTTAATATTTTGGGTCACTTCCATGAGCTTGAAGGACTGCATCCATGCGGTTCAACAATGATTCATACAATTTATTAATGAAGTAATCAGGAATAGCAAAGAATGCAGTCTTACATGCCTCCCAGAGTTCATCTAGATTCTTTCGTTTTGTCTTCCAAGCTTCCTCTTTCATCCTACCCCAAACATGCTCAATTATGTTCATGTCTGGTGACTGGGCTGGCCAGTCCTTGAGCACCTTGATCTTTTTTGCCTGGAGGAATTTTGTTGTAGAGATGGATGTATGAGATGGAACACCATCCTGCTGCAGAATTTGACCCCTTTTATGATTTGGAAGATGAGGTAGCTAATACTTTTTGATATTTTAGGCTATTGATATTTCCTTCCACCTTGCAGATGTTTCGCACACCCCAATACTGAATGTAACCGCAGACCATAATCTTTCCACCACCAAATGTAACTGTTTTCTGGGTGTATTTTGGATCCATACGGGCTCCAGTAGGTCTCCTGCAGTATTTGCGGCGGCTGTGGTGTAATTCTACTGAAGATTCATCAGAGAAATCCACCTTCTGCCACTTTTCCAGGGTCCAACTGTTTAGCAGGATGTAGGACTTTGCAAATGCCACACGGTTTTTTATTTGTCTTTTATTTATTGCTGGCTTCTGGGCACTGATTCGACCATGGAGGCCATTTCGAGACAGAATCCTACAAACTGTTCTAGTTGACACAGGGACTTGAGGTAACCAGGCCTGTTGGAGCTCTGCTGCAGTGGAAGAGGGGCTTGCTTTGGATTTTCTAACCAACAAACGTTCCTCCTGAGCAGTTGTCTTGCGGGGTCTGCCAGATCTGGGTTTGTAAAAAACATCTCCAATCTCTTCAAATCTTTTTTTAATTCTTTATACTTGACGCTTAGACACATTAAAGGTGCCAGCCACCTCTGCAGTGGATCTGTTCTTCAGACTCTTGATAATCCAGGCTTTGGTGACAGGGTGGATTTTTGGCATGTTGTCAGAGTTCAAGTTGCAGTTCAAGTGAAGGTCTGGGGTGCTGGGTTTCTTTTTATACACACCCACTAATGACCCGATCATTTACTGAGCACAGGTGAGGATGTAAACTAGGATTGGGTGCCTTATATGACCAGGCGACAAAACTTTTGTATTGCCAAAATCTGACCATTCTGTGTCCATTAAATGATCAATATTTCTGCATTGATGCCAATTTATTTTCTTAACCTAAACCACATTTCTGAGGGTTTCAGCTTTCAAAAGAATAATTTATACAAACAATGGATAAATTTAACATCAGGTTATAAGCTTTTATTTACATAACATGGATAAGCGACATAACTTCTGTCAGGGAGTGTATAGTCTTGCAAGGATTTGAAGGAATCTGTATCACTCTTTTTTGCAAAACTTTTGATATTTTTTTCAGCAACAATTCGACAGTGTTAGCAACTTTTGTTGGAACAGATGCAGATTATTTTCTTCTTTTTCCTTTCAGGCAGTTCTCCTTAAATATATATGATTTTCTATGTGATTTTTTTTATTTGAACATTGAGAAATAGATTTTGTAGGGGAAGAACTATCTTTTCGGATATTAGAAAATAATCTTTTTGAAGCATGCCTTCTTTTACGTCCAACATCTTGCAATGTACGAATCTTTTCCTTCAGTTTAAAAGTTCAGTGAATGCTTTTTTTTGCCATCAGAAGACGATTTGAGGGAAGGATAAGATGAGTAAACGGTCAGGAGGAGCGCTTGGAACACAAGAAAAATGCAATAGTTTCTTTAGCCCACAAAGTGTTTCAGGTCAGAAACTTACTACAGAGAGGCCAGAAACAGGAGGCCCTACACCTGCTCACTGGGGAGAATCCGGACGTGCACCCTTCACCCTACAGTGCTCCGGGACGTTCCTGCACTAACTCCAGTAAAGGTACAGAAGTGACTTGTGTGTTCTCCCATTCTTGTTCTTACCCGGCTGGGTTCCCTCCGTCCTGCATCCCTACACTTACGCTGCCCTGAAGGCCCACTCCACCTGTGGGGAGCGATACCACCTAAGCTGCCACAACACCGGCATCAGTGGACTGCTGCAGAGCTGGTGGTCCTCACCAGACACCACAGGTGGCGTCACGATTCACTGACATTATCCCCTGTAAATATCCCCTTTTTGAGGGTGAGCGACCAGGGCCACAGACCGAGTCGTGGCCACAGTGACATCCCCCATAAAGATCAACGGGCTCGGGTCTGAGTATCCCACAGCCCTGGCTGGGCGGCTGACTAGAAATACAGAAAAGACTGACATAAGCTGTGGCAAAGGAAAACAGAGTCCAGCACAGGTCACAGCAGGGAGCCTGGCTGAACTCACACCAGCAAGATGCCACAGATTAAAACAGACAAATAACTTATCTGAAAGATGCAGGACAAAGCAGGAGCAAGCTGACTTTCAAAAGGCTCTGGAGGAAAACCAAATCACCAGCAACAACTAAGGGAAGGCAGCTCACTTAAATCTCTCCAGTCAGTAACACCTGACCTCCAATCATCCTCTTCAGGTGATTGACTTCTGTCAGCCAGACCAGCTCCATTACCAGCAGCAACCACCAGAGTGAGCCCAAACTCAGAAGCCAGATCAAAAGTGTTCACAATACCCGAGTATTCCAGTCTGCTCGACCAGAACAATGAGCACCCGAGCATTTTAGTGCTTTCCCATCACTAGTCATCATCATGATTGATTTTTTGTAGCCTCAGCATTTGGGTATAAGCTAATCCCTTTTTAGTATGCGCAAGGTGGGCGCTTTTATAATGGAGTAGATTATTAGTAGCAGTCTGCTTTCTAAATACTTTTGTTGTTAAATTTCCACCAGATACCTGAATTTTAACATCAAGAAACTCCAAATTATCACCACCAAAAAATTATGTAAAACGCATGTTTGCCGTATTAGTTTCATTTAGGTATTGGACAAAATTCCTAAAGTCTTCCTCTGTGCCCTCCCATATAATAACTATGTCATCTACAAAAGGCAAGTAGGTTCTTAGATGTTTAAGATATGTGTTTGATACCACCCTGACATTGTTAGAGGTCGAGTTCCCGCTTCTGCACAGGGGAAATCTCGAGCCATTCCCACTGTGGTCCCCCATCCATCTCTGGCCGCAGTGAAGCCTCCTCAGCAGAGACGTCGGTCCCAGCGTCTTGCACAGCCTAGTACTGTGCAGAGGTTTACCGCTGCCTCTCCAGGTTCTGATATTGTAGCCAGTACTGGTCAGCGGCAAGCAGACGTCTTTGGGACTAAGTCCAGCGTTTCCCATTCTGAGCATGCCCAGGGTAAGATCTCTCATTGGAGATCAGGGGTCACATGCTCAGGTACTGCAGCAGCTCCTATTGGTCCGCCAGGAAGGTCCTGAGACTGCTTGTGTTCTGAGACAGTTTCTCATTGGTCCTTTTCTGGTAGGTCCTGTAGCTGCTGCTATAAAAGGTGCGCATGGCCGCTCGGCCGTGCACTAGTATCAATTGCATTATATGCTTTGCGCCAGTGTGGTGTGGTGCATGTGGTTAGGGCTCGGCTGAAATAAGCCCCTAGAATACCGGCACCTCCGGTGAGGAGATTTGTATGCACATGTTTAGGGCTTGGCTGAAATAAGCCCAAAGAATACCGGCTTCTCCGGTGAGGAGTTGCTTGTTTGCGTTGCTGACTGCATGACCACGGACTGCTATCCGTATCCCTGTGATGTTAACAGGATACAGTCTCTATCTCAGCGTCTCTACCTCAGCGACTCTGTGGTGTAGCAGAGTTCGCTTATACCACCATATAGTGCCACAGCATCTATATTTGCGACTCTGTGAAGTAACAGAGTTCGCCTATACCGCCATCTTACTAGCAGCAGGCTCTGCCTGCACGGTGGACCCCGGGCTGCGAACGCACCCACTATTTATATTTATTTGGTGCATTCCACAGACCCTAACAGACATATTGCTCTTCAAATCTGGCCAGGAACAAATTGGCAAAAACACAATACACAGGTGTGCCTATCGCTGTGCCAATTTATTGAAGATACCGCTTTTACATAAATTTAAAAGCAATATGTGAAAGTATAAATTTGAAAGCTTCCGTAACAAAAGATATAAAATCTTGAGATTTATTAGTGATAGATAGAAAGTAAGCCACGTGGGCTCCAGTGAAACAGAGCCGCTTCATGGAAACAGACGCCGCAGTGAATGTAAGCTAGCGACAGGGAAAACCGCGCATACGCATCACCAAGGGATAAAATAAAAGACTCTGCATCCCATGAGAGGAATTTAATAGGAGAAATAAGAACTAAACAATAATATGAGATGGCAAATTGTGAAAGTTATGAATGTAGGAGGCTAATATAAATGAGTTGATAAGAAAAATAGTAATGGGGAAAAGATTAGAAAAATAAATAAAATAATAAATATAAATAAATGAATAAATAAATAAATAATGCCAAAAAATATACAAAAAAATATATATATAAATATACAATAATGTGATATAATATAGTGATAGATATGACAATACATATATATAATAAAATAATTATCTGTGATGAATGAAAAATTAATTAATAATAATGGAATTACTTTTAAAAATAAAATAACAATATAATAATGATATGTATATATTTAGTATACACACATAATTGTATATAGTGAATGGAAAAACAATTCCTAATCAAATAACTACATATAAAAATATATAATTGTGAATTAATAATAAATTTAATAATTTTAATATATGTATAAAAAATATATCAATTACCGTATATACTCATGTATAAGCCGACCCGTGTATAAGCCGACCCCCCTAATTTTGCCACAAAAAACTTGGAAAACTTATTGACTCGCGTATAAGCCGATGTATAAGTTGCCGTCCTGCTCTGTGCGCCACCATTCTCCTCTGTGCTCCCCTCCTCCTGCTCCATTATCCTGTCCTGCTCGTGCTTTCCATACTCCCCCGTCCTGCTCCGTGCTCCCCATCTAGCTCTGCACTCCCCCATTCTCCTCTGTGCCCACACCCGTCCTCCCCCAGTTCTGCTCCATGCTCTCCGTCCTCCCCCCCTTCTGCTCTGTGCTCTCCGTCCTCCCCCCGTCCTGCTCCATGCTCCTTGTCCTCCTCCATGCTCCCCCCATCCTCCTCCATCATACTCACCCTCCCCGTGCCATCACTGAACGTCCCGGCCGGCAATCCTGCGTTCTCCCTGGCTTCCTGCAGCTCTCCCCGGCTTCCTGCAGCTCTCTAGCGCTGAGCGGTGACGTAATACCGCTCATTAAGGCCATGAATATGGAGGCGACGCCCATGGGAGTCACGTCGCGTCCATATTACATGACCTTAATGAGCGGGTATTACGTCATCGCTCAGCGCTGGAAAGCTGTAGGAAGCAGCAGTCATGTATTTTGATGTGCATTTACATTTTGCATACACATCAACTTACTTTTTCAGTTCAGACCCAGTTTTTCATTTAGTTCTTAGTGCATCTTGTGCATATAAGGGTGTGACCGCCCTGCTTTTGAGCTGAAAAATCCATCCTGTCTGGCCTATGCTTCAACTGGTGGGTTCAGTCCCTCTGCCTTGTTCACATTTACGTCACTTGACAAGTGGAAAGGTTTTTAATATTAGAGAAGGACTGTCCCACAAAGGGTTGCCTTGACGTGGCGGGATGGCTTGTACATTCTTTTGATCAAAATTATGTTTACCAAATACCCTTATTATTATTATTATTACAACTTCATGCATGTTTTGCAATATATTTTTTATTTTGTTTTATTTTAGGATATTTGTTTCTTGTTTTTTTGTTTTGTCTGTTTAATGGTCATGTGTTTGATGTGCATTTACATTTTGCATACACATCAACTTACTTTTTCAGTTCAGACCCAGTTTTTCATTTAGTTCTTAGTGCATCTTGTGCATATAAGGGTGTGACCGCCCTGCTTTTGAGCTGAAAAATCCATCCTGTCTGGCCTATGCTTCAACTGGTGGGTTCAGTCCCTCTGCCTTGTTCACATTTACGTCACTTGACAAGTGGAAAGGTTTTTAATATTAGAGTAGGACTGTCCCACAAAGGGTTGCCTTGACGTGGCGGGATGGCTTGTACATTCTTTTGATCAAAATTATGTTTACCAAATACCCTTATTATTATTATTATTATTATTACAACTTCATGCATGTTTTGCAATATATTTTTTATTTTGTTTTATTTTAGGATATTTGTTTCTTGTTTTTTATTTTCTCTGTTTAATGGTCATGTGTTTGATGTGCATTTACATTTTGCATACACATCAACTTACTTTTTCAGTTCAGACCCAGTTTTTCATTTAGTTCTTAGTGCATCTTGTGCATATAAGGGTGTGACCGCCCTGCTTTTGAGCTGAAAAATCCATCCTGTCTGGCCTATGCTTCAACTGGTGGGTTCAGTCCCTCTGCCTTGTTCACATTTACGTCACTTGACAAGTGGAAAGGTTTTTAATATTAGAGTAGGACTGTCCCACAAAGGGTTGCCTTGACGTGGCGGGATGGCTTGTACATTCTTTTGATCAAAATTATGTTTACCAAATACCCTTATTATTATTATTATTATTACAACTTCATGCATGTTTTGCAATATATTTTTTATTTTGTTTTATTTTAGGATATTTGTTTCTTGTTTTTTGTTTTCTCTGTTTAATGGTCATGTGTTTGATGTGCATTTACATTTTGCATACACATCAACTTACTTTTTCAGTTCAGACCCAGTTTTTCATTTAGTTCTTAGTGCATCTTGTGCATATAAGGGTGTGACCGCCCTGCTTTTGAGCTGAAAAATCCATCCTGTCTGGCCTATGCTTCAACTGGTGGGTTCAGTCCCTCTGCCTTGTTCACATTTACGTCACTTGACAAGTGGAAAGGTTTTTAATATTAGAGTAGGACTGTCCCACAAAGGGTTGCCTTGACGTGGCGGGATGGCTTGTACATTCTTTTGATCAAAATTATGTTTACCAAATACCCTTATTATTATTATTATTACAACTTCATGCATGTTTTGCAATATATTTTTTATTTTGTTTTATTTTAGGATATTTGTTTCTTGTTTTTTATTTTCTCTGTTTAATGGTCATGTGTTTGATGTGCATTTACATTTTGCATACACATCAACTTACTTTTTCAGTTCAGACCCAGTTTTTCATTTAGTTCTTAGTGCATCTTGTGCATATAAGGGTGTGACCGCCCTGCTTTTGAGCTGAAAAATCCATCCTGTCTGGCCTATGCTTCAACTGGTGGGTTCAGTCCCTCTGCCTTGTTCACATTTACGTCACTTGACAAGTGGAAAGGTTTTTAATATTAGAGTAGGACTGTCCCACAAAGGGTTGCCTTGACGTGGCGGGATGGCTTGTACATTCTTTTGATCAAAATTATGTTTACCAAATACCCTTATTATTATTATTATTACAACTTCATGCATGTTTTGCAATATATTTTTTATTTTGTTTTATTTTAGGATATTTGTTTCTTGTTTTTTGTTTTCTCTGTTTAATGGTCATGTGTTTGATGTGCATTTACATTTTGCATACACATCAACTTACTTTTTCAGTTCAGACCCAGTTTTTCATTTAGTTCTTAGTGCATCTTGTGCATATAAGGGTGTGACCGCCCTGCTTTTGAGCTGAAAAATCCATCCTGTCTGGCCTATGCTTCAACTGGTGGGTTCAGTCCCTCTGCCTTGTTCACATTTACGTCACTTGACAAGTGGAAAGGTTTTTAATATTAGAGTAGGACTGTCCCACAAAGGGTTGCCTTGACGTGGCGGGATGGCTTGTACATTCTTTTGATCAAAATTATGTTTACCAAATACCCTTATTATTATTATTATTACAACTTCATGCATGTTTTGCAATATATTTTTTATTTTGTTTTATTTTAGGATATTTGTTTCTTGTTTTTTATTTTCTCTGTTTAATGGTCATGTGTTTGATGTGCATTTACATTTTGCATACACATCAACTTACTTTTTCAGTTCAGACCCAGTTTTTCATTTAGTTCTTAGTGCATCTTGTGCATATAAGGGTGTGACCGCCCTGCTTTTGAGCTGAAAAATCCATCCTGTCTGGCCTATGCTTCAACTGGTGGGTTCAGTCCCTCTGCCTTGTTCACATTTACGTCACTTGACAAGTGGAAAGGTTTTTAATATTAGAGTAGGACTGTCCCAAAAAGGGTTGCCTTGACATGGCGGGATGGCTTGTACATTCTTTTGATCAAAATTATGTTTACCAAATACCCTTATTATTATTATTATTACAACTTCATGCATGTTTTGCAATATATTTTTTATTTTGTTTTATTTTAGGATATTTGTTTCTTGTTTTTTGTTTAATCTGTTCCTGGGGCTGTGGGAGAGGGAACTATTTTCGACGGAGGCCATGGACCGAGTCATATTTTGGACTCACTATATTGATGATATTTTTTTCATTTGGCGTGGAAACTCCGTCGAATTACTTGATTTTATTAAGTTTTTAAACAAGAATCTCCTCAACATTAGGTTGACATGCCAATTTGATTTTAATAGTGTCAATTTTCTTGATGTAACTATCAAACGCGATAATTTTGGTGTCTTACAAACTGACATGTTTTGAAAAGAGACAGCAGTAAATTCACTTTTACATGCATCATCTGCACACCCTGGTCATGTAATAAGAGCCATTCCTACTGGACAGTTTTTAAGATTACGTCGGTTATGTTCATCTTTGGTAGATTTTAAAATTTGTGCTGAAGAAATGAAGAAAAGGTTTTTTGAAAGAGGTTATAGCCATAGATGCATCAAGAAAGCATACTTTCGGGCACTTAAAACTGAAAGGCAAAACCTTATTTTTTCCATCCCAAAACCCAAAGTGGTTAATAAGGCCAGATTTATTACTAACTACCAATCTCAGTGGGATCGTATGCGGGATGCTCTTTGTAAGCATTGGTCCATTTTAACTAGTGATCCTATTTTAAAACAACATCTTCCTCTCCAATCCTGCATTACGGCATGTCGTGCGCCAAATCCGCAAGACAATTTAGTTAGGAATTTTTATCCTACAAATAACCAGTCAATCTTATTTCCATCAGTATGCCATAAACCAGTTGCACAATGGGGTTGCTCCCCATGTGGCAACTGTGTAGCTTGTCCAAATGTTGAACATGCTACTACCTTTTGTTCTTCAGACAACAGATCCTTTAAAATCACTCAAAATATTAATTGTAACACAAAGGCTGTTGTTTATCACGTCACTTGCCCTTGTTCTAAAATTTATGTTGGACTAACCACTAGACACCTAAAAATTTGTGTTAGGGAGCATGTGAGGGACATTATGGCAGCAGAAAAAGAAACAGTGATTGACCATTTAAAAACTATACCTAAAGCATTTTAAAATACATCATAATTGTGATCCATCTGGTTTACGTGTGATTGGTATAGACCGCGTGGTAACTGATCTGCGGGGAGGCAACATTAGTCGCCGCCTAGCACAAAAAGAAGCCAGATGGATCTGGACCCTTCGCACTCTTCATCCTTCAGGACTTAATGAGAATCTGAGCTACTCTAGTTTTCTCTGATCATCAGTACTATATGTATATTATTTATTTATTTATATATATATATGTATATATATATATATATACGAAATTTCATGTATTACTTTTGCATTTATATTTAATGTAATTAATTTTATGTACTAATCTATTATATTTTAGTTTTTTAGTCTTTCATCTTGCCTGTTGTTTACACCCAAGACAGATGTCTTCAACTATATGAACTTTCATCTCTGAATGTCTTATTCAATTTATTGGACTCTGCAGTTAATTGATATGAATTCTCATCTATGAATTTTTTATTTAATTTATTGGATTTTGCATTTTATTTATTCTATTATGAGAATTGTTGATATTGGATATTTATTTAATTATAAATTAAGTGATATATTTTTTATACATATATATTAAAATTATTAAATTTATTATTAATTCACAATTATATATTTTTATATGTAATTATTTGATTAGGAATTGTTTTTCTATTCACTATATACAATTATGTGTGTATATTAAATATATACATATCATTATTATATTATTTTATTTTTAGATGTAATTCCATTATTATTAATTAATTTTTCATTCACCACAGATAATTATGTTATTATATATGTATTGTCATATCTATCATTATATTATATCACATTATTGTATATTTATATATACATAATTTTTGTATATTTTTTGGCATCATTTATTTATTTATTCATTTATTTATATTTATTATTTTATTTATTTTTCTATTCTTTTCCCCATTACTATTTTTCTTATCAAGTCATTTATATTAGCCTCCAACATTTATAACTTTCACAATTTGCCATCTCATATTATTGTTTAGTTCTTATTTCTCCTATTAAATTCCTCTCATGGGATGCAGAGTCTTTTATTTCATCCCTTGGTGGTGGGCATGAGCGGTTTTCCCTGTCGTTAGCTTACATTCACTGCGGCGTCTGTTTCCATGGAGCGGCTCTGTTTCACTGGCACCCACGTGGCTTATATGAGGCGTCCGGCGTTCCCAGCTGTCTCCATGGTGACGCCTCGGTGTATGCGACCGCGCGATGAGAGCAACTGCGCATGCGCCGCTACATTCACCTGGGATGATCAGTTTATGAATATGCATAGTTTCCTATGTAGCTTTATACACGCCCCCCTGAAGAAGACTTAACGCCGAAACGTACATAGTGATCCTGGCAGCACACTCTTATAGGTAATTCTGGCCTCTTACTTTTATTATATCACACTACAGCACCTTAGCGCTTTAGCTAACATTCATTAATACAGTCCTTATTCATATAATCCCTTCCCGGCTTTTTTTGTGATTTTATCACTTGTCACAATTTCATTGTGACATTCAGTCAGCAGCCTCCAAACTTCTGTCCCTTACTTCATCCTTTGGACTTACTCAGTGGTCCTCCTCAGCCACCCACACGGATGGTCATACATTAGACTTGGTCTTCACCCGCCTCTGCTCTCTATCTAACTTCACCACCTCCCCTCTCCCTCTATCCGACCACCATCTACTCACTTTCTCATCCCTGTCCTCCTCTCCTGTCACCCATGTCCAGCAACACGTGCACCCCCGCAGACACCTTGCACACCTAGACATCCACACACTCTCTGACTCAATTCTTTCACTGGCATCAATATCCTCACTCCACGATACAGACAGTGCCACTGCTTTCTACAATGCCACTCTCACATTGGCTATTGACACGGTCGCCCCTCTCATTCATGGCAGAGTGCGACGTACCAACAGACAACCCTGGCACAATAACACCACTAAAAAGCTCCGGCAAGTGTCCAGGATTACAGAGCGGCGCTGGAAAAAAACAAATTCGCAAGACGACTTCACTGCATTCAAACAAGCAACACTCTCTTTCAAATCTGCCCTCACCTCTGCTAAACAGGCTTACTTCACAACCCTCGTATCTTCCCTATCCTACAACCCCAAACAGTTATTCAAAACTTTTAACTCCCTCCTCCGCCCACCACTGCCCCCTCCTACCTCCCTCATCTCTGCTGAGGACTTTGCCACACACTTCAAAAATAAGATCGACCAAACAAGGCAAGTCTTCATTGTTCAACCACCTCAACCACTTTGTATACCAGACCAAGGCCTAAACCTCATAACCTCCCTCTCCAACATCACCGAAGGGGAGCTTAATTGTCTTCTCTCCAAATCGCACCTCACAACCTGTGCACTTGACCCCATCCCAACCCACCTCCTCCCCAACCTCACCACCACTATTATTCCATCCCTAACCCACCTCTTCAACCTATCACTAACTTCCGGTACCTTCCCTTCTGATTTCAAGCATGCCACAATCACGCCTATCCTTAAAAAGCCAACCCTCGACCCAACCGCTATGTCCAGCTATCGCCCAATATCGCTGCTCCCATTCGCTTCCAAACTCCTGGAGCTGCATGTCCACGCTGAGCTTTCCTACCACTTCTCTTCTAACTTGCTCTTTGACACTCTACAATCTGGTTTCCGCCCCCATCACTCCACTGAGACAGCCCTGACCAAAATTACTAATGACCTACTTACAGCCAAAGCAAACGGACGATACTCTATACTCCTGCTTCTTGACCTGTCCTCTGCTTTTGACACAGTTGACCACTGCCTTCTACTACAGATTCTTTCCTCCTTTGGCGTCAAAGACCTCGCCCTATCTTGGATCTCCTCATACCTTTCCAACCGCACATTCAGCGTCTCCCACTCCCACACTACCTCCTCGTCCCACCCTCTCTCTGTTGGAGTTCCCCAAGGCTCTGTTCTAGGACCCCTACTCTTCTCAATCTATACACTTGGCCTGGGGCAACTCATAAAGTCCCACGGATTCCAGTACCATCTTTACGCTGATGACACTCAGATCTACCTCTCTGGCCCAGACATCACTTCTCTGCTATCCAGAATCCCGGAGTGTCTATCAGCCATATCCTCCTTCTTCTCCTCCCGCTTCCTCAAACTCAATGTGGACAAATCTGAACTCATAATCTTTCCCCCATCCCACAGATCTTCCTTACCTGACCTATCTACCACAATTAACGACATCACGCTTTCCCCCGTACCAGAAGTCCGCTGCCTCGGAGTAACCCTTGACTCTGCCCTGTCCTTCAAACCGCACATCCAAGCTCTTTCTACCTCCTGTCGCCTTCAGCTCAAAAATATTTCAAGAATCCGTCCTTTCCTCAACCCTCAATCTACTAAAATGATTGTGCACGCCCTCATCATCTCCCGCCTCGACTACTGCAACACCCTTTTCTCTGGCCTCCCTGCTAACACCCTCGCACCTCTCCAGTCCATCCTTAACTCTGCTGCACGACTAATTCACCTCTCTCCTCGCTACTCCTCCGCTTCTCCCCTCTGCAAATCTCTTCACTGGCTCCCATTCCCTCAGCGTATCCAGTTCAAATTACTAATACTGACCTACAAGGCCATCTATAATCTGTCTCCTCCTTATATCTCTGAACTAATCTCCCGATATCTTCCCTCACGTAATCTCCGATCCTCCCAAGACATCCTTATCTCCTCCACACTTATTCGCTCCTCACCCAACCGCCTCCAAGACTTCTCCCGAATATCCCCCATCCTCTGGAATTCTTTGCCCCAACACATCCAACTATCAAACTCATTTGGATTCTTCAGACGGAACCTGAAAACCCATCTCTTCAGTAAAGCCTACAGCCTGCAATGACCCTGCTGGCTCCTCACCACTACCGGAGTTATTGCCTCAACCAACACCGGAACTGCTGCAACCCCCCGACCTACTGTCTCCTGCCTCACATTCCTGTAGAATGTAAGCCCGAAAGGGCAGGGTCCTCTCCCCTCTGTATCAGTCTGTCATTGTTAGTTTGTTTACTGTAAGTGATACCTGTAATTTGTATGTAACCCCTTCTCATGTACAGCACCATGGAATCAATGGTGCTATAGAAATAAATAATAATAATAATAATAATTGTGTATGTGGGAATGCTACGTTTATTAGTTTTGGATGTAATTGCACTTTTAGCACTTTTCCATCTTACTTCATATGCACTTTTTTGCATAATCTTTACTCATATTATCAGCACAAATTGTTTTGCACTTTAATTATGAAATGTTTATATATATTTTGACCGTGGATTGTACTAATATTATTTTATATGAACTGTTTTGATGCTGCCTGCTGTGATTTATTTATTTATTTTTGATTGCCTATACCTCTTCATACATGTACTCCAGTTTTTATACAGCTGCTATACATTTTATCAATTTTGGTTAATAAAATATATTAATTTATAAATACCTTCCTTGCAATTATGTCATTATTGCACAATTTTTTGTAGGTTTTTATATATGTTTGTGCTTGACATTTATTTTATATACAAATTTGGTTTTGTGTTATATTGCGATAGAGGTTCAGTAAGAGAATTTCTTCCCGATATGATTGGACGACCGGGTGGTTTATCAACAGATTTCTGTATTTTAGGAAGGCTATACCAATAGGGTATCTCAGGAAACTCTGGCAATAATTTTTCGGCCTTCTTTTTAGATAAAATGTCTTTCTCTACATATTTTCTTAAAATGGAATGCAAGCCATTTTTATATTTTTGAACTGGGCTATTACTCAAAAACAAATATGTCATACAATCGTTCAACTGACTCAAAGCTTCAGAAATGTCGTATTCTTTCTCAAACAAAACTGTATTTCCACCCTTATCTGCCCTTCTAACGATAAGATCATCCCATTTTTTTATATCCCGCCTTTAATTCAACCTCTTTAAATTTTTTTCAGATGAAGTATAGCATAAATGTTCGACATCCTTTATATCTAACTCTTGAACAGGTCTATAGAATTACCTGGAGATACGAGTGGCATATAGTTGGATTCTAACATCTCCTATAAATAGTACATGGGGGGTAATATCATCTTTAAGAGAAAAAGAAGGATCTGATATACTAATCAATAACAAGACATAATTTGTAAATTCTGAATCTTCACTCGAATTTAGCATGAAACCCAAAGGGCCAATAGAAACTGGATACTCGCCCTCAGAACAAACAGATACATCAGATACAGTAGTGTTGGCAATCGACTTTTTTAATTGTAATTTTCTTACGTTTTTAAATTATTCAATTCTGAAATCAATGTAATCAAAATGTTCAGGAATACAAAAGTTCAGTCCCTTAGACAACACATCCAAATGGTCTTGAGTCAAATGGCGCTTGGTAAGATTAATTATTTGCAATTTATCATCCAAAGTTGTTATTTTCTCCACGTCACTTGTTTGCGTTTTATTCCTTGCTTTGTGACTTTTATTTCCTCGTTTTGTTTTCAATCTAAAGGGACGTTTGTATTCGGTTTAATCAAAGTGTTGTTCTCTTTCATTTCAATGCTTTCCTCTGTAGCACTAGAATCAGAATCGGTAGTCCATCCAACAAAATTATGCTTTCTTTGTAGATTTAGGTTTACAATTTTTATTTTGAGAAAAGCGTCTTTTATTCCAAGAAAAAACATGATTGGTATCATAGTTATTTTTATCTCTCAGGAATTTTTCTTTTTTTTTTGTTTTGTTTCAATCTGTATTCAGACTAGTTTTTTATCCAATTTTTTTAAAAAGGTCATGTATTGACTATCTTTAAACGAGACCGAAGCTCTAGTTTAGCTTTATCCCGTTGTTCACATAAAAGATTATATTCACATTCATTCTTTTCAGTTACCAGCTGTAATAAATTCTGGGAACATTGATGGTGAATTTCATCCCATCTTTTTTGAAAAATCGAGTCATCTTGAAATTGTGAAATATCTTTATAGATCCTTAAGCCTCTCGGTACTCTGTTGCATTCTTTATAAGATTTTAATGATTTAGGGGTCTAAAAAAGGCGAATTTCTCTTTCAGCTAAAAAACCTAACGCTCTATAAGATCAGGGAAAGGTTAATTGCGTTTAATTAAACATATTCAAGATAAACATAATGCTAATCCGGAATATTTGAATTTCGCAGGAATTGAAAAAGTGGATTATCCTCCACAAGGGGTAATCATGATAAAATCCTATTAAGACATGAAGCGCAATAGATTTTAACATCTAATGCGCAAGGTCCATTAGGTCTTAATGACAGAATAGATCTATCAGTTTTCAGTTAGCCTTAAAAGGTATCAACCACTGAGGACTCTCAACTCTAAATATTTTTCTATCTACTGGCTAACACGGTACGAAGATATACATCTTACTATCAGTATTCTTATGAATCTATACTATAAGGGCTTCCTTTACAATCTGCAAGTGCTTGTAATCAATTTTTTGTATGTATAAATGTTTTTATCAGTGTGAATTGATGTAACACATGTTAGTTTATAGGTTCTGACCCCTATAAAGGTAATGACCTAGTTGTTGATTATTCACCTGGACCCTATGAAGCGAGTTGCTCGCGAAATGGCCGTCGTCCTTCGTCTCTACCCCTTATTCCTTGCTATTCTGCACATCCGTTATGTGTCTATGTCACTGAGGTGAATAAAGACTTTTGGATTTTTTCAAGCTGGTGAGTGCTACATTTTTTCTCTCTTTGCATGGAGTCTACATTTTTGATCTTTATTCGTTTATAGCACCATATACAAGCAGGTCATACTGTGCTGTTCAGATTATGTGGACCTACGTCTGATAATTGTAGTGATTTGCTAAACCCTAGTAGCCGTTCATTTTTTATTTTCTTAGATTTGGCAATAATGAATTAGTATTCCTAGACTTTTAAAGGCTATGCACTTTTGAGGGGTTATAAACTAACAAAATGTACTACAGACCACAGAATAGTCTATGGGTGAGCAATATAATACCAATAAAATTTTGAACAATTTTTTTGAGGCCTTTGTAATGAAGAAATGGACTACAGATCACGGAATAGTCTATGGGTAAGCGATATAATGCTGATAAATTTTGAACACGTTTTTTGAAGGTTATATGACAACTAAATAATCCAGACCATGGAATAGTCTATGGGTGAGCAATATAATACCAATACATTTTATAATAAGTTGTTTGAGGGTTAAATACTAAGGAAATGTACTTCAGACCACGGAATAGTCTATGGGTGAGCAAAAATTTGGAACATTTTTTCAATGTTATATGCAAACGAAATTCACCCAAGAACACGTAATACTGTATGGCTAAGAAATGTAAGCCAGCAAAATATGTTAAACATTTCTTTAAGTGTTATATACAAATATGTACCCCAGAAGACGGAATAGTGTGTGGGTAAGAAATGTGAACATACAAGCAAAATGTTACAACTCTTTTTTTGTACTGTTATATACTGTTAGGGTCTGCGGAACGCACCTAATAAATAATGTAGAGAGGTGGTCATGTAGTCAGCAACGCAAACAAGCAACTCCTCACCGGAGTAGCCGGTATTCTAGAGGCTATTTCAGCCAAGCCCTGAACAAGTGCATGCAAATCTACTCACCGGAGGTGTCGGTATTCTAGGGGCTTAATTCAGCCGAGCCCTAACCATGTGCGTGCATGATCACACTGGTGCAAAACACATAACACAATTGATACTAGCGCGCGGCCGTGCGGTTATGCCACCTTTTTATAGTACCAGCTACAGGACCTTCCAGAAAAAGGACCAATGAGAAACTGTTCCAGAACACAAGCACTTTCAGGACCTTCCTGGTGGACCAATGGGAGTCGCTGCTGTAACCGAGCATGTGACCCCTGATCTCCAATGGGAGATCTTGCCCTGGGCATGCTCAGATGGAGAAAGTGAGGACTTTGTCCCAGGACTGCCTGCTCCAGCACTGGTTATAATAGAGGAACCAGAAGAGGCAGCAACAAGCCTCTGCACAGCATTAGACCGAGCGAGACGCTGGGACCGACGTCTCTGCTGAGCAGGCTCCACTGCGGCTGGAGATGGATGGGGGACCACAGCGGGACTGGTTCAAGATTCCCTTTGTGCAGCAGCGGGAACTCGATACCTAACATTACCCCCCCCTCCTAGGGCCCCCCTTCTTTGGGCCTCGCTGCGTTCAAAGGCAGCGACGAGCTGCAGAGCGTGAACGTGCTCGGCAGGCTCCCAGGACCTATCCTCAGGCCCATAACCCCTCCAATCCACCAAATAAAGTTTTTTGCCCCGTACCACCTTACACCCTACGATGGCGTTCACCTCATGATTGTCCGTAGATGAACCCGATGTCCCAGCAGATGACTCGAAAACCGGGACATGAGCACGAGTTTCAGGAGGGATACGTGAAAGGTGTCGGAGATACCCAGGCGTGGTGGAAGGGCCAAATGGTATACCACAGGGTTAACCTGCTCGAGGACTTTGAAAGAACCCAGGTAGCGGGGTGCCAACTTGATGGACTCAACTCGCAGCCTGATGTTACGGGCGGAGAGCTACACCAAGTCCCCAGGAGCAAATGTCGGAGCGGGGCGCCGATTTGCGTCGGCGGAGGACCTCATCCTCTCCTTGGATGCCTGAATGGCAACCGGGGTACGATCCCAAATGTCCCGTGCCTTCACAGTCCAGTCTGCCACCCTGGAGTCGGCGGAAGACACGGGCATGGGCACCGGAACCCGCGGATGCTGACCGTAGTTTAGGAGGAATGGAGTCTGTCTGGTGAAGTCAGCCACAGCATTATTTAGTGCAAACTCAGCCCATGGTAGCAAGGATGCCCAGTCACCCTGCCTGGCTGAGACAAAATGTCAAAGATATGTGACTAAGGTCTGGTTGGCCCTCTCTACCAACCCATTCGTCTCAGGATGATACGCAGAGGAGAGATTTAACTCAATGCTGAGTAGCCGACGCAGCTCTCTCCAGAACCGAGACGCAAACTGGGGACCTCGATCACTAACAACTTTGGCATACCGTGTAAACGGAAAATATGCCTAATAAATAACGCTGCCAAGGCCTGTGCAGACGGTAACCGTGGTAACGGCATCAAGTGCACTATTTTGGAGAAGTGGTCGGTTATCTCCCAGATGATGGTGCAGCCCCAAGACATGGGTAAGCCCACTACAAAATCTATCCCGACCATCTCCCAAGGAGTGTCTGCCACCGGCAAAGGAAAAAGTAACCCAGCCGGCCGTTGTCGAGGGGACTTATTTTTGGCACAGGACACGCACGCCTGAACATATTCCCTGACGTCACGGACCATATGTGGCCACCAGTATGTCCTCGCCAGCAACTCAGATGTCCTTTTTGTCCCTAAATGTCCACCCACCCTGGAGGAATGTGTCCAAGAAAGTACTTCCGGTCGCAAATTGGTGGGTACAAAAGTCTTGCCCGGAGGCACAGACTCATGCGAAACCGGAGCCATAGTTCTTAGGCTCTCACAGGGACAATAAGCCGAGGCTCCTCCTCCACCTCCTCAGAGGATATGACGGAGCGAGACAGAGCATCGGCCCGAATGTTCTTCTCACTGGAGAGGAAATGGAGGGTGAAATGGAACTGGGAGAAAAACAGGAATATCTGGCCTGGCGGGAATTCAGCCGCTGGGCTGTTTGCAAGTACACCAAGTTTTTGTGGTCCGTGAAGAACTGGAAGGGAAAGCGAGCCCCCTCCAGAAGATGTCTCCACTCGGAGAAGGCCAACTTCATAGCCAGTAACTCCCTGTCCCCAATGGAATAATTCCTCTCTGCTTGTGTAAAGGTTTTAGAAAATAAGAAGCAGGGATGCTTCCAACCTTGAGCATCCTTTTGATAAAGGACTGCTCCAGCACCAACAGAAGAGACGTCCACCTCTAAAATAAACGGCTTATCAACATCAGGGCGATGTAATATGGGAGCACTGGCAAAATGCGACTTGATGGAAGAGAACGCCTTGGAGACCTCCTCAGACCACAACTTGGGATTTGCTCCCTTCTTGGTGAGGGCTACCAAGGGAGCTACCAAAATCGAGAAATCGGGATTGAACTGGCGATAATAATTAGTGAACCCCATAAAGCGCTGCACCGCTTTAAGAGAATGGGGTTCTTGCCAGTCCATCACAGCCTGTAGTTTGGCAGGATCCATAGCCAATCCCTGGGCGGAGATGATATAGCCCAGGAAAGGTAAAGACTCCTGCTCAAACAAGCATTTCTCCAACTTTGCATAGAGGGAATTTGCCCGTAAAAGGTCGAAGACTTTGCAGATATCCTCCGGTGAGAGTCAATATCTGGAGAAAAGATGAGAATATCATCCAGATAGACTACTACAGAGGTGGAAAGCATATCCCAGAAGATGTCATTGACAAAGTCTTGGAAAACGGCTGGGACATTACAGAGCCCGAAGGGCATCACCAGGTAGTCATAATGCCCATCCCTGGTATTAAAAGCCGTCTTCCATTCATCCCCTTAATGGATGCGAATCAGGTTATAAGCACCACGCAGATCTAATTTAGTAAATACCCTTGCTCCCCGGAGCCTATCAAACAGCTCAGAAATCAGGGCAACGAGTACTTATTCTTAACGGTGATGGCGTTAAGACCCCTGTAATCTATACACGGACGTAATTCTCCATTCTTCTTCTGCACGAAGAAGAACCCTGCCCCTGCTGGTGACACCGACTGACCTAATGAACCCTCTTGCCAGATTCTCCTGGATATATTGAGACATAGCCTCCATCTTAGGAAGAGAGAGGGGATAGACCATTCCACTAGGAGGTTCTGCTCCAGTCAAAAGGTCAATAGGACAGTCGTACGGACGATGGGGCGGAAGAGTCTCCGCAGCCTTTTTAGAGAATACGTCTGCATATGACTGATAGCACTTGGAAGAGTAGTAAGAAGTAAGATCTGCGGGTATCTCTGTAGTGGTAACCTAAATGCACTCCCTGACACATCTGCCCTTACATGTCTCACTCCAACCTAGTATCCTACCGGAGGACCACTCAATATGAGGGGAGTGGAAACGGAGCCAGGGTACTCCCAGTAGGATTTCGTCTATTCCCTCGGGAAGGACGAGAAGGGAAATAATTTCCTGATGGGAAGGGGATACACACAAAGTAAGGGAACAGTCTGATGAGTAATTTGCGAGGGCAATGTCAACTCACGAGCGCTACCAGATGTATTGAGTGGCGACGAGCAAAGGTGGATGACATGAAATTTCCCTCTGATCCCGAGTCCACACAAAGCTCGACTGTAAGAGTGGAAGAGCCTACAGTGACTGTCCCTTTAAATGTCATCTTGGAGGAAAATGCAGCTGTCTCCAGTGAACCTCCTCCCAGGGTCACTAGACGCGATCGCTTCCCCGATCGCTGTGGACATCTGTTAGCATAGTGTCCTGTCTGCTGGCAAAGATTACAGACCAAAGGTTGGCGAGCGGCCCGAGACTTAGGTCCCTCACGAGGAACCTCCGTGGCCTTTTGGGGTTTGGATGCCTGAACGGGGGATTCGAGAGGTTTGGCAAAGGTGGGAGCCAACCGGAACCTCTGCCTCCACTGGGTCCACTCCAACATCCGCTCGTGAAAACGGAGGTCGATGCGAGTAGATATGGAGATAAGCTTCTCCAGTGTGGCGGGAATCTCCCTGGTAGCCAAAGAGTCTTTAACATGGTCAGCCAGTCCTCTCCAGTAGACCAGAATGAGAACTTTATCCGACCATTCTAGCTCAGAGGCCAGAGTCAGAAATTGGACGGAAAACTGACTGACCAAAGACGAACCCTGTGCCAATGCCAGCAGCTGAAGCGCCGCATCGTGGGTGACCTGAGGTCCTAAAAATACCTTTTTAAGAGCTTCCAAGAAACGAGGAGCACTCTGCACTACACGATCGTCGCGCTCCCACAGCGGCGTTGCCCACTCCAACGCTCTGCCCGAGAGAAGAGACAATACAAAACCCACTTGTGCCCGATCCGTGGGGAAACGTGCAGCCAGAAGCTCGAGCTGTATAGACCACTGACTCACGAATCCCCGACATTGCTTGCTGTCACAGGCAAACTTGTCAGGAAGCAGGAGGTGGGATAATGTAGGGGCAGAGGTGGCAGAGGACAAACTGGCTGCAGCCACGCTAGCAGCCTGAACAGCAACTGCGGTAACATCCACAGCTGAGGTTGTGCGCTTAAGAGCAGCCAACCTACCCTCCAGCTGCTATATGGCGATATAAGCAAACTCTATTACACCACAGAGTCGTTGAGGTAGAGACGCAGAGATAGAGACTGTGTCCTGTTAACACCACAGGGGCACACAGATAACTGCTGTGCGGATAGCAGTCCGTGGTCATGCAGTCAGCAATGCAAACAAGCAACTCCTCACCGGAGTAGCCGGTATTCTAGAGGCTATTTCAGCCAAGCCCTGAACACGTTCATACAAATCTCCTCACCGGAGGTGTCGGTATTCTAGGAGCTTATTTCAGCCGAGCCCTAACCACATGCGTGCATGATCACACTGGCGCAAAGCACATAACACAATTGATACTGGCGCACGGCCGTTGCGGTTATGCCACCTTTTTATAGTACCAGCTACAGTACCTTCCAAAAAAGGACCAATGAGAAACTGTTCCAGAACACAAGCACTTTCAGGACCTTCCTGGCAGACCAATGGGAGTCGCTGCTGTAATCGAGCATGTGACCCCTGATCTCCAATGGGAGATCTTTCCCTGAGTATGCTCAGATGGAGAAAACGAGGACTTTGTCCCAGGACGAGGGAGACGCTGGGATCGACGTCTCTGCTGAGCAGGCTCCACTGTGGCCGGAGATGGATGGGGGACCGCAGCAGGACTGGTTCGAGATTCCCCTTGTGCAGCAGTGGGAACTCGATCCCTAACATTTACCACTAAAATGTGACAGAAAGCATGCAATACTGTATGGATAAGTAATCTAATCCAGAAATATTTTTCAACGCTTTTTGTAAGTTTTACATTCCACCATAATTCAACAATAACTGTGTTAAACTGTATGGATGAGTAATTGAAGCCATAAAAAAATTTAATTAAAAAATATTTTGAAAGTGTAGTTGATGTACTTTTACAGTCAAAGTTCTAAAACCTCTTAAAGGCAACAACTGGAAGGCCTTTAAGGAGTCTATGGACTTGAAAATATTGAATATTACAAACACTTTATGTGTGGAAAAATGTGGGCTAATCCAAGCTTTGTTCATTTTTATGAGAATGTGCCTGTCTGCTTCACTGTGGACAGGCAAAGCGCCTGTCTGTTAAGGTTCCCCCCCGTCGGCACTAAAACCCCTCAAGCAAGATGCTAGCTGCAGGGCAGAACAACTCCTCCAAGGCTTAGAGGCGCAGCTTATGCCAGGTGTCCAGCTTTGAGACCCAATGGTTGAGAGTCGCGGTGGAATTAGGGAGTACGCTGGTTTGGTCAGCAAGGTATTGTGTGACCATCTTTAAAAATTTTTCCCTCTTTGTCAAAGATACCCAGTCATCAGGCCCTGGGCACTGGGCTGGCGTTATGAAATTGGCCCATGCCTTTGACAGTGTATTCCTGCCTTTGCTGAGTGTCTCCCTAGTCATTCATCCTTGGTTAGGCTTTCCCCCTTCGGCTAGCATTGTCTGATGGGAATTTTTTCAACAAATTTTCCACAATGGCCTTCTGGTGTAGCACCACATTAGGAAGAAGAGATGCAAAGTTATCCTTGTAGTGTGGGTCTAGCAGGGTGAACAACCAGTACTCTTTTTTAGCGATATGTGCCAAGCTCTATACAGCCAACACTGTCTCCACCATGATGACGACTTTCCATCTACTCCTTCTCATTCCTGTGATGGACATCATAACAGACTTACCCCTGAGACTGTACAAGTGTCCATGGACGTGCTGGGAAAGCAAGGAACTCCTGCTGTGACGTGATGTTATGATCTGCTACAAGCACTAAGGAAAGATGGGAATTCTGTCCCTACAATAGAACTAAGCTGGATCCCTACGATGTAACGGGGAACCTGATCCTGCGACCAGACCCGCTAAAGTCCTCAGCTAGTCTGAACGAAGACCTATAGTTGCGAGGAAGGAAACCCTACAAGATCTAGGGACTGGGAGAAAAGGTGGACACCTCCTAACAGAAATTGTAGCAGGGAAAAATAAAATGGAAAACAAATTACTTAGAGATCCTAAGATAAAGCAAAACTGACTGAGTAAGGCACCTAAGCACCCGGCTAGCTTAAGAGTAGGTAATACAATGAAGTCCAGCAAAGCCAGAAGGGCGGAGCCAGACTAAATAGGGAAAAAAGGTCATGTGACCAGCAAACTGAAACAAAACCTAACAAGAGGGTTCTAACAGTACCCTCCCTTCTAAGAGGATCCTCCGGATCCCCTAGGACTTAGGTTTATCCGTAAACCTCTTGTGAAACGCTCTGACAAGTCTAGACACAGAAACATCATCCGCCCTCACCCATGAGTTATCCTCGGGTCCATAACCCTTCCAAGCGACGAGGTACTGTAAACTCCCTTTATACCGTCTAGAATTTAGGATGCGGGAAATCTCATATTGCCCGTCCTCCACCACCAGGGGAACAGTGTCCGAGACTTCTCCATCTGAGACCTCAGCTTTTTTCAAGAGAGAAACATGAAACACCGGATTAATCTTCCAGGAGGTGGGAAGCTCCAACTTAACAGCAGATTGGTTAATAACCTGAAGCACCTTAAAGGGCCCTACAAACTTGGGACCCAATTTCTTAGACGGAATCCTCAAGCGCAGATTCTTAGAGGACAACCAAACCATGTCACCAATAGCAAACAAAACCTCTTGTCGTTTTCTATCAAAATACACTTTGGATCTTTTGTTAGCCTCCTGAAGATTACCACGCACATCAGTCCAAACTCTCTCCAAAACACCAAAAAATTCTCCTCTTCAGGTACAGCCGATCCCAACTTGGAAAATGACCCAAACGACGGATGTCTCCCAGTACAACAAAAAAAAGGCAAACAACCAGCTGAAGCGGATATATGGTTGTTAAGTGCAAACTCAGCAAGTGGCAGAAACTCAGACCACCCCTCTTGATTGTCAGTCACAAAACAACGCAAGAACTGCTCAACATCCTGGTTTTTCCTTTCTGTCTGGCCATTAGACTCAGGATGATATCCGGATGAAAACGACAAATGAACTCCCAACCTGTCACAAAAGGCGCGCCAAAAACGAGCCACAAACTGAGGTCCCCTATCAGAAACAATGTCAGTAGGAACACCATGTAGTCTGACTATTTCCTTGACAAAGGCCTTAGCGAGAGTCTTAGCGCAGGGCAGTTTGATGAAAGGAACCAAGTGACACATCTTGCTAAAACGGTCCACGACCACCCAGATGACAGTGAAACCCTCAGAGGGGGGAAGGTCAGTAATAAAGTCCATAGCCAAATGTGTCCAAGGTGCACTAGGGACCTCCAGAGGGCAAAGCAACCCCGCAGCAGGAGTATGAGAAGACTTAGATCTAGCACACACAGTGCATTGACGCACCCACTTAATGACTTCCTTCTGCCATCCTGGCCACCAAAAACTGCGACCCACAAGTCTATTGGTCTCAGAGATTCCAGGATGACCTGCCAACCGAGAGTCATGACATTCAACAAACAAATCTCTCCTCAGGGTACCAGGCACAAACAACCTCCCATGCGGCGTGTTAGATGGGACATTCTCCTGTGCTTTAAGAATCTCATCTTCCAACACGGAGTCCAAAACAGCAATAACAACCCCCTCTTGCAAGATGTTTTCCTCCTCCTCCTCAGTACCCACCATAGGAGAAAAGCTGCGAGACAAAGCATCAGCTTTAACATTTTTAGTACCTGGGATGTAAGTAACGGTAAAATTAAACCGTGAGAAAAACAGTGCCCACCTAGCCTGACGGGCATTCAAGCGTTTGGCAGCATCAAGGTAGATCAGATTTTTATGATCGGTGAAGACTTGAACGGGAAATTCCGCTCCCTCCAAAAAATGACGCCAGTGTTCAAATGCGAGTTTAATTGCCAACAATTCCCGATTACCGATATCATAATTTAGTTCAGACTCAGAAAATTTCTTTGAAAAAAAGCACAGGGATGTACTCCATCCGCCTTTGCCTGAGACAACACCGCGCCGACCCCCACAGAAGAAGCATCAACCTCAACCAAAAATGGTTTAGTCACATCAGGCTGTGTAAGGATGGGAGCAGAGCTGAATCTCTCCTTTAGCAACACAAAAGCCTCAATGGCCTCAGTAGTCCACTGAACCGCATCAGCACCTTTCCTGGTGAGATCGGTCAGAGGTTTGGCAATCACAGAAAATTTTTTATGAATTTTCTATAATAATTGGCGAACCCCAAAAACCTCTGTATCGATTTCACACCAATAGGCCTAGGCCATTCCTGCACAGCTTGCACTTTCACCGGGTCCATCTCAAAACCTTCACTGGAGACAATGTAACCCAAAAAACGAAGTCTCTGTACAGCGAACTCACATTTTTCTAGTTTGGCAAAAAGTGAATTATCACTCAGTAACTGTAATACTTCACGCACACTCCTCCAATGAGACTCCAAATCCAGTAAATAAATCAAAATGTCATCCAAATACACAACCACACTTCTGCCGATCAAAGGTCTAAGGATGTCATTAATAAGATTCTGAAAAAATGCCGGAGCACTGGAAAGCCCAAAAGGCATGACCAGATTCTCAAAATGACCCAGTGGAGTGTTAAACGCAGTCTTCCATTCATCCCCCTCCTTCATGCGCAACAAATTGTATGCCCCTCAAAGATCAATTTTCGAGAACCACTTGGCCCCCACTAACAGATTAAACAAATCAGGAATCAATGGCAGTGGGTAAGGATTGCGTACAGTAATCTTATTAATCTCACGAAAGTCTAGACAAGGCCGTAAACCGCCGTCCTTTTTTTTAACAAAAAAAAATCCAACCGCCACAGGAGATTTGGAAGGCCTAATGTGACCGGCGGCCAAGCTTGTCTGTATGTATTCCTCCAAAGCCTTTCTCTCAGGAATAGTCAAATTAAATAAACGACTTTTAGGAAGAGTCGCTCCAGGGACAAATTCAATTGCGCAATCATAGTCTCTATGAGGAGGCAATACCTGCGATTCCTTATCAGAAAAAACTTTCCAAAAATCCTGAATAGGTACAGGTAACTCCCCCTTAACTACAGCAGCAATACGCCCGTTACAACACTTGTCATAACAATTAGGACTCCAGGACTTAATTTCATTGGTAGACCAATCCAGTACCGGATTGTGCAATTTTAACCAGGGTAACCCCAAAATCACCGGTGAGGGCAAATTATTCAAAACTACCAAATCCAAATTCTCTTGATGAACACCATTAATAGTTAGAGGAAATTCACAGATATGGTGAGTAACATTTTTCAAGGGAGAACCATCCACAGACACCACATTAATAGGGGAAGACAGAAGTTTGGGTTTTAATTTTAGTTTTTCCAAAAATTTCCCATGAATCACATTGAGAGTTGAACCACAATCCACAAATACCCGAAACTCCATTAATTCCTCCTCACCAGCAGTGGTAGCAGAAAGAAAGACACCTTTATTGTTTAAACAAGCTATGCGGGCGAAACTGACCTCATTTTTTTTTCTCTCTTTATTCATTCGAAGCGCACAGTTCTTAATAAAATGCTCAGATTTGCCACAATAGAAACACAAGCCCTCAGCAAATCTACGGTCTTTTTCCCGAGAGTGAAGTGTGATAGCTCCAATTTCCATCGGCTCTGCAATGTCAGTACAGTCCCTTTCCAAACTTGGAGATAACAAGGCAGATTTACTCTCATTAACCCTTGCACGCAGTCTCCTATCCACCCGTATGGCTAATTGCATAGCCTCTTGCAAGTTACCAGGTATAGGATAAGCAATCAGCAAATCTTTAACCCTTTCACTTAACCCTGCAAGAAATAAACTTTTCAAAGCTGAATCGTTCCACCCCACCTGAGTGGACCACCTTCGGAAGTGAGTACAATATTTTTCCACATTACCTGATCCCTGTCTCAAACGTCTCAATTCTGTCTCAGCTGATGAAACACGATCCGGATCGTCATACAATAACCCCAAAGCAGAAAAAAAACTATCCACTGATCTAAAGCATGGATCACTAGTGTTATGTTACGGTAGCTGAGGAGTGCAGGTAAAAAAGGAAATACACCAGATCAGTTGGAATCTATGAGATTGCAGTACCCTGACTAACCACCGCAACTAGAGGCAGCCGTGGAGCGTTCCTACGTTGGTCCTAGACGCCTCGTCACAGCCCGAGAAACTAACTACACCTAAAGATAGAAATAGGAAAGCTATCTGCCCCGAAGCAGAACCCAAAGATAATAGAAAGCCCCCAAACATGTAATGGCGGTTAGACAAGAGGAAATACTGACACAGAAAGAAAATAGTATGAGCAAACGCTGGGGCCCAAACTATCTAAATAGAAAAGGATAGGAAGAGGTACTTACTGCAATCTCAGAAAACCCTGAAAAAACACCAACTCTACTAATTTCAAAATCACCTGAGATCACACGACCTCTACCACCCAAATTAGTTCTCTGGTGTAACAAAAACAAAACAGCAGCCACCGAAAAAAAACTGGAAAAAGCAAAAGTACAAAACACAGTGGCTGGACTAAACTGAGAGGGCAAAAGCCCCCGGAGGGGACCCTGAAGGCCCCCACAGAAGTGCAGGACAAAATGCAAAAATATAGTAAAAACACAAAATAAGAAATTGTCTTATCTGATAGCAGGAGATGCAGACACGACACAGCAGGCTACAAGGGAAACTGGAAAGAAGGATTCAGACCAGAACAATTGATCACCGGCAACCCTGATGGGAAAATGACTCCCTTACATAAGACCAATCAGTAACACCTGATTCCCAGTCCTCACAATCCTCACTAGTACCGCTTGTAACCACCAGAGGGAGCCTCTGCTCAGAACTCATCTCAAACCCATTCACAACAGTACCCCCCCCTTGAGGAGGGGTCACCGAACCCTCATTTGAGCAACCAGGTCGGTCAGGATGAGTTCTATGATACGCACGGATAAGTCTCCTAGCATGGATGTCCGAAGCAAACACCCAAGAATTGTCTTCCTGACATAACCTCTCCATTTAACCAAATACTGGAGTCTTCGTCTAGAAAAACGAGAATCCAATATTTTCTCAACCACATACTCCAGATTGCCCTCAACCAAAACAGGGTCAGGAGGCACAGCAGCAGGAACCATTGGCTCAACAAACCTCTTCAACAAGGACTTGTGGAACACGTTATGGATCTTAAATGTCCCTGGAAGAAGCAAACGAAAAGAAACAGGATTAATAATCTCCATGATCTTATAAGGTCCATTGAACCTAGGCTTAAATTTAGGAGATGCTACTCTCATAGGAATATTCTTTGAGGACAACCAGACCAAGTCCCCCACTTTAAACCGAGGACCATCAGTCCTATGCCGGTTAGCAAACCGCTGGGCCTTCTCCTGAGAGAGGGACAACCTCTCCACTACCTGGTCCCAAATCTGCTGCATACGCTCAACAACAGAGTCAACACCTGGACAGACAGAAGCCTCCGTCTGTCCTGAAGAAAATCGAGGGTGAAACCCAGAATTACAGAAAAACGGAGACATCAAAGTGGCAGAGCTAGCCCTATTATTAAGAGCAAACTCAGCCAAAGGCAAAAAAGAGACCCAGTCATCCTGATCAGCAGACACAAAGCATCTCAGATAAGTCTCCAATGTCTGGTTTGTTCTCTCAGTTTGACCATTGGTCTGAGGATGAAATGCCGAGGAGAAAGACAATTGAACACCCAGTTTAGAACAAAAAGTCCTCCAAAATCTGGAAACAAACTGGACTCCTCTGTCAGACACAATGTTCTCAGGAATGCCGTGTAAACGAACCACGTGCTGAAGGAACAACGGCACCAATTCAGAGGAGGAAGGCAACTTAGGTAATGGCACAAGATGTATCATTTTGGAAAACCTATCACAAATTACCCAGATGGTGGTCATTCTCTGAGAAACAGGAAGATCGGAAATGAAATCCATAGAGATATGGGTCCATGGTCTCTTGGCACAGGCAATGGCATCAACAAACCACTAGAGCGAGAGCAAGGCTTGGAGCGAGAGCAAGTCCCGCAGGACTGCACAAATTCCCTGACATCGCGAGACAAGGTAGGCCACCAAAAGGACCGACTAACCAAGTCTCTGGTACCAAAAATTCCGGGATGCCCAGCCAATGCGGAACAATGAATCTCAGACATCACACTCTTTTTCCATTGGTCCGGGACAAACAATTTTCCAACAGGGCAGCGCTCGGGCCTATCCTCCTGACACCCCTCCAGAGCAAGTCTCAAATTGGGCGAGATGGCGGAAAGAACTACACCCTCCTTCAAAATAACAGAGGGATCAGATAGCTCAGGAGAGTCCGCAAGGAAACTCCTCGAGAGGGCATCCGCCTTAACATTCTTAGTGCCAGGAAGAAAGGAAACCACAAAATTAAAACGTGTGAAAAACAAGGCCCACCTGGCCTGTCTAGGATTGAGTCGCTTGGCAGATTCCAGATAGACCAGATTCTTATGGTCCGTAAGGACCACCACCTGATGTTTGGCTCCCTCCAGCCAATGTCTCCACTCTTCAAAAGCCCACTTCATGGCCAATAACTCCCGATTACCCACGTCATAATTACGTTCAGTAGGAGAAAATTTTCGAGAGAAAAAGGCACAAGGGTTACTTTTAGAGGTCTCTGGATCTTTTTGGGACAAAACGGCACCTGCCCCAATTTCAGAGGCATCAACCTCCACCTGAAATGGCAGAGAAACATCAGGCTGCCGTAGAACAGGAGCAGAAGTGAATCTCTGCTTAAGTTCCTGAAACGCAGAGACTGCCTCAGGAGGCCAATTCACCACATCAGAACCCTTTCTGGTCAAATCAGTTAATGGTTTAACAATAACCGAGAAATTACCAATAAATTTACGATAAAAATTGGCAAAACCCAAAAATCTCTGAAGAGCCTTTAATGAAGTAGGTTGGACCCAATCACAGATGGCCTGAACCTTGACCGGGTCCATTTCAATAACAGATGGGGACAAAATGAATCCCAGAAATGAGATCTTCTGTACGCCAAAAAGACACTTTGATCCCTTCACATACAGAGCATTCTCTCTCAAAATCTGGAATACAGTTCGAACATGTTTCACATGAGAGTCCCAGTCATTAGAAAAAATCAAGATATCATCCAAATAAACAATCAGAAACTTGTCCACAAAATCCCTGAAAATGTCATTCATGAAGGACTGGAAGACGAAGGAGCATTAGTGAGCCCAAAGGGCATCACAAGGTACTCAAAATGCCCTTCAGGGGTGTTAAATGCCGTCTTCCATTCATCCCCGTGCTTAATGCGAATAAGGTTATACGCCCCCTGAGGTCAAGCTTGGTAAACCAAGTAGCGTTTTTCACCCTGGAAAACAGGTCAGAAATCAAGGGTAACGGGTATTGATATTTCACAGTAATATTGTTCAAGAGACGATAATCAATACACGGCCTTAATGAACCATCTTTTTTGGCCACAAAGAAAAAACCGGCACCTAAGGGTGAAGAGGATGGTCTGATATGACCCTTCTCCAATGATTCCTTGATATAAGACCGCATAGCGTCATGTTCAGGTACAGACAAGTTAAAAAGGCGACCTTTAGGGAATTTACTACCTGGCACTAATTCAATAGCGCAGTCATAGCTCCTATGGGGAGGTAAGGATGCAGATTTACTTTCGCTAAACACATCAGAAAAATCAAACAAAAAGTCAGGAACATCCTCAGCCTGGGGGGAGGCAGAAAAAACAGGAGTGTTGGTATTAACACATTGGCAGCCCCAACTGGTTACAGACACAGATTTCCAATCCAAAACAGGATTATGAGACTGTAACCAAGGGAAACCCAGCACTATAATGTCATGCAGATTATATAGAACCAAAAATTTGCAGCACTCCTGGTGATCAGGTTCAACCCTCATTATCACCTGAGTAGAAAACTGGTGTTTATTCTCAGCCAAAGGGGTAGAATCGATCCCCAGTAGAGGAATAGACTTCTGTAGGGGTATCAAGGGAAACCCACAACGTTTAGCAAAATCATAATCCATCAGGTTAATAGCTGCTCCAGAATCAACGAAAGCCTGAGCAGAAAATGAGGACAGAGAGCATATCAGAGTGACAGTTAATAAAAACTTAGTCTAACACTACCCAAGACAACTGAGCGTGCAAAATGTCTTCCCCGCTTAGGGCAGACTGAAATAGCATGAGAGGCATCACCACAGTAGAAACATAACCCATTGCGCTTTCGAAACTCATGACGCTGTGCCCCAGACACCACTCCATCACACTGCATGGGCTCAGCAGCTGGCTCACAAGGCAACACCACTCCACGCATACTTCTCCGCTCACGCAAACGTCTGTCAATTTGAATCGCTAATGACATAGAATCATTGAGACCAGAGGGGACAGGGAATCCCACCATAACATCCTTTACATTATCCGACAGACCCTTCCGGAAAAGGGCCGCCAAAGCGTCGTCATTCCACTTGGTCAGGACTGCCCACCTACGGAATCTCTGACAGTATAACTCAGCGTCATCAAGCCCCTGATTTAATGCCAACAAGGCTTTTTCAGCTTGATCAGTGACATTAGGCTCATCGTACAATAACCCCAAAGCCTGAAAAAAATGCATCAACATCACTCAAAACAGGATCCCCAGGTATCAGGGAAAAAGCCCAATCCTGAGGATCGCCGCGCAGGAGAGAGATGATAATTTGAACCTGCTGCGCTGCGTTTCCTGAGGACTTAGATTTTAAGGCAAGAAACAATTTACAATTATTTTTGAAATTCTGAAACTTAGCTCGATCCCCTAAAAACAAATCTGGCATGGGAATCCTAGGTTCCACAACAGGCAACCTAGCAAGATATGCAGCAATACTCTGAACCTCAGTGGCAAGCTGATCCACACGGCCAGACAACTGTGCAAACTCCATTAGGAGAAAAGATCCTCCCCAGCACCCAGAGATACAGAGGGAAAAAAAAAAAAAAAAAATGCAACAAACAGAAAAATATCTCTGACAACTTTTCTTCCTTCAAAATATTTTTTCCCTTCTGTGAGTACCATACAATTTTTATGGCCGGTGATACTGTTATGTTACGGTAGCTGAGGAGTTCAGGTAAAAAAGGAAATACACCAGAGCAGTTGGAATCTATGAGATTGCAGTACCCTGACTAACCACCGCAACTAGAGGCAGCCGTGGAGCGTTCCTACGTTGGTCCTAGACGCCTCGTCACAGCCCGAGAAACTAACTACACCTAAAGATAGAAATAGGAAAGCTATCTGCCCCGGAGCAGAACCCCAAAGATAATAGAAAGCCCCCAAACATGTAATGGCGGTTAGACAAGAGGAAATACTGACACAGAAAGAAAATTAGTATGAGCAAACGCTGGGGCCCAAACTATCTAAATAGAAAAGGATAGGAAGGGTACTTACTGCAATCTCAGAAAACCCTGAAAAAACACCAACTCTACTAATTTCAAAATCACCTGAGATCACACGACCTCTACCACCCAAATTAGTTCTCTGGTGTAACAAAACAAAACAGCAGCCACCGAAAAAAAACTGGAAAAAGCAAAAGTACAAAACACAGTGGCTGGACTAAACTGAGAGGGCAAAAGCCCCCGGAGGGGACCCTGAAGGCCCCCACAGAAGTGCAGGACAAAATGCAAAAATATAGTAAAAACACAAAATAAGAAATTGTCTTATCTGATAGCAGGAGATGCAGACACGACACAGCAGGCTACAAGGGAAACTGGAAAGAAGGATTCAGACCAGAACAATTGATCACCGGCAACCCTGATGGGAAAATGACTCCCTTACATAAGACCAATCAGTAACACCTGATTCCCAGTCCTCACAATCCTTACTAGTACCGCTTGTAACCACCAGAGGGAGCCTCTGCTCAGAACTCATCTCAAACCCATTCACAACACACTAGGCTGCAGAGAAAAGGCCCAGTCCTGAGGCTCTTTGCGCAAAAGTGACATTATGAACCCTATGCGCTGTGATTCATCACCAGAGGATCTGGGTCTCAAACGGAAATACAACAAGCAAGCATTTTTAAAAGAAAAAAAATCTTATTGTTCACCAAAAAATAAATCAGGCAAACGTACCTTTGGCTCCACGAAATGTGCTCCAGAACAACTACTCACGTGTTGCTGGATCTCAGCCACCTCCAGAGAAAGTCCCTGCAGGCGTTGAGCCAAATCCTGAACCGACACCATGATGGAAACAGAAAATCTTTCCTTAGTGATTTTTTTTTTTTTTGGGACTTACTGTTATGATCTGCTACAAGCACTAAGGAAAGATGGGAATTCTGTCCCTACAATAGAACTAAGCTGGATCCCTACGATGTAACGGGGAACCTGATCCTGCGACCATACCCGCTAAAGTCCTCAGCTAGTCTGAACGAAGACCTATATGTTGCGAGGAAGGAAACCCTACAAGATCTAGGGACTGGGAGAAAAGGTGGACACCTCCTAACAGAAATTGTAGCAGGGAAAAATAAAATAGAAAACAAATTACTTAGATCCTAAGATAAAGCAAAACTGACTGAGTAAGGCACCTAAGCACCCGGCTAGCTTAAGAGTAGGTAATACAATGAAGTCCAGCAAAGCCAGAAGGGCGGAGCCAGACTAAATAGGGAAAAAAGGTCATGTGACCAGCAAACTGAAACAAAACCTAACAAGAGGGTTCTAACACGTGATATGCGGTTGTGAGCACGCCTGCAGGTGAACAGGACCTGCAGCATGTGACCACCGTGGGAGTGGTTGGAGGCAGGGCTAGGTCCTGAGCTCCCAGGGATGATGACAGGAGCCAGGGAAGTTGAGAGAAGTGTCAGGCGAACCGAGATCAGACCAGAGGACAGGCGGTAGCCAAGGGGAGAGACAAATAGCATGATAAGAGACAAACCAAAGTCACAAGCCAGAGAGAGACACGAGGTACCAAAAGGATTGATGAGCAGGAAGTTGGGGGACAAAGCAGAGATCAAAATCAGGAGAATCACGAGAAGTACCGAATCAGGAGACAAATGCACAAGCGGGGAACAGACCGGGTCATACAAAAGCACACAAACAGGAATAAGCTATACTCACACGTATTCACGGGTTCAGCTGCTCAGCCAAGATAGGATGTATAACTGACAACGGGCACAGCACAGGGGCGGGTAAATATAATTCCTCCCAAACCCAAATAAAGGCCACATAACATTAACCTAGAAGTACTGCCAAAGAAATCCCGAGTAAACCATGACAATTCCCATCCTCAGCCAAGCCACATAGGAGATACGGGATGAAGGTGAAGCTAGCCACCAACTCCTGTTCCTCCTCAGCGTCCACCTTCAATTCACGCTGAGCAGATTAGATGAGGCTGGGCTGGCTGTAAGCTCTCTCTGTTATGGCTTCCTCCATTCCCACCTGCTCTGCATGCAAAGCTTCATGATGAGTTGTGAAAAGCTACTGTTTAAGTAGGCACACAAGTGAGATAGTTGCACTGAGGATGGCTTTATTGCTGCTCACCATCTTTCTGGAGTCCTCAAAATCTTGGAGAACAGCACAAGTGTCAGACATGTTTGCCTACTCTTCAGTTATTATGTGCAGAGGCTGACCAGAATACCGATGGATGTGTTGGAGCTGGTACTCAACCACTGGCCTCTTCTGCTCACGAAGCCTTGCCATCATGTGCAGTGTGGAGTTCCTGCACGTGGTACCGTCACACAACAGTTGGTGAGCTGGCACTTGCATGCGCTGCTGCATCATTGTCAGAGGGGTGGCAGCTGTAGCTGACTTGCGGAAATGGGCACTGACAAGGCGCACCTTGACAAAAACCTCTGGCAAATCGTTGTATGTTTTCAGAAATTACTGAACCACCAAGTTGAGCATGTGTGCCAAGAATGGTATGTGTGTGAGCTTGTCAAGCTTCACAGCCGCCACCAGGTTATGCCCATTATTACACACGACCATGCCTGCTTGGAGGTTCAGTGACAAAAACCACAGATCTGCCTGGTCTGTTATTCCTTTAAATAACTCTGATGGAGTGTGCAGTATGTGGTTTGTCTTCTAGACAAATTAGCTTTAGCAGAGCCTGTTGCCATTTTGCTGAGGCAGTGCTTCCAGCTTCTGGCTGATAGCACATAGGAAATGCTCTGGCTTCTGAAGTGATTTACCATGCCTCCCTGCAAAATGGGACCAGAACCTATGTGTCATTGATGGGATAGGCATGTTTCTTGTTCTCCAGCAACAGGTACATTTTAACCTACCCCACATTCTTGGCATCTGTGTGCACCATCATCAGCACTTCCACTTCCAAATCCCTTATGCATTTTGTAATTGCTAGGTCTCTTAAAACCAAGTTTATTTTTAATAAAAAAGAAAAATATTGGTCATCTGCAGCAATCAAATAGGTTTTTGGGAGTTTACTGCACCGTAATGTAACAGAAAGAACGCAAAAGCGCAAGGCTAACAATCAAATTCAATCAGAAAAATCTTTCAATGCTTTTATTCAGTTTTAGAGATCACATAAATATTCACAGACCACATAGTACTGTATGGCTGACAAATGGAAGCCTACAAATTTTTTTAAAGCCTTTTATCAGTTTTAGAGATCACAGAAGTGTTTACAGAGCATGTAACACTCAATGGCTGACAAATAGAAGTCTATAACATATTGAAAAGCTTTTATTAAGTATTAGAAATCACAGAAATGTTTACAGACCACGTAACACTGTATGTTTGACAAATGTAAGCCTACAAAATTTTTAAAAGCTGGCTTAGGAGGTATTACATGGTAGAAGTCACCATGTCCTCTCCAGAAGAGGGCCATCAGGCGGAGGCTCAGAAAGTTGAACAGTCACAAGCGGCGGCTGCCCTCCCTATCAGAGAGAACTCCCCTTGGTCCCAGAGTCTAGAAGTTCAGCAGTTGTTGATAGAGGCTCCTTTGAAAACCCAAGCCCTATGCCCCCCGGAGAAAAAGCCCGGAGGGCCAGTATAGGATCCTCGTCCAGAGAGTATATGGGCATAACTGTAATTATCTGTCATGGCTAGGGAGTGGCCACCTATGTCAGGAAGACTGGGGCCCAGGAGGCCTGGGTATGAACAGGGTCACAAGTGGAGATGCAGCTCAAAAAAAATAACACAAAAGTTTCAGTTGTGCTTGTTGCACAAGAAGGGAACCACCGAGGAACTGTTCTGCATTCCTGAGGGCAGGAGAACCTAAAAACTGCTGGGAATCCCAATGCTGGCCAGCACGGCCAGAAGAATTTTGCGTTTTTACCCCACCCAGTTTATTTTTGCGCACGTTTGTGCATTCCTTTGCTAGATTAAAGGACTCTGAACTCTTAAAGGGCACAAGACCCTTTTTGTCTCTGTGCACTGTGCTACTTAAAGGAACATTTATTAGCAAAAGGGAGAAGGGAGGAAACGGATAACCTGAAGATCCGGCCAGATCTGTACTTCATGGACTGTATCCCTAGTTGTGCTTTTCTGATTGAGAGGACCGCTCTTACTTAAAGCAAAAGCACAGTAGGAGGGCTCGAGATGAGCCCATGGACTGTTGTGCAGACTGAAATGTTTGCCAATGGGCTTTGGACTATAATGACTGTACTCTTCATCCTAGGGGTCAGTGAGCTGGCCGTGGACACTATATACCGCAGGAAGAAGACGATACAAAGCCTTTGTGTTGAAATGTATATGCATTACAACTGTGTGGTTGTCTTGCAGGTTTCCAAATCAAGGACAAACATGAGCAAAGAAGGGAAGAATGTGATGAACTGGACTGTCTTGCCCCGTTCCTATCCTGAAGACAAACTCTGTATGCTTATGTGTAATGTGAACAGTGTTATGTATTTTGTGCATTTAACCCCAGGTCCAGGTCGCCTGGTACTTACCAACCTTGGACATATATATGTCATGGCAATTTTGCTCACATAGAGGCTGTGAGTGCAGTTGCTGCTGGATGTTAGCTGGTTCTGACAGCTGACATCCGGCTCTCAGTACCAGGAGCAGTTCCTGCACCATTTCTAAGGCTAAGTTCACACGTTGCGGAATTGCCGCGGAAATTTCCGCGGCAATCCCGCACTTCTCCCGCAGGAAATACGCACGTTTTTTTATGCTGATTCCCGCCAGAATAATAGCGTTTTGCAAGCGTAATTAGCTTGCAGAATGCTAGCGTTTTCCTAGCGATCTGTAGCATCGCTTGGAAAACTGATTGACAGGTTGGTCACACGAGTCAAACATAGTGTTGACAAGTGTGACCAACTTTTTACTATTGATGCCGCCTATTGTCGCATCAATAGTAAAAAGATCTAATGTAAAATAATAAAAAAAATATAAATAATGATATTCTCACCTTCCGGCGGCCCCCGCAGCCTTCCGCGGCCCCCGCAGCCTTCCGCTTCAGCGACGCTCCCGGCAACTCCGGTCCCAAGGATGCTTTGCGACAATCACACGATGACGTAGCATCTCGCGAGACGCTATGCCATCTGGGTGATTCTCGCAAAGGACTCTTGGGACCGGAAGTTGCCGGGAGCGTCGCTGAAGGCGGGAAGGCTGCGGGGGCCGCGGAAGGCTGCAGGGGGCCGCGAAGGTGAGAATATCATTATTTTTTATTTTAATTATTGTTTTTACCAGGGATATGGTACCCAGGGCCTGGAGGAGAGTCTCCTCTCCCAGACCTGGTACCACCGCACATGAACGCTTACATTCCGCAAAATTAATGAACATGTTGCTATTTTTTCCGCAAGCGTTTTTTCGCGGAAATAAACGCAACATGTGGCCAAAACATGCGGAATCAATTAACATGTATAGGATGCTTAATGCTTGCGTTTTTATCGCGTTTTTACGCGGAAAACCGCGGAAAAACCGCGAAAAAAACGCAATTATCCTGATCGTGTGCACTTAGCCTAACACTTTAATACACTAAATGCTGCGATTGCAGCATTTAGTAAGCAGGTACAGGGAGAAAGCCTCTCTGCCCTTGAATTGGTGCACCTGCGATGTCATAGTAGGGACTTGATCATTGCCATGGTGACCCAATGTCATCATGACAAAATCTGGATCACCAGACACTAGCAAGTTATTTAGTTCATGCGCAGTGCATGATCTAATTAACTTGCATCTGCAGGGTTGCAATGCTTTATAACAGTGTTCAGACTGCAAAAGTGAAAGTCCCATAGGAGGACTAAATAAAAAAGTGACAAAAAAGTTGGAAAAATATATATTTTTTTTAATCATAAAATAAAAAAGTAACAAAAAAAATATTCTACCCATAAATAAATATTATCATGAAAAACAAACAACCAGTAAAGGTGCATATATCTGTACTGCCACTTCTGGAACGACCAGACCTATAAAACTGTCTCACTAATTAACCCCTTTAGTGAACACAGTAAAAAAACAAACAAAGAAAAAACAAAGCAAAAATTGATGCTTTATCATCATACTGCCGAACAAAGAATAGAATAAAACGCGATCAAAAAGACCAATCTAAATAAAAATTGCATTGTTGAAACCATAATTTTGTCCCTCAAAAAACAAGCCAACATGCAGCTCCATTAGCCGAAAAATAAAAAAGTTATAGGTCTCAGAATAACGTATGCAAAAATAATAATTTTTTCTATAAAATAGTTTTTATTGTGTAAAAGCGCCAAAACATGAAAAAAACTATATAAATGTGGTTATGCTGTAATTCTACAGACGCAAAGAATAAAACTGCTTTATCAATTTTACCAAAAGCGGAACTGCATAAAAAAACACAAAAAAACTATTTCTGAATTACTGGTTTTTGTTCGATCTGATTCCCTAAATGCTCAATAGAAAGTGATTAAATGTCATAAACCTGAAAATAAAACCAATAAAAACATCAACTTGCCCTGCAAAAACAAGCCCTAACATGAGTTTATCAGAAATATGGAAAATTATAGCTCTCAAAACTATTTTTGCAATAAACAGCGTTTTTCAGTGTGACAGAAGGAAACAGAAAAAAAATATATAAATCTGGTATCGCTGTACCGCACGTGAGAAAGGCGTAAAAAAGAAATAAAAACAATTCTTCACCTCCTGTTGATTTGTTCATTCTGCCTCTCAAAGATCGCAGTAAGGCTTTGCTCGTGAACTATTATAAAAAATTATGCATTCCAGGATGCCTCATGTATAACAGTACTGCTTAGCCATACTACGAGACTCCGGAGGGACAGAGAGCTATTTGCTAGTATTGCTCCGTCCCTCCCAAGTCTCGCCGTATGGCTAACCATCAGCCACATATGGGGTATTTCTACATTCAGCAGAAATTTGTGGGACAAATTTTGGTGCCATTTTTACCCATTTCTCAGTGTGAAAATGTAATATCTGGAGCAAAATTTTGGTAGTAAAAATGTAATTATTTTTTTCTTCAGTGCCCAACAGTATAAAATTTTGTGACCCACCTGTAGTGTCAATATGATCACTGCACCCTTAGATGAATTCATTGAGAGGTTTAGTTTGTAAAATGGGGTCTCTTATGGGGGGATTCTGCTGTTCTGGCACCTCAGGGACTCTGCCAATATGACATGACCCCCTTAAAGTCCAGCAAAATGTGAACTCTAATATGGCACTTCTTCCCTTTGTACTGTGCCTCAAAATTAGTTTTCGATCACATATTTGGTATCGGCGTACTCAGGAGGAATTGCACAAAAAATTTTGGGGTCCATTTCTCCTACTACCCTTGTGAAAATAAAAACATTTGGGGCTAAAATAACATTTTTGTGGGAGAAATGTGATTTTTTTAATTTTCTTGGCTCAATGTTATAAACTTCTGTGAAGCACCTGGGGGTTCAAGGTGCTCACCTTACATCTAGATAAGTTCCCTGAGGGGTCTAGTTTCCAAAATGGTGTCACTTGTGGAGGGTTCCACTGTTAGGCACATTAGGGGCTCTCCAAACGTGACATGGCGTACACTAATTATTCTAGCAAATTTTGTATTCAAAAAGTCAAATGGAGCTCCCTTCCGAGCCCTGCTGCATGCCCAAACAGTGGTTTTCCCCCACATATGTGGTATTGACATGCTCAGGAGAAATTGAGCAATAAATGTTGGGATCCATTTTTTCCTGTTACCTTGCAAAAATTATTTTTGTGACAAACAGTTAAATGTTCATTTTTTCCTTCCACATTCCAACAATTCCTGCTAAGCATCTGAAGCCTCAGTTAACTTATGGAATGTGGTTTTGAGCACTTTGAGGAAGGAGTGCTAGGGCTAAAGTTAAGTCTGGTACCTGAGGGAAAGATTGTAACCTGTTGTGCACTATCCCAAATGCTCCACTGTTATCACTGTGAACTGTTCAGTAAAAGTTTGACTGTTGAAAAGCACTTGGTGTCCCCTGAATTGTGTGTTGTGGTTCCTGAAGATAGAAGCCTGGGGTCAGTAGAGGCCTGTGACACACAAGTGAGTGTGATGCACCCCACCCTAACTGCACACTGGGAATTGGACACGAATTTCCCGTAGGGTGCCAAAGCATGCAGAACTCGTTCGGGCACCTTACAGTATCACATCAAAAGTGTTGCAGAGTCACTACAGAGTAAAATTATACTAGAAATATTGAAACCAATGAAAAAAGGCTAACATTGCAAAAAGTATATAAAATACCTTAAACTCTAAAAATTTGAATGTGTTTTTAAATAAGAATACAAAAATTAAGTATAAAAATAACATTCAATTTTTATTCTCTAGTTCTATTTTCTGTCGTTTTACCGAATAAAGTATTGTACAGCTTGAAATCTGGTTTTGGAGTTTAATTACCTTTAAACTCTAGGTACTGAAGAGCAGTACATTGTACTAGAAAAGTTTTAATGCGTTTTTCTAGCACTGGTACAATGGTATATGTTTCCTCTTTTGGCTTTATAAGACTAAAGTACATTGTGAAGCAATAAAAATTTCATGATTGGCCACCTGCACCATATCTCCAGGGGAAGAATTGTTTTGTGAGTATCAAACAGCACATTTTCTGCCAGCCTCTATGATGCCTTAGCAACAGGATGATATTACAACATGTTCAAGATTGTTTCTGAATAACAGGAGCCAACAGCTGTAACACTATGTTGACATAGATACAACACTGCACATTAACCTAAAGGTTTTACATTTAAATAATATCTTGATCTTTCCTAGGGAAGCATGGAAGACAAATTGCTTTTAGTTTACAATATATATTACATTTATCCAGGGCTGGTTTTAGAAAAAGTTGGGCCCCAAATGATAACATATTGCATCATCACCAAACATTTTGGTTACATTTATATGTGCTGAGTTCAGGTTGTTAAACGAGCGCAGTCGACAAAATAGAAAGTCGTTCAACACTTGTTTCCCGGCCTCTTTACACCGGCTGAGAAAGAATGATGGGGAAAGAACAATCACTAATAGAGCAATCTGTCCCCAAACATATCATGTTTTTTGCAGCAAATCTACAGTTTTCATCAGGCGATGTGCTGCTGTAAGGGGGTAGTGCTGCTATGGACAGTAAGAAACACGCTGCAACTTTAAGAGACAGCACCTCCTTGTCTGGTGTGATGGAATGATCTGCTCCCCTGTAAAGGACTATGTTAATGAACTGCCCAAGGCAGAAGAGGGAAGCAGTTGAGCCGTTGAGAGCGTGCGAGCTAAAAACTGTTGCTGAAAGCTGCTGTGCACGGATCTGTGTAAAAAGGTCGCACAGCTTGAGACTTAGTGGACTTGTGAGATTGAACAGACTCTTCGGGTGTATCAAAAGTGGCTGTCCTGTGCTATTTTGAGAAGCCACGAAGAGACCGAGAAAGGGATTTACATTTTCCAGGAGCACCTCCAGGACCCTGAAGCAAGGAGAAGACCATGTTTCACGGATCTGCCAGACAGACGTGCGCACCACCGTTCAAGACTGTTGGGGGCCCCCGGGGACTGGACCTGAGTCCCCAACATCACCGTGAGTTTGTTCCCGTTTGTGCACATGTGAGGGCATAGTGTAGGCTTCAACAGACAGAACACAGCAGCCGTGTGGCCTGTTTAGTAGAGGCCAGGGAGGTTATATGTAGAGTAGCCTCATTCTTTGTTTATTGTTTGGTTTTGCCTGTGTGATATATATTGATCCTGTAATAGTTGGAGCACCGTGCTATTTGATGGCCCAGCTAAAGAATACAAACTCTTGTAAACTATCTTTTGCCATTGCATACCCCTGTTGCACCTTCCTTATTCACTTAATTCCTTGCCTTCCAATAAATTTACCCTTTGTTGTTTGCATCTCACCTTGTGTACCGTAGTTTCCCTGCATCGTGGTGGTTCGCTGGCCATCGCTTCAAGTGGTGCTGCGAGCAGGGTACTGTCAACAAGATGGAGGCAGCAGACAGCCACGGTGGGAATGCTAATGTTAATGGGGATGCTGTGGGCATTGGTGGAACCCCTGCAAGGACACTCCCTATGAGCACCATATTTAGTGTGCTACCAAAGTTTGAGGGCAATAATATGCCACTGTCCGAATGGGTGTCCCGGCTGCAAAGCTCCCTGAAGATTTATAACATCAGCCCAGACCTTGAAGTGGACATCGCTTTAACTGCCCTAGAGGGAGAAGCCCATAGAAACGTCTGCTTACAATCAAAACTCACCCGTAGTACCCTGAACGAGTTAGTGAAGTTCCTGAAAGAGATCTACTGCAAGACTGCTTGCGTGAGACACCTCCACGCCAAACTTTTCTCGAGGCTGCAGTGGGAAAAAGGAATTTCTCAATATGCGACAGCACTGCAAGAAGTGTTAGCCGAGATGCAGAGAAAGGAGTCGGATGGACTTTGCGGCATGGGCTCTAAAGACCGGATACTCCGGGACTAATTCATTCTGGGACTGCACAGCACATCCTTGAGGCAAGCACTGTCAGAACAGGTCCGAGCAGATCCGGCTCTTACATTTCGTCAAATCCTGGCAGAAACAGTGGCCCGAAGCAAGGAAGAAAGCTACACGTCTGGGGTGATGCGTGTCCAGGGCCCCAATATCAGAGGGTATCCAAACCGTCAGGAGGTGCTGGTCCAGGTGGTGCAATACTTGCAGCAGTCCCTTGTCAAAGTGCAAGAGAAACTGACCCAGATGGAGCGAAGAATGGGAGATCTGTCCGCTGAACGTCCCTACTCAGCTGTGAGAACTACAAGAGGCACGAGGACAAGCTTGAGGTGCCCCGCAGGCGAGGAAGAGGCATCCAATGCTAGGAATGTGAACAGGGGCGCCTTGCCAGAGACTGTCGGAATTACGCTCAAGGCCAGTGGAAGCCACCGTTAAACTACCAACCCCCGCAGTAGTGCGGCACTCTGCGGGGGAGGCAAGGAGAGAGGCCGCTCCCTATCATAACGAACACTTGATTGCTGGGTGTCCCATCCTGCGTGCTGAATTCGAGAGTGTTCCAGTGGACTGCTTGATAGATACCTGGTCACAAGTGACGATGATGCCCGAAACGTATTTCAAGCAGCATTTCCAGGCCCTGGCCAAGCCAGAAAAGACACAATAATCCCCTGGCCCACCACAAGAATGCTAAAGCCTTAGAACAATGGTGGATGGCTCGCCTAGCCAAGTTTGACTTTACCATCCGTTATCGCTCTGCTACCAAAAACGCAAATGCTGACGGGCTGTCAAGAGTGACTGTGGAGACTCCAGTGGGGGGTCTCGATGAACAACTCGAAGAGGAAGAATCCCAGACTTTCGTAAGTTTAAGCCCCCAGTGGTTGCGGCCCAGTCAAGTAGGGAGGCCTGCGCATTACCCCGGTCCCTGGGGAGAATCAATGAGGAATGGGGACATGTTCAGGATGAAGATGAAGGACTGAGACAGATAAAGTGGTGGGTAACTCTGAAGCAGAAGCCTGGCAAACAAGAAAGAGATGATCTGGACGCTGAGATGAAGAGTGTTTTACACCAGTGGGATAGACTGGAAGTGCGAGAATCAGTGTTATATCATAAAAGACAACAGCCAAAAGATATGGAAGCAAGGTGGCAGGTGGTCATTCCAGGGACAATGGCTCAAGAAGTAGCTAGAGAAGCCCACTAATTTGGAGCTCACTTCGGGCCCACAAAGACTTACCAACGGTTACAACTGTACGTGTACTGCCTCCAGTTGGAGTCTGTGGTGGAAAAGGTTTGTCGGCAATGTCGAATATGTGACCTCATTAAGAGTACTGAACAAAGGACACCCATCTAGACCATACAAACTAAGGAACCGCTAGAAGTCTTGATGATCGACTATCTCCTCGTGGGACATCGGCCCGGGGGCTACAGTACTGTTTGGTGATGAACGATCATTTCTCCAAGTTCGCAGTAGTCACATCGACTAGAAATCAGACTGCTGAGTTGGCGGCGCGGGCCATCTGTCAAGACTTCATCCGGGTGTATGGGTGCCCAAAGGGCATCCACTCCGACCAAGGCGCATGTTTACAAGGCAAGGTGATGGAAGAACTGTACCGTATGTATGGCATCGAGCGGTCCCGGACCACCCCTTACCATACAGTCGCAGTGAGTGAGAGCCCGTCAGCTGTTACGGAATTGGACATGCCTTTTGCTTTTGTTTCACCAAGTACAACACATCTTTCTCAATCCATCATAACATCTCCGCCTGCATCTCACTCAAAGTCCAGCAGTTTGTCCTGTTGACCCTACTCCACACTCTCTCTGCACAGCAACCAGCCAGCCATCGGTCCCAAAGTTGTGGTCACAAAAAATAATGATCCTCCTACACATGCCAAAGCTTGAATCCTCCATCTCCAATCTATTGGCCACAGAAATGCTGTATTTCCACCTAGTGTAAACAGATGGTTTCTGAAAGCTGATGGCCATCGCAGTCCCTCAGTTCCAGTTGTCCAGTCGCAATTACTTCTCTAAGAAAGTTGTGCCTGCACTACACCAACATGTCGCAGACAACATCACCCATTACCTGAAAAAAAATCAATGTCTGCCAGGTTGCATTTCACATGGACACTTGGACAAGCAGACATGGGCAGGAGTGCTACATCTCACTGACTAGGCACAGGGTGACTCTGGTGGCTAAGTGGACAGTTACTCACAGGGCTGCTCCACAAGTCTTGAAATCCAAGGCTTGTGGGACAAACCTCTACATCAACACTTACTGCACTGCTTCTGGCTACTCTACCTCCTCTAGGGCCTTCACTTGTGCCATCAACCTCTCCCTTAATGAGTCACACATTTCAACAGTGCAGAGAATCCCCTCCACCTCTGTACTGCGCAGCCAGGGCTTACCACAATCAGGCAGTGTTTAAATTAATATGCTTTGGAGATCGCAGTTACACAGCTCAAGAATTGTGGACAACTATCCAGGCCAAGTTAGAGCAATGGTTGTCTCCACTGAACCTGGAGCCAAGGAAATCAGTGTGCAATAATGGTGCAAACCTTGTGGTGGCCCTACGGTGGGGTAACATTACACACATACCTTGCATGGCTCATGTTCTCAATCAGGTGGTACAGCAATTTCCCCGCCACTATCCCAGCCTGGATGCGCTGTTGCAGAAAGTACGGTCGCTATATGCTCTCTTCCGACGATGGCACCCCACAGGTCATCGACTTGCATCGCTTCAGAGGTCTTTTGGCCTACAAGTTAACCGTTTAATTTGCAATTTTCCGACAAGTTGGAATTCCACTCTGCATATGTTGCAGCTACTGTGGCAGCAGCGAGGAGTCCTGATGCAGTGTGCCCTTTTGCATAGCCTAGGCCAATGCAGTCTGGACATAATGCAAATCATGCTTGCGGAGTGGGCACAGGTGAAGGACGTCTGCACCCATCTGCACAGTTTTGAAATGGCTACTGAGATGGTTAGCGCTGACGATGCCAACATCAGCATGACTTTTCGGGCCATCTACATGCTAGAGCACACTTTGAATAGTCTGCATAAAGAGGTGATGGTCCAAGAGGAAGAGATGGAAGCAGAGGGGTATGCAAAAAAGAATACAAATATATCAAATTTCCGGACTGTCATCGCACAGGCGGGTGCCATGGGAGGATGGCTTACAGCAATCAAGGGGGGCTCCTGGACTCACAACGGTCAGGAGATGAAGAGGATAATGATACGCTCTCTGTTGTCCATGGTTGGCAGGAGGGGATTGAGGAAGCAATCTTGAGTGTTACCCTGCCACCAACACAGGACTGACCTAGGCTAAAGCTTTATGTGTCAGTAGCATAATGATACAAAAAACTTTTTATCTGTCAGTATGGAAGTTCACAGGGTGTGCACCCAAGTACAATCTGCACTGGTTGATGATTCCACAAAATTTGTCATGGTTTCATGGGAGTGGAAGGGTGGGTGGAGGGACCAGATCTATATGTTGATTTTGTAATTGAAGGATCTGATTAGACTGCAGTGCAATCTTATTGCTGAGATCTTGGACAATATTTTGTAGATGCTGAGAAACTTATCCAAAAATGTTAACTAGTAATGAGCGAACGCGCTCGCCACTACTCGTTACTCGCCCGAGTATCATGGTACTTGTCATACTCGGCGAGCACCAAGCATTTCCGGGATTACTTGGCGGGAACTGGGGTCTCCACCCAGCATTTTTGGCGTACTTTAGAGACCCAATCACACTGCAGGGATTGTCGGCCAGGCCATAAAACGCCACAGCCATCTTTGTTGTGGTCATGCAGGGATTAGCTTGGCCGCACAGCATCATCACGAGTATAAGATACCGGGAGCCGCCCTGCTCACCGCATTCAGCTCCTGATTCAGAGAGTGTAGGGAGAGCTGCTGCCTAGATAGGGTCAGATTTGGCAATTTCTTAGCCATTGTGGGGTCTACCATCCTAAACTACTGAAATCCTGTAAACCCAACAGTCCTTTTAAGGACTAATTCTGGAGTATATAGGTTCCAGTGCTAGGCAGGCAGGGAAGTGAACGTCGCTCTATACACATCAGTGCAAGGCCTGCAGGCACTGTATGTGCATATATAGATCATTGCATACATCCAGAGGGTCCATTCCCTTCCTGATTTCTGGTGCTGCTGCTGCTGCTTTTTGTAGGATATATTGGCCGTATATAGCTAGCCCCAGGTGTAATTGGAATACAGGCCACATATTTTTCGGTGTGGTATCTCTGTGTCAGATCATATCTCTGCATGCTCAAAGTGTGGCCAGTGTACAGCAATTTTTTTCTTTAGCCCTGGGTGTGAGTGCACTTAAAAACACCATTACTTTTTATAAAAAAAAAAAAAAAACATGGCACATATTTGTGTTACTGGTATCTCCGTGACAGCTCATATCTGTGCGTGCTCAAAATGTGGCCAGGGTACGGCAATTTTTTTGTAGCCCAGGTTGTGAGTGCACTTAAAAACACCAGTACTATTTATTTTTAAAAAAAGGGCACAAATTTGTGGTACTGGTAACTCCGTGCCAGCTCATATCTGTGCGTTTTCAAAGTGTGGCCAGTGAACGGCAATTTATTTTTGTAACCATGGGTGTGATTGTACGTAAAAACACCAGTACTTTTTATTAAAAAAAAAGGGCACAAATTTGTGGTACTGTTATCTCCGTGCCATTTCATATCTGTGCGTGCTCAAAGTGTGGCCAGTGTACGGCAATTTTTTTTGTAGCTCTGGGTGTGATTGCACGCAAAAACACCATTACATTTTAATCCAAAAAAATCAGGGCACAAATTTGTGGCACTGGTATCTCCGTGCCAGCTCAAATCTGTGCATGCTCAACGTGTGGCCAGTGTACGGCATTTTTTTTTTTTAGCCCTGGCTGTGAGTGCACTTAAAAACACCAGTACATTTTATTTTAGAAAAAAGTACACAAATTTGTGGTACTTGTATCTCCGTGCCAGCTCATATCTGTGCGTTTTCAAAGTGTGGCCAGTGAACGGCAATATTTTTTGTAGCCCTGGGTGTGAGTGCACTTAAAGACAGCATCACGTTGCATTATTTTTAAAAATAGGCCACATTTAACAGTGGGGTCTATCTGTGACATGCCTCATACATCCATGTGCCAAAATTTTATGCATTTTAGACCTAACTTTCCTTTTTTGGCCATTCTCTCATTCTCATTCTATACAGCAGTTTTTTTTATCCAAAAAATCATAAAAAATTAATCCAGTCTGTTATCTCAGGCTGAGGCCTGGTGTATCTGTGGTGGAAAAATCTTTTCTTGGCAAGCCTATGTCATATTCGTCTCTAGCCTCTGTTTCTTTTTGTTTCAACGTAGAAAAAAACCCAACCCAAAATTATCATCTGTGATTCACAAGGCTAGTGTTCAGTGCGTAAAAATCTTTATTGAGCATCTTGTCAAAATTCTTTCTGCTATCTGATCAACTATTTTATTTTTCAAACAGTAGCAAAAACCTAACGCAAAAATTAATCAGTCTGTGATCTCAGGCTAAGGGCTAGTGTATGTGGGGTAAAAATCTTTGCTTGCAGGCATATGTTGCATAGTTTCTTCTCTATCTTGTTCAACTTTTTTTTTTTTTTTCAAACAGTAACAAAAACCCAACCTCAAAAATTAATCCATTCTGTGATCTCAGGCTAAGGCCTGGTGTATGTGTGGTGGAAAAATATTTTCTTGGCAGGCATATGTTGCTTAGTTCTGTCTGCTAGCCTTCTTGTATGCCTTTTTTATTGTCTTCACACAGTAACAAAAAACCTAACCCAAAAAATTAATCCAGTCAGTGATTTCAGGCTAAGGCCTGGTGTATCAGTGGCGTAAAAATCTTTGCTTCGCTGGCATACGTTGCATATTTCTGTCTGATAGCCTGATTCAGCTCATTTTCTATTTTTTTCAAACAGTAACAAAAAACCTAACCGCAAAAATTAATACAGTCTGTGATCTCAGGCTAAGGCCTGGTGTATCTGTGGTGTAAAAATTTTCGCTTTGCAGGTATACTGATCACATATAATTTTTCTCAAAATAAATCTATTTGTATTGAGCTTTTCAGTAGTCCATTTGCAATGGGCAAGGCAAGGGGCAAGGGACAGGGAAGTGGATGTGATGCTGATGGTGTATGCAGAGGCCGAGGCCGTGGCCAAACTGAAAGTAGGCCGCAGCAAAGACCCACATCTTCTCGCTAAACCTTCCTGTCACAGTTTCTAGAGGACCGCAGCATACCACTATTGAATCCAGAGCAGTGTGAAACGGTAGTTGGTTGAATAGCGGATAATGCTTCCAGTCACTTAGCCACCACCACCACCATGTCTTCCACGCGGTCAAGTCTGAGTAGCTGTGAGTGTGGACTGGTAATTACTCATCCTGATCCTTCTTCCTCCTACCATGCCGAGTGCCCTGAGAGAACTGATCCCACACTCGGACACTCCGAAGAGCTGTTCAGTTTTCTATTTGGAGATTCGTGCTTCTCACCCGCTCCACTTGAAGGGGGGAAAGATGATATTCCATGTAGCGATGCACAAATCTTTGTTCAGTCACGGTCACAAGAGGTGGACGATGATGAGACACAATTGCCCGAAAGTCAGGAGGAGGAGCATTGTGCGGATGTGGAAGACAAGGTGGCAGATGACATAGTGACTGACCCGACCTGGCAGGAGGACATGCAGAGCGAGGACAGCAGCACACATGGGGAAGGAGGCATATCACCCATAAAGGCAAGAACAAGCAGTGTGTTGGTCGCAGACAGAAGGCATGCATCCGTTCCCCGTAACACCAACAGGACTGAAGTTGCCATTCCAACTGTTAGGAATTCCCGAGTCTGGTTATTTTTTAAAGACTCTGCCGATAACCCCAAACAGGCCATTTGCAGCACTTGCCATGCCCGCATCAGCAGTGGTAGCAAAACTACCAGCCTGACCACCACCAGCATGATTAGGCACATGGCAGCAATGCGGAAGAGTTGTGGACAGCGCTGAAAGAGCAGTCAGATATTTGGTTGACACCGCTGAACCTAGGGCCAGACATGGTCGTGTGTGACAATGGCTGGAACCTGGTGGCAGCTCTGAGGGAAGGTGAGCTGCCACACGTACCTTGCCTGGCCCATTTGCTTATCCTCGTGGTTCAACATTTTCTAAAAAGCTACCCGGAGCTGCCGGATCTGCTAGTGAAAGTACGCCATTGCCCATTTTCGAAAGTCAGCTACAGCTTCAGCCAGCCTTGCCATGCTTCAGCAGTGTTTGCAGCTTCCTGCTCACCGACTGGTGTGTGATGTCCTCACGCGTTGGAACTCTACACTAAATATGTTGGAAAGGATTTGTGAGCAGAAGAGCGCAGTTGTTGACTACAAGAATCAACAAGGCCGTCGATATACAGTTCAGACTCCACACATAAGACCTCGGGAATGGATATGGATGTCAGACATATGCACCATCCTCCAGAACTTTGAAGACTGCTCCAAGATGGTAAGCGGCGATGACTCCATAATTATCATCCCCATCCCGCTTCTCAGCATCCTTAAAACCTCTCTGCTCACAATTAAAGATGATGCATGGCAGGCAGAGCAGGAGGACACGGAGCAAGGAACCATACAGGGTGATTACACTCAGTTCAGCCTCATGTCGTCGAAACGTTGATTGGTAGACAATGAGGAGGAGGAGAATGAAGAACAGGAGCAACTTTCATGGGCTATAGACGGTACTGCAAGCACAGCTATCACACCATCTGTTCAGCGGGGATGGCCTGAGGACAGGGGGGAGGAGGAGGAGGAAGACAGCATGGTCAGTCGTCCTGTTGGTGACGAAATCTTGCCTGTTACTAGTCTGGCACGCATGGCTAACTTTATGTTGAGCTGCGTTAACAATGACCCTCGCATTAGAAAAATTTTCAATGGCACTCATTACTGGTTGGTGACTCTTCTAGACCCACGCTACAAGGACAACTTTCAATTTCTTCTTCCAGAGGCAGGCAGGTATTCAAAATTTTTGATGTACCACATGGCTCTTGTAGGGGAATTAATGAAGAAATTCCCATGTGAGAACGCTGGCAGCAGACGTCAGAGTTTTTTGTACAGCCAAGGAGTCATAGCGAGAGAGACAGAAGTACGATCCAGGGCAGGCAGGGAACAATGGCAAAGTTCAGGAACAGTTTTCTCAGACCATCCCATCGGTCCACACAGAGGCCAAGGGGTGGTGGCATAAGAAGTGCAATGTTTTGGAACATGTTGAAGGAGTACCTTGCAGATCGTACAAAAGTCCTCTGTGATTCCTCTGTGCCTTTTAATTATTGGGTATCCAAGCTGGACACGTGTCATGAACTGGCTCTCTACGCCTTGGAGGTCCTGGCCTGCCCTGCTGCTAGTATTCTGTCAGAGCGGGTTTTTAGTGCCGCTGGTGGAATTATAACAGATAAGCACATCTGCCTGTCAACTGACAATGCTGACAGGCTGACTCTTATAAAACTGAACAAGGACTGGGTTGGGCAAGACTTCTGTACACCACCTAATGAAAACAGCGAAACATTACCTGAAATACATTGGCTTTTTTGTGGAGGTGTATTCTCATGCACCTCTTCACAACCACACATGAGTATCCGCTTCCTGATTTGGTCTGTTTGGTGTCATCCTCCTCCTGATCCTCATCCTCATCATCCACAACCAGTACAACACCAGAGTGAATTTATTCTGTGCTGCTACAGCCAGTGCAATGTTTGGCAAGGGTGTTTAAATGATGCCATTTACTAATTTTAAACCAAACCAAATGTTACTCCCCCAGGGTGAAATCTCATAAAAATTACATGTATGTATATTCTTCCCATTTATTATTATATTTTCCATTTCTCCTATTTCTGGAACATCCTCTAGTGACCTACTGTGTTACACTACAATATTGAAATAGTGAACTCCTATGATGTTTTTTTTTTTTATATCCCTGTCTCTCAGCTAGTGTTAGGGACAAACATATCTTGTTGGACACATTCTGGCTTCATATCTATGAACCTGTGTTCGCCCCTCCCTTTTGTTAGTTTCTTTCATAGGTGGATTCACTTTTTTGATTTCTTGGTTTGATTTCAGTAGGATTTATCAGCAATGTCTCCTCATTTACCACCACTAGATGACGAGTGATTATGGGTTCTGTGCTGCAACAGGCTGTGGAATTTTTGTCAAGGGTGTCTATGATGCCCATAAAATATTTTTTAAAAATTTATCACCATGGAGAAATGTTTGGCAGCCCATGCATTGCGTGTATGGGCATTACAAGTCTAGGAGACCAGCTCCTTAACATTGGGCCTAGTTTTTAATGAGGCCTTCATCAATGTCTCCTCATTATCCAACACTAGATGACCAGGGTTAACGTGTTCTGTGCTGCTACAGGCAGTTAAATGTTTGCCAAGGGTGTCTATGATGCCCATAAAATATTTTTGACAATTCTACTCCCCAAGGGGGAAATGTTTTCCAGCACATACACTAAGTGTATGGGCATTCCAAGTGTAGTAGACCCACTCCATTAAATTGGGCCTAGTTTTCAATCAGGCCTTCCTCCACGTCTCATCAGTCGCTGCCCCGTGGATCACCAGAGTTGACGTGTTCCGTGCTGCTCCTGCCATTGTCAAATTCTTAACAAAGGTGGGTGTTTTTGTTTGACAGGCCCAGGAACTTTGTGTATGGGCATTCTGAATCTCGGAGACCCTCTCCTTTATCGTCTTAGTAATATGTATGAGTGAAGGTAAAGAAGCTTGTGCCACGGGTGTGTTTATAGTTACTGACGGTGCACTACTCTTTAAACTTAGTTTTTCACGAGCATCCATCAGTTTGGTTGGTTTCCCTCCGACACTCATCCTCTTTCTAAAATTCTGCATCTCCCGAACATGTAGCACTTTGACCTTAACATAGACAGGTGCATGTTTGGCAATATGTCTTGGAAGGGCATTTCTTTGGCCGAGTCTCATACGCGCATCCATTACACCAATCTTGTCATGGGCATGAAACCGATTCTGGTGCTTGATGGTGGCTACACCACGAATGATTGTAGGCTGTATCCTGGCTCTCATACCTCCCATAGCCACAGCTGTTCTTATTCATTTACTTGCCCATTCCTGTGATCACCATGCCTCCTTTCCTTCCTTATCACTATTTCCAATGATTGTTCTGCCATATGTGGCCAAAAAAAAACTGGACCTTCCCAGCAGCAACTATGTAGGAAAACACAGAAAAGTTTTGTCAGATGTTTTTGATGCCCCCAAAATTAAGATTTGAAACATTATGTTCATATTTACCCTCGGGGGGAAATCTTTGCCAGCCAGTATATGGGCATTCCAAGTGTAGGGAGACCCTCCTTTAACCCCTTTCTGCCATCGGACGTACTACTATCCCGTTCATGGTACCTGGGCCGTATGAACATGGACGGGATAGCACGTCACATGAGATCGGACACGCTCCCGGGGAGCGCGTCCGATCGTGGCCGGGTGTCAGCTGATTATATATGTGCCAACAGTGGTCACGGACCGCTCCTGGCACTTTAACCCCTGGCACACTGCGATCAAACATGATCGCAGTGTTCCGGCGGTACAGGGAAGCATCGCGTAAGGAGGGGGCTCCTGCATGCTTCCCTGAGACCCTTAGAACAGCGTGATGTGATCGTGCTGTTCTGAAGGCTTCCTTCCTGCAGGACCCCGGATCCAAGATGGCCGCGGGGTCCATCCCGGTCCTGCAGGGAGGCGGCTTCCTCAGTGCCTGCTGAGAGCAGGCGCTGAGAAAGTCTGCAGCACTGCCTGTCACATCGCCGATCTGACCTTATACAGTGATGTCCCATCCTAGGACAAAGTAAAAAAGTAAAAAAAAATAAAAATCACATGTATAAAAAAAATTCTCAAATAAAGAAAAAAAAATATTCCCCAATAAATTCATTTCTTCATGTAAATAATAAAAAAAGCAATAAAAGTATACATATTTGGTATCGCCGCATCCATAATGACCCGCCGTATAAAACTGTCCCACTAGTTAACCCCTTTAGTGAACCCCTTAAAAAAAGCAAAGCAAAAAACAATGCTTTATCATCACACCGCCGAACAAAAAGTGGAATAACGATCAAAAGACGGATATAAATAAACATGGTACCGCTGAAAACGTCATCTTGTCCCACAAAAAACAAGCCGCCAAACAGCATCATCAGCGAAAAAATAAAAAAAGTTATAGCTCGCAGAATAAAGCGATGCAAAAATAATTATTTTTTATATAAAATGGTTTTTACTGTATAAAAGCGCCAAAACATAAAAAAATTATATAAATGAGGTATCGCAGTAATCATACTGACCCAAAGACTAAAACTACTTTATAAATTTTACCACACGCGGAACGGTATAAACGCCCCCCAAAAGAAATTAATGAATTGCTGATTTTTGTTTATTCTAACCTCCCAAAAATCGTAATATAAAGCGATCAAAATATGTCATGTGCCCAAAAATGGTACCAATAAAAACAACAACTTGCCCCGCCAAAAATTATAGCTCTCAAAATGTGGTGATGCAAAAACTATTTTTGGCAATAAAAAGCGTCTTTTAACGTGTGACAGCTGAAAAACATAAAAACCCGCTATAAACAGTAAATCAAACCCCCCTTTACCACCCCCTTAGGGAAAATAATAAAATTTAAAAAATGTATTTATTTCCATTTTCCCATTAGGGTTAGGTTTAGGGTTGGGGCTAAAGTTAGGGTTAGGGTTGAGGCTAAAGTTAGAATTAGGGTTAGGGTTGGGATTAGGGTTAGGGGTGTGTTAGGGTTAGGTTTGTGGTTAGGGTTATGATTAGGGTTGGGATTAGGGTTAGGGGTGTGTTGGGGTTATGGTTGGAGTTAGAATTGGGAGGTTTCCACTGCTTAGGCACATCAGGGGCTCTCCAAATTTGAAATGGCGTCTGATCTCAATTCCAGCCAATTCTGCGTTGAAAAAGTCAAACGGTGCTCCTTCCCCTCTGAGCTCTGCCATGCGCCCAAACAGTTGTTTATCCTCACATATGGGGTATCAGCGTACTCAGGACAAGTTGCACAATAACTATTGGGGTCTAATTTCTTCTGTTACCCTTGGGAAAATAATAAATTGGGGGCAAAAATATCATTTTTGTGCAAAAAAAAATATTATTTTTTATATTTATGGCTCTAGGTTATAAACTTCTGTGAAGCGTTTAGGGGTTCAAAGTTCTCCCCACACATCTAGATAAGTTCCTTGTATGGTCTAGTTTCCAATATGGGGTCATTTGTGCGGGGTTTCCAATGTTTAGGCACATCAGGGGCTCTCCAAACGCGACATGACAAGTCTGCAATCCAAAACGTTGCTACTTCCCTTCCGAGTCCCGACGTGTGCCCATGCAGTAGTTTTCTCCCACGTATGGGGTATCAGCGTACTCAGGACAAATTGGACAACAACTTTTGGGCCCAATTTCATCTGTTACCCTTGTGAAAATAAAATATTACGGGTGAAAAAATTTTTGTAAGAAAAAATGAATTTTTTGTTTTTATGGCTGTACGTTATAAACTTCTGTGAAGCACTTTGGGGTTCATAGCGCTCACCACACATCTAAATATGTTCCTTGGGGGGGTCTATTTTCCAAAATAGGGTCACTTGTTGGGGGTTTCCACTGTTTAGGCACATCAGGGGCTCTCTAAATGCGACATGATGCCCGCAGACCATTCCATCAAAGTCTGCAATCTAAAAGGTCACTCTTCCCTTCTGAGCCCTGACGTGTGCCCATACAGTAGTTTTCTCCCACATATAGGGTATCAGCATACTCAGGACAAATTGGACAACAACTTTTGGGGTCCAATTTCTCCTGTTACCCTTGGGAAAATAAAAAATTGGGGACTAAAAATCATGTTTGTGGAAGAAATATGATTTTCTTATTTTCATGCTCGGGCGTTAAAAACTTTAGTGAAACACCTGGGGGTTCAAAGTTCTCACCACACATCTATATAAGTTCCTTGAGGGGTCTAGTTTCCAAAATGGTGTCATTTGTGGGGGTTTCCACTGTTTAGGCACATCAGGGGCTCGCCATACACGACATGGCGTCCAGCCAATTCTGCTTTGAAAAAGTCAAACAGCTCCTTCCCTTCCGAGCTCTGCCATGCACCCAAACAGTGGTTTACCCCCACATATGGGGTATCAGCGTAGTCAGGACAAATTTAACAATAACTTTTGGGGTCTTGTTACCCTTGGAAAAATAAAAATTGGGGTGAAAGGATAATTTTTGTGCAAAAAAATATGATTTTTTAATTTTACGGCTCTAAGTTATAAACTTGTGTGAAGCACTTGGGGCTTCAAATTGCTCACCACAGATCTAAATAAGTTCCTTAGGGGGTCTAGTTTCCAAAATGGGGTCAATTGTGGGTGTTTCCACTGTTTAGGCACATCAGAGGCTCTCCAAATGCAACATGGCATCCAATCTCAATTCCAGCCAATTTTGGTTGTAGAAAGTCAAATGGCGCTCCTTCCATTCCTAGCTCTGACGTGCACCTACACAGTAGTTCCCCCCCACATATGGGTATCAACGTACTCAGGACAAATTGGACAACAACTTTTGTGGTCCAATTTCTTCTGTTACCCTTGGGAAAATAAAAAATTGGTGACTAAAAGATAATTTTTGTGGGAAAAAAAATAGGATTTTTTGTTTTCATGCCTGGGCATTATAAACTTGTGTGAAGCACTTGGGGGTTCAAAGTGCTCACCACAGATCTAGATAAGTTCCTTAGGGGGTCTAGTTTCCAAAATGGAGTCACTTGTGGGGGGTTTCCGCTGTTTAGGCACATCTGGGGCACTGCAAGCGGAACATGACACCCATCAATGTCTGCTATTACTTCCTTTCCAAGCCCTGCCGTGTGCCCAAACAATTTCCCCCCCACATATGGGGTATCAGTGTACTCAGGAAAAAAAACTTTTGCTGTCCAATTTCCTTAGGAAAAATCAAAAATTGGGGACTAAAAAATAATTTTTGTGGAAAATTGTTTTTTTTTACACACAAGCATTATAAACTTTTGTGAAACACTTGGGGGTTCAAAGTGCTCACAACAGATCTAGATAAGTTCCCTAAGGGGTCTAGTTTCCAAAATGGTGTCACTTGTGGGGGTTTCCACTGTTTAGGCACATCAGGGGCTCTCCAAACACGACATGGCGTCCAATCTCAATTCCAGCCAATTTGGTTTGAAAAAGTCAAACGGAGCTCATTCCCTTACGAGCTCTGCCGTGCGCCCAAACAGTGGTTTTCCCCCACATATGGGGTATTGGCGTACTCAGAAGAAATTGTACAACTTTATCTGTCCATTTTCTCCTTTTACCCTTGTAAAAATAAAAAAAGTTTGTAAAAATCATTTTTGTGACTAAAAAGTTAAATGTTCATTTTTTCCTTCCACGTTGCTTCAGCTCCTGTGAAGCACCTGAAGGGTTACTAAACTTCTTGAATGTGGTTTCGAGTACCTTGAGGGGTGCAGTTTTAAGAATGGTGTCACTTTTGGGTATTTTCTGTCATATAGACCCTCAAAGTGACTTCAAATGTGAGGTGGTCCCTGAAAAAAATGGCTTTGTAAATTTTGTTGTAAAAATGAGAAATCGCTGGTCAACTTTTAACCCTTATAACTTCCTAACAAAAAAAATTTTGGTTCCAAACTTGTGCTGATGTAAAGTAGACATGTGGGAAATGTTATGTATTAACTATTTTGTGTGACATATTTCTCTGCTTTAAGGGAATAAAAATTCAGTTTGAAAATTGGAAAATTTTCAAAATTTTCGCCATATTTGCGTTTTTTTTCAAAAATAAATGCAAGTTACAGTACAGACCAAATGTTTGGACACACCTTCTCATTCAACGATTTTTCTGTATTTTCATGACTGTGAAAATTGTAGAATCACACTGAAGGCATCAAAACTATGAATTAACACATGTGGAATTATACATTACACTTTAAAAAAAAGTGTGAAACAACTGAAAATATGTCTTACATTCTAGGTTCTTCAAAGTAGCCACCTTTTGCTTTGATTACTGCTTTGCACGCAGAAAAGGTGAACGGATGGACTCTACATGCCTGGTTCCCACCGTGAAGCATGTAGGAGGAGGTGTGATGGTGTGCGGGTGCTTTGCTGGTAACACTGTTGGGGATTTATTCAAAATTGAAGGCATACTGAACCAGCATGGCTACCACAGCATCTTGCAGCAGCATGTTATTCCATCTGGTTTGCGTTTAGTTGGACCATCATTTATTTTTCAACAGGACAATGACCCCAAACACACCTCCAGGCTGTGTAAGTGCTATTTGATCAAGAAAGAGAGTGTTGGGGTGCTACGCCAGATGACCTGGCCTCCACAGTCACCAGACCTGAACCCAATCGAGATGGTTTGGGGTGAGTTGGACCGCTCACCGCTTCAATTTTGAATAATCCCCAACAGTGTTACCAGTAAAGCACCCCCACACTATCACACCACCTCCTCCATGCTTCACGGTGGGAACTAGGCATGTAGAGTCCATCCGTTCACCTTTTTTGCGTGCAAAGCAGTAATCAAAGCAAAAGGTGGCTACTTTGAGGAACCTAGAATATAAGACATATTTTCAGTTGTTTCACACTTTTTTGTAAAGTGTAATGTATAATTCCACATGTGTTAATTCATAGTTTTGATGCCTTCAGTGTGATTCTACAATTTTCATAGTCATGAAAATACAGAAGAATCTTTGAATGAGAAGGTGTGTCCAAACTTTTGGTCTGTACTGTATGTTGAAGAAATTTTACCACTATCGTGAAGTACAATATGTCACGAGAAAACAGTCTCAGAATCGCGAAGATCCGTTTAAGCGTTCCAGAGTTATAACCTCATAAAGAGACAGTGGTCAGAATTTTAAAAATTGGCCGGGTCATTAACGTGCAAACCACCCTTGGGGGTAAAGGGGTTAAATTGTGCCAAGTTTAGAATCAGGCCTTCCTCAACGGCTCATCAGTTGCCGGCAGTCGATCAGCTGAATTTTGGAATTTTCCACTTTTATTGTTCACTGGGATAAAAAATTTTTTTTAGGTGTTTCACTTTTTAACATTCTTGCATTTCTCTTTTGTAGTTAAGGAATACATAGTAGCAGCTATTTGTTTCATTAATTGCCTGTAGATACTGGGAAAATTGATTGTAATGATTCTCCAGAGTACTCAATGGGTTAAGCTTCAGTTTGTCTTGAAAGGCTGGATCAAGCTATGATTGCTATTAATACACATATTCTCCAGAAAATAATTCTGCATAGAGGGACCCATCATAGCATAAAAAACAACGAAATATAGGTCGTTCATGAATATTGTGCATCCTGTTCTCAAAATATTGTCGGGTTTCCATTACCATGTGCAATTTTATTATTATTATTATTATTAATATTTATTTCTATAGCACCATTGATTCCATGGTGCTGTACATGAGAAGGGGTTACATACAAATTACAGGTATCACTTACAGTAAACAAACTAACAATGACAGACTGATACAGAGGGGAGAGGACCCTGCCCTTTCGGGCTTACATTCTACAGGATTGTGGGGCAGGAGACAGTAGGTCGGGGGGTTGCAGCAGTTCTGGTGTTGGTTGAGGCAATAACTCCGGTAGTGGTGAGGAGGCAGCAGGGTCATTGCAGGCTGTAGGCTTTCCTGAAGAGATGGGTTTTCAGGTTCCGTCTGAAGGATCCGAATGAGTTTGATAGTCGGATGTGTTGGGGCAAAGAATTCCAGAGGATGGGGGATATTCGGGAGAAGTCTTGGAGGCGGTTGGGTGAGGAGCGAATAAGTGTGGAGGAGATAAGGATGTCTTGGGAGGATCGGAGATTACGTGAGGGAAGATATCGGGAGATTAGTTCAGAGATATAAGGAGGAGACAGATTATAGATGGCCTTGTAGGTCAGTATTAGTAATTTGAACTGGATACGCTGAGGGAATGGGAGCCAGTGAAGAGATTTGCAGAGGGGAGAAGCGGAGGAGTAGCGAGGAGAGAGGTGAATTAGTCGTGCAGCAGAGTTAAGGATGGACTGGAGAGGTGCGAGGGTGTTAGCAGGGAGGCCAGAGAAAAGGGTGTTGCAGTAGTCGAGGCGGGAGATGATGAGGGCGTGCACAATCATTTTAGTAGATTGAGGGTTGAGGAAAGGACGGATTCTTGAAATATTTTTGAGCTGAAGGCGACAGGAGGTAGAAATAGCTTGGATGTGCGGTTTGAAGGACAGGGCAGAGTCAAGGGTTACTCCGAGGCAGCGGACTTCTGGTACGGGGGAAAGCGTGATGTCGTTAATTGTGGTAGATAGGTCAGGTAAGGAAGATCTGTGGGATGGGGGAAAGATTATGAGTTCAGATTTGTCCACATTGAGTTTGAGGAAGCGGGAGGAGAAGAAGGAGGATATGGCTGATAGACACTCCGGGATTCTGGATAGCAGAGAAGTGATGTCTGGGCCAGAGAGGTAGATCTGAGTGTCATCAGCGTAAAGGTGGTACTGGAATCCGTGGGACTTTATGAGTTGCCCCAGGCCAAGTGTATAGATTGAGAAGAGTAGGGGTCCTAGAACAGAGCCTTGGGGAACTCCAACAGAGAGAGGGTGGGACGAGGAGGTAGTGTGGGAGTGGGAGACGCTGAATGTGCGGTTGGAAAAGTATGAGGAGATCCAAGATAGGGCGAGGTCTTTGACGCCAAAGGAGGAAAGAATCTGTAGTAGAAGGCAGTGGTCAACTGTGTCAAAAGCAGAGGACAGGTCAAGAAGCAGGAGTATAGAGTATTGTCCGTTTGCTTTGGCTGTAAGTAGGTCATTAGTAATTTTGGTCAGGGCTGTCTCAGTGGAGTGATGGGGGCGGAAACCAGATTGTAGAGTGTCAAAGAGCAAGTTAGAAGAGAAGTGGTAGGAAAGCTCAGCGTGGACATGCAGCTCCAGGAGTTTGGAAGCGAATGGGAGCAGCGATATTGGGCGATAGCTGGACATAGCGGTTGGGTCGAGGGTTGGCTTTTTAAGGATAGGCGTGATTGTGGCATGCTTGAAAGCAGAAGGGAAGGTACCGGAAGTTAGTGATAGGTTGAAGAGGTGGGTTAGGGATGGAATAATAGTGGTGGTGAGGTTGGGGAGGAGGTGGGTTGGGATGGGGTCAAGTGCACAGGTTGTGAGGTGCGATTTGGAGAGAAGACAATTAAGCTCCCCTTCAGTTATGTTGGAGAGGGAGGTTATGGGGTTGGGGCATTGGTCTGGTATACAAAGTGGTTGAGGTGGTTGAACAATGAAGACTTGCCTTGTTTGGTCGATCTTATTTTTGAAGTGTGTGGCAAAGTCCTCAGCAGAGATGAGGGAGGTAGGAGGGGGCAGTGGTGGGCGGAGGAGGGAGTTAAAAGTTTTGAATAACTGTTTGGGGTTGTAGGATAGGGAAGATACGAGGGTTGTGAAGTAAGCCTGTTTAGCAGAGGTGAGGGCAGATTTGAAAGAGAGTGTTGCTTGTTTGAATGCAGTGAAGTCGTCTTGCGAATTTGTTTTTTTCCAGCGCCGCTCTGTAATCCTGGACACTTGCCGGAGCTTTTTAGTGGTGTTATTGTGCCAGGGTTGTCTGTTGGTACGTCGCACTCTGCCATGAACGAGAGGGGCGACCGTATCAATAGCCAATGTGAGAGTGGCATTGTAGAAAGCAGTGGCAGTGTCTGTATCGTGGAGTGAGGATATTGATGCCAGTGAAAGAATAGAGTCAGAGAGTGTGTGGATGTCTAGGTGTGCAAGGTGTCTGCGGGGGTGCACGTGTTGCTGGACATGGGTGACAGGAGAGGAGGACAGGGATGAGAAAGTGAGTAGATGGTGGTCGATAGAGGGAGAGGGGAGGTGGTGAAGTTAGATAGAGAGCAGAGGCGGGTGAAGACCAAGTCTAATGTATGACCATCCGTGTGGGTGGCTGAGGAGGACCACTGAGTAAGTCCAAAGGATGAAGTAAGGGACAGAAGTTTGGAGGCTGCTGACTGAATGGTATCAGTGGGGATGTTGAAGTCACCCATGATGATGGTGGGGATGTCTGGCCCCATACCTGGAGAAACTCCCAGACCCCAGAGACCGCCAGATCCTGAGCCGGTATAGACTCAGCGCCCACAGTCTGGCCATCGAATCCGGCCGACACAGGCAGAGCTACAAGCCCAGGGAGGAAAGACTATGCCAACACTGTGACCAGGAGGCCATAGAGGACGAAACCCACTTCCTGCTACACTGCTCCAAATACTCAGCAGTGAGGGACACTCACTTCAGGAGACTCTCACATCTCTTCCCAGATTTCATCACCATGAAGGAGGAAGAGAAAACATATATCTTGCTGGGGGAAGAAGAGAGAGCAGCGGAGATAGCAGCGCGGTATGTGAGCGAATGTCATAGACTGCGAGAAAGAGAACTATGATATGCCATGGACTTCTATAGCCCCCACCCCGGATCTGCCCCATCACCCCTCCCTATGCCATGGACTTTTATAGCCCCCACCCTGGACCTGCACCCCCATCACCCCTCCCTATGCCATGGACTTCCATAGCCCCCACCCTGGATCTGCCCCTACTCAACATCCCTATCCCTATTCCCCTTTTGTACACTTGCTTTGGCAAAACTAATGTGTATTTAGTCCTGCCAATAAAGCTTCTTTGAATTTGAGAAAGGCTTCAAGAAAGGCTTCGACAGCGTGAGCTTTCAGGGTACACTTGAAAGATGTTTTTAAGTTATTTGTTACTAAAGGTCTCCTGTCCACAATCACATCATTCATACTGCTTTGTTGCTTCTTGTAAAAAAATTAAATGAAATCAGCCATCAATTTATGGAACATAACTTTCTAGTCTTGCAAGGATTGTAAGGAATCTGTATCACTCGGTTTTAGCAAAACTTTCAATATTTTTTTCATCAACAATTCGACAGTGTTAGCAACTTTTGTTGGAACAGATGCAGATTATTGTTGTCTTTCTCCTATCAGTCAGTTCTCCTTAACTGTATATGATTGTCTATGTGATTTTTTATTTGTACATTGCGAAATGGATTTTGTGGGGGAAGAACTAACTTTTTGGACATTAGAAAATAATCTTTATGAAACATGCCTTCTTTTACGTCCAACATCTTGCAATGTGCGATCTTTGCTTTCAGTTTAAAAGTTCAGTGAATGCTTTTTTTGGCCATCAGAAAATGATTTGACTGAAGCATAAGATGAGTAAATGGTCAGGAGAATCGCTCGGAACAGAAGAAAAATACAATAGTTTCTTTAGCCCACAACGCGTTTCGACAGTAAATTGGCTTCATCAGTTGACAGTTTATTGTTAAAAGACATGAAGGGGTATGTATACAACAGGCGACCAATCAAATGGTCAGGACAATTACACATATGATCAACAAGTCACAGGACAAAGTAAAATTACGAAAAAGAACAGACAAGGGTGAGGAAGCAATAAAAATTATAAAGTACATATAAAATATCGAAAAAAAGATACAAAATAATATTAAGAACCTGTTTATTGTGATACATTAAAAGGAGAATATAAAATAAGCCAATAAAAGAAAAGAAAATTATCTCGACACTTTTTCAATGGTTAAATTAAGTCCCTCAGGTGCCAAAGTGCCTAGCTTGAATATCCACAAACTTTCTCGGTTGATCAAGCTGTTATAACGATCAGGCATAGTGTCCGGTATGTGATCAATTATTATAACTTTAACCCCTTGACGACCACCGATACGCCTTTTAACGGCGGTGGTTAAGGGTACTTAAACCACAGCACTGTGGAGAATGTATATAGCGCCCCCAGAGTCAGATTTTATCCGGGTTCTGGCTACCGGGGGTAGCCGAGACCCCAGAGAACATGATTCGGGTCAGTTTTTACCGACTGCGCTGTTGCGATCACCGTTATTAACCATATAACGGTGACCGCAAAAAAAGAGCAGCAATTTCGCATTTAATTTCTCTCTCCTGTGATGTGATCGCACATCAGAGGGGAGAGAAATAGTGTCCCCAAATCTGTCCCCTGTATCTCCCGATGTTCCCCCATCTTCCTACAGCTCCCGCAGCACCCGGCATCTTCTTCCTGTAAAGAAAATGGCGGGCGCATGTACAGTTCGCCCGCCGAATCTGCCAGCCGGAAGATTCATTCATTCAGTGAAGGTACATTTTGATCAAAATAAAAAAAAATAGTAAATAAGCCCCCCCTTTATCACCCCCTTAGTTAAGGAAATATAATAAAATAAAGAAAATATATTAATTTTCATTTTTCCATTGTGGCTAGGGTTAGGGTTATAATTAGGGTTAGTGTTGTAATTAGGGTTAGAATTAGGGTTAGGGTTACAATTAGGGTCAGGGTTACAATTAGGGTTGGAATTAGTTTTGGGATTAGGGTTAGGATTAGGGTTAGAGTTGGAATTAGGGTTAGGTTTGGGCTTAGGGTTAGCGGTGTGTTGGGGTTAGGATTGGAGCTAGAATTGAGGGATTTCCACTATTTAGGCACATCAGGGGGTCTCCAAACACAACATGGCGTTCAAAAAGTCAAATGATGCTCCCTCCCTTCCGTGCCCTGCCGTGCGCCAAAACAGTGGTTTGCCCCAACATATAGGGTATCAGCGTACTCAGGACAAATTGCACACCAATTTTGGGGTTCTAATTTCTCCTGTTACCCTTGAGAAAATAAAAAATAGCTGGCTAAAAAATCATTTTTGAGGAAAAAAATGATTTTTTTTTCATGGCTCTGCGTTTATAAACTTCTGTGAAGCACTTGGGGTTCAAAGTGCTTACCACACATCTAGATAAGCTCCTTGGGGGATCTAGTTTCCAAAATGGTGTCACTTGCGGGTGGTTTCTACTGTTTAGGCACATCAAGGGCTCTGCAAACACAACATGACGCCCGCAGAACATTCCATCAAAATCTGCATTACAAAATCACGCTCCTTCCCTTCCGAGCTCTCTCATGCGCCCAAATAGTGGTTCCCCCCTACATATGGGGTATCAGCGTACTCAGGAAATATTGCACAACAACTTTTGTGGTCCAATTTCTCCTGTTACCCTTGTGAAAATAAAAAATAACAGGCTAAAAAAAATTATTTTTGAGGAAAAAATTATTTTTTATTTTCACAGCTCTACGTTATAAACTTATGTGAAGCACTTGGAGGTTCAAAGTGCTCACCACACATCTAGATAAGTTCCTTAAGGTGCTCTCCAAACGTGACATAGCGTCCAGCCAATTCTGCGTTGAAAAAGTCAAACGGCGCTCCTTCCCTTGCGACCTCTGCCGTGCGCCCAAAAAGTGGTTTACCCCCACATATGGAGCATCGGCGTATTCAGGAGAAATTGCACAACAAATTTTGTGGTTCATTTTCTCTTTTAACACTTGTGAAAATAAAAAAATTGTCTCTGAAGTAATTTTTTTGCAAAAAAAGTTAAATGTTAATTTTTCTTTCCACATTGCTTCAGTTCCTGTGAAGTACGTAAAAGGTTAATAAACTTCTTGAACATGGTTTTGAGCACCTTGAGGGATGCAGTTTTTAGAATGGTGTCACTTTTGGGTATTTTCTATCATATAGACCCCTCAAAGTGACTTCAAATGTGATGTGGTTCCTAGAAAAAAAATAGTGTAAAAATGAGAAATCGATGGTCAAAGTTAACCCTTAAAACTTCGTAACAAAAAAAAAATTTGTTTCCAAAATTGTGCTGATGTAAAGTAGACATGTGGGAAATGTTATTTATTAAGAAATTTGTGTGGCATATCTCTCTGATTTAAGGGCATAAAAATTTAAAGTTTGAAAATTGCTAAATTTGCAAAATTTTCGCCATATTTCTGTTTTTTTTTTCAGAAATAAATGCAAGTCATATCAAATTTTTTTTACCAATAACGTGAAGTACAATATGTCATGAAAAACAAACTCAGAATTAGCAGGATTCATTAAAGCATTCCAGAGTTATAGCCTCATAAATTGACAGTGGTCAGAATTGTAAAAATTGGCCCATTAATTGGCCCATTTGGTCATTAAGCTTCAAATAGGATCTGTTACTAAGGGATTAAGAGATTTTGTTTCTTTATAATGCCGATGTAAAAAATGATTGGACAGACTGTTCAATAAGTAGCCATTATTATTGTTCTGCCTGTGATTGTAAAGCCGTGCATGCATGGTCTGTATAGTGCGCCCTACATATTGTAGCCCACAACTGCATTCCAATAAGTTAACAACATAAAATGATTGGCATTTGACCAAATGATAGATCTTATATCTGATGCCTGTGGTGTTGGATTTGTAATTCTTTGGCCCGTTGGTGATAGTGGGACAACAAAGACACTTTGCAGCTCTGCAGGCAAAACAACCATGATTCTTAGCTGGTTGAAATCAGGACCTATGTAGTGGGTACAGGGTTGTATTACTTGGTGAGAAAAGATAATGGAGGGTGCGATTTCTTCTGAAGACCGTTCTGGGCAGAGTAGGAATATATCCAGAAAGTATATGGTCATCTTCAAGAATGAACCAATACTTCATCAGGACTTTTTTTTATTCTTACGTGATTGATAAAATATAGTCGCAAAACTCCATTTGCCAAACTCAGAGATGGGGTAACCATTGGGTTTTTTCTATACAGTCTTTCTGGGAAAAGTTATTGGCCTTTTGAAATGCGTCATGCACTAATTTTTGGTGGTATCATTTGTTTTGAAAATGATGTTTCAAAACGTTTGCTTCAATGTTAAAATCGTAATCCCTAGTGCTATTCTTCCTAATCCTAAAATATTGCCCATATGGGATATTATGGATCCACTTGGGGAGGTAGCAGCTGTTAAAACTGAAATAACTATTTACGTCAACAGTCTTGAAATGACGACGTGAAAAAAACGGCCCATTGAGTCCACATGCACAACTAAATCCAAGAACTGGATGCATGTTTTAGACATATTGGCACAGTAAAGGACAGCCCCCAAGGATTCAGGTTCAGGCCTGGCACAAACCTCTCAGTACCAGTCCAGATTATGAACAGATCATTAATGAAACGACGATGAAGAACTAATTTCACGTTAGCCAGGACCGAGTGCGCGATGAAGACAAATTCAAACGCCACCACATACAAATTTGCATAACTGGTGGCGAACCTCGTCCCCATTGCGCAGCCTTTGACCTGACAATATTAATAATGCTCGAAACTGAAAACATTTTTGCTGTGAACAAAGCTAATGCCCTTCTTAATAAAGTCCTTTTGTGGTAAAGGAAACTGATCTTCTACTGAGAAAAATTGGTTAATTGCCTCCATTACATGATCATGCGGTGTTATGAATGTGCTAGAGATGGTTTCTGAGCAGAGGCTACCTCTGGTGGTTACTGACCGTACTGAACCTTTCAGCGAAGAATGGCAATCTGGGTTCACTGACTGGTCTGATATAAGGGAGGATCCCTCCCATGATGGTTGCCGGTGATCAATTGTTCTTGTCTCAATTGTGGTTCCTGGTTCTTTTGGAAGTTTACTAGAGCCTTGCCGGCATCTCCTGCTTTCAGATAAGATATTTTTTGCTTTTCTTTTTGTTCTTGCTTTTTGCATTGTTTTCTGCACTTATGTGGAGGTCAGCCAGGTCCCCTCCTGGGGCCTGAGCTCCTCACAGTTTATCTGCAGCCACTGTTGCTTGATCATTTGCTTTTTCCTGTTTTTTCAGCGGCTGCAGCTTAGTTTTGTTCACACTGAGATCTGATTTAGTGGGTGGCGAGATCGTGTGATCTCAGTATTTTTGTAATCAGAATTGTTGGATTTTTGTAGGGTTTTCTGGGTTGCAGAAAGTAATCTCTCCTGTCCTATCCCATTTAGTCAGCTTGTGGCCCCAGTGTTTGCTCAATCTATTTTCTGCCTACGTTTGTGTTTTCATCTTGTCTAACCGCCATTATATGTTTTGGGGCTTCCTATTTTCTTTGGGGATCTGCTACGGGGCAGATAGCTTTCATCTTTCTGCCTTTATCATAGAATCATAGAATCATAGAATCATGTGGTAGAGTTGGAAGGGACCTCCTGGGCCTTCTGGTCCAACCCCCTGCTCAAAGCAGGATTCTCTAAATCATCCCAGACAATGTCTATCCAGCCTCTGTTTGAAGACTTCCATTGAAGGAGAACTCACCACCTCTTGTGGCAGCCTGTTCCACTCCTTGATCACCCTAACTGTCAAAAAGTTTTTTCTAATATCTAATCTGTGTCTCCTCCCATTCAGTTTCATCCCATTGCTTCTAGTCTTTCCTTGTGCAAATGAGAATAAAGATGATCCTTCTACAATGTGACAGCCCTTGAGATATTTGTAGACAGCTATTAAGTCTCCTCTCAGTCTTCTTTTTTGCAAGCTAAACATTCCCAAATCCTGCAACCGTTCCTCATAGGACATGGTTTGCAGACCGGTCACCATTCTGGTGGCTCTTCTCTGAACTTGCTCCAGTTTGTTGATGTCTTTTTTAAAATGTGGTGCCCAAAACTGGACACAGTATTCCAGATGAGGTCTGACCAAAGAGGAGTAGAGGGCAATAATGACCTCACGTGATCTAGACTGTATGCTTCTGTTGATACATCCTAGAATTGCATTTGCCTTTTTTGCTGCTGCATCACACTGTTGACTCATGTTAAGTCTGTGATCAATTAGTATACCCAAGTCTTTTTCACATGTGCTGTTACTTAGCCCTATTCCTCCCATTTTGTATATGCTTTTTTCATTTTTATTGCCCAGATGTAGTACTTTGCATTTTTCCCTGTTAAAATCCATTCTGTTAGTTGCTGCCCACTGCTCCAGTTTATGTATATCTTTTTGAATCCTCTCTCTCTCTTCTCTAGTATTAGCTACCCCTCCTAGCTTTGTGTCATCAGCAAATTTGATCAATTTACCCTCAATTCCTTCATCTAAATCATTGATAAAGATGTTGAACAATACAGGGCCCAAAACAGAACCTTGTGGTACCCCACTTGAGACATTCTTCCAACTGGATGTGCAGCCATTTACAACCACTCTTTGGGTCCGATCACTAAGCCAGTTATGAATCCACCTAACAGTTGCCTTGTCCATTCCATACTTAGTCATTTTTTCAATAAGGATTGTGTGAGATACTTTGTCAAATGCTTTGCTGAAGTCAAGATATACTATATCTACAGCATTTCCCTGATCCACCCAGTCAGTGATTCTGTCATAGAAGGAAATTAAGTTAGTCTGACATGACTTATTAGTTACAAACCCATGCTGACTCTGTTTAATCACTTCATTCTTATCCAGGTACTTGCATACATGTTCTTTAATAATTTGTTCAAAGATCTTTCCTGGTATAAAAGTCAGACTCACCGGCCTGTAGTTCCCTGGGTCCACCTTCTTCCCCTTTTTGAAGATAGGAACAACATTTGCTCTTCTCCAGTCTTCTGGGACTTCTCCTGTTCTCCAAGAATTTTCAAAGATTATGGACAGTGGTTCAAGAATTTCTTCTGCTATCTCCTTCAGTACCCTGGGGTGTAATTCATCTGGACCTGGAGACTTGAATTCATTTATGTTAGCTAAGTGTTTCCTCACTGTCTTTCTGTTTATAGATATCCTGGATTCTTCTATTCCTTTAATAGGACAGTGAAGATCAGTTGATGTTACATTTCCTTTCTGAGAGAAAACAGATGCAAAATAGGAATTTAAAAGTTCAGCCTTCTCAACATCCTGACTTACCATTTCATCATTTTCATCCTGTAAAAATCCTATAGCATCTTTGACTTTTCTTTTACTTTTGACGTATCCCCAAAATCCTTTTTTGTTGCTTTTGACGTCACTTGCAAGCCTTAATTCATTGTCAGCTTTAGATAATCTGATTTGTGCCCTGCAGGTTCTGCAGACGGCATTATATTCTTCTTTAGATATGCCTCCCTCTTTCCATTTGATAAACATTTCTTTCTTCCTTTTTAGCATGTGTTTAAGTTCTATGTTCATCCATCCTGGTTTCCTTAAATGCTTCCCATTCTTCCCTCTTTTCGGAATTGTTAACGATTGTGCTTTGAGAATCTCATTTTTCAAGATTTTCCATCCTTCCTGGACATTTTTATCCTTAAGGATATCCAGCCATTGGATCCCTCCAATTCTCTTTCTGAGTTCCTTAAAATCTGCCTTTCTGAAATCTAACCTTGACGTCTGAGTGTTCACAGGTCTTCCTCCTCTTGTTATCCAAAATTCTAAAATAGCATGGTCACTACCTCCTAGAGTCCCAGCCACTCTTACCTCCTCCACCATTTCCTCCCTGTTTATGAGGATTAGATCCAAGGTAGCAGATCCCCTTGTTTTCTCCATTACCTGTTGGAAGATAAAGTTGTCAGCAAGAGAGGATAAGAATTTCCTGGACCTGTTAGTTTTGCCTGAGAGAGATTCCCAACAAATGTCTGGATAGTTGAAATCTCCCATGACCACTATGTCATATTTTTTGGAGAACTTGGCCATTTGATGCATAAAGAGTTCATCCATATCTTCAGCTTGCACAGGCGGCCTGTAGTAAATGCCTACAATGGTGTCCTTTCCATTGTTCTGTCCTTGTATTCTTACCCAAACAGTTTCCACAGAACTCCCAGTCTCTGAAGCGTCAATCTCTGTGCAGATATACGCTTTTCTAACATACAATGCAACACCTCCTCCTCGTTTATCAAGTCTGTTTCTTGCAAATAAGTTGTATCCTTCTAGCCTTGTATTCCAATCATGTGTATCGTCCCACCAAGTCTCAGTGATTCCAATGACATAATATTTCTTCTCCTGCTTAGTAGCTCCAGTTCTCCTTGTTTGTTGCCCATGCTTTGTGCATTCGTATAGAAACACTTTAGTTTGTGATTGGTTTCTCTTCCTTCAATATTTTTATTATGTAAATTTTTTTGTCTTTGTTCTTCCCCTTCACTTCTAATAGCAGAAATCTCAATAGTATTTGTCAAGTGTATGGCTTTTGCTGGTGTTTTGCTTCCCTTCCCACATTGTTCTAGTTTAAAGCTCTCCTGATGAGTGTAGCAAGGCGACTTCCAAATACATGTTTTCCAGTCTTCGTAAGGTGCACCCCATCTCTAGCAAGTAGTCCATCGTATAGGTAATTCACTCCGTGATCCAGAAATCCAAATCCTTGCTGACGGCACCATCGACGTAGCCAGTTGTTCACCTGCAGAATCTTATTCCACCTCCTTGTTCCATGGCCATCCACTGGGAGGATGGAAGAGAAGACCACCTGCGCTCCCAGTTCTTTCACTTTCTTACCTAAGTTTTCAAAGTCACTGCAGATGGTTTCCAGGTCGTTTCTAGCGGTGTCATTTGTCCCCACATGTATTAGCAGGAATGGGTAGTCATCTTTAGGTCTGAAGAGTCCTGATATCCTGTCAGACACATCTTTAATTTTTGCACCTGGAAGACAGCACATTTCTCTTGAGGTTATATCCGGTCTGCAGATAGCGGCCTCTGTTCCTCTCAACAGGGAATCGCCCATGACAACAACTCTCCGTTTCTTCTTCACAACAGTTTTCTTTCTCCATTCAGGAGGACTCTGAGGGCGTACAAGGTTGTTTGTGGGCAAAGTCTTATCCTGATGTATTTCTTCATCGTTCTCCTGTGTAAGAGCCTGGTATTGGTTCCTGAGCAGAATTGGTGCTGACTGCCTCCTGATCCTCCTGCTTCTCTGGGTCACATGCTTCCATTCCTCTGTTTCTTCAGTTGCACTTCGAATTTCTTCTCTTTCTGTACCATGAAGAGATAATTCTGCTCTGTCTAAGAACTCTTCACCTTCCTTAATGGTCTTCAATGTAGATAACCTCTCTTCCAGATTTTGCAACTTTTCCTCCAACAGGGACACAAGCTTGCATTTCTGGCATGTGAAGTTTGGCTTTTCCACTGGTAAGTCTATGAACATGTAGCAAGAAATGCAGCTTACCACATGGCTCCTAGCCTCTTCCATGTTCTTATTGTTCAAGAGATAATCAAGCGGTGAAATATAAGCCAAAACTCGCGCGCGGTTTACTGATGTCCTCCTTTCAGCAACAGCCAAAATCCAGTGTTCCTTGAGCTCGCGGAGACTCTTCACTTATCCCAGAAGGCACTGGGAATATGCAAATTATCTCCTCGGGACTCCTCCCCTGGCCTTTAGGTGTAGTTATCTCTCAGGCTGTGATGAGGCGTCTAGGATCAACGTAGGAACGCTCCACGGCTACCTCTAGTTGTGTCGTTAGTTTAGGAATCTGCAACCCATCAGTTACCAACATCTCAGGTGTTCTGCTGCCCTGCTGTTGTTCCTGTCCTCCTCAGCTACCAAAACATAACAGTATCACCGGCCATAACTGAAAATTATATGGTACTCACAGAAGGGAAAAATAGTGTGGAAAGAAAAAAAGTTGTCAGAGTTATCAGAGATTTTTTTTTTTTCTGTCTGTTGCATTTTTTCCCTCTTTTTCTCTGGGTGCTGAGGAGGATTTTTTTTTCTTTCAATGGAGTTTGCACAGTTGTCTGGCCGTGTGGATCAGCTTGCCACTGAGGTTCGGAGTATTGCTACCTATCTTGCTAGGATTCCCATGCCAGTTTTGTTTTTGGGGGATCGGGCTAAATTTCTGAATTTCAAAAATAACTGTAAGTTGTTTTTTGCCTTAAAGCCTAAGTCCTCAGGTAACGCAGCACAGCAGGTTCAAATTGTCATCTTTCTCCTGAGCGGCGATCCTCAGGATTGGGCTTTTTCCCTGACACCTGGGGATCCTGTTTTGAATAATATTGATGCGTTTTTTCTGACACTGGGGTTATTGTACGATGAACCTAATGTCACTGATCAAGCTGAAAAAACCTTGCTGGCATTAAATCAGGGTCTTGAAGACGTGGAGTTGTACTGTCAGAAATTCCGAAAGTGGGCAGTCCTGACCAAATGGAATGATGATGCCTTGGCAGCCCTTTTTCGGAAGGGGCTGTCAGAGAATGTAAAGGATGTTATGGTGGGATTCCCTGCTCCCTCTGGTCTCAATGATTCTATGTCATTGGCTATTCAAATTGACAGACGTTTACGTGAGTGCAGAGGTATGGGTGAGATAGTGTTGCCTTGTGAGCCAGCTTCTGAGCCCATGCAGTGTGATAGAGTGACTTCTGGGGCACAGCGTCATGAGTTTCGAAAGCGCAATGGGTTATGTTTCTACTGTGGTGATGCCTCTCATGCTATTTCAGTCTGCCCTAAGTGGGGAAGACATTTTGCACGCTCAGTTGTCTTGGGTAGTGTTCAGACTAAATTTCTGTTGACTGTTACCATGATTTGCTCCCTGTCCACATATTCTGCTCAGGCTTTTGTTGATTCAGGAGCAGCTATTAACCTGATGGATTTTGACTTTGCCAAACATTGTGGGTTTCCCATGATACCCCTGCAGAAGTCTATTCCCTACTGGGCATTGATTCTACCCCTTTGGCGGAGAATAAACCTCAGTTTTCTACTCAGGTGATAATGAGGGTTGAACCAGATCATCAGGAGAGTTGCAAATTTCTGGTGCTGTATAATCTGCATGATATTATTGTACTAGGTTTCCCTTGGTTACAGTCTCATAATCCTGTTTTGGATTGGAAATCTGTGTCTGTGACCAGTTGGGGCTGCCAATGTGTTAATGCCGACACTCCTGTTTTTTCTGCCTCTCCCAAGTCTCAGGATGTTCCTGACTTTTTGACTGATTTTTCGGATGTATTTAGTGAAGGTAAATCTGCATCTTTGCCCCTTCGCAGGAGCTACGATTGCGTTATTGAATTAGTGTCTGGTGGTAAATTTTCTAAAGGTCGCCTTTTTAACTTATCTCTACCTGAACACGATGCTATGTGATCTTATATCAAGGAGTCATTGGAGAAGGGTCATATCAGACCATCCTCTTCACCCTTGGGTGCCGGTTTTTTCTTTGTGGCCAAAAAGGATGGTTCATTGAGGCCGTGTATTGATTATCGTCTCTTGAATAAGATCACTGTGAAGTATCAATATCCGTTACCCTTGATTTCTGACCTGTTTTCCAGGGTGAAAAGTGCTACTTGGTTTACCAAGCTTGACCTCAGCGGGGCGTATAACCTTATTCGCATTAAGCACGGGGATGAATGGAAGACTGCGTTTAATACCCCAGAGGGGCATTTTGAGTGCCTAGTGATGCTCTGTGGGCTCACTAATGCTCCTTCCGTCTTCCAATCCTTCATGAATTATATTTTCAGGGATTTTGTGGATAAATTTCTGATTGTTTATTTGGATGATATCTTGATTTTTTCCAATGACTGGGACTCTCATGTGAAACATGTTCGGACTGTATTCCAGATTTTGAGAGAGAATGCACTGTATGTGAAGGGATCAAAGTGTCTTTTTGGCGTACAGAAGGTCTCATTTCTGGGATTCATTTTGTCTCCGTCTGTTATTGAAATGGACCCGGTCAAGGTTCAGGCCATCTGTGATTGGGTCCAACCTACTTCATTAAAGGCTCTTCAGAGATTTTTGGGTTTTGCCAATTTTTATCATAAATTTATTGGTAATTTCTCCGGTATTGTTAAACCATTGACTGATTTGACCAAAAAGGGTTCTGATGTGGTGAAATGGCCTCCTGAGTAGTGTTGAGCGATACTGCTCGATGTCTAAAAATATCGGATCGGAATGGTATCGCCGATATCACTAAATATCGTCGATATCCGATTCCGATACCGGAAGTCCCATGTAAGTCTATGGGAACAAAATATCGCAACTAAAAAAACACTTTCTTTCCTTGTAAACACAAAATATACACACTTAGAATACATATATATATATATACATGTCATTGTGACATATATATATATACATATATTTATAGTTTATTCACTTCTACATAGTAAAATAGCCTCTGTTTCAATTGCCGGGTAAAGCCGGCATTTGTGAAAAGACAGAAGCACCCGAGGGTCCAGTCGCCACAGAGATGTTGCATCGCACCCAGCGAACAGGATTCAGAAGCTCGCTATAAGCGAGTCCTGTGTACCTTAATTGAACTGTTTTTTTGCTTGAGAATTGCAAAAATCATCATAGACTGTATTTGCCATTTTTCCGTCATATCTGCGCCACGAGGCACAGGTGAAGAATAAGGGTGTGCTCTCGTGGGCGTACACACACTCCGTGGCGCGAAAACGATGTCCGCACACTCTAAATGTTACTGCAATGTAAGATCGTGCCCCACAGCTCTGGAGTTCCGCCTCCTCATCCTCCTCAGTGGGCGTGAACGAACGCGAAGGTCCCGCCTCCCTACAAAAGATGTCGCCTCTCCTGATGCTAATGACACATGTGACTTTGCTGAGATGACGAATGGACGTGAGCAGAAGTGGGAAGGGATGGAGGAGTCAGAGCTCTCCCCCCACGGAAGCGACCCGATCGCCACGGAGCCACCGTTTGGCACCCGGCCTGGAAACCCTCCTATGCTGGAAGAAGCGGAGGATACCCTGAGAGACCTGGCCCGGCACCGGGAGGAGGTCGCCAGGATGGAAGCGAGCTGGCGGGCCCTAAAACTACAATTGGAGCAGCGCCAATCCCTCTTACCCCTGAAGTGTCTGTACCGGAAGGTGAGGCACCCGTTCCAGTACAGAAGGCCGTGCGGGCATCCCAGCCCTTGCAATCTGAACCGGTTGCCAGTATCTCAGTGGAGGCACCCGTTCCAGTACAGAAGGCCGTGCGGGCATCCCAGCCCTTGCAATCTGAACCGGTTGCCAGTATCTCAGTGGAGGCACCCGTTCCAGTACAGAAGGCCGTGCGGGAATCCCAGCCCTTGCAATCTGAACCGGTTGCCAGTATCTCAGTGGAGGCACCCGTTCCAGTACAGAAGGTCGTGCGGGCATCCCAGCCCTTGCAATCTGAACTGGTTGCCAGTATCTCAGTGGAGGCACCGTTCCAGTACAGGAGGCCGTGCGGGCATCCCAGCCCTTGCAATCTGAACGGTTGCCAGTATCACAGTGGAGGCACCCGTTCCTGCAGAAAACGCCGCACCAGCACCCCAGATCCCGCTGTCTGCCTCCGTCGCTGAGGCAGAAGAAGCGACACCCGTCCTCATGGAGGAGGCCGCGCAGGCACCAGAGCACTACCTGCCTGTACCGGAGCCCCGACCGTCATCTGTTCCAGAGCCGGCTGCTTCCGCCACAGGTGAGCGCCGCCAGGACTGGCGGGCGCCAGGAGAGCTGCCGCAAACCGGACATCGTAAGCTGGCATTTGATGGTGGAGACATGGAGCAGCTGGTGGAGGAGAATTACAACCGGCGTCAGGAGGAAGAGTGGAGACGTCGGGAGCGGGAAGCAGAGCGACAAAGGGAGCAGCGAGAATCCCAAAAGCTTCGGCAACGTCACCTGGAGAAGGACCTGGCAGAGAAGGCACGTATGAGAAAGGATAAAAGTACGGTGAGGGAGCCGCGGCGTAAGGGTGCAGTACGGAACTTTAAGTTAAAAGGTGGTTGGGGCTTCATCCAGGAGCCTGGACTTTATTTAGAAGTTTTTGTAACCCAGCGGGACGTGGAGGCTCACCTCCCAGAAGGACACCCAGGGAGGGACCTGTTGCCAGGAGACTTGGTGACTTACACCCGACACTGGGGTTACAATGGATGGTACACCCTAAATGTTACCAGGTGCGACCCCTACTCCCCAGAGTGTCAGGAAACTGACAGACCCTATGAGCCTTCAGCCTCCCCCAACCAGGCCTCTCCACAAGTGCCCACCCCACGCCGTAAATCTCCCCAGCCTCCCTCAGTGGTCTCCTCAGCAGCCCCCGCTATGGACATGATAATGATAGCTGGCCCGTACCCGGCGCCTGTTAGGCCCCATGGGGTTCGTACAGTCCGGGACATAGGGTTCCAGACCCGGAGGGAGACGAAAGAGGTGGCCACACAGACCCAGATAGCGGGTCACGACGTCACTGTACACGCCACACGACGTCATCAGGTCTGGGTGGACCCTCCTGTCACGGATGTTTGGCAAGCTCCACAACAGTACCAGGTGGTACCTGGAAGAGGCCAGCCAAAGAAGTCTAAATAACCCGGACAGGGTCTCTGTATGTAAATAGTTAAATTATTGATGTACCCGGACGGGTGAATGTTCATAAAAAGAAGTTTATTGTTGCCTTAATATACCCATGTTGGGTAATAGTTTGATGTACCCGGACGGGTGAATGTTCAGAAAAACAAGTTTATTTTTTGCCTTAATATACCCATGTTGGGTAATGGTTTGATGTACCCGGACGGGTGAATGTTCAGAAGAACAAGTTTATTTTTGCCTTAATATACCCATGTTGGGTAATGGTGTTTCACTGTAATGAAAATGTTGAACTTTGAAGCCATGAACTGTACTGGCTCACAAATTTTTCTGTAAATAGTTGGCACTTCGGTGCTCCATTTTGGTTTTACAAAAAACTTTACTGTGCACTATTTTCAACTACCTCAGAAACTAAAAACCCGTTTGGTGTGGCCGAAAGTGAGGTCTGCTCAAGGAAAGTCTTGCAGCCCACCCAAAACCACAGTTGGAAGTTTGGAGCGGGTCCTCCACAAGCACAAGTAAAGGACACTGTGAAGTTACCCCGGTGGGGTTGTAGTCCTAAGAAGTCTCCACGAACTTCGGCACTAATGCTATTTGCACTTTTGTTGAATATGTATTTATTAACACACATGTATAACACATATCAAGGGTATGAACAGTAACAAAACATGTCACATAATATAAGCCATTTGCACTTTTGTAATGTTATTATTAAAAATTTTATTATGCAACGTTTAACTTGAAGTGTTTCCTGCTTTCTTACTACGTCGCATAGTCCACTCTGCTACATCACTTTGCACCATTGCTCTATCTCACATCTATCTGCCCTGGAAGGATAGCGTGTTACCTGTAGAAGATTTTTCACCTACCTGCACTACACCATCCCTTCCAGAGGACCTGACCAGGTACTACAGGTGGCGTCACGACAAAGTACCGAACATTCTATCATCCCCTGGAAATATCCCACATTCCAGTGATCGCCCAGGTCACGGACCAAGCTGTGCTACTCGTGACATCCCCCATAGAAGTCGACGTGATCGGTGCCGAGTACCCCAAAACCCCTGTCTCTGTGCGACTCAACTTCCCTCACTGTGCTGCCACTTTACATTTACAATGCCTCTGGGTTTTTTTTTTGGGGGGGTGGGCAACATTCAGACTTTTGCTATGGGGCCACATGATTTATATGTACGCCCCTGCTGCTGAGGAATGGTATTTAAGGCTGTTAAGGAGCCAACATACATGGACCTTGCCAGCCTGATAATACCAGGCCACAGCAGTTTGCTTAGCTTGGTTGGTTAACAAAAATAGGGGATCCCCTCGAAAAAAAAAAAGGCGTAGGGGTCCCCCTATTTGTGTTAACCAGCCAAGTAAAATGCAGACTGCTGCGGCCTGGTATTAAAAGACTGTCAAGGCCCATGGATTTCAACAGCCTGATAATACCAGGCTACAGCAGCCCCACATTTGGCGCATCAAAAGATGTGCCAATTGTGGCACTTTACCCGGCTCTTCCCACTGCCCTGTAGCGGTGGCAAGTGGGGTAATAAGGGGTTAATGTCATCGTTGATTGCACGGTGAGAATAAGCCCAGTTAATAATGGAGAGGTGTCAATAAGACACCGATCCATTATTAATCCCAAAGTTTTTAAATGTATAAAAAAAAAGACACAGCAAGAAAAAAGTATTTTAATGAAATAAAAGAGACAACACAGTTTTCATTTCTTTTATTATACTCTCATTCCTGCGACGCCATCGATCTCCTGTAAAAAAAGAAAAAAAAAAAAAACAACAGTATACCACCTGTCCGACGCAGTCCATAGTAACGACTGTCCCACGGCGTTCCAGCTCTGCTACATCGCAATGACAGGCAGAGCCTGTCATCTCGACGCAGCACAGCTGATTACCTGCTTCCCCGGCGGTGACGTCATCGGACTGACTGCTTTACGGCTGGGATTACCCAGCAGTCATTGCAGTTATCGCGAGAAACTGCATGTGACCGCCGGGGAAAGATGATGGCGGCCATGAAGCAGTCCAGCCCGTGACCGCCGGAGATCTTCTGCCAGGTAAGTGCCGCTGACTCCTGACAGACCCGACCGACGGACACTGACAGTGACAGTGACAATCCCGATTCCGGTATCCGATAAGACGAAAATATCGGAACTAAGTATCGAAAGGCCGATAGAGCTAATATCGGCCGATACCCGATACTTGCGGTATCGTATCGCTCAACACTACTCCTGAGGCAGTCTCTGCGTTTCAGGAACTTAAGCAGAGATTCATTTCTGCTCCTGTTCTACGGCAGCCTGATGTTTCTCTACCATTTCAGGTGGAGGTTGATGCCTCCGAAATTGGGGCAGGTGCCGTTTTGTCCCAAAGAGATCCAGGGACCTCTAAGAGTAACCCTTGTGCCTTTTCTCTTGAGTATTTTCTCCAACTGAACGTAATTATGACGTGGGTAATCGGGAGTTATTGGCCATGAAGTGGGCCTTTGAAGAGTGGAGACATTGGCTGGAAGGAGCCAAACATCAGGTGGTGGTCCTCACGGACCATAAGAATCTGGTTTATCTCGAATCAGCCAAGCGACTTAATCCTAGACAGGCCAGGTGGGCCTTGTATTTCACACGTTTTAATTTTGTGGTTTCTTTTTTCCTGGCACTAAGAATGTTAAGGCGGATGCCCTCTCGAGGAGTTTCTTTGCAGACTCTCCTGAGTTATCTGATCCTACTGTTATTTTGAAAGAGGGTGTAGTTCTTTCCGCCATCTCGCCCAATTTGAGACTGGCCTTGGAAGGGTGTCAGGAGGATGAACCTGAGCGCTGCCCTATTGGGAAATTGTTTGTCCCAGACCAGTGGAAGAAGAGTGTGATGTCTGAGATTCATTGTTCTGCGTTGGCTGGTCATCCCGGGATTTTTGGTACCAGTGACTTGGTGAGTCGGTCCTTTTGGTGGCCTACTTTGTCTCGTGACGTCAGGGAATTTGTGCAGTCCTGTGGGACTTGCTCTCGCTCCAAGCCTTGCTCTCGCTTTAGTGGTTTGTTAATGCCATTACCTGTGCCCAAGAGGCCATGGACCCATATCTCTATGGATTTCATTTCCGACCTCCCTGTTTCTCAGAGAATGACCGTTATCTAGGTAATCTGTGATAGGTTTTCTAAGATGATACATCTTGTGCCATTACCTAAGTTGCCTTCCTCCTCTGAATTGATGCCTTTGTTCCTTCAGCACGTGGTTCGGTTACACGGCATTCCTGAGAACATTGTGTCTGACAGAGGAGTCCAGTTTGTTTCCAGATTTTGGAGGACTTTTTGTTCTAAACTTGGTGTTTAGAGTTGAGCATTCCGATACCGCAAGTATCGGGTATCGGCCGATATTCGCTGTATCGGACTTTAGATACTTAGTTCCGATATTTTCCATATATCGTATACCGAAATCGGAAGTTCCCATAATTCTTTGAGAGGCAATGTGATTTTAGTCAGCCAATGAGGAATCCTAAGAAGTGTGGGCACATCCTGTACTGCTGCGGTCATGATAAGTAATGGCATGGCTGTGATTGGATGCTGAAATGATGTCAGAATGCACTATAAAAGGCGCCGCCGCCATTTTAGCGTCACTGTGCTGTGAATTCAGTTAGGGACAGAACGCTGCTCTGCTGACTCTGAGGGACAGTTAGAGATTGCGATTTTGTGTACTGTGCTTTAGGCAGGCTAGTTTAACAACCGCTGTGTAAAGCTTCCTTTAGCCTTGCAGTGTTGTTTTCACAGCTCTGCAAGGTCTGTGTGTGAGTGCTGAATGGCACTTCCAGACTAATGTGAACTAGGTGCAAACCAAAGGGAGCTACCCTCATGTAAAACATCCAAAAAAAGGCTGCACTCAAGCATACTAAAGCATGACAACATAGAATATATGAAATTTTGAATAGCAATATGGCTTTGGAATATAAGGAAAAATTTGAGACGCTTAGTATAAACATTTGGCCAAACATTTTAAAGCTCAACAACCATCGTCAAGGTGGTCTCAATTCTGTTGAGTCCCTAACCTAATGTGAACATACCTCTATTAGGCTGATATCTGAATTTCTGGGCGAATATGCACCTCTGTCAGTAATGCCTGCATATATGGGTAAAGTAGGGAGCCGGTGTAATTAAAATCACCACCTGGTGGGAGCGGAGTGCTCGGTCAGCAAGCTAACATTCAAAAGACAAAAAACCTGACTGGCACTTCCAGACTAATGTGAACTAGGTGCAAACCAAAGGGAGCTACCCTCATGTAAAACATCCAAAAAAAGGCTGCACTCAAGCATACTAAAGCATGACAACATAGAATATATGAAATTTTGAATAGCAATATGGCTTTGGAATATAAGGAAAAATTTGAGACGCTTAGTATAAACATTTGGCCAAACATTTTAAAGCTCAACAACCATCGTCAAGGTGGTCTCAATTCTGTTGAGTCCCTAACCTAATGTGAACATACCTCTATTAGGCTGATATCTGAATTTCTGGGCGAATATGCACCTCTGTCAGTAATGCCTGCATATATGGGTAAAGTAGGGAGCCGGTGTAATTAAAATCACCACCTGGTGGGAGCGGAGTACTCGGTCAGCAAGCTAACATTCAAAAGACAAAAAACCTGACTGGCACTTCCAGACTAATGTGAACTAGGTGCAAACCAAAGGGAGCTACCCTCATGTAAAACTCCAAAAAAAGGCTGCACTCAAGCATACTAAAGCATGACAACATAGAATATATGAAATTTTGAATAGCAATATGGCTTTGGAATATAAGGAAAAATTTGAGACGCTTAGTATAAACATTTGGCCAAACATTTTAAAGCTCAACAACCATCGTCAAGGTGGTCTCAATTCTGTTGAGTCCCTAACCTAATGTGAACATACCTCTATTAGGCTGATATCTGAATTTCTGGGCGAATATGCACCTCTGTCAGTAATGCCTGCATATATGGGTAAAGTAGGGAGCCGGGTAATTAAATACCACCTGGGGGGGCAGTGCCGGCACAACTAACATTCAAAAGACAAAAAACTACTGCACTTCCAGACAATGTAACTAGGTCAAACCAAAGGGGGCTACCCTCATGTAAAAAATCCAAAAAAAAAAGGGTGCCTAAAGCAACTAAAACATCAATTTTTCCCTTAAATTCCAAAGCCCCAAATTGCTATTCCAAATTTCAGTATTCCTATTGTCTCTTAAAATCTTTAGTCAGCCTTTTTTGGGTTTTACCATAGGGAGCTCCCTTTTTTTTGCACCTATTTCACATTAGTCCCGGAAAGGGCCCTCAGGGTTTTTTGTCTTTTGAAGTTCTTTTCGACCGAGTACTCCGCCCCCCCAGTGGGGATTTTTAATTTCCCGGGTCCCATTTCCCATAATGCAGGCATTACTGACAGAGGGGCATATTGCCCAGAAAAACAGATATCACCTCGCTAAAGAGGAAATTTTACATTAGGGAGGGGCCAACAGAATTGAACCCCCTTGACGATGGTTGTTTAGCTTTTAAAAATTTTTTGGCCCAAAAAGTTTTTTTCTAACGCCTCAAAATTTTTTCCCTTTTATTTTCCAAAACCATAATTCTACAAAATTTATAAATTTAT
>JARQOD010000002.1:293567993-293675722 GCA_033576555.1 Oophaga sylvatica
CTGACTCTGAGGGACAGTTAGAGATTGCGATTTTGTGTACTGTGCTTTAGGCAGGCTAGTTTAACAACCGCTGTGTAAAGCTTCCTTTAGCCTTGCAGTGTTGTTTTCACAGCTCTGCAAGGTCTGTGTGTGAGTGCTGGTGACGCGCTGCAGTTTGCTCTGCATCCAACGCTGTTTGTAGGCATCTGCACGTGTCACTCACAGACTATTTTTTTTTTCTTTAGTGTAATTCTTGCAGCTCCATTCAATTGAAATTATAGTGTGACGGCTTCCATCCGTATCCAATACATTGGTTGCAAACACTATAGAAGTCCACAAAGGAGCCTTTCAAAGATAGTGACCAGTTGTGTGCACTGCAGTGTTCACTCTAGTCTATGATATTTTTTTTTTTTGCTGAGTGCAGATCACGCTCCAGTTAGTTCTTAAACCACTGCTGGTTATAGTCTGCTGAACGTGTGTCACTGCCTCATCCTTGTCATTTTTCTATAATTGTTGCTGCTCCATTCTATTTCAAATAACTCAAATCTATTAGTGTGACGCGCTTCCATCCGTATCCAATACATTGGTTGCAAACACTATAGAAGTCCACAAAGGAGCCTTTCACAGATAGTGACCAGTTGTGTGCACTGCAGTGTTCACTCTAGTCTGTGATATATTTTTTTTTGCTGAGTGCAGATCACGCTCCAGTTAATTCTTAAACCACTGCTGGTTATAGTCTGCTGAACGTGTGTCACTGCCTCATCCTTGTCATTTTTCTATAATTGTTGCTGCTCCATTCTATTTTAAATAACTCAAATCTATTAGTGTGACGCGCTTCCATCCGTATCCAATACATTGGTTGCAAACACTATAGAAGTCCACAAAGGAGCCTTTCAAAGATAGTGACCAGTTGTGTGCACTGCAGTGTTCACTCTAGTCTGTGATATATATTTTTTTTGCTGAGTGCAGATCACGCTCCAGTTAGTTCTTAAACCACTGCTGGTTATAGTCTGCTGAACGTGTGTCACTGCCTCATCCTTGTCATTTTTCTATAATTGTTGCTGCTCCATTCTATTTCAAATAACTCCAATCTATTAGTGTGACGCGCTTCCATCCGTATACAATACATTGGTTGCAAACACTATAGAAGTACACAAAGGGGCCTTTCACAGCTAGTGAACAGTTGTCTGCAGTGTTCACTGCAGTCTCTGCGGAATAACAACACTTAGGCCTTTTAACTTTTCTGACTTTCTTTATCAATCTACCAAGATGAAGAAGGCAGGGAGTAAGGCACGTGGTCGTGGCCGTGGAGTTTCAGCAGGGAGAGGACGTGGGGATTCTGTGGCTGCTGCCGCCCCCAGTGACACAGCATCCACCAGTTTTCCCCGTGAGCGTTCCTTTATGTGCAGTTTTGTAGGAGCTCGGCGTACCCCCTGCTGCGGGAAGAACAAATTGAAGCCGTTGTTGGTTGGATGGCAGCCAATGCATCGACTTCAATTGCTTCCACCTCCTCTCAGGACCACAACACTGTTGAGCAACCATCTGTCTGTTCACCGCCTGTCAAATTGCCCAGGCAGTCAGAGAGTTCAGAACTGGAGCCAGCTGAGTCTCTGCTTCTGTTCTCAGAATCTGTTGGCTTGCAAACAGAGGCCCGCCCAGCCAAGCAGCATTCTGGAATGTGAAGAAGAGGGAGTATGCAGTGATGCGCAACAGCTGTGTCTCTCTGAATCAGAAGAGGCGGGTGAGCCAGTGCGATGGTCAGCACACCGCAGAACGCATCTGATGATGATAAGACTCAGGTGCCAGTTTCTGTTGAGCATGCTGCTGGCCAGACCACCCAACAGCAGCAGGTGTTGGAAGAGGGTAGTGGAGATGATGAGGTCCAAGACCCAACATGGTGTGAGGGACAGGAAGGTGGTGGGAGCAGCTCTGAGGATGAGATTTCCCAACGGTACAAACAGGAGGGAGAGGTAGGCTGCAGACTCGGTTGCCTCTAGCCTCCAGTTTGGCACCTGTTGGGAGCAGTTCTCTTCCAAAAGTCAAAACGGGCGCTCCCAGGACTTGCACTGCGTGGTCCTTTTTTGACAGACTTGCAGATGATATTTGCTATGTTAAATGCAAGCTGTGTAAGCAAAAGTAAAAAGAGGTAAAAATTGCAGTAACCTCAATACCACAAATATGTGGAAACATGTGCGGACAAAGCACGTAGTTGAGTTACAAAGACACACTGGAGATGTAGGCCAACCTACAGCAGCACCTACATCTTCAGGTCGTGTTGGAGCCTCTACCTCCAGCTCACACACAGCTGGTTCTGCTTCCTCACAGGATCGCCATGGAAGAACCTCGGTCACTGTTGTCCAGAGACAAAGTGTTATTCCACCCACAGCAGCAAGTTCCCTGTCATCTTCACACTCCCAGGCCACAAAACAGCCATCGGTACCACAGGCATGGGATAAAAGACGGCCATACTCGGCAAACCATCCACGAACAAGGCTCTGAATGCTGGCATTGCAAAACTCCTGTCCCTTGAAATGCTGTCATTCAGGCTGGTGGAGACTGACAGTTTCCGTAACTTAATGGCATTGGCAGTCCCACAATACAATGTGCCAAGCCGATTTTATTTCAGCAGGCAAGCCGTCCCTGGTCTGCAAAAACATGTCGAGGGAAACATTAAACATGCGCTACTAAACGCCGTCTGTAGCAAGGTCCACCTGACCACCGATGCGTGGACCAGTACCCATGGCCAGGGATGATACCTTTCCCTCACTGCCCATTGGGTCAATGTTGTGGAGCCGGGTACAGATCTTGCGAGTGGCGCTGTACGTGTTCTGCCAACTCCAAGGATTGCAGGAATCTAGTCTGTACACATTGACTCCTCCTCCTACTCCAGTTCCTCAGAATCATCGCTGCAGGAGCCGTCACGGTCTACCTCCACATGGACCCGTGAACGCTTACCTGTTGCGAACGATATGAGCACAGCCGTGGCCAAACGTCAACAGGCCGTCCTGAAATTAATTTCAATGGGGAATCGAAGCCACACAGCGCAGGAGGTCTGGAATGCCATCAAGCAGGAGAGCGACGTGTGGTTTTTGCCAGCGAATCTCCAGCCAGGCTTGGTAGTGTGTGACAATGGCTGAAATCTGGTGGCAGCTCTGGGCCTTTGCAACCTCACTCACATACCATGTCTGGCACATGTGCTCAACTTGGTCGTGCAGAGTTTTTTGAGGACTATCCGGATCTTGCTGAACTGCTGCAGAAGGTCCGCCTAGAGTGCGCTCACTTGCGACGTTCCAGCATAGCTAGATCGCGCATTGCTGCTCTGCAACGCAGATTTCGCCTTCCTGAACATCGCATCATATGTGACATACCCACCAGGTGGAATTCCACCTTACATATGTTGGAGCGGTTGTGTGAGCAACAGCCAGCAGTAATGGAGTATCAGCTGCATCAGGAGCAATCAACTCGCAATTTGCGCCTTCACACTTCACCACTACTGTGTGGGCCTCTATGAAGGACATCTGCCACGTTTTGCGTGCGTTTGATGACTCAACGCGGATGGCGAGTGCAGATGATGCACTAGTCAGCATGACTGTCCCCCTTATCTGCCTGCTTCAAAAATCACTGCAAGCACTAAAGGATGAGGTTTTGGAAGAGGTGGAGGATGAGGAGTCACAAATTCACTCACCTTCTGGACAGTCAGCGCAACTTGGTTCCTCACAAAGGGCTGGGCAGGGCTCACTTTGTGAGGAGGATGAGGAGGAGTCAATGGAGGAGGAAGAAATCCCTACAGAGGGAGGTACACAACGCTCTAGTCAGTATATAGAGCGAGGGTGGGGCGATGCAGAGCAGGCAGAGATGACGCCTCTTCCAGAGGACAGCGTTTGTTGGGCAGTTGGGAGTCTGCAGCACATGGTTGATTTCATGCTGCAGTGCCTGAGAAACGACCGCCGCATCGCCCACATTCTCACCACATCAGATTATTGGGTGTACACCCTCCTAGACCCTCGCTACCGGGACAACTTACAAAGCCTCATCACACCGTTGAACCGGGAGCGTAAAATGCGGGAGTACCAAGACAGACTGGTGCAATCCATAATATTCTCCATTCCAGCCGAGAGCACTGCTGCTGCTACTGCTTTACAAAGAATCTCTGTGCGTCGAGGCAGTGGAGACACCTCTGCAACAAGAGGGAGCACAAGCAGCGCCTCTGCACAGGGCAAGAGCAGTATGTTACAAATGTGGCGAAGTTTTGTGTCAGCGCCACCAATGTCTACACCATCCGAGACGACTCCACTCACCATGAGGCAACGTTTACGTAAGATGGTGACAGACTACATGTCTTTCCCTCTCAGTGTACTCCCAGATGGCTCTTCCCCTTTCAAGTTTTGGGTCTCTAAGCTGGATACATGGCCAGAGCTTAGCCAGTATGCATTGGAGGTGCTGGCTTGCCCTGCTGCCAGTGTATTATCTGAGCGCGTCTTTAGTGCTGCAGGTGGTGTACTAACAGACCGTCGCATGCGACTATCCTCAGAGAATGTAGACCGGCTTACTTTTCTGAAAATGAACAAGGCATGGATCTCACCTGAATTTGCCTGCCCTTTTTCAGATTAAATAACTTTTTGCCAACGTTTTCCATGTCTCCTGTTATGTTCATCTTTCTACCACCTGAACTCTACTCCCTGGGCTACAACACTGCCAGTCACAGGGGAATGATCAGTTACAAAACAAAATGTTATCCCCAACAAATTGACTCAACGTAGGGTCACGGAGTTGCGCCGTACCAAAATTGTCACCTGACACATTTAAGTATTACAATTCTGGTCCCGGTGGCAAATCTTCCATCTCCCCAACTAACACTTCTATAGGAGAGGTGTTTTCCTCCTCCACCGAAGGCAAAGGTAATACTGACCACTGCACACATGTGTTATGCATAGTGAGACTGATAGTAGCCAAAGTTGTTGTCCATGGGCTCAGTCAGGTGGGGGCAATCAGCTCTCACATGTCATGGTTCTTGGCACCGCCAACAGATTATGGGGCCCCTTTCGTTCCCCGACCCTTCCTGGGCGGCCCTCAGAGTCTCTGCTCGCCGAGCTGTGGGTGAAGGTTTGGTGAATTTAATTGGTAGCTTCCGGGTAGTCTCTCCCTGTATCTCCTTGGTAGGCCCATATCTTTCAATGAGGTCTACCATTTGGAGACCATCAGTAGGGGCTGCCTGTCCAACCCATGTTTGAAGGGTGTGGGGCAAAGTTCGCCCGAATTTATCAGTCACTATACGATCCAGCATATCGCGGGGTGACAACACCTCAGGCTGAAAGCACTTTTCTATCAGGTGTATCAAGTCATAATACTGGGACCGAGCTGGCTCGGAAGGGGAAACCTTCCATTGTTGTACACGCTGGGCCAGGAAAAAAACATTTACCCCAAGACGTGCAAGTATCTCACCATTCACGCTCTCATAGTCCTCCTGTTGCTGGGGGGGTAGGTCCCTATAGGCTTTAGCGGGTCCTGAAGTCAAAAACGGAGCCACGATCTCGGCCCACTGGTCCCGGGCAGTCTCTCCCTTTTAGCCACGCCTTCAAACATCTCCAGCTACACCTCAATGTCATCTGATTGCTCCATCTTTCGGATCGCTATATGCACCGCTTTCCGGACATCATGGCATCCCGGGCAGCTCTTACTGTCTGCGGCGCTGTGATGTGCTGCATCAGTAAACTATTGGTTTCCTGTTGCTGTCGATTAAATATCTGCTGCTACATAGCCTGCTGCTGTATAGCCTGCTGCCGCTACATAGCCTGCTGTTGTATAGCCTGCTGCTGCATAGCCTGCTGTTGCTGCTGTGTAGCCTGCTGTTGCTGTCGCATGGCCTCCACTAGCATTTTTACTTTGTTCTCCATCTTCGGACAGTTATCCAGCCGGTTTTGGTGCACTTTCTAAAACCAGGACATTTACTGTCATGCATGAAAAACAGCCTGACCTCACTGCGTTGCCCGCATTCTCCACCAATTGTAGGGAACCGCTGTGGTAGGCAGGGCTGGGCCGCAGTAATGAGGCAAACACACAGCCTTTTATTTCAAAGTTCAGTGATTTTAATCATGAGTTCAACAAAAAGTCCATATAACAAAATGAAAACACAACATAAATCACTCCAGTTTGGAGAACCACTGGTCACAGACTCACCCTTGCTTGTGACGGGCTTAACTAAGCGGCTGCAGGTCAGCTGAGACCGCCAGGTCACATTCCGGGTGGTCTGTTACTCGCTTCCTGGTGCACACTGCCACACAGTAACAAAACAATGTTCCAGGCTTACTCCAGCCAAACTCCTTCCTTCCACACAACAACTACAACAGCTCCTTGTTTTATAGGCCTACAAAACACCATCAGGTGACGTACACATCAGCTGACCAGATCACGTGACTATGACCTCATCACAGGTCGTAGTAATCATGGAAAATCATGAGCAAACTTCAGTCTGGTTGAAGAAATATATCTCCCATCTTGTCAAATCAATTGTCTACCACCTCTTCTATAATATTACGCAGGCGATTTCTGTAGAAATAATGCACTTGTAGAGTTTCAATAAAGTGAGAAGGGGGCTAATTGAATTTTTCCATATTCTCTTTGGATGTCAGCCACCTACAATCTTTTAGGTGCATGAGATGGAATACTGTATGTATACCTTTAGTATGCCACGTCTCAAAAACGCGGTCTGTCACTCCCACTGGGAATTCTGGGTGAGCCCATAAAGGCATGTGTTTAGATAACTGAGAAGACAACCCATGCGCTCGTCTGGTTGCCTTACAGGCAATTACTGTATCGCGTAGTAGCGCTGATCACTATGACCGGGAGTTTACAAATCACAGTGTCAACACATGAGGCCAAAATACAACCCTCTGTCAGTCCAGATTCCAGCAATACACCTGAGTAGGACTAAGTCCCCTTAAACCAATCTCTCCCCACTCTGATCAAGCACGAAAAGTTATAACTCCTAACGTTTGGCACGGCCAGGCCCCCATCTTTTACTGCACGCATAATTTTTCGTATTGCTATTCTGGGCCGTTTTCCCCTCAAATGAATCTGGTCAATGCTTTTTTTATCCGTGAAACATCATCTTTACGTAACAGGATTGGAATAGTCTGAAGCGGGTATAATAGCCTTCCAAAAATAATCATCTTAAGAAGGTGACAACGGCCCAGAAGAGACAGGGGCAAATCATGCCACCGCTCCAATTGACGTACAACCTTGTCCAATTAGGGTTCATAGTTAAGTTTGTATTGAGAACTAGAATCTCGTCCTATTTTGATTCACAGATATGTTATAAATAAAGGTTTTAATTACTTCTATCCCCATCAGTAAGCACACCAAAGCTCACGAGGATTAGGCTTTAACAATTGAAAAATTTCACTCTTGTCTTTGAAGCGAAACCACATAATTAGTTAAAAAAATTTTATCCAGTCTAATAGCCCTTTGAGATGGTCTTGGGGATGTGCCATATAAATGAGTATATCGTCTGCAAACAATGTGAGTTTGATCTGCCGACCCCCTACCTTTATACCGTCATATACTGTGTTATTCTCCACGTGTGTAACTAATGGCTCAAGGGCTATATCAAAGAGCAAAGGTGATAATGGACATCCCTGAGGAGTTCCCCTCTGTATTGTGAAAGTAGCCGAAAGGTGACCTGTGTTGTGTATTTGTGCCTGTGGGTTGGCGTAGACACCTGATAGGAAAGTCATAAACGTGCCTCTCATGGCAATTTTGTCCAGGACCATTGGCAACCAACTTCAGCTCACCCTATCAAATGCCTTATCGCCATCTAAGGATAGCATGACAGGACTCGATGTTGTCAGACAACGATATTTATCTACAACTGCTATTACTTTCCTAATGTTATTCATGGGCGATCTTGGTCTAACAAAGGCCACTTGTGATGGCCCTATCAGCGTAGGAAGAATGCTACTCAAACGATCTGCCATGATCCTGGACAAAAGCTTGATATCCTGGTCAATGAGTGAGAATGGACGATAGGATCCAGCCAGATGTGAAGGTTTGTTGGGTTTTAGTAGCACCTTCATGTGTGCATGTTTGAATGGATGGGCAACCCTCCTGTCTCCAATATATGATTGAAGGTGCCTACCAATGTGGACGAGATATCCTCACTCAATAATTTTAATAATTTGGCTGTAAACCCGTCAGGTCCTGGAGCTTTCCCGGATTTAAAGTCACTTATCGCCGCTGTCACTTCCGTCACCTCAATTGTTTTTTTAAAAGGAGAAGCTGATAGTTTGTGAAGGATGGTAACCGTATTCCATCTAGAAAGGTCTGACCCTCCGCACTATCCGTATGTTCCACCTTATATAAGTCTGAGTAGTATTCTTGTAGAATCGTGATTATGCTTCGAGGGTCTGTGTTCATGATCCCATGTTTATTCGTTAACGCAGTAATATGTTGATGACAAATGTGATTTCCTTTCGCTAGTCGTGCTAATAGTCTCCCTGATTTGCTACCATAACGATATATATCGGCTCTATAATTCATATTACTGCTTCTCTCACGTCGATATACCCATACGTGTAAGTCAGCCTTAGCCTGCTTACATCTATTTTTATCCTGTGTTGATGAAGTTGTCTTGTTTGCCGTGTAGCTATCGCGTAATATCCTGCTAGCCTGCGAGTAGTTTGTCGCTATCTTCTTTTTTAGCGTTGTCTGCTAACCTATTAGTTTCACGCGCATTAATGCCTTCCCTGCTGCCCATAAAAATTCCGGCCTATCCCTACTATCTCCATTATCACTTACATATTCCAAACACCATTGCTTCACCTGATGTCGAAACTTCTCATCCATTAACAAATAGGTAGGGAAGCGCCAAGTTTGGTCTGGCCCCATCTGAACCATATCTGGCAGGGTCACTGATACGGGCGCGTGGTCAGATATAGCTACGTTGTGCACATCTGCCTCTTCCACTCCCCTTACTAGCTCCTGTGATAGCAATATATTATCTCTTCTGGACCAAGAGTCATGTGGCGCCGAATAGAAGGAATATTCACTGCCATCTGGGTTCAGGTGTCTCCAAAATTCTACAAAGTTATTCGTGTCTAGCAAGGGTTATAAACGTGTGTCATGTGATCGCACATTCGTTCGCATCGACCTACAGTTCTTCACTGGTTCGATTCACCGTATTTAAGTCACGACTGGGGGTGGTTTTAATGCTCTCCTATCGGCCCGATATGCTTGGACACCTGGGAGAAATTCAGGAGCATCTCCAAACTCCCTCCTCACATGTCAGCGCAGGAACCGGAAGAGGGAACGTGCTTGTTTTGTTGCTCATAGGTGTAGTTTTATACAGTAAATGATTACTGCTGTCTTATTTTTTGCGTCCCTAGGGCAGAATAAGACTGCGTAAAGTCACATTTTAGAGACACTCATATAATAGACACACGCTACCCTACCCGTCACACAAGGAAGGTATTGTTACAGGATAAAGCCTTGCGCAACCAGACATGCTTTTACCCTCTTCAACATTCTACAAGCCAAAAATGCATGATTGCAGCCGCAGCCTTTATTGACGTACAGTATAACATCGACATTACCCATCAGAGGCTGCCCACTGTCTACAACAGACATAGTATATACCTTTGCTATCCGTAGCCTTTGTTTCACCTCCACTTGCAGGCACCCACTTAAATTGTGACAATGTTTGTTTTTTTTTTTTAATTTTTTATCGTACATTATTGCGTCATCTCATCACTTTGATGAGTCCATGCTGGACATGTAATAAATGCTGTCCGAAATAACAATTTTCGTGAGTGAAATAATTGAAATCTGTGTGACTGTCACAGATTTCTTGTAATGATGATGATGAGTGACTATTACAAAATCCATTGTCTTCACTATGTTATGGTTTAACATAGCGTTCCTTACGCATCATTCCTAAATACAAAAATGGACTTTTATTCATAAATTTACATCACTATATTTTGTAAAAATAATTTTGGGTGGTGTGTTGTTCCATTTCTTGTTGTCATGTGCTTATATGCGTATATATATTTTAAGGGTGTTTATTTTTATTCTTGGAATTGAAATTCATCATTTTATTGTCCTAGTAAAACTTCATTTTTTATAGTTTGAAGTACATACATTTGCAATGGCCACGTAACAAGGCAATAACTCAATATTTAAATTTAAAACCCTTCTTGACCCTGGGCTTCAACAACGCCAGTTGCTGATCAGAAGTGTTGGATGCACAGATCAAAACAATTGCTGATGTGTTTGTGGGGTTCAGTAACGCCTGCTGTTCCCCTGCTGGGTGTCTGGCAAAAATTTTTGCTGCTAACTCCAAATTTAACTTCAAACATCTCATATTAGTCCTCTGCCTACACCCTCCTTGACCCTGGGCTCCAACACCGCCAGTTGTTGCTCGGAAGTTCTGTTAGCACAGTCAACACTTGCTCCTGTGTTACTGGGGTTCACTAATGTCAGCTGTTCCCTTGCTGTGTGTACGGCAAAAAGTCCTGCTGCCTCCACCCTGTTCTCTTCTCATCCCTGAATTATTTAAGAAATTAAATGAAATTAAATGGAAATTAAATTCAGGAAATTAAATTCATAGAAAGAGGTTATACTTTACACTTTTTGGGTTAATATGAAGAAGAATAATAGTTTCATAAGAACAATCTGAGTAATGTTAACAAAAAGATGAATAGCAAGAAGTTTAAGAAGAAGATAAAGAAGGTGAAGATGAAGAATAATTTGATGACAAAGATGATGCTGCTGAAGATTATGAAGGAGAAATTGTGGCAAAAGTTAAAAAGGTGAAGAGCATGGAAGTTTTGAAACATACATATTTGCCAAAATAGAAAAAAGGTTAACAACATTGTCAATTTCTTCGTCAATCCGAACGTATTTAAAAAAAATATATATTAATGCTATTCCATTGGATTGGGTTAAACATCTATGCCTTTAATGTCTCCTCAACCTCCCCCAATACATTCTACATTACTCTTTGTTGTTTTCCTTCATGTACAATTATCCAACAAGGCAAGAATGGGGTTTTTTTTAATTCCGATATTTTGTTCCCATAGACTTACATTGGATTTCCGGTATCGGTATTGGGTATCGCCGATATTTTGTGTGTATCGGCGATACCATTCCGATCCGATACTTTTGGATATCGGAAAGTATCGCTCAACTCTATTGGTGTTCAATTGTCTTTCTCCTCGGCTTTTCATACTCAGACCAATGGACAAACTGAGAGAACAAACCAGACATTGGAGACTTATCTAAGATGCTTTGTGTCTGCTGATCAGGATGACTGGGTCTCTTTTTTGCCTTTGGCTGAGTTTGCTCTTAATAATAGGGCTAGCTTTGCCACTTTGATGTCTCCATTTTTCTGCAATTTTGGGTTTCACCTCGATTTTCTTCAGGACAGACGGAGGCTTCTGTCTGTCCAGGTGTTGACTCTGTTGTGGAGCGTATGCAGCAGATTTGGGACAAGGTAGTGGAGAGGTTGTCCCTCTCTCAGGAGAGGGCCCACCGGTTTGCCAACCGGCATAGGACTGATGGTCCTCGGTTTGAAGTGGTGGACTTGGTCTGGTTGTCCTCAAGAAATATCCCTATGAGAGTTGCATCTCCTAAGTTTAAACCTAGGTTCATTGGACCTTATAAGATCATGGAGATTCTTAATCCTGTTTCCTTTCGTTTACTTCTTCCAGGGACATTTAAGATCCATAACGTGTTCCACAAGTCCTTATTGAAGAGGTTTGTCGAGCCAGTGGTTCCTATGGCTGTGCCTCCTGACCCTGTTTTGATTGAGGGCAATCTGGAGTATGTGGTTGAGAAAATATTGAATTCTCGTTTTTCTAGACGAAAACTCCAGTATTTGGTTAAGTGGAGAGGTTATGGTCAGGAGGACAATTCTTGGGTGTTTGCTTCGGACATCCATGCTAGGAGACTCATCCGTGCGTATCACAGAGCTCATCCTGACCGACCTGGTTGCTCAAATGAGGGTTCGGTGACCCCTCCTCAAGGGGGGGGTACTGTTGTGAATGTGCTAGAAATGAATTCTGAGCAGAAGCTCCCTCTGGTGGTTACAAACAGTACTGAACTATCCAATGAAGATTGCGAAGATTGGCAATCAGGTGTTACTGACTGGTCTTATATAAGGGAGGTTCCCTCCCATCAGGGTTGCCGGTGACCAATTGTTCTGGTCTGATCTTTGATTCCTGTTCACTTTGTAGCTTGCTGTTTCGTGCCTGCATCTTCTGCTAACAGATAAGACATTTTCTTCTTTTAGTTTTTTGTGCTTGCTTTTTGCATTTTGTCCTGCACTTCTGTGGGGGTCTGCCGGGTCCCCTCCGGGGGCTTGTGCTCCTCTCAGTTTAGTTCATGCCACTGTTGTTTGTTCATTTGCCTTTTCCAGTTTTTTCAGTGGCTGCTGTTTAGTTTTTGTTACACCAGAGAACTAATTTAGGTGGTAGAGGTCGTGTGATCTCAGGTGTTTTTGTAATTAGTAGTGTTGGTACTTTTCAGGGTTTTTTGGGATTGCAGTAAGTGTCCTTCCTATCCTTTTCTATTTAGGAAGTTTGGGCCCCAACGTTTGCTCATACTATTTTCTGTCTGTGTCTGTATTTCCTCTTGTCTAACCGCCATTACATGTTTGGGGGCTTTCTATTTCTTTGGGGATCTGCTCCGGGGCAGATAGTTTTCCTCTTTCTGTCTTTAGGTGTAGTTAGCTTCTCAGGCTGTGACGAGGCGTCTAGGACCAACGTAGGTACGCTCCACGGCTGCCTTTAGTTGTGGTGGTTAGTCAGGGTACTGCAATCCCGTAGATTGCAACCTCTCTGGTGTATTTCCTTTTTTGCCTGCTCTCCTCAGCTACCAAATCATAACAGTCCACCAAGTTATTCCTCAATGAACCACTAGACTCAACGACTTATACCACTGGTAATGCGAATGAAAGATTTGGATTGGTGGAGGGAGACAAAATAGATGTGGAGAGTAGAGATGAGTGACTTTACCTCCGGGAGGGTCGAGTCTGGTTTCGGACTACCCGACTTTATCAAAAGTCGAGTCGAACGAAATCGGCCGACTATCGGCAAAAGTCGGCGTTCCGACCGAAACCCGACCCCAATGCAAGTCAATGGGGAATAAAAGTTGTAAGTGAGTGGAGGACAGTAAACACACCTACAGTGCCCATTTCAATGCCAACGACATCAATTCTTATTACTTAAGCTTGTCAACCTTAATTTACTTTATAATAATAGTAACGCATTGAAAACTGGGGGTTATTTGGCTAAAGTTGTGGGGGAGACAGGGCTGGCTCCAGGTTTTCGTGGGCCCCGGGCGAAAGAGTCTCAGTGGGCCCCTTTAACACATACCACAATTCATGATGCTCCGATATGGCAGAGAAATATAGTACAATGGCCAAATACTTCACTTCTTACTTTACATACTCCCATCACTGCCTGTAACCCCATCACTGCCGGCAGGGCTGGCTCCAGGTTTTCTTGGGGCCCGGAAAAAGGAGTCTCAGTGGGCCCTTTAACGTTTCAGTGGGCCCCTTTAACACATACCACAATTCATGATGCTCCGATAGGGAAGAGAAATATAGGTATAGTACAATGCCAAATACTTCACTTCTTCCATTACATGAGTGATATCTATTGTCAATTCTACAATAGCTCAAAAACCGGACCGTATAGTCCTCCATACAGTATTATGGGCACCACATAGTGCGCCATACAGAATAATGAGCCCCATATAATGCTCTATACAGAATAATGAGCCCCATATATTGCTCCATACAGAATAATGAGTCCCATATATGATGCTCCATACAGAATAATGGGCCCAATATAATGCTTCATACAGTATATTGAGCCACATATATTGCTCCATACAGAATAATGAGCCCCATATATTGCTCCATACATAATTGGTCCCATATAATGTTCCATACAGTATATGATGAGCTCCACATAATGCTCCAGTATATGATGGTCCCCATATAATGTGCTGTTATGATTTGGTAGCTGAGGAGAGCAGGCAAAAAAGGCAATACACCAGAGAGGTTAGAATCTACTGGATTGCAGTACCCTGACTAACCACCACAACTAAAGGCAGCCGTGGAGCGTACCTACGTTGGTCCTAGACGCCTCGTCACAGCCTGAGAAGCTAACTACACCTAAAGATAGAAAGAGGAAAACTATCTGCCCCGGAGCAGATCCCCAAAGAACATAGGAAGCCCCCAAACATGTAATGGCGGTTAGACAAGAGAAAATACAGACACAGACAAAAAATAGTATGAGCAAACGTTGGGGCCCAATCTTCCTAGAAAGAAAAGGATAGGAAGGACACTTACTGCAATCCAAAAAACCCTAAAAAATACCAACTCACTAATTGCAAAAACACCTGAGATCACACGACCTCTACCACCTAAATTAGTTCTCTGGTGTAACAAAACTAAGCAGCAGCCACTGAAAAAACTGGAAAAGGCAAATGAAGAAATAACAGTGGCTCAGATAAATTGAGAGGAGCACAAGCCCCTGGAGGGGACCTGGCTGACCTCCACAGAATTGCAGGACAAAATGCAAAAAGCAAGCACAAAAATAAAAGCAGAAAATATCTTATCTGTTAGCAGAAGATGCAGGCAAGACACAGCAAGCTTCCAAGTGAACCAGGAACCAAAGTTGAGACAAGAACAATTGATCACCGGCAACCCTGATGGGAGGGAACCTCCCTTATATAAGACCAGTCTGTAACACTGATTGCCAATCTTCACAATCTTCATTGAATAGTTCAGTACTGTTTGTAACCACCAGAGGGAGCTTCTGCTCAGAATTCATTTCTAACACATTCACAACAATGTGCCATACAGAATAGGACGGTCCCCAAAGAGTATAATGAGCCCCACATATTGCTCCATACAGTATAATGAGTTGCATATAAAGCTCCATACAGTATATGATGGGCCCCATATATTGCTCCATACAGAATGGGCTCCATATAATGCTCCATACAGAATAGGCCCCATATGTGCTCCATATGATGCTCCATATATAAAGGGCCCTATATGATGCCCCATAAATAATGAATCCCATATGATGCTCCAGTATATGATGGGCCCCATATATGATGCTCCAGTGTATGATGAGCCCCATGTAATGTTCCAAATATAATGGTCCCCATATATAATGCTTCATATATAAAGGGCTCCATGTGATGCTCCATATATAATGTGCCCCATATGATGCGCCATATATAATGGGCCCCATATGAGGCTCCAGTATATAATGGGCCCCATAAATGATGTTCCAGTGTATAATGGGCCCCATATATGATGCTCCAGTGTATAATGGGCCCCGTATATGATGCTCCAGTATATGATGGGCCCCATTTAAAATGCTCCAGTGTATGATGGGCCCCATATATAATGCTCCAGTGTATAATGCTCCCCATAAATTGCTCCAAACATTAAAAAATTAAATACCTCTCCTCGCTGGGCACTGCTCTACTCTGGACTCCTCAGTGTTGCCATTTTCCATCTCTCTGCACTGTGACTGTTCAGGCAGAGGGTGTACAGACGTGACGTCATTGCACTCTCTGACCTGAATGTCACTGTTAGGAAACGCGGAAGATGTCACAGGGGTGGAGCAGGGAGAGGTAAGAGAGGGCACTGGCATAGGCCCCTCATAGTACGCCGGGGTCTCTGACGGCGAGTGGGCCTCCCCACCTGCTCAGGGCACTGGCACTTGCCTGGGTGCGCCAGGTGTTGACTCAGGCCCTGGGGGGGTACAGCCCAGTTAGGGAGGTGGAAAAACTGGCATATGTTGAGGTGTAGGCTGGACGTTCAGCGCTGCAAATGGAGGAATTGGAAAAGTCGGAGGAAGAAGAGGACAAAGCGAGCCATTTTGCTTGCAACCTATGTGTCATCAGGGGAAGGTGGTACAAAATCCTTTGAAACCCAGGCATGGTTTATTTTAATGAAGGTGAGATCACCTACATTTTGGGTCGACAGCCAGGTCCTTCTTTCTGTCAGGATTGATCCAGCAGCACTGAAGACTCTTTCTGATAGCACACTACCAGCAGGGCAAGCGAGCTCCTGTAAGGCATATTGCGCCAATTCAGGCCAGGTGTCCAGTTTACAGGCCCAGTAGTCAAAGGGGAATGAACTGTGAGGGAGAACATTGATAGGGGAGGAGAGGTAATTTTGAACCATAGTTGACAACTGCTGTCTCCTGTCTGTTGCAATCGATTCAGTATTACCAGTTATGTGAGCAGTACTCGAGAAATCAGTCCCCAACATGGTCATGAAACCCCTGTCTCCAACGCCACTTCGGCTGTGTGCACCACGAACATCTCTTCCATGTTGCCCTGTACGGCTCGTGGTAGAACCTGCACCGCTGCTGTGTGATGGGAATGCCGCTAACAAACGATTTACCAGAGTTGCTTGTTTGTTTGCCCATATTAGCTCTAGGTTCTCCTGTGCCATGATGTTCTGTAATTTGCCTTTATAGCATGGATCGAGGATGCTGGCCAACCAGTAGTCGTCATCCTTCATAATTTTGGCAATGCGGGGGTCCCTTTTTAGGATCCGCAAGACATAATCACACATGTGGGCCAATGTTCCAGGTGTCAATGATGCACTGCCAGTGGTGGGTAGAGGAGCACTTTCTGCCAAATCCACATCCCTCCAGTCATGCACAAACCCTGTACCTGACCTTGGCAAGCCAACATTTTCTCTTGCCCACTGAGAAGCATCCTTCTCCCCAAAATAATCATCCCCCTCATCCTCTTCCTCTTCCTCTTCTTCCTCCACCTCGTCCAGGACATTTCCCTGAGCAGACAATGGCTGACTGTCATCAAGGCTTCCCTCCTCCTCCTCCTCTTCCTCCGCTGCAGACGCCTGATCCTTAATGTGTATCAAAGTTTGCATGAGCAAACGCATAAGTGGGATGCTCATGCTTATGATGGCGTCATCTGTGCTTACCAGCCGTGTGCATTCCTCAAAACACTGAATGACTTTACAGAGGTCTTTCAGCTTTGACCACCGCACACCCGACAACTCGCTGTCTGCCCTCAAACTGCCTGCCCTTGTATCCTCCCACAAATGCATTACAGCCTGCCTCTGTTCACACAGCCTCTCAACCATGTGCATGGTGGAGTTCCAGCTTGTTGCAATGTCTATGATTAGGCGATGCTTGGGGAGGTGGAGCAATCGCTGCAGCCTCTGCAAACGACTGGAGTCTATGGACGAGCGACGGATGTGCGAGCACAGTCTTTGCACCTTATGGAGCAGGGCTGTTCACTCCGGATAATTATTTATGAACCACTGCCACACCAGGTTCAAGGTGTGAGATTGGCAAGTTATGTGTCTGAGTTTTGCCAGGGCTATGGCTGCCATAAAATTACGGCCGTTATCACTGACTACCTTGCCTGGCTCAAGATGTAGATTGCCCAGCCATGACTCAGTTTCTCGCTGCAAGTAGTCGGCCAGTACCTCCGCGGTGTGTCTGTTGTCGCCCAAAGACATCATCTTTAAAACAGCCTGCTGACGCTTACCACTAGCTGTTCGATAGTGGGACACCTCGTGTGCAACACTGGCAGCTCCGTATGGAGTGCTCATGCGACTGCGCTCTGTCGATGAGCTTTTGCTTCTGGAGGAGGAGGGTCAAACGCCTACAGCCAACTGTTGCCTATACCGTGGGCTAGGTAGTACTGTCCCACCGCCGCTGTCCCCTGTGGACCCTGCATCCACCACATTAACCCAGTGCGCAGTGATGGACACGTAACGGCCCTGGCCATGCCTACTGGCCCATGCATCTGTTGTGAGGAGGACCTTTCCACTCACTGATTGTTTGAGTGCATGGACAATGCGGTCTTTCACATGCTGTTGGAGCGCTGGGATGGCTTTTCTAGAAAAGAAGTGCCGACTGGGTAGGTCATAGTGTGGGACAGCAGAGGCCATGAGGTCTCTGAACGCTGTGCTTACAACCAAACGGAAGGGCATCATCTCTAATGAGATCAGTCTGGCAATGTAGGCGTTCAAAGCCAGTGAGGTTTTGTAGTCCGTCCACGCTTGCAAGTGCATGGTGTTTAAATGTCTAAGCATGCAACTGGTATTCAATTTTCAGAGATTTTTCCCTCAGTTAAATATCCTTCCGCACTTCTTACAGATAACCTTTGCCTCATCAATAGGATTTTGGTAAATAAAGTGCCACACTGCACTCTTCCTACTATGGGATAAATTTTCAGGGCTTGCACACTGTGCTAATTTGACCGTCTGGCCAAGCTATCCTGCAACTATTTTTGTTTTTTTGAACACGTTTTTGGACTGTTACGGGCCTACCAGATAACCGCAGCTGCGATGTTGATGCCTGCTGCGGATCCTCCTCCTCTTCTGAGCTATCGCCAGTGGCACCTTCTTACCCCAATGGATGCCAATTGGGGTCAACAACTGGCTCATCCATCACCTCACCTTCAATTTCATCTGCTCCTTCCTCTGTGTCACCGTGTAAGGTGGTATAGTATGCGAGAAGAGGCACCTGAGTTTCATCAGGGTCAGAATCTGGCTCAGTAGACTGCGAGGGCAATGCAGTGCTCTGGGTGAATGTACCAGCAGAATCATATAGGACTGGCTGTGCATCAGTGCACTCCATGTCATATTCATCTTGGACTGGGGAATTCAGGATTTCACTTGATAACCCAGGCATGGTATGTGAAAAGAGCTCCAGGGAGTAATCTGAAGTGTGGCTTGCCGCATCCTTCACTTTTGGTAGAGATGAAGGACACAAGGAAAGGTGTTGTTCCTGACCAGGAGCCTGCACTGACGACTCAGTACTTGCATTTTTTGCAACTTCAGAAGATGAGGCGATAGAGCTGGAGGCTGTTTCGGCAATATAAACCAAAACCTGTTCCTGATGCTCCGGCTTTAAAAGCGGTTTATCTACTCCCAGAAAAGGGAGCCTTCCATGACTTCTGGAGCCAGACAATGACGCAGGCTCAACACCTCCTACCTTAGGTGCTATTGTGCTTTTGGCACTACCAGCAGATGCACCACCACCACCATCAGTACCAGCTGGCCCTCCCGCTCACATCCACGGCCTCTTCCACCATACTTCCTCATGTTTTGGGAAAATGTACCAAAAATACCAGCAGACATACGGTACTGTATCAGAAGAGGACAGTGTATACGGTGTACGGGAAAATTTCAATCTCCGTATATATTTCCGGAGTCACACTCAGACGCTCACTCAGTATGGATTTGACCGTAATACAAAGAGCAGGTATACGGTACTGTATCAGAAGCGGACAGGTGTATACCGTGTACAGGAAAATTTCAATCTCCGTATATATTTCCAGAGTCACACACAGATAGTCAGCATGTATTTGTCCGTGATACCAGCCGGTACACGGTAGTGTGTGAGGAGCATACAGCTCTATACGGAAAAAATGAACGGTCGGTAACTATGCAGAAAAAAAGAATAAAAGTATTAGGGTCTGTGCACACGTTGCGGATTCTGCTGTGGATCCGCAGCGGATTTTCCGCTGCGGATCCGCAGCAGAACTGCAAGTGATGTACAGTAGCATTAGATTCAATGTAAAAAAAAAACGCAGTGCACATGCTGCGGATTTTTCCGCGCGGATTTGGTGCGGATTTTAATGTCACTTCTTTTGTGCAGTTCCGCAGCGTTGTCAGACCTGCTCTAAATAGAAATCCGCAGGTCTGAAAACGCAGGGGAAATCCGCACCAAAAACGCATAAAATCCACATCAAATCCGCAGTAAATCCGCAGGTAAAACGCAGGTCATTTTACCTGCGGATTTACCAAAATCTGCGCGGAAAATTCCTCAGCAGAATCCACACCGTCTGCACATAGCCTTAGTGCTGTGTAAAAAGCAGTCTGTACAGCAGTGTACACACAGCAATACAGCTAGCAGGCAGCCTAATAAGCAGCGCTGCTGCACACAAGAAAATCCTCACCAGTCACTGGCAGGCAGTCTAATAACCAGCGCTGCTGCACACAAGAAAATCCTCCCCTGTCACTGCACACTAACTGTACAGCACAATTGCTATCAGCACAAGCACATAATAACTTCACTTTCCAGCCGTAACTCTCTCTCTACTGATAAACATCATCAGCAACCTCTCCCTACTGTTAAGATCGGTAGAAGTAAAATGGCGGTCGGCGGTCAGAGCTTTTATAGACACTATGACGCCCCCAAAGCAAGCCAATCACTGCAATGCCCTTCTCTAAGATGGTGGTGGATGCTGCCCATGTCATCTCTTTGCCCACAGTGTGCGTCCTTGCTCATTGGCTGAAAAAAGGCGCCTGAAAGCATTCTGGGAAAATTGACTTTGGCGCTCGTTTTGCCGACCGCATGGCTGACTGCACGCTATGGTCGTGTTTCGGCCAACGAAACCCAACTTTGGCGAAAGTCGGCGACTTTTGAATCTGACCAACCTGTTTCGCTAAACTCTAGTGGTGATACCAAATATGTGTACTTTTATTGTGTTTTTTTATTTATTTACGTAAAGAAATGAATTTATTGGGGAATATTTTTTATTTTTTCTTTATTTGGGGATTTTTTTTAAATTATTTTTACAGATGTTTATTTTATTTTTTTTACATTTTTACTTTGTCCCAGGGTGGGACATCACTGTATAATGTCAGATCGCTGGTCTGACACTGCACAGCACTCTGTCAGACCAGCGATCTGACTGGCACTGCAACAGGCTTTCTCAACGCCTGCTCTCAGCAGGCACTGAGGAAGCCGCCTCCCTGAAAGACCCAGTAGGACCCGCGGCCATCTTGGATCTGGGGTCCTGCAGGGATGAGGCCCTCGGAACAACGCGATCACATCACGTTGCTCTGAGGGTCTCAGGGAAACACGCAGGGAGCCCCCTCCCTGGGCAATGCTTCCCTGTGCCCCGGTACAGTGGGATCATGTTTGATTGCAGTGTGCCAGGGGTTAATGTGCCGGGATAACAGAACAATAAAAGAGCAATATTTATCAAAAGAGCAATGTTTGACAGAGGCCACCAAACAGTTGTCTGGATACGTCTACTTCTTTGAAATTATCACAGAACCCACAACCAGGTACAAGAATGAATTATGAACCTTTTTGCGCAAAAATGTTGAAATGGGTGTTTTGTCTAAAAAAAATAGGCAGAGAGGTTGCTGCCGGAGTTCCCACACCATCCGCATTGGTACTATATCCCCAAAGTCCATAAGTCTCTCACTCCCCACTGGTTGAATCCCTCACTGAGCCATTATCACAATATATGCATTGGCTGTTACATCCTTTGTTACATGATATTTAATCCTACATCAAGGATACTGATGAGTTTTTAGGGATTCTAAGGCTGTGTTTCCATGGTCCGGAAACACAGTGCTTTGGACGGAGCGGAAAGTCCGCTCTGTCCAAAGCCCTGCCCCCTTTTGAACGCGCGGTCATTTCGGATGTGTTCATGGAACACATCCGGAACACATCCGGAATGACCGCAGGGCTACATAGCCCTGTGTTATTTCCCTTGCGGCGATGCAGCGTCGCTGCAAGGGAATAGGACATGCTGCGGTCTTAAAAGACGCGCCGCATTTCCGTAAACACAGGTCTTCCGCCTGCGTGTTTTGAAGCATAGTGGAGATGGGATTTCTTGAAATCCCCTCCACTATGCTGTAACATCTGGACGCTGCGTGTTTAATGCTGCGCCAACGCACAACGTCTAACACGCAGCAAATCCGGACTGTTTCCTGACCGTGGAAACATACTCTAAGGGGCACCACGTGGCAGACGGGTTTCTCCTTGGTCTCTATTGACGTGGAGAGCCTAAACACAAGGATCCCGCAAGATTTGGGTGTCATAGCATTGAGAAAAATTTTGGGGTCATTAAAAAGAAGTGATGATTTTGTCATTTTTTTATGTGAGGGTATGGATTCTATTTTGCAGCATAATGCGTTTAAATTTATGGATTCCTGGTATTTACAATTAGTGTTGAGCGATACTTTCGATATTGGAAAATATGGGATCGAATTGGATCGGACCGATACTCAAAAAGTATCGGATATCGTCGATTCCGATACCTGAAACCAATGCAAGGCAATGGGACAAAAATATCGGAATTAAAATAAACCCTTTCTTTCCTTGTAGGTTAATTGTACACAGTAGCGTAGCTACTGGGGGGGCAGAGGGGGCCACTGCCCCGGGTCCCGACACATGCAGGGGCCCACTGGGAGACATGGCCACTTACGTCATGTGGCCGTGTCTAAGGCGCAGGGAGAGCAGCCAATGCCGACTCCCTGACTGACAGACCGCACAGCCGCCGGTTGCAGAACCGGAGTCTCAGTCCCTGCAGTGTGCGGCTTTCTCACCCCAGAAGCTCTTTCCTGGCCGCAGCAACTGCAGTTACTTTCTGTACAGACTCTGATGGGCTCAGGCACGCTGGGTCCTAGTGCCCTCCTCACATGGACACTTCCTGGTCCTGCCTCACTGTGCCTGCAAGCTTCATCAGTAAGTGGGGATGGAATTGATTACATTCGTTTAGTTTGGACATCTCATGGTCATTGTGGGTTGAAATGTGAGAGGATGGGGGGTATTGTGGGGGCTAGGGCACTGGGGGGGTGAATGTGAGAGGATGGGGGGTATTATGGGGAGAGGATACGGCACTGGGGGTGAATGTGAGAGGATGGGGGTATTGTGGGGGCTAGGGCACTGGGGGGGTGAATGTGAGAGGATGGGGGGTATTATGGGGAGAGGGACGGCACTGGGGGTGAATGTGAGAGGATGGGGGTATTGTGGGGGCTAGGGCACTTGGGGGCGTGAATGTGAGAGGATGGGGGTATTATGGGGGAGAGGAGACGGCACTGGGGGAGAATTTGAGAGGATGGGGGTGTTGTTGGGACTAGGGCAGTGAGAGGTTAATGTGTGATGATGGAGGTATTGTGGGGGCTAGGGCACTGGGGGGGTTAATGTAAGAGGATGGGGCTAAGGCACTGGGGGGGTTAATGTGAGAGTATGGGGGTATTATGGGGGAGAGGAGACAGGACACTGGGGGTGAATGTAAGAGGATGAGGGGTACTAAGGGGAGATGAGACAGGGTACTTGGGGTGTATGTGAGAGGACAGGGGTATTGTGGGGGCTAGGGCACTGGGGGTGGATGTAAGAGGATGGGGTATTATAGGAGAGAGGAGACAGGGCACTGGAGGGTTAATGTGAGAGGATGGGGTGTTGTGGGGCTTGGGCACTGGGGACTGAATGTGAGAGGATGGGGTTAATATCTAAGTATTAGTATAATCAGGATAAGCATAAGGCGGGGTCACACTTGCGAGTGTTATGTGAGAAACTTGCACTTCAACACCCAGCGCTGCTGCCGGCACTCGGTCCGGCATGTGCAGCTGCATAGAAATACATAGAAATACATGCAGCCGCACACTCCGCTCCCAAATGCGGTGGCTGTGCCGGGTGTTGAGGTGCGAGACTCGTGCAAGTTTCTGACAAGTGTGACCGCGGCCTTATCATAAGGGTGCAGGCAGACAGCCGTATAACTCTGGCGAGGATCACTTCACAATCCTCGGACTGCCCGCTGACGCTCCTGACATGAGTGTGACAGTGTGATGGATTACTATGCAGCTGTTACACTCAGGTCAGGAGAGCCAACTGTCTGAGGATGGCGATATGATCCTCGCATGAGAAATATGTCCGTCTGTCGGCCCTTAACAAGTGTCACCACGAGCTGCATTCTATTTAATAATTTCATAATTCATTTGTTATTAAAAAGTTTTTAAAGGCTCGGGATAATTGTCTGCAGTCACTCTGAGACTACAGATGGCCAAATCATGATATGGTGCACCTGCAGTCATGAGACCCAAGACCACTGGTGCGATCACGCGGCCATGTGACCACATTTGCTATTTGCACATGTCGACTAGATAAGTTTGACTTCTCTCAATAGAAGAGAATTGGAAGAAGCCGAAGAGTCATCACACGACCCCCTGCTCACATCAGCGATGCTGGGGCCATTACAACCGTGCATAGGGGGACTCAGTTAATTATTATGTGGGCACTTAAGAAGCATTATTATTTATAGGGGCACCAGTAGGGTAGTGTCACGGGTGTATCGCCACGAAGATCGTCGCGATTTCACATTCTGACTTCTCGCAGCTGAGTTGTTGGTACTTTGTGTCTGTTGGCAGTGAGGGAGTTAATTCTACCTTTCTCTGTGCTTAGACTGGGTCCAGCCTCGCCCGGCTGCTGTGTATTAGGCACTAATTAGCTTCCTTCAAATACCTGCCATTCTGCTTAAGGAGTTGTCGGTGAAAGCATTCATTCAGACCAGCAGAGCGGATCGTTTCTGAGAAGACTTAAGCTAAGAGTGCCTGTTGTGGTTTATCCTCTCCTCGCTTAATGTTTATCTCCTTAACCTTTTGTGTTCCCTCTGTAGTTGAAGTTTTTGTATGCAAGGCAGTATTTACTTTACCCCTTGTCTGTCTCGTTTGTCTTATACTGTTTGTAAGCTGTGACCTGCCCATTCCCTGTGGTGGTAATCAGGGTCCTTCTCAGGACTAGATTACAGTGGTCAGGGATCTACAGGAGACAGGGTTACACTGGTGGCCTGGACCTCTGTACCATTAACAGTACCTCCAGGTAGAGGGACTAGTCAGGACCCCAGTTTAGGGTCAGCATAGACCCCGGTCCACCTCTATCCTGAGACAGCGTGACACGTATACAGCATAGACCCACAATACATAGGATGTGATGTCATGTAAGACAATGCTGGCAGATACTATGTATACATGTTGATATTTTCTATTATATGCAATATAGAATGTTGTCACACTAGATATATGTTACTGTCATAAAATATATCTGTTATACAGCGTGACAGGTAGTTACTGGGTGGGAGACGGTGCTGAGCCGGCTGTCAGTCAGTGCCATGGTGCTCTTACAGCTGCCTCTTTCTATACACAGAGCGGTGACTGAAACCGTGCCAGCGCAACCCCTATGACTGGAAACGCAAGGCTGCCGGGAGGAATAAGGTTAATTTCCTCCTGGCAGAGGGGCTCTCAGTGCAGGCGCCGCACAGTGTCAGAACACTATTAACGATTATACTGTGTATTGGAGGAGCAGTGGGGACATCATTCTATATATAGGGGAACTCTGTATGTACGGGAGCTGTGGGCCCATCATACTGTATATAAGGGATCTGTGTACCTACCATACTGTGTATAGGGGAGCTGTGGGATCATCATACAGTGTATGGGGGAGCTGTGGGAGCATTATAGTGTGTATAGGGGAGCTGTGGGATCATCATACGGTGTATAGGGGAGCTGTGGGATCCTCATACGGTGTATAGGGGAGCTGTGGGATCATCATACAGTGTATGAGGGAACTGTGAGATCATCATACAGTGTATGAGGGAGCTGTCTGATCATCATACAGTGTATAGGGGAGCTGTGGGATCATCATACTGTGTATGATGGGAGCTGGAGCTGTGGGATCATCATATGGTATAGAGGGGAGCTGTGGACAACCATACTTATATAGGGGAGTTGTACATGGGGAATGTAAGGGACATAATTAAATGTTAAGCGGGCCCTTAAACATTATTGTTATAGGGGCTCTCAGTATTGTGACCATCAAAGTTGCACATGGAGTATTATTACTTTCTAGGGACAAAATGTGGAGGGCACATGCACAGGAAATTAATATTAGCAATTTTACCATCTAGAGAGCACAAAGGAGGCATTATTACGGTCTAAGGTGCACAGTGGGGGCATTATTATGTGGGGCATTAGGAGGAGCTCTTTTTTTGTACCACACAGCAGGTGCAGTAATAGGGACACATATGGCAGCAGCGGCTCAGTATTGAGGTATCAGCAGGATGAGGAGTTGGTGCAGGTTGGGAATACATTGTGGATACACAAGAAGCAATGGGATGAAACTGAAAGGGAGAAGATACAGATTAGATAATAGAAAAAAACTTTTTGACTAGGGTGATAAATGAGTGGATCAGGCTGCCACGAGAGGTGGTGAGTTCTCCTTCAATGGAGGTCTTCACATATAGGCTGGACAGACATCTGTCTGAGATGGTTTAATGAATCCAGCATTGAGCTGGGGGTTGGACATGGGGATTATGATTCTACATGTGAACGGTGCTAGAAATGTGGGAAGTCAGATGTGTCTTTGTTGTAATCTGTGCAGATGGGCCCTGGCTGGAGAAGTCGACATGTCGGTCTGGGCCAGATGGAAAAGACGGGAAAAGTGAATGACTCCACCTGAAAGGACGTCCTCTGTAAGTCACCATCTAGAACTGTACTGTAATATCTTATATGTTCTGTAGGACTGGTATCTACCACTATATGTCACCATAAGGCAGTAATATCAGTGCTGGTGTTTGTATGGAGATTTATTTTCAATGACAGTCCGGTCATCTCTTGAGGTTCCCCTATACCCCCATAGCTATAATCATGATTACCTGGTTAGGGGCCACAAGGAGACACAGACAGAAAGGGCCCCTGTGCAAGAACAATATATGGGCGCTTTGCAGCCCAAGAGCTCCTAAAAATGGAAAATTGGACCTTCTTTGGAGGAATATTTGGGCCCCCTTACCTCTTGCACCCATGTGCGGTTGCGCATGTTGCTCCAATGATATGTCCTACTGTTAGGGGCCCACTCAGATGTTTCGCCCCCCCCTGAGCTGAACCTCTAGCTACACCTCTGATTGTACATGAAGGAAAACAACTAAGAATAATGTAGAATGTATTGGGGGAGGTGGAGGAGATATTAAAGGAATAGAGGTTTAGCCCAATCAAATGGAATAGCAGGAATAATTTTTTTTTTAAGACGTTCGGAGTTACAAAGAAATTGACTATGTAGTTAATCTTTATTCTATTTTGGCACATATGTATGTTTCACTACTTCCATGCTCTTCACCTTCTTTTTTACTTCTCCCACACTTTCTCCTTCATGATCCTCAGCAGCAGCATCTTTTTCATAAACTTCTTCATCACCTTATTTATCTTCTTCTTCAACTTCTTCCTATAATTCTTTTTTTTACATTCTTCATATTCTTATTCAACTATTATTCTTCTTCATATTCTACTTCTTCATCTTCTTCCTATTCATCTTCTTTATCATATTCTTATTTGTGACAGGCATTCCTGTAGATGTAATCTCTAAAAGTTTGAAGATTACACTTCCGTTCTTGCTGTCACAAAAGATTTACAACAGTATTTGTCCGCGTTCAGTTTGGCCTGCAGCAGCAGGCATTTTCCAGGGGCACCACGAGGAGGAACGGACTCACCCTCATACACTGCTTAGTCTTCTTCTGCTTATAATTTAGAGCATATCTTTTGATCTGATTTTTTGTCTTATGCTTAATGTTCTTCTGCTTTTTGTTCTTCTGCTTCTTGGTCTTCTGTCTCTTGCTCTGTATCTTGTTGGTTGTCTTCATGTTCTTTGTCCTCTTGGTCATCTTCTTCTGGGTAATCTTTTTGGTCTTCTTTTGGGTGGTGTTCAGGCTCGTCATCTTCATGGTCGTCTTCTTCTTCGGGGTGGTCTTCAGGGTCGTCGTCTTCGGGGTCGTCGTCTTCTTCGGGGTGGTCTTCAGGGTCCTCATCTTCAGGGTCTTCGTCAGGGAGATCCAGAGTGATTACCAAAAAACATTTAAAAAATCTTCAACTTAGAAATGTAGCTGAAGGTACAAGAAGGCGGAGTAACTGCCAAGAACCAGCTGACTGTCCTGGAACCCGGATGGGTAGAAGAAGGAACAAAAGTAAATGGCACTACCGAGGACCAGCTGACGGTACTGGGACACAGTTACTAAGCAGGAGGTACTTGTGCTAGAAAGCACTACCAAGGACCAGCAGACATTGCTGGAACTCGGATACTGAGATGGAGGCACCTAGGCCAAAGTCACTGCTGAGAACCAGCTGACGGTACTGGAACCCGGATGGGTAGCAGAAGGTACAAGAGCCAATGGAAGTAACGAGGACCAGCTAACTGTGCTGGAACCTGGAGGGGCAGCAGAAGGAACAGAGCCAATGGCACAACCGAGGACCAGCTGACGGTACTGGGACACGGTTACTAAGCAGAGGTACCTGTGCTAGAAAGCACTACCAAGGACCAGCAGACGTTGCTGGAACTTGGATACGACATGGAGGCACTTGGCCAAAGGCACTGCGAGAACCAGCTGACGGTACTGGAACCGGATGGGTAGCAGAAGGTACAAGAGCCAATGGAATAACGAGGACCAGCTGACTGTGCTGGAACCTGGAGGGCAGCAGAAGGAACAGAGCCAATGGCACAACCGAGGACCAGCTGACGGTACTGGGACACGGTTACTAAGCAGGAGGTACCTGTGCTAGAAAGCATACCAAGGACCAGCAGACGTTGCTGGAACTTGGATACGACATGGAGGCACCTTGGCCAAAGGCACTGCCGAGAACCAGCTGACGGTACTGGAACCCGGATGGGTAGCAGAAGGTACAAGAGCCAATGGAAGTAACGAGGACCAGCTGACTGTGCTGGAACCGGAGGGGCAGCAGAAGGAACAGAGCCAATGGCACAACCGAGGACCAGCTGACGGTACTGGGACACGGTTACTAAGCAGGAGGTACCTGTGCTAGAAAGCAGTACCAAGGACCAGCAGACGTTGCTGGAACTCGGATACTGAGATGGAGGCACCTAGGCCAAAGGCACTGCCGAGAACCAGCTGACGGTACTGGAACCCGGATGGGTAGCAGAAGGTACAAGAGCCAATGGAAGTAACGAGGACCAGCTGACTGTGCTGGAACCCGGAGGGGCTGCAGAAGGAACAGAGCCAATGGCCACAACCGAGGACCAGCTGACGGTACCTGGGACACGGTTACTAAGCAGGAGGTACCTGTGCTAGGAAAGCAGTACCAAGGACAGCAGGACGTTGCTGGAACTCGGATACTGAGATGGAGGCACCTAGGCCAAAGGCACTGCCGAGAACCAGCTGACGGTACTGGAACCCGGATGGGTAGCAGAAGGTACCCATGAAAATAAAGTTGCAAGGCGCGAGCGGCCACAGTTACCGAATCCCACAGTCCTACAGGGGGTGTTTGTCCTATTGGCACTATGGAAACAGCTTTATTTCCATATCACACAGCCCACATAGGAAGCACCTAAACTGCAGGCACCATAGAGTCGGCTAACCCGACCGCAACACGACAGGACAACTTATTGGAGGCAAAGTGAAGTTGACACTGCCCGGAAACAGCTGGCGTGCTGTAACCGGGCTGGGCAGGAGGGAGTACCCGTGCCAAAGACACTGCCAAGAACCAGCTGACGGTACTGGAACCGGATGATGCAGAAGGTACCATGAAAATAAGTTGCAAGGCGCGAGTCGGCCGCAGTTACGAATCCCACAGTCCTACATGGGGTGCTTGTCTATTGCACTTGGAAACAGCCTTTAATTCCATATCACGCAGCCACATAGAAGCACCTAAATGCAGGCACATAGAGTCGGCTACCGACAGCAGCACAACAGGACAACTTATTGGAGGCAAGTGAAGTTGACACTGCCCGGAAACAGTGGCATGCTGTAACCGGCTGAGCAGGAGGAGTACCGTGCCAAAGACATGCTGAGCAGCAACTGGCGATGTTGGAGCCCCGGAATGAGAGTAGAAACAGAGTGGAGCAGAGGCCTAATTGGAGCAAGTTGAAAATCTGGACTTGTGTGAGTGTGGACAGAGCAGGAAAGATTGCCAGTACACAGCTGGGGATCAGCTGACATTACTGAACCCAATAACACAGGAGCTAGTGTTGACTGTGCAGACTGCACTTCTGAGCAGCAACTGGCAGCGTTGGAGCCCAGGGTCAAGGAGGCTAGTATGAGCAACTTTCAAATCTGGTGTAACTTGAAATTGGAGGTAGCAGGACTTATTGCCGGACACACAGCAGGAGAATAGCTGGCATTACTGAACCCCACAAACACAGGAGCAAGTGTTTTTCTCTGTGTATACAGCACTTCTGAGCAGCAACTGGCGGTGTTGGAGCCCAGGTTCAGTCAGGGTGTAGGCTGAGGCGTAATGTGAGCAACTTTCAAATATGATGTAACTTGAAATTGGAGGTAGCAGGACTTATTGCCGGACACACAGCAGGGGGACAGCTGGCATTACTGAACCCCACAAACACAGGAGCAAGTGTTTTTCTCTGTGCATACAGCACTTCTGAGCAGCAACTGGAGGTGTTGGAGCCCAGTGTCAAGGAGGGTGTAGGCTGAGGCCTAGTATGAGCAACTTTCAAATCTGGTGTAACTTGAAATTGGAGGTAGCAGGACTTATTGTCGGACACACAGCAGGGAAACAGCTGGCATTACTGAACCCCAGTAACACAGGAGCAAGTGTTTTTCTCTGTGCATACAGCACTTCTGAGCAGAAACTGGCGGTGTTGGAGCCCAGGGTCAAGGAGGGTGTAGAAATCCCATGTAGAGTAGTTGCCTTGTTCCGTGGCACTTCAAAATGTATATACTCCAAACAAGAGAAACGTAAGCTTTACTACCATAAAATTATGAATTTTCTTCAAAAATATTGAAATTAAGACATTTAAAATATAAGCGCATATATGCACATGGCGACAACAAATGCAACCAAAAAAAACAACATAGGGTATAGGGGTTGAAATGAATGCATACAAGTACATTTCATAATCCATTAATGCTGCATAAGGAATGGTATGTACACCTGTAATATAGTGGAGACAATGTATGTAGAACTAGTCATCATCATCATTAGAAGTTATATGTGACAGTAAAAAATGCACTCATTGAGGAAAACTGTTAGTTCACACACCCATATATTAAAGGTCCAGCATGTAATCCTGATAATATGGTGCAATAATCAATGATCAAGCATAACCTAGAAAAAGTGCATCGTGCATAGTGAAAATTGCTATGTATGCCTGCAAGTGCAGGTGAAACAACGCCAACAGATAGATAAGGTATATGCTATCTATGTATCAGAGTGCATAGCCACTGATGGCGAATGGCGATATAATACTCTACCTCAATAAAGGCTGCGGCACCACTCACGCGCGTTTCGCTTGTAGCTTGTTGAAGAGGGGAAGTGCATGTATGCTTGCGCGTCGGTTTTGCCGCCCAGACTGCCTTCCTGCTCTGACGCGTTGGGTAGGGGAGCGGCTGTGCGTCATATGACGCTGACTTGCAGTGACGTTGCGCAGCGTTCGTCAGCGGTAGCGTAGCCCCGACACAAAACCAGCATCATGACTGATTTCCTCTATAAACATGCACCTATGAGCAACCATACATTCACATCCCCTCTTGAAGAAGCTACAAGCGAAACGCGCGTGAGGGCTGCCGCAGCCTTTATTGAGGTACAGTATTATATCGCCATTCGCCATCAGTCGCTATGCACTCTGATACCTAGATAGCATAAACCTTTTCTATCCGTTGCCGTTGTTTCACTTGCACTTGCAGGTATACATTGCTATTTTCACTATGCACGATGCACTTTTAGGTTATGCATGATTATTGCGCCTTATTCTCAGGATTAGATGCTGGACCTTTCATATATGGGGTGTGAACTAAGAGTTGTCCTCAATAAGTGTATTTTTTACTGTCACATATAGTGTTGAGCGATACGATAATGCAAATATCGGCTATCGGCCGATATTAGCTCTATCGGCCTTTCGATAATTCGTTTCGATATTTTCGTCTTATCGAATACCGGAATCGGATTTGTCACTGTCACTGTGAGTGTCCGTCGGTCGGGTGTGTCAGGAGTCAGCGGCACTTACCTGGCAGAAGATCTCCGGCGGTCACGTCCTGGACTGCTTGATGGCCGCCATTATCTTCTCCCTGGCGGTCACATGCAGTTTTTCACGATAACTGCAGTGACTGCAGGGTAATCCCGGCCGTAAACCAGTCCGATGACGTCACCGCCGGGGAAGCAGGTAATCAGCTGTGCTGCGCCGGGATGACAGGCTCTGCCTGTCATTCTGATGTAGCAGAGCTGGATCGTCGTGGGACACTCGTTACTATGGACTGCGTCGGTCAGGTGGTATACTTTTTTTTTTTTTTTTCATTTTTTTACAGGAGATCGATGGCGTCGCAGGAATGAGACTGTAATAAAAGTAATGAAAACTGTGTTTTGTTTTTTTTTATTAAATTAAAAAACTTTTTTATGAACATTCACCCGTCCGGGTACATAAACAATTTAACTATTTACATACAGGGACCCTGTCCGGGTTATTTATAATTCTTTGGCAGGGGTGTTCCAGGTACCACCTGGTACTCTTCTGATGCTTGCCAAACATCCGAGGCACCAAGGACCACCAGGACCTGATGACGTCGTGTGGCCTTTACAGTCAAGTCGTGACCCGCTATCTGGGTCTGTGTGGCCACCTCTTTCATCTCCCTCCGGGTCTGGAACCCTATGTCCCGGACTGAACGAACCCCAGGGGGCCTAACAGGCGCCGGGTACGGGCCAGCTATACTTATCATGTCCATAGCTGGGGCTGCTGAGGAGACCACTGAGGGAGGCTTGGGAGATTTACGGCGTGGGGTGGGCACTTTTGCAGAGGCCTGGATGTGGGAGGCTGAAGGCTCCGAGGGTCTCACAGGTTCCTGACACTCTGGGGAGTAGGGGTCGCACCTGGTAACATTTAGGGCGTACCATCCATTGTAACCCCAGTGTCGGGTGTAAGTCACCAAGTCTCCTGGCAACAGGTCACTCCCCGGGTGTCCTTCTGGGAGGTGAGCCTCCACGTCCCGCCGGTTCACAAAAACTTCTAAATAAAGTCCAGGCTCCTTGATGAAGCCCCAACCACCTTTCAATTTAAAGCTCCGTACTGCACCCTTACGCCGCGGCTCACACAGGGTTCCTTTATCCTTTCTCATCCGGTCCTTATCTGCCCGGTCCTTCTCCAGGTTACGTTGCCGAAGTTTTTGGGATTCTCGCTGCTCCCTTTGTCGCTCTGCTTCCCGCTCCCAACGTCTCCACTCTTCCTCCTGACGCCGGTTGTAATTCTCCTCCACCAGCTGCTCCATGTCTCCACCATCAAACTGCAGCTTACAGTGTCCGGTTTGCGGCAGCTCTCCTGGCGCCCCCCAGTCCTGGCGGCGCTCACATGCGGAGGAAGCAGCCGGCTCTGGAACAGATGACAGTCGGGGCTCCGGTACAGGCAGGTAGACCTCTGGTGCCTGCGCGGCCTCCTCCATGAGGACGGGTGTCGCTTCTTCTGTCTCAGCGACGGGGGCAGACAGCGGGATCTGGGGTGCTGCCGGTGCAGAGTTTTTTGCACGAACGGGTGCCTCCACTGCGACAACGTCAACGGATCACATTGCAAGGACTCCTCTACTAGAACGGGTGCCTCACCTTCCGGTACAGACACTTCAGGTAAGAGGGATTGGCGCCGCTCCAAGTTTAGTTTTAGGGCACGCCAGCTGGCTTCCATCCTGGCGACCTCCTCCCGGTGCCGGGCCAGGCCTCTTAGGGTATCCTCCGCTTCTTGCAGCGTAGGAGGGTTTCCAGGCCGGGTGCCCAACGGTGGTTCCGTGGCGATCGGGTCTCTTCCGTGGGGGGAGAGCTCTGACTGCTCCATCCCTTCACACTTCTGCTCGTGTCCATTAGCCATCTCTGCCAAGTCACATGTGTCATTAGCATCTGGAGAGGGCCCCTCTTTTGTAGTGAGGCGGGACCTTCGTGTTAGTTTCCGCACACTGAGGAGGATGAGGAGGCGGAACTCAAGAGCTGTGGGGCACGATCTTACATTGCAGTACCATTTAGAGTGGTCGGCCATCGTTTTTGCGCACTGAGTGAGTGTACACCCATGAAGAGCACGCCCTTCTTCTTCACCAGTGCCTCGTCGTGACACAGATATGGCGGAAAAATGGCAAATACATTCTCTGATGATTTTAGCAATTCTCAAGCACAAAACCAGTTCAATTCAGGCACACAGGACTCGCTTATAGCGAGCTACAGAATCCTGTTCGTGACGCCCAAGTTGAGTCGCACAGAGCCAGAGGTTTTGGGGGTACTCGGCACCGAGCCCGTCGACTTCTATGGGGTATGTCACGGCTTTACCCGGCAATTGAATCAGAGTCTATTTTACTATGTAGAAGTGTATAAACTATAAATATATGTATATATATATGTCACAATGACATGTATATATATATATATATATATATGTATTCTATGTGTGTATATTTTGTGTTTACAACGAAAGAAAGGGGTTTTTTTGTTGCGATATTTTGTTCCCATAGACTTACATGGGACTTCCGGTATCGTATCGATATCGACGATATTTAGTGCTATCGGCGATACAATTTCGATACGATATTTTTAGATATCGAGCAATATCGCTCAACACTAGTCACATATATAAGTAATGATGATGATGACTAGTCCTACATCCATGGTCTGCACTATATTTCAGGTGTACATACCGTTCCTTAAGCAGCAATAATGGATTATGAAATGTACTTGTATGCATTCATTTGAACCCCTATACCCTATGTAGGCTTTTTTGGTTGCATTTGTAGTCGCCATGTGCATATATGTGCTTATATTTAAAATGTATATTTGTACATATTTGGGACTACAATTCATCATTTTATGGTTCGAAAGCTGCCGTTTTTCTGGTTTGGAGCATATCAATCAGGGTGTAGGCTCATCCCTATGTGGAGCAAGTTAGACATCTGATGTTGTGTGCATGTGGAGGGAGCAGGAGACTTATTGCCGGACATACAGCAGGGGAAGAGCTAGCATTACTGAACCCCAGTAACACAGGAGCTTGTGTTTTTCTCTGTGCAGATGGCACTTCTGAGCAGCAACTGGCAGTGTTGGAGCCCAGGGAGTACAGTTCAGGTGGTAGAAACATGAACAGAACAGGAGACATGGATACTGTTGCCAACCAGTTATTTAATCGGAAACCGGACAGGCAAATTCAGGCGAGATCTATGCCTTATTCATTTTCAGAAAAGTAAGCGGGTCAACGTTATCGGAGGATAGTCGCATGCGATGGTCTGTTAGTACACCACCTGCTGCACTAAAGACGCGCTCCGATAATACACTAGCAGCAGGGCAAGCCAGCACCTCCAATGCATACTGGCTAAGCTCTGGCCATGTATCCAGCTTAGAGACCCAAAACTTGAAGGGGGAAGAGCCGTCTGGGAGTACACTGAGAGGGAAAGACATGTAGTCTGTCACCATCTGACGGAAACGTTGCCTCCTGCTGACTGGAGCCGTCTGTGATGGTGTAGACATATGTGGCGGGGACACAAAACTTCGCCACATTTGGGCCATACTGGTCTTGCCCTGTGCAGAGGCGCTGCTTCTGCTCCTCTTGGGGCAGAGCTTCCTCCACTGCCTCGACGTACAGAACTGCTTTGCAAAGCACTAGCAGCAGTGCTCTCTGCTGGAATGGAGAACATGATGGAATGCACCAGTGTGTCTTGGTACTCCCGTATTTTACGCTCCCGGTTCAAGGGTGTTATGAGGCTTTGTAAGTTGTCCCGGTAGCGAGGGTCTAGGAGGGTGTACACCCAATAATCAGACGTGGTGAGAATGTGGTAGATGCGGCGGTCGTTTTTCAGGCACTGCAGCATGAAATCAACCATGTGCTGCAGACTCCCAACTGGCCAAGAAACGCTGTCCCCTGCAAGAGGCGTCATCTCTGCCTGCTCTGCATCACCCCACCCTCACTCTACATACTGACTACTAGAGCATTGTGTACCTCCCTCCTCTGGAGCGATGTCTTCCTCCTCCATTGACTCCTCCTCCTCATCCTCCTCACAAAGTGTCCCCTGCCTAGGCCTTTGTGAGGAGCCACATTGCGCAGACTGTCCAGAAGGTGATGGAATTTGTGACTCCTCATCCTCCACCTCTTCAAAACCTCATCCCTTAGTGCTTGCAGTGTTTTTTGAACCAGGCAGATAAGGGGGACAGTCATGCAGACTAGTGCATCATCTGCACTCGCCATCCGCGTGGAATCATCGAACGCACGCAAAACGTGGCAGATGTCCTTCATAGAGGCCCACTCAGTGGTGGTGAAGTGTGAACGGCGCAAATTGCGACTTGATTGCGCCTGATGCAGCTGGTACTCCATTACTGCTGCCTGCTGCTCACACAACCGCTCCAACATATGTAACGTGGAATTCCACCTGGTAGGTAGGTCACATATGATGCGATGTTGCGGAAGGCGGAATCGGCGTTGCAGAGCTGCAATGCTGGAAATGCATCAAGATCCGGACAGTCCCTCAAAAAACTCCGCACGACCAAGTTGAGCACATGTGCCAGACATGGTATGTGAATGAGGTTGCCTAGGCCCAGAGCTGCCACCAGATTTCGGCACTTTCTCCCAGTCCCTAGATCTTGTAGGGATTCCTCCCTCGCAATTATAGGTCTTCGTTCAGACTAGCTGAGGACTTTAGCGGGTCTGGTCACAGGATCAGGTTCCCCATTACATCGTAGGGATCCAGCTTAGTTCTATTGTAGGGACAGAATTCCCATCTTTCCTTAGTGCTTGTAGCAGATCATAACACTCCTGCAGCGATGATTCTGAGGAACTGGAGTAGGAGGAGGAGTCAATGTGTACAGACTGAATTCCTGCAATCATTAGAGTTGGCAGAACACATACAGCGCCACTCTCAAGATCTGTACCCGGCTCCACAACATTGACCTAATGGGCAGTGAGGGAAAGGTATCGTCCCTGTCCATTGTTACTGGTCCACGCATCGGCTGGGCACATTGTATTGTGGGACTGCCAATGCCATGAAGTTACGGAAGGTGTCAGTCTCTACCAGCCTGAATGACAGCATTTCAAGGGACAGGAGTTTTGCAATGCCAGCATTCAGAGCCTGTGCTCGGGGATGGTTTGCCGAGTATGGCCGCCTTTTCTCCCATGCCTGTGCTACCGATGGCTGTAGAGTGGCCTGGGAGTGTGAGGATGACAGGGAACGTGGTGCAGTGGGTGGAATTACACTGGGTCTCTGACACCATGCCAGGTTTTCCAGGGCGATCCTGTGAGGAAGCTGAATCAGCTGTGTGTGAGCTGGAGGAAGAGGCTACAACACGAGCTGAAGATGTAGGTGGTGCTGTAGGTTGGCCTACGTCTCCAGTGTGTCTTTGTAACCACCACATGCTTGGTCCGCACATGTTTCCACATATTTGTGGTATTGAGGTTGCTGACACTTTTACCTCTTTTTACTTTTTGATTATACAGCTTGCATTTAACAAAGCAAATGTCATCTGCAACTGTATCAAAAAAGGACCACGCACTGCAAGTCCTGGGAGAGCCCGTTTTGGCTTTTGGAAGAGAACTGCTCCGAACGGGTGCGAAAGTGGAGGCTACAGGCAACTGAGTCTGAACCCTTCCTCTCCCTCCTGTTTGGACCGTTGGGGGAATCTCTTCCTCAGAGCTGCTCCCACCACCTTCCTGTTCCTCACACCATGATGGGTCAAGGACCTCATCATCTCCACTACCCTCTTCAAACACCTGCTTCTCCTGGGTCGTCTGGCCGGCAGCATGCGCAACAGAAACTGGCACCTGAGTCTCATCATCATCAGATGTGTTCTGAGGTGTGCTGACCATAGGCACTGGCCCACCCACCTCTTCAGATTCAGAGAGACAAAGCAGTTGCGCATCACTGCATACTCCCTCTTCTTCACATTCTAGAATGCTGCTTGGCTGGCCCCCTCTTTCCAAGCTAACAGATTCAGAGAACAAAAGTAGAGACTGAGCTGGCTCCTGTACAGAGCTCTCTGACTGCCTGGGCAATTTGGCAGGTGGTGAAGAGACAGATGGTTGCTCTTCAGTGCTCTGGTCCTGAGAGGATGTGGAAGTAATTGAAGTCGATGCGTTAGCTGCCATCCATTCGACAACGGCTTCAATTTGTTCTTCCCGCAGCAGGGGGGTACGGTGAGCTCCTACAAAGCTGCACATAAAGGACCGCTCCCGGGGAAAACTGGGGGATGCTGTGTCACTGGTGCCCGCAGCAGGCACAGAATCCCCACGTCCTCTCCCTGCTGAAACTCCACACCCACAACCACGTGCCTTACTCCCTGCCTTCTTCATCTGGGTAGATTGGCAGAAAAGTAATAAGGCCTTAGTGTGCTTATTCCTGAACAGCTGCTAACAGGTATAAGAAACACTATGTTTATTAAGTGTGGACTACACTTTAATATGAGCTAATGTGGCCTAACAAGTGTCAAGTGTAGTGTTTGGTGAACTTTATTCACTTTTTTGTGTTTTTTCACAAAAAAAACAAAGGTTGTGATTGAGACAAAAGATGTACAATCGATAGTATCACAAACTTTTTGTAGCTATTACAATGCAGGAAACTAGAATGCAATAGATAAGGCTGCAAAAAATAGGGTAAAACTAATCTGGCTGGTCCTGCAGGCCGCAAACCAGCCGAAAGGCTCCTCTATCTACTCCTATCTAGTGTTTTGGATACGGATGGAAGCGCGGCACACTAATAGGAGAGAGTTAATTTAAATTGAATTGAGAAGCACCAATTACAAAAAAAAAGTATGAGGCACTGACACACGCTTAGCCGACTACAACCAGCAGTGGATGCAGAACTAACTTCAGCGTGAGCTGCACTCACAAAGAGACCTCACAGACAGCCGTGAACACTGCAGACAACTGTGTGTTACACCCGGTCCCAGCGCTGGCTCTGCACTCTGTTCGGCTCACTCACCTGTTCCTCTGCAGCAGTCTGTGCGTGGGCTGGGGTCTCATGTCCCATCTGCTCCACGGCGTCCTGTGTCCTCCTCTACTTCCTGGTACGCTGCTGGCAGGCCTCCTGATAGACGGCTTAGGACGCGAGGCCGCGCCCACCGCCTCTCTTAAAGGGGCAGCGTGCATTTTTTGAAATAGCTAATTAACCAATGGCTGCACACTCAGTACTATATCTGGTCACTCCACCATTAGGGGAGTGCCGGAGCAACGTGTTCTATCATTGCTACATCCGGTTCTGTTCCTGATCTGTCTGCACTGCGTTTGCAGTCTCTGTGCTTCGCTGATACTGTTTGTCTCCTCAGATCATTGCTAACCCGTATCTGGCTAACCCGGACAATCTCAGCTATTACTGGCGCAAGAGTCATCCCGTTCCGCCATCAGCCATCCGTACCCGTGGACCGTGACAAGGTCACTGAAGCCAGCCTGATACCATCTATTCTGGACCAGGACCTTACCCTTCTCTGTCGAGAACCCTCCACGGACTCTGTAAACACCTGTTAACCTTTTGGTCCCTCTGGGATAGCTGCCACGTGTCTGGGGTCTAACTGGAGGTAGCACCTGTGTCCTCCGGGTATTCCATTCTGGTCCTGTTCAAGGGGCCTTACTACGGGTACCCGGGGCTCACTAGTTACGCCCCCTTCGGAGCCCCCCGGACCGTGGTCTAGAGGTTCCACATTTAAAATAAAAACTAATGTGAACTTCACCACCTCTGCCTCCGCTTCCATTCGTTACACTGTGCACTAGCTCTGAAAGGCTCCGCTATGTACTTCTATAGTGTTTGCAACCAATGTATTGGATACGGATGGAAGCGCGTCACACTAATAGATGAGAGTTAATTTAATGTAATGTATGTAGTACAGTTCATATAGCGTCTTGTACTAGGGTGCGATGAAAATACATGAGACACAGGTTTGATATAGAAAGTCTTGTATTACTTCATACAAGTTGGCAAAAATAGTCACACAGTTTGCAGACACAGAAGCAGGAGACACAGCAGGCCAGAGTAATCTAAGCTCAGCAATCACTCTCCACAACAGGTTCAGGATCTTCTTCTCTGTTACCGTAAGTCCATGCAAACGTGGGTCTTTCAAAGAGCAGGGTTCAGAGTCCACAAGTGCTTCAGAGTTCCTCAGTAGGAATAGCTGGAGTACAAGGTCCAAGGCTTTAGGAGTCAGGTCACAGGTTCACTGCAGGCTAGATTCTGAAGCACTGATTGCTCAGCTGTGGCTGCTTAAGAAGCAAAAGGAGAGAATCAGGGCGGGAACATGCAAGCTGGAAACTCCATTTTGACTGAGGGCAAGATAGCTGCAGCAAGACAGAAAGTAAAATGGCTGACGAACAAACTGAGTTTCAGGAACATGTACACAGAACCTTACATTACTCCCCCCTTAGGGACAACCTCCGGATGACCTCAGGCCAGGCTTGTGTGGGTACCTCTGATGAAACTGACGGAGCAAGCGAGGAGCATTAACGTTATTGACTGGTTCCCATGAGTTGTCCTCCACTGGGTAGCCCTGCCATTTAATCAGATATTGTAACTGATTTCTATACAACCTGGAATCTAAAATCCTTTCCACCACAAATTCTTCCTGACCATCGACTAGCACTGGGTCAGGGCAAGGAGAAGAACGTCCAGGAAACGTATTGGGTGTCGCAGCCTTTAGTAGGGATACATGAAAGACAGGGTGAATTCTCATAGTTCTGGGCAGTTGAAGACGACAAGCAACGGCACTTATAATTTTACTGATTTTATAGGGTCCAATGTACTTATGTCCCAACTTAGACGATGGAATCCTTAACTTAAGATTTCTGGTTGACAGCCAGACCAAGTCTCCTACCTTGAAAGCTGGTGCAGGTTTACGAAATTTATCTGCTGCTTTCTTGTACCTTTCCTGAGCCGATTCCAGATTCTCCTTTAGAAGATCCATATTCTTCTGTAAAGACGTGATTCTTTCAGCCACTGCTGGTAAAGGCGTTTCTATAGGAAATCGTGGTAGAATGTTAGGATGATAACCTAGATTAGAGTAAAAAGGAGACTGCTTAGTGGAGGCACTCTGAGAGTTGTTATACGAGAACTCAGCTAATGGAAGTAGATCCACCCAATCATCCTGTAGGTGGCAGATAAAGCAGCGGAGATACTGCTCCAGGGTTTGATTGGTTCGTTCGGTCTGTCCATTAGTCTGGGGATGAAAAGCAGAAGAAAGGTTTACTTTAATGTCCAATGCTGCACAGAAATTTTGCAAAACCTAGAAGTGAATTGACCCCTCGATCCGAAATAACCTCATCCGGTACTCCATGTAAGCGAAACACATCTTTAATCATCAAATCTGATGTCTGTTTTGCAGTGGGTAAGCCGACACAAGGGATAAAATGAGCTGCCTTTGTTAGACGGTCAACCACCACTAGAATGGTGTTCTTCCCTTGAGAGGTTGGTAACTCCACAATGAAGTCCATAGAAATGGATCCCCACGGGCGGGACGGGGTGGGAAGAGGCTGTAACAGACCAGTTGGTGAGGAGCGAGGTGTTTTGCATCTTGCACAGACTTCACATGAAGTGACATAGTTTAAAACATCCTTCCTGCAAGTGGGCCACCAAAAGAAACGAGAGAGAAATTCCTGTGTCTTTAGAATTCCTCTATGCCCAGCTATCTTGGAATCGTGAATGAGTTGCAATACTCTCAATCTGACTTTTTCAGGAATATACAGGCGTTGTCCCTGAATCCACACACCATTCTTAAAGACAAGACTTACGTCCCTTGGGGGTTGTGCCAAAAAGGAATCCGCATGGTATGCTTCCTTGATGTCCTTAAGTAGGTCTTGATTATGAATTACTCCTAGGAATCTAGAGTCAGGAAGAATAGTCTTAGGAGGAGTAATTGGACGTGTCTCTGCTGAGTAAATCCTAGAGAGTGCATCAGCCTTTCCATTGCGCGATCCTGGTCTATAAGAAATGATAAAATTAAATTGGTTTAAGAAAAGATTCCAACGAGCCTGGCGAGGAGTCAGGCACTTAGCCGACCTGATAAACTCAAGGTTACGATGATCTGTCAGGACGACTATTTGCTGTGCAGCTCCCTGAAGAAGGTGTCTCCATTCTTTGAAGGCGGCAATAATGGCCAACAACTCTCTATTGCCCACATCGTAGTTCCTCTCAGCCGAAGACAACTGCTGGGAAAAGAAGGCACAGGGATGCAAGACATTCTTCTCACCTGTTCTCTGAGAGAGTATAGCTCCAACGGCACAGTCTGAAGCATCCACCTCTATTATGAAGGCAAGCTCGGGGTTGGGATGTACTAGGATAGGTGCAGTGGTAAATTTATCTTTTAGACGGGAAAATGCTTCCTGGGCTTGGGGAGTCCAGGAGAACCTAGACTCTTTCCGGGTAAGTTGGGTGATAGGTGACACTACCTCAGAGAAATTTCTAATGAAACGTCTATAGAAGTTGGCAAACCCGATGAAGCGCTGTACCTCCTTCACATTTCTAGGACTTGGCCAATCCTTGATGGCTTGGGTTTTGCTTCCATCCATACTAATTCCTTGTGTAGACAGTACATACCCCAAAAATTGAATTTCGGTCCTATGGAATTCACACTTTTCAAGTTTGATGTAAAGATGATTTTGTCTTAGACGTTCCAAGACCATTCTCACATGTCCATGATGTTCCTCTGTGGAGTTAGAAAAAATTAGAATATCATCCAAATAAATTACCACGAATGTATCTAGGAGATCCCTGAAGATGTCATTCACCAAGTGTTGGAAAGTGGCTGGGGCGGTACTCAGACCAAAAGGCATAACTAGATATTCAAAGTGTCCATAGCGTGACCTGAATGCAGTCTTCCATTCATCCCCAGGTCTAATACGGACTAAGTTATAGGCCCCACGAAGATCTAGTTTAGAGAAAATTTTGGCATGTCGCACTCTCTCCAATAACTCAGGGATTAAAGGCAATGGATAACGGTTTCTAATAGTAACCTTATTGAGTTCCCTATAGTCTACGCATGGTCTCAGAGATCCATCTTTCTTCTTTACAAAGAAGATGAGTGCACCTGCAGGAGATGAAGAGGGGCGTATGAAGCCCTTGGCTAGATTTTCGTCTATGTAATCCTTTAAAGCCTTTAGCTCGGGCCCCGCCAGGGGGTAGATCTTACCAAAAGGTATCTCTGCTCCAGGCAATAATTCAATTGGACAATCATATGGACGGTGAGGAGGAAGTTAGTCAGCGTTCTTCTTGTCACATAAATCCACATAGTCCTGGTATACAACTGGTAGTTCAGGGACTGACATGGTTCCTTTAGGAACAGAGCAAGCTGAAACTTTTGGACTCATCTGTTTCTCTGGAAAGTGTAATTCCTTGGTCTCCCAGTTAATGGTAGGATTCTGAGCCTGCAGCCATGGTAGCCCTAGAATAATGGGAAAGTGGGGAGAAGAGATAAGCATAAAGACAGTTTCTCTTGATGATCTTTACCCATAAGGACCTTCAAAGGCTCCGTTTCCTGATCCACTGGTCCAGAGGTCAGCAGGGAGCCATCCACAGTTTCCATCTGTACTGGAGTAGCCTTCTTCACTGAACGTATCCCTGTTTCAGAGCAAAGGAGACATCCATAAAATTTCCACTTGCCCCTGAGTCGATCATAGCAGAGCTAGACACCCAAGCTGAGTCAACCCAGAGTTTGATGGAAAGAAAGCAATGAGAATTGTTTTTCTTACAACTCAGCTGGGACACCGCTGAGGAAACTTGAAAAATGGCAGCGTTTACACAGTCAACGTCCTCAGAGGTAACGGAGTTTAAGTCCGAGAAATCAAGATCTGTTGCTGCAGATCTCTCTGGAGCCTGAGGCTCGGACCTGACAGATCCCCTCTCGCAACACTCACAATGAATGAGTGGTGCAGTAGTCTTACGAGAACGGCTGGGGCAGTTTATAATGAAGTGCCCTGACTTACCACAATAGAAACATAGATTTTCCTTAAAATGATGTTCCTTGCGTGCATCACTAACCCGTCGTTGTAAAGAGTCTACCTGCATGGGTTCAGGTTCAGGTTCCCGTGTAATCCTACTCAAAGGTTCCTTAGCTGGAGAGGAAGGTAGGAAAAGGTTAGTGCGATTGCTTTCGAACCATCTCTCTTGCCTGCGTTCAGTCAGACGAGTATCAATACGGATGCAGTAGTTAATAAAGTCACCTAACGCAGTGGGAGGGTCGGCACGAGCAAGTTCATCCTTAATCAGTGGAGATAACCCCTTTCGAAAAATAGATTTTTTGGCGGAACTGTCCCAGGTGGTATCAAGGGCCCATCTCCTGAAATCCAAGGCATATTCAGCTACCGAGTGCTTACCTTGGCGCAAAGCTAACATGGCTGCTTCAGCTGTTGCACCTCGATTGGGGTCATCAAACACCTGCCCCATGGCTGAAATAAAAGCATCAAGGTGATTCAAACAATCATCCTCAGTCTCAATCAGAGGGTTTGCCCACATCAAAGCCTTGTTGGTAAGCAACATAATTATAGTAAGCACCTTAGATCGTTCAGTGGGAAATTGTGAAGCATGTGCAGAAAAAAAAAGATTGCATTGATTAATAAATCCCTGAATTTCTCACGTTCACCGCCAAAACGAAAAGGGGGCAACTTGGGAATCCCAGAACTCGGGGCTACGGCAGGAGCCTGGACTCGCTCTTCTAGAACCTCAATCCTGGCTCGCAAATCCTGGGCAGTCTGTCCAAACACTTGCAAATTGTGATTAGTGAGGTCCTGTAGGCTTGAAAAACGGGTCTTTATATTCTGCAAATCTGCAAGGATATTATCAGTCACTCCGCAAAGTTCTTTTATGCGGGCCTCCATTTTCCAGATCTTTTAAGACAGGAGTACTGGAAGAAGAGGAGAGGAGAAAAAAAAAAACAATAGTGTTTACCTGTGGTAACACTGCAGAGAGAAAAAAAATTAAGGGAACTGCTCACCTGGAATGGTTGTGAGAAGTCACAACCACTATCATCACAGAAAGTTCACCCGGACATCTGATATCCACAGTTACAGCAGACAAAAAAGAGAAAAGAGAAAAAAAAAAAACAATAGTGTTTACCTTTGTAACACTGCAGAAAAAAAAACACTTAAGGGAATTGCTCACCTGGAATGGTTGTGAGAAGTCACAACCACTGTCATCACAGAAAGTACAACCGGACATCCGATATCCACAGTTACAGCAGACACAGCCTTTCCAGACCCAGCAGACACTAACGTTTTGGCTTCAGAATCTTGTAATGTATGTAGTACAGTTCATATAGCGTCTTGTGCTAGGGTGCGATGAAAATACATGAGACACAGGTTTGATATAGAAAGTCTTGTATTACTTCATACAAGTTGGCAAAATAGTCACACAGTTTGCAGACACAGAAGCAGGAGACACAGCAGGCCAGAGTAATCTAAGCTCAGCAATCACTCTCCACAACAGGTTCAGGATCTTCTTCTCTGTTACCGTAAGTACATGCAAACGTGGGTCTTTCAAAGAGCAGGGTTCAGAGTCCACAAGTGCTTCAGAGTTCCTCAGTAGGAATAGCTGGAGTACAAGGTCCAAGGCTTTAGGAGTCAGGTCACAGGTTCACTGCAGGCTAGATTCTGAAGCACTGATTGCTCAGCTGTGGCTGCTTAAGAAGCAAAAGGAGAGAATCAGGGCGGGAACATGCAAGCTGGAAACTCCATTTTGACTGAGGGCAAGATAGCTGCAGCAAGACAGAAAGTAAAATGGCTGACGAACAAACTGAGTTTCAGGAACATGTACACAGAACCTTACATTTAAATTGAATTGAGCAGCACCAATCACAAAAAAAAAAAGGATGAGGCAGTGACACGCTTAGCAGACTACAACCAGCAGTGATGCAGAACTAACTTCAGCGTGAGCTGCACTGTTTTAAATTTGGCTCCATGGACGGTATCATATGGTCTGGTATCCGCAGGAACTGGCATATTTTAGAACGCGATATGGATATTGCGGAGGTGGTAGCCAGGGGCCCTATTATTTCCAATAGGTGCAGTACCACTTTGGGTGATTAAGTAGTAAAAAAAACGAATGGTGAAGCAACAGAATAATTGGTTAAATAAAAATGTCCCCCATGGAAATTTTAGGTGTGGACATTGTCCTTTTTGTAATTATGATGTTGTAAATCAAACGCTATGTTTTGGGAGGGTTTTCCACACTGTTAAGGATTTCATTACTTGCAAAACGACACATGTGATGTATGTGCTATTCAGTTGTTGCAAATCTTTTTATATTGGTAAGACCATCCGTCCCCTTTATGTGAGATTTAGGGAACACTATAACTCAATTGGTTCAGGTAAGGGGGTCCCACGTCTGATCAAACATGTCAGGGAAGTCCATGGAGGTAATCCGGAGGTTCTTTCTTTTGCTGGGTTGGAAAGGGTGTGTCTCTTCCAGCACAAGGAGGGAACCTGCATAAGCTTCTATTAAGGACAGCGGCCATATGGATTATGCGCACACGAGCGCAAGAATCCGCTGGCTTGAATGAAAAATTGGATATGTCCATTTTCTTGTAAAAGCCGTTTTTATTGTGTCTGTTTTTTCGTTATGCTTTTCTAAGTATGTTTTAATTTTATGTATAATTACTGCACATGTGTTCAAGTGACAGGAGGGTGGAGTGTTTGCCGTCCTTTCTTTATGAAGTGAGGTCAGTTCCACTCACCTGTTGACCGGTAGAAGCGCTACAGCAGCGCAAAACAGCTGTCGTCTCTTCCACTCCTGCTCCCATCCTCCCGACGCCGATGTTTTAAATGTTGGAATAAAGAAGTTTTTTACCGGTGAGTGCCTTCCTTTTTTTTCCTCTCTGTTTTGATATTTATTGTGGATGATTGCTTTGGAGAGGCACCTCTGGTCAAGAAGCATTCATTCCTGCAGCTTTGTTCATGCAAACACCTGTGCATTAAGTGGGTTTCCCGCTGTGCGGATTCATTTACTTTTGGAGACATATTAAATAGATCCCAAAATGGCTGAATTACAGTCATGGTTTTCCACACTGAGAAAACAGATGTAAGGATCAAACAGTCCATTATGTCAATCAATTGGAACAAAAAATCCAGAAAGAAGGGAGTTCATGATGAGCATCAAAAAGGAGGAAACACAGCGTCTCGTGATGTCCATGAGTTCAAGACTTCAGGCAGTCATTGCCAAAAAAGGGTTTTCAACCAAGTACTAGAAATGAACATTTTATTTAAAATGATTTAATCTGTTCAATAACTTTTGGTCCCTTTAAAAACAGGGTGGCACATGTTAAGGAGCTGAAACTCCTAAACCCTTCATCCAATTTTAATGTGGATAAGCTCAAATGAAAGCTGAAAGTCTGAACTTCAGCTGCATCTGAATTGTTTTGTTTAAAATTCATTGTGGTAATGTCTAGAACCAAAATTAAATAAATGTTGTCTCTGTCCAAATATATATGGACCTAATGTATAATGTAGATATCCCATCGATTTAGTGGAATAGTTGATGACAGTTCCTAAATGAAAAGGAAGGATGGTCCAACATCATTAAGTTTCTGGCCCAAATGACCCAAGAGTCACTGACATGAAACGGACACTCGAGGAACGGCAAACCATCGGCATGGCTCAAAAGAAAGACCCGAAAGGAAAAAAACCCCAAAGGTAAGTAGGGGTTACCTTCATAACCAGACAATTTTTACATTTCTGACCACTGTCAATTTATGAGGTAATAACTCTGGAAAGCTTCAATGGATCCCGCTGATTCTGAGAATGTGTTCTCTTGACATATTGTACTTTAGGATAGTGGTAAAATGTCTTTGACATGACTTGTATTTATTCGTGAAAAAAATGGAAATTTGGCAAAAATGTCGCAATTTTCAAATTTTTTATTTTTATGCCCTTAAATCATCAGAGTCATATCACACAAAATAGTTACTAAATAACTTTACATAACCACAATTTTTGAAACAATTTTTTTTGTTAGGAAGTTATAAGGGTTAAAAGTTGACCAGTGATTTCTCATTTTTACAACAAAATTTGCAAAACCATTTTTTTTAGGGACCTCAGATTTGAAATGACTTTGAGGGGCCTATATGACAGAAAATACTCAAAAATGACACAATGCTAAAAACTGCATCCTCAAGGTGCTCAAAACCACATTCATGAAGTTTACTAACCCTTCAGGTGCTTCACAGAAATTTTTGGAAAGTGGAAGTAAAAATAAGCATTTACTTTTCTTTCACAAAAATTTACATTTAGGCCTATTTTTTTTACTTTAGCAAGGGTAACAGGAGAAAATGGACCAAACAATTTGTTGTGCAATTTCTCCTGAGCACGCCAATACCCCAATATGTAGGGGAAATCTTACTGTTTGGGCACACAGCAGGGCTCAGAAGGGAAGGAACGCCATTTCACTTTTTGAATGTAAAATTTTCTGACATAATTAGAGGACACCATGTCATGTTTGAAGAGCCCCTGATGTGCCTAAACAGTGGAAACTAGACCCCATAAGAAATTGATCTAGATGTGTTTTGAGCAACTTGACCTAACAGGTGATACACAGAAGTTTATAATGTTAAGCCATGAAAATTACAAAAATCACATTTTTCCTAGATAAATCTATTTTAGCTCCAAATTTAGCATTCTCATAAGGGTAACAGGAGAAATTGCTACATACAATTTGTTGTGCAATTTGTCCTGAGTTTGCAGATACCCAACATGTGGAGGAAAACCACTGTTTGGGTGCACGGCAGGGCTTGGAAGGGAAGGAGCGCCATTTGACTTTTAGAATGTAAAATTTGCTGGAATAATTAGCAGGTGCCATGTTGCGTTTGGAGAGCCCCTGATGTGCTTAAACAGTGGAAACCCCAATAAGTGACACCATTTTGGAAACTAGACCCCTTAAGGAATTTATCTAGATGTGTATTGAGCCACTTGAACCAACAGCTGCTTCACAGAAGTTTATAACGTTAAGCCGTAAAAATAAAAAAAAATACATTTTTTCCCAGATAAATCTTTTTTAGCTCAAAATTTTTGCAATTTCATAAGGGTAACAGGAGAAATTGCTCAAAAAAATTTGGGGTCCATTTTCTCTGACTTCACCAATAGCCCATATGTCATCTAAAACTAATTTTGAAGCACAGTGCAAAATTCAGAAGGGAAGAAATGCCATATTACAGTCCAGATTTTGCTGAACTGTTTGAGGGTGCCATGTTACTTTGGCAGAGCCCTGAGGTGCCAACACAGCAGAACCCCCCATAAGTCACCCAATTTTACAAACTAAACCTCTCAATGAATTCATTTAGGGGTGTAGTGATTATATTTGACACCACATGTGTGTGTCACAGACTTGATACCATTGAGCAGTGAAGATAAACTAATTTACATTTTTACCACCAAGATTTTGTTTTAGCCCCAAGTTTTACATTTTCATACTGGAAAATGAGTAAAAATGGCACCAAAATTTGTCCCCCAATTTTTTATTGAACATGACAATACTCCATATGTGGCTGTACAGTACTACTTAGCCATACGGAGAGACTCAGGAGAAACGGAATACTATTTTGCCTCCTGGAACGCAGATTTTCCTAGAATAGTATGTGGATTTTCATATAAAGAGCCCTAAGTACTATAAAAGCAGAATCCTCCCTCAAGTGACCCATTTTGGAAATTATACCCCTCTGGGAATTTATCTACAGATGTAGTGACGATTTTGACTCCATGGGTGTTTTCCCAGAAACAATATCCGCAGTGGATGTTGCTGAGTGAAAATTGCAAACTGCCATTGTAGTGAACCAGTACATTATGCCCAGCTCATGCTTCTGGAGACACATTCCTGTAAATTAGTTGGCTCTATCACTACAGAAATACCAAACATGTGGGCACTAAATGTGGTTTAGGCACACTGGGGCTCAGAAGGGAGGGGGGCGTTTGGATTGGGAGTTGAGAATTTGCTGAAATTCTTTTGACGATGAGGAGCATTTTGCTTTTCCAGAGCCTTTGTGCTACCAGTAACATGGAAGCCACTTATTTCCATTAACAGATGATGGAACTTAGTGAGGGCTTGCTTTTTTTGTGGATTGAGTTGAAGCTTTTATTGGGAAATTTTACATAACGTTTATGATCACATTTATCCAGCGCTCTACGCTGAGCACTTACAGTGGTGGCCAAAAGTATTGGCACCCCTGCATTTCTGTCTGATAATACTCAGTGTCTTCCTGAAATGATTTGCAATCACAAAATTATTTGCTATTTTCATCTTCATTTAATTTGCTTGCAAGGAAAAAACACAAGAATAAAGCAAAAAATCAAATCCTTGATCATTTCACACAAAACTCCAAAAATGGGCCAGACAAAAGTATTGGCACCCTCAGCCTAATACTTGGTTTGCGCAACTTTAGCAAAATAACTACGAACAACCGCTTCCGGTAACCATCAATGAGTTTCTTTCAATGTTCTGCTGGAATTGTAGACCATTCTTCTTTGGCAAATGCTCCAGGTCCCTGTATTGAAGGGTGCCTTCCCAAACTGGTCATTTTGAGATCTCTCACAGGTATTTTATGGGATTCAGGTCTGGATCATTGCTGGCCACCTTAGAAGTCCCAGTGCTTTCTCCAAACCATTTTATAGTGCTTTTGGAATGTGTTTTTGAGTCATTGTCCTGCTGGAAGAATCCATGACCTCTGAGGGAGACCCAGCTTTCTCACACTGGGCCTACATTTCTGCAAAATGTGTTGGTAGTCTTCAGACTTCATAATGCCATGCACACGGTCCAGTGCCAGAGGCAGCAAAGCAAACCCCAAAACAACAGGGAACCTCCGCCATGTTTGATGTAGAGACGTGTTCTTTTCTTTGAATGCCTTTTTTTTTCCTGTACACTCTATGTTGATGGTTTTTCCCAAAAGTTGACTTTTGTCTCATCGACCAGAGAACATTCTTCCAAAAACGTTATGGCTTTTTAGTAAGTTTTGGCAAACCCACCTGGCTTTTTATGTCCGGGGTAAAAGTGGGGGTTTTTCCTGGGTATCCTACCATACAGTCCCTTTTCTTTAAAACGCCCATGGATAGTACGGGTTGGGCCCGTTGTTCCCTCGGACTGCAGGGGGAGCTTGAACTTGTTTTTGGGTTTAGTCGAGGTTCTTTATCCACCATCCCCCACAATCTTGTGTTGAAATCCTCATCAATTTTTCTTTTCCTTCCACATCTAGGAGGTTTGTCCGTGCCTTTAAATTCTTGATGACACTGCGCACGGAAGACACAGGAAAAAATTCAGGTCTTTGGAGATGGACTTGTAACCTTGAGATTGCTCATGTTTCCTCCAATTTGGTTTCCAAGTCCTCAGACAGTTCTTTCTTTTCTCCATGCTCAATGTATACACACAAGGACACAGGACGAGGTTGAGTCAACTTTAATCCATGTTAATGGCTGCAAGTATATTTAGTTATTGCTAACACCTGTTAGGTGCCACAGGTAAGTTACAGGTGCTGGTGATTACCGATTGGAAGCATCAAGATTTTTCAAAAAAGTGCCAAACTTTTGTCCACCCCCTTTTTTAGGTTTGGGTGGAAATATCCAATTTTGGCTTTAGTCAATTATTTTTGTGTTTTTTTCATTGAAGACAAAAAATGAAGATAATAAACCAAAGAATTTGTGTTTGCAATCATTTCAGGAAGAAAACGAGTATTATCTGACGAATTGCAGGGGGCCAACACTTTTGGCCACCACGGACCTAGGGTTTACATCGAAATCTCGAGTGGGCGGACAGAGAAACCCCAGATGGATCCATTCACTATAATAGGCAGCAGAGTTATCTGGACTCCGTCTGCCTTTTCCGCAGTTTCCTTTTTTTCAGAAGTGCACAAAACTGTCCGACAGCACTTTAAGCAACCCTAAAAGACCCACACAGCCAATCACGGCCCTATGGGTCCACAATGCTTCCATCTGCCTCATTTTTGGAACTTCCACCAGGGGTTTGCAAATCAGTATTCAGGATTTACGGGAAAAACTCGTTTAATACGCTCAGCACAGAGGCGGATCATGTGCAATAAGCCGCGTGATCTTTTGGAGACAAAAACGAAAAAATCAATAACATTTTAAGAATTGTTTTATTTATTTTTTTAGCCGTTCCTTGTGCGGTATAAGTGTTGGGCTTTATTCTTGGGTCGGTGCAATTACAGCGATACCAGATTGAATCGGGTTTTTGGTTTGGCGCATAACACACTAAAAACGAAAACTGGTTTTTCCAAAACCCATATTTTAGGAGATATCATTTTCCATATTTCGGCCAACAGAGTCATGTTATGGCTTGTTTTTGGCGGGACGAGCTAAATTTTTATTGGACCATTTTGGGACATAACATTCTTTGATTGCTTTCTTTTCCGATTTTTGAGAGCAGAATGAACAAAAACCGCAATTTAGGAATTACTTTTTTTTTTTTTTTTTTTACCGTTCTGCATGGGTAATATTGGTAAGGCAGCTTTATTCTTTGGGTCAGTAAGATTACAGTGATACCCAATTTATATTTTTTTTTTTTTGTTTCGGTGCTTTTACATTATAAAAAAACTATTTTATAGAAAAAATAATATTTTTGATTTTTTTATTCTGAGGCTATAATTTTTTTTTTTACTGCTGAGGAGCTGTATGCCAGATTGTTTTTTTGCTGTACAAGTTGTTTTTTCAGGGTACCATTTTTATTTACACATCTTTTTGATTGTGTTTTATTGAACATTTTGTACAGTGGTATGATATAAAGCATTGTTTTTCCCGTTTTTTAATTTTTTTACGGTGTTTACTGAAGGAGTTAATAGGGGACATTTTAAAGCAGGTCATTATGGATGTGGCGATACCAATTATTGTACTTCTATTGTTATTTTTTTTATTTACATAAATAAATTAATTATTTAAAATATTTTTTGCTTTTTTTTCTTTACGGGGGGGGGGATTTTTTTTTTTTTTTTTTTTTACACTTTTATTATTTTTTTTTGTTAATTTCTTTGACTCGTATGGGACATTATTGTATAGTGTCAGATCGCGATCTGATGTTCTTCAATGCATCGCACTGCTGTACATTACATCAGTGTCGACAAGCGGGAAAGAGGCGTCCAGGTCCTGCTCTCAGCAGGATTGACACGCCCCCTTCCCTAAAGGGGGACCTCTCAGCCCTTTGTGGTCGGAAGTCAAAAATGGAGCCACAGGACAATGCGATCGCCTATCACGTTGTCCGATGGAAGCAAGCAGGGAAATAATTCCCTGGTGATTTCTATTATGTCACTGTCCATAACAGCGCATCGGGGGGTAAATGCCAGCAATCGTGTGCACCATTTGTGGGGTTTTTTGCGGGGGGGTCCTCTCACACAGAGCTGACCCCCAACCCGATCGCCTCGGCGCTCAGGTGAGGCCGCGTGATTGTGCCGCGTACCTGTACTGCTGTTTGCGTGAAGAGCTCCCGCAGAGCAGCACATTGGACGGGATGCGTGGGGGGAAGGGGTTAAGGAGAAACATCTTAGTATTGCTTTATTTTTATGTCCTTAAAAAAAAGTTTACGGTTCTGCAAAATACTTGAAGCGAAATAGAAATATGACATCGAGAAATATTCGTAAGCAATTCTATTTCTGAACATAAATAGATATAAAACTTTACATGTAATTGACTGATATAGTTTAGTTATATCCATTTTTTACATAAAGAAATGTAAATATTCCAGCACAATAAACACCCAAACGCTGGGACCAGGTTTCTTTTAAAGTTGGGTAAGAATTTTCCAAACAATTGTGGGATTTTAAAAAATCTAATAAAGTATAGTCTAACCCATTGCACTTAACGTGTATTTGTTTTAAAATTGCTTTGACTATACATAATTTGTAATGAAAAAAAAATTTGGCCTTCTTACTACAGATTCTTGACTCTTTGGGGAAAGTAAAAAACACTGGAAATGTGTGAAAGTTTGGTAGGGCTCTGAGCCAATGGAGAAGACATCCAGTAATAAACATCATGGCCAAAAGTTTTGAGAAGACACAAATATTATTTTTCAATGATCTGCTGCCCTCTGGTTTTTATGTGTGTTTGACAGATGTTTTTATACAGACAGAAAATAAAAATTGCAAACATAGAGTAACAAAAGCTTATATTGACAGTTGAATGAGGGTTAATGCAGCAAGTCAATATTTGCGTGTTGGGCCCTTTTCTTTAGGACCTCTGCAATTTCCCCGACATGCTTCAATCAACTTCTGGCCAAAATCCTGACTGATAGCAGTCCATTTCTTGACAATCAATGCTTTCATGTTGTCAGAATTTTTAGGTTTTTGTTGTCCCCGCTCTTGATGATTGACCACAATTCTCAAGGGATTAGACTGGGGAGTTTCCCGGCCATGGACCCAAAACTTTTATGTTTGTTCCCGAGCCATTTAGTTTTCACCTTTCTTTAGGCAAGGTGCTCCATCGCTGGGAAAAGGATTGTTGATCGCCAAACGTCGGAGGGGGGGGGAAAGGTTTGCTCTTGGGGGGACATTCTGGTACCTTCTTTATTCATGGCTGTGTTTTTAGGCAAGACGTGAGGAGCGGATTCCCTTGGGGGAAGCAACCCAACATGAATGGTTTCAGGATGCTTAACGTTGGCTGGCAAACTGGTGGAGCGTCACCTTGTCTTCTCCAATGAGGCGTTTTCCTGATGTTCCAAAATCGAAAAGGGGATTCATCAGAGAAAATAACTTTACCCCATCCTCAGCGCCACTGCCGGGACCTTTTGCAGAATATCACGTCCATGATGTTTTTTCTGGAGAGAAGTGGTTTCTTTGCTGCCCTCCTTGAGACCGGGCCTGCTCCAAGATCCCCCCTCACGTCGTGAGATGCACTCACACCTGCCTGCGCCTTTCCTGAGCAGCTCGCACTGCTGGTAGCCCATCCCGCAGCTGAAACAGTTTAAGAGCGGTCCTGGCGCTTGTGGTCTTTCTTGGGGCGCCCGGACCTTTTTGGCAGCAAAGGACCTCTCTCCTTGAAGTCTTGATGATGCGATAGAGTTGACTGAGGTGCAATCTTTCTAGCTGTGATACTCTTCCTGTTAGGCCATTTTGTGCATTGCAATGATGACTGCACGTGTTTCTTTAGAGATAACATGGTAACAGAAGAGAAACAATGATGCCAGCACCAGCCTCCTTTTAAAGTGTCCAGTGGTGTCATTCTTACTTAATCATGACAGATTGATCTCCAGCCATGTCCTCATCAACACCCACACCTGTGTTAATGGATGCAATCACTGAAAGAGGTAGCTGGTCCCTTTTAAGGCAGGGCTGCAATGATGTTGAAATGTGTTTTGGGGGATAAAGTTCATTTTTCTAGCCAAATATTGACTTTGCAAGTAATTGCTGTTAGCGATCACTTTTTTATAACATTCTGGAGTATATGCAAATTGCCATTAGAAAAAGTGAAGCAGTAGACTTTGTAAAAATTAATATTTGGTCATTCTCAAAACTTTTGGCCATGAACTGTACAATTGACTATTCGACACACAGTGTTTGCTATTTATTTCATTAAACAGTAAATAAATTTTGTCTATTGAATCACTACACTTTTAGGGTTCTTTCACACTAGCGTAGGTCAGGTCCAGGAAATGATGCAGTATGACAAAGGCAATTCAGAGACGAAGTCCAATACGCAATCTGAGGTCAGGAAAGCCAGAGAGACAAAACAATTTAACAGGGAGCAGGCACAAGTAAAGTTGGGGAAAGAGAATCAAGTCAAGCTGGGTCAGGCACAGAACACAGAGGGATCAATGTTCCACAGGCAACAGCAAGTGTTCGATTGACCCTGGGGAAAGGAAACTAGCATGCGAAGTAGAAGCTGATTAAGGAAAATAAAACACAGGTGATTGCAGCACAGACCCACACCGACTGACAGCCCAACACAAAGTAACAAAAAGACCAAGTGGAAATCGTGACAAAAGTGCAATGCAAGATAAAAATCTCATTGCACCTCGACAAATGTTATTCAGTAAACAGTGCTGAGTGCAAGTTCTTCCGAGCTGAAATCGGGCTGAGAAAAAAAAATCTCAGCATGCTGTGTATGGCCGCGTTTATTGGACAAGACTTGCCATTTGCAAGTCAATGGGTGCGAGAAAAAAAAAATGGATACTAACAGACCAGCGGATTATGCCATGCGATTTTTACGTACATGTAAGTTGGTAGCGGGGACCCTCAATTACCTCCTCTCTCCTATATGCGGGCATGAGTGCCCCATTGGTGCCCTGACGGTTTGGACATAAGTTAATATATTAACATTGTATATCACTGTTTTATTAATGTGTCTGTACATCTGATATTTCATTACTCTTTTACTATTGTGTGTGGTACTGTATTATACAACCTGTATGTAATTAGTTCAGGGTTAGAACAGGTTAACAATAGGGGGCTGGATTAGCAGCCTGGAAGGAGAAGGAAGTTTCTGCTTCATGAGCAGAGCCCAGCCAGGCTTGCCTGAGGCAGGACGTCCTCCACTGCCAGGAGCAGAGCATACCCCTGGAGGGGAAAATAAGCTGCCAAGGACTGCTGGGCAGTGGGAACATGCACCGGACCTGTGGAAGTGCCCACTGAAAGACTGTTGGTTCCCAGAGATAAGAGCCGACAAGGCTGTGTACTTTGATAGGGAAAGCGCAGGAAATGTTACGTCATTCAACTCATCTTTATTAAAAGTTTTCTACCGTTGGAACTGAAGCATGATGTGTGGTGCATCCAGAGGATGCCATTCCAGTATGGAAAGCAAATCATGTGTCAGAGGTAATCAACTGTGCCATAGGGCTGGGACTTGAGCTGTCCTTTCATGTGCAAAGGGCAAGGGTGCTCCCTGACTGTGACCTAGTGGACTCGCCCATGACTAGCATCCCATGCCCCCTTGTTACATACACATCTCAAGGAAACAACAAAATTTCATCAGTCAAGCCCAGGAAACCACAGCCAGAACCCTCAGGATAGATGGATGGATAGATAGAACAGAATAGGGCTTGACGCCAGCTGTAATTTGGACAAAGTATTTTTTTGTTGTGAGTGTATTTTTCTATTCACTTTGTTAGTAATGAGTGTGTCTGAATAACACCTCTCCATTCCTGACACCAGGGCTTGATGCCAGCTGTGTTTTAGAACAATTCACAGCTGACATCAATCCCAAGTTCTATTACCCAATTGTCACCACACCAGGGCAATCGGCAAGAGCGAATGCGAAAATGCCATAATTGGTGCATTTAAAGTGATGCACCACTTTGGGGCAGCAGCAGGCTGGTATTGTTAGCCTGGGAAGGGCCCAATAACAACAGACCTTCCCAGCCTGATATCAGCTCACAGTTGTCTGCTATACATTTGCAGGTTCATAAAATAGGGGGACCCCCACGTCATTTTATTTATTTATTAGGTTAACCCCTTTCTGGACATCAGACGTAATAATCCATGTGACCTGAGCCTGGTTGATCAGGGGACAGATTATTATGTCTGCGCGATCGTCCGTGCACGGGTAGTGTGAGGGCGATCGCCGCCGGGTGTCAACTGACAGCCCCTCTGTCTTTGGATCAGAGACTCTGAGCGTGATATGCGCAATGCTTTTATCATCATACCGCTGAACAAAAAGTGGAATAAAACACAATCAAAAAGACTAATGTAAATATACATGGTAGCGCTGAAAACAAGCCGCCACACAGCTCCATCAGCAACAAAAAGTTATAGCTCTCAGAATAAAGCGATGCAAAAATAATTTTTTTGGCTAAAATAGTTTTTATTGTGTAAACACATATAAGAGGGGTATCGCTGTAATAGTACTGACCCGAAGAATAAAACTGCCTTATCAATTTTACCACACAAGGAACGCCCCCTCAAAAAAAATTCCCGAATTGCTGGTTTTTGTTCATTCTACCTCCTAAAAATCAGAATAGAAAGCGATCAAAAAATGTCATGAGCCCGAAATAGGTACAAATAAAAACGTCAACTCGTCCTGCAAAAAACAAGCCATCGCATCACTTTGGGAGCCAAAATATAGAAAAATTATAGCTTTCAAAATATGGTGATGCTAAAACTATTTATTGCAATAAAAAAGCATTTTTTAGTGTGTGACAACAGCCAAACATAAATGTGTTATCGCTGTAATTGCACCGACTCGAAGAATAGTTGCCTAATCACTTATACCGCACGAGGAATGGCGTAAAAAATAAATAAAACCAATTCTTTACATGCTGTTGATTTTTTTCATTCTACCTCCCAAAGATCGCAGTAAAGCTCGGCGCACATTTATGCTGCGCTCTGTTCTGAGCGCTTACACCGAGGTTTCTGTGTAAATCTCTGAAATACATCATTCAAATGGAACCTCTGCGGAACATTCCCTATAATGGGGCAGATGAACACCGTTGAACAGAGGCCAGAAGGAGTCCAGAGTAGCTCTGCTGCCTCATTATAGTGAATAGATCCCTCGGGGTTTCATCTGAATCAGATCACTCAGAGATTTAGATTTGAACCCCAAAGTAAGTGGTCAGCGTAGAGCGCCAGAAAACTGTGATCCAAAACGTTATGTAAAATGTTCTCAATAAAAGCTTCAACTCAATCAATAAAAAAAAGCAAATCCCCACTAAGGTCTGTCATCTATTAACTGAAATATGGGGGGCTTCCACGTTACTGGTGGTTCAAAGGCTCTGGAAAAGCGAAATGGCTCCTCACATTCCAAAAGAAATTCAGCAAATTCTGCACTCTCAAATCCAAATGCCCCCTCCCTTATGAGCCCCACAGTGTACCTAAACCACATATACTGTCCACGTTTGGCATTTATGAAGTGATGAGAGCCTGCCTAACTTACAGGTGCATTTCTCCAGAAGCATGGGCAGGGCATAAAGTACTGGTGACTGCAACGTACTGGTCATTCCAGCGGCAGTTTGCAATTTTCAATCAGCTTGTTTCTGGAAGATACCCATGGAGTCAAAATCATCACTATACCTGTAGATAAGTTTCCCAAGAGGTATAGTTTTCAAAATGGGGTCACTTGAGAGGGAACTCTGCTCTTTAAGCAATTAGGGGCTGTCATGATCTAGTCCGAGTTTTGAATCCTGTCTGCCCTTCTCCTGGGCTGATCATGTCAATGGTTAACTTTGCCTGGCCTCATTTTGGATTCAGGTTTGCTATTTATTCCTGCTGCATCCTGCAGGCCATGTCAGCTATATTTTCTGCCTACGGTGTGAGTATCTGACTCTTGTGGAACCCTGATTTGTCCTCCTGCTGTTTCTGATTTTGCCCGTGTCTGTTTTGTTCCCAACTCCCCATTCTGATTCAGTGTTTCCCTTTCATGTTTAGGACTCTTTAGTATTTGACTTGGCTTGGACCCTGACCTGCTGTTTGTCTCTTGTCTTCGGCATATCTTCTCCTGACCGGTACTGACCTATTTGGCTTGCAGCTGACTGTGTTTCGTTTATTCCTTTGGTACTGCTCTATATTCAAAGATTTGACCCGGCTTGTTTGACTTTTCTGTTGCCACCTGGTGATAGCCTTGCTGCTGCACTGCAGGCCTGCTCTTGCTGTGTGCAGTCCTCCCTCCACTCTATCACCATCTAGTGGAGGTTGCATTTACCTGCATTGCAGCAGCATTACAGTGGCTCTGTATAAGTAGTCCACAAACTGTTCTACGAAAATCTGAGCTCCAGGAGGCAAATAGCACTCCATTCCTCCCGAGTCTCCCCGCATGGCTAAGTAGTGAGGTACAGCCAAAGATGGGCTATTGCCATGTTCAGTAGAAATTGTGGGACAAATTTTGGTGCCATTTTTACCCACTTCTTGTGTGTAAGTGTAAAATCTGGGGCTAAAACAAAATTTTGGTGGTAAAAATGTAGTCATTTTTTCTTCACTGCCCAATGATACAAAATTCTGTGACACACCCGTTGTATCAATATCATCACTGCACCCCTAGATGAATTCATTGAGAGTTGTAGTTTGTAAAATGGGGTCACTTATGGGGAGCTCTGCTGGTCTGGCACCTCATGGGCTCTCCCAGTGGGCCATGGCACCTACAAACCATAACAGTAAAATCTGGCGCTTATTCATTTCTGAGCTTTGCACTGTACCTGAAAAATATTTCCCAATTACATGTAGGGTATTGGTGCACTCAGGAAAAAAATGGACCTCAGTTTGTTGTAAAAACAATTCCTATCAGGCCTTAGAAAAATTAAAAACTTGGGGCTAAAACAACATTTTAGTGGTAAAAATGTAATTTATTCTTTCTTTACTGCTCAGTGGTACAAAATTCTGTCAGGCACATGTGGTGTCAATATGATCACTGCACCACTAGATAAATTCATTGGGGAGTGTATTTTGTAAAATGAGTTCACATATAGGGGGTTTCTGTTGTTCTGGCACCTCAGTGGCTCTGCCAATGTGACATGGCACCCTCAAACCATTTCAGCAAAATCTGAACTCCAATATGGCTCCTCTTCCCTTCTGAGATTTGCACTGTTTCTCAAAAGTAGTATTCCCCCATATATGGGGTATTGGCGTACTCAGGAGTAGTTTTGAGCGATACTTTCCGATATCACTAAGTTTCGGATCGGAATGGGTATCGCCGATACCCAAAATAGAAAAGATACCCAAAAAATATTGGCGCTACCCGATACCGATACCGGAAATCCAATGTAAGTCTATGGGAACAAAATATCGGAATTAAAAAAAACATTCTTGCCTTGTTGGTTAATTGTACATGAAGGAAAACAACAAAGAGTGTTTTCCTTCATGTACAATTAATAGTGTTGAGCATTCCGATACCGCAAGTATCGGGTATCGGCCGATATTCGCTGTATCGGAATTCCGATACTTAGTTCCGATATTTTCCATATATCGTATACCGGAATCGGAAGTTCCCATAATTCTTTGAGAGGCAATGTGATTTTAGTCAGCCGAGGAATCCTAAGAAGTGTGGGCACATCCTGTACTGCTGCGGTCATGTTAACTAATGGCATGGCTGTGATTGGATGCTGAAATGATGTCAGAATGCACTATAAAATGCGCCGCCGCCATTTTAGCGTCACTGTGCTGTGAACTCAGTTAGGGAAAGAACGCTGCTCTGCTGACTCTGAGGGACAGTTAGAGATTGCGATTTAGTGTACTGTGCTTTAGGCAGGCTAGTTTACCACCGACTGTGTAAAGCTTCCTTTTGCCTGCAGTGTTGTTTTAACAGCTCTGCAAGGTGTGTGTGAGTGCAGGTGACGCTGCAGTTTGCTCTGTATGCAACGCTGTCTGTAGGCATCTGCACGTGTCACTGACAGACTCTTTTTTTTTCTTCAGTGTAATTCTTGCTGCTCCATGCAATTGAAATAATAGTGTGATGTGCTTCCATCCGTATACAATACCTTGGTTGCAAACACTATAGAAGTCCACAAAGGAGCCTTTCACAGATAGTGAACAGTTGTGTTTCAGTGTTCACTGCAGTCTGTGAGTTTTTTTTTTTGAGTGCAGATCACGCTCCAGTTAATTCAACTAATGCTGCGTGTACTCTGCTGAGCGTCTGTCACTGGCTCATCCTTGTAATTTTTCAAAAATTGCTGCTGCTTTATTCTATTTTAAATTTACAAAAATCTATTAGTGTGACGCTCTTCCATCAAAATACAATACATTGCTTGCAAACATAATAGAAGTCCACAAAAAGGCCTTTCACAGCAAGTGAACAGTTGTGTTTCAGTGTTCACTGTAGTCTGTGAGTTTTTTTTTTTTTTTTGAGTGCAGATCACGCTCCAGTTACTTCAACTAATGCTGCGTGTACTCTGCTGAGCGTCTGTCACTGGCTCATCCTTGTAATTTTTCAAAAATTGCTGCTGCTTTATTCTATTTTAAATTTACAAAATCTATTAGTGTGACGCTCTTCCATCAAAATACAATACATTGCTTGCAAACATAATAGAAGTCCACAAAAAGGCCTTTCACAGCAAGTGAACAGTTGTGTTTCAGTGTTCACTGCAGTCTGTGAGTTTTTTTTTTTTTTGAGTGCAGATCACGCTCCAGTTACTTCAACTAATGCTGCGTGTACTCTGCTGAGTGTCTGTCACTGGCTCATCCTTGCAATTGTTCAAAAATTGCTGCTGCTTTATTCTATTTTAAATTTACAAAAATCTATTAGTGTGACGCTCTTCCATCAAAATACAATACATTGCTTGCAAACATAATAGAAGTCCACAAAAAGGCCTTTCACAGCAAGTGAACAGTTGTGTTTCAGTGTTCACTGCAGTCTGTGATTTTTTTTTTTTTTTTTTGAGTGCAGATCACGCTCCAGTTACTTCAACTAATGCTGCATGCACTCTGCTGAGCGTCTGTCACTGGCTCATCCTTGTAATTGTTCAAAAATTGCTGCTGCTTTATTCTATTTTAAATTTACAAAAATCTATTAGTGTGACGCTCTTCCATCAAAATACAATACATTGCTTGCAAACATAATAGAAGTCCACAAAAAGGCCTTTCACAGCAAGTGAACAGTTGTGTTTCAGTGTTCACTGCAGTCTGTGAGTTTTTTTTTTTTGAGTGCAGATCACGCTCCAGTTACTTCAACTAATGCTGCGTGTACTCTGCTGAGCGTCTGTCACTGGCTCATCCTTGTAATTTTTCAAAAATTGCTGCTGCTTTATTCTATTTTAAATTTACAAAATCTATTAGTGTGACGCTCTTCCATCAAAATACAATACATTGCTTGCAAACATAATAGAAGTCCACAAAAAGGCATTTCACAGCAAGTGAACAGTTGTGTTTCAGTGTTCACTCTAGTCTGAGGTTTAATTTTTTTGTAGGAGTGTAGATCCCGCTCCACTTACTTCAACCACCGCTGCGTGTACTCTGCTGAGTGTCTGTCACTGCCTCATCCTTGTCATTTTTCAAAAATTGGTGCTGCTTTATTCTATTTTAAATTTACAAAAATCTATTAGTGTGACGCTCTTCCAGAGGACAGCGTTTGTTGGCCAGTTGGGAGTCTGCAGCACATGGTTGATTTCATGCTGCACTGCCTGAGAAACGACCGCCGCATCGCCCACATTCTCACCACGTCAGATTATTGGGTGTACACCCTCCTAGACCCTCGCTACCGGGACAACTTACAAAGCCTCATCACACCGTTGAACCGGGACCGTAAAATGCTGGAGGACCAAGACACACTGTTGAAATCCATAATGTTCTCCATTCCAGCCGAGAGCGCTGCTGCTGCTACTGCTTTACAAAGCAGCTCTGTGCGTCAAGGCATTGTAGACACCTCTGCAACAAGAGGGAGCACAAGCAGCGCCTCTGCACAGGGCAAGAGCTGTATGTTACAAATGTGGCGAAGTTTTGTGACAGCGCCACCAAGGTCTACACCATAGTGATGGGAAATCTAGTTAATTTTGGTGATTAGTTCACCATGAACTAGTTCACTGAACAGATTAGTTCAAAAGATTAGTTCATTTAGTTCATTTAGTTCAGTTTTTCTCCACCCTATCCTGTGAGGAGCTGATAGGAAATGCATCATGTGACCTCTGAACTAAATGAACTAGATGAACTGCTGAACAAAATGTTCTATTGAGAATGACTCAGGACAGCCTAGTTCAATCTGATGCCTCTCACTGAGCCCAGCAGTGCCACATAATGATTGTGTATGAGGGGGCTGAGAAGCAGTTCAGCATCCACCATTTTAAGAACAGAACAGGGGTCAGTGTTAAAGATTTTAGCAAGACTGATCTTCTAGGCTAGAGGCATGAACTACACACAGAAACACTCTCTCATACACACATATGAGCTGTGTCTGTGTACTGTGTGTGCAATTTCAGTTTTTATTAATAATATTATTATTACTATTATATTTGTATTTGATGTGTGGTATAGTGTTTTACTACCTTGTTTTCCAGCATCAAGAGCTGTAAAGAGCCAGTGTGAGACAGAGCAGGGAGCTTCCTGGAGCTGTATGAACCTGGATCACTCTCTGTCTCCTCCCACTTACTGTTTAGTTCACAATGAACTAATCTGTGTCAGGATGGTGAACTAGATGAACTAGTTCACTCTGAAGATTTGTTCATTTTGAACTACTCACTCACGAACTACCCATCACTACTACACCATCAGAGACGGCTCCATTCACCAGGAAGCAACGTTTCCGTAAGATGGTGACAGACTACATGTCTTTCCCTCTCAGTGTACTCCCAGATGCCTCTTCCCCTTTCAAGTTTTGGGTCTCTAAGCTGGATACATGGCCAGAGCTTAGCCAGTATGCCTTGAAGGTGCTGGCTTGCCCTGCTGCCAGTGTATTATCTGAGCGCGTCTTTAGTGCTGCAGGTGGTGTACTAACAGACCGTCGCATGCGACTATCCTCAGACAATGTAGACCGGCTTATTTTTCTGAAAATGAACAAGGCATGGATCGCACCTGAATTTGCCTGTCCGTTTTCAGATTAAATAACTGTTTGCCAACGTTTTCCAAGTCTCCTGTTATGTTCATCTTTCTACCACCTGAACTCTACTCCCTGGGCTACAACACTGCCAGTCACAGGGGAATGATCAGTTACAAAACAAAATGTTATCCCCAACAAATAGTAGCGCAACGACTCCAGTGCCCACTTTATCGCCAGGCACTCTCTCTCTACAATGCTGTCTCTGTTTTTTGATGGAGTAAGTTTTCGACTCAGGAAACTAATGGGATGCTCCTCCCCGTTAAGCTCCAGTCCTGAGACAACACAGCACCCAGACCTACCTCTGACGCATCAGTCTGGACAATGAATTCTCTTTTGAACTCGGGTGTGCTCAAAACTGGTGACCCACACAGTGCCCCTTTTATTGCCCCTGTTGATGACCCCTTGCTGATTTATTAACCAGCCCCACCAGATCCATGGGTATTCTCTCAAACTGGACCTCTATAATTTTTAATGGCACCAAGGGACTCACAAAATGAGGCTGAGGACTGTGTACCTGGCGCATGCGACAAGCGTTACAATACCGTTTAACTTCTTGATAGACCCCCAGCCAGTAAAACCGTTGTATAATTCTGTGTAGGGTTTTCTTTTGGCACAAATGTCACCCTAGTACATGCGCATGCGCTAAGTCCATTACCAACCTCCGATATGACTGCGGTAGCAGCAATTGCTAAAAAATTTCCACATGTATTTTATAAACCTGATACAGCAAATCTTGGTTCAGCTCTAATTGTTGAAATACTGTAGCTGCCCGGGGTGTTGGGGTTCCCCATTGACAACCAGTAAATTTTCACGGGCTAGACTCAACGTAGGGGCCGCGGAGTTGCGCCTTACCAAATTTGTCACCTGTCACATTTAAGTATTACAATTCAGGTCCCGGTGGCAAATCTTCCATCTCCCCAACTAACACTTCGATAGGAGAGGTGTTTTCCTACTCCACCGAAGGCAAAGGTAATACTGCCCACTGCACACATGTGTTATGCATAGTGAGACTGATAGTAGCCAACAAAGTAGCTAACAAAGGCCACTTGTGATCGCCCTATCAGCGTAGGAACAATGCTACTCAAACGATCTGCCATGATCCTGGACAAAATCTTGATATCATGGTCAATGAGTGAGAATGTACGATAGGATACAGGCAGATGTGAAGGTTTGTTTGGTTTTATTAGCAACTTCATGTGTGACATGTTTGAATGGCTGGGCAACCCTCCTGTCTCCAATATATGATTGAAGGTGCGTACCAATGTGGACGGGATATCCTCACTCAATAATTTTAATAATTTGGCTGTAAACCCGTCAGGTCCTGGAGCTTTCCCGTATTTCAAGTAACTTATCGCCGCTGTCACTTCCGTCACCTCAATTTGTTTTTTTAAAAGGAGAAGCTGATAGTTTGTGATGGATGGTAACCGTATTCCATCTACAAAGGTGTTACCCTCCGCACTATCCGTATGTTCCACCTTATATAAGTCTGAGTAGTATTCTTGTAGAATGGTGTTTATGCTTCGAGGGTCTGTGTTCATGATCCCATGTTTATTCGTTAACGCTGTAATATGTTGATGACGAATGTGATTTCCTTTCGCTAGTCGTGCTAATAGTCTCCCTCATTTGCTACCATAACGATATACATCGGCTCTATAATTGTTATTACTGCTTCTCTCTCGTCGATATACCCATACGTGTAAGTCAGCCTGCTTACATCTATTTTTAACCTGTGTTGATGAACTTGTCTTGTTTGCCGTGTACCTATCGCGTAATATCCTGCTAGCCTGCGAGTAGTTTGTCGCTATCTTCTTTTTTAGCGTTGTCTGATAACATATTAGCTTCCCGCGCATTACTCCCTTCCCTGCTGCCAATAAAAGTTCCGGCCTATCCCTAGTATCTTCATTATCCCTTACATATTAAAAACACCATTGCTTCACCTGATGTCGAAACTTCTCATCCATTAACAAATAGGTCGGGAAGCGCCAAGTTTGGTCTGGCCCCATCTGCACCATATCTGGCAGGGTCACTGATACGGGCGCGTGGTCATATATAGCTACGTTGTGCACATCTGCCTCTTCCACTCCCCTTAATAGCTCCTGTGATAGCAATATATAATCTATTCTGGACCAAGAGTCATGTGGTGCCGAATAGAATGAATATTCACTGCCATCTTGGTTCAGGTGTGTCCAAATGTCTACAAAGTTAGTCGTGTCTAGCAAGGGTTATTATAAACGTGTGTCATGTGATCGCACATTCATTCGCATCGACCTACAGTTCTTCACTGGTTCTATTCACCATATTTAAGTCACCACCGTGGGTGGTTTTAATGCTTTCCTATTGGCCTGATATGCTTGGATACCTGGGATAAATTCAGGAACGTCTCCAAACTCCCTACTCACATGTCAGCGCACGAACCGGAAGAGGGAACGTGCTTGTTTTGTTGCGCATAGGTGTAGTTTTATACAGTAAATGATTACTGCTGTCTTATTTTTTGCGTCCCAAGGGCAGACTAAGGCTGCATAACGTTACATTTTAGAGACACTCATATAATAGACACACGCTACCCTAACCGTGACACAAGGAAGGTATTGTTGCGGGATAAAGCCGCCATTTTAGCGTCACTGTGCTGTTAATTCAGTTCGGGACAGAACGCTGCTCTGCTGACTCTGAGGGACAGTTAGAGATTGCGATTTTGTGTACTGTGCTTTAGGCAGGCTACTTTACCAACCGCTGTGTACATCTTCCTTTTGCCTTGCAGTGTTTTTTTCACAGCTCTGCAAGGTGTGTGTGTGAGTGCAGGTGACGCGCTGCAGTTTGCTCGGCATACAACGCTGTATGTAGGCATCTGCACATGTCACTCTCACACTCTTTTTTTTTTTTTTTTTTTTCTTTAGTGTAATTCTTGCTGCTCCATTCAATTGAAATTATAGTGTGACGTGCTTCCATCCGTATCCAATACATTGGTTGAAAACACTGTAGAAGGAAACAAAAAGCCCTTTCACAGCTAACAGTTGTGTTCACTGTAGTCTGAGATTTTAATTTATTCAATTTTGATCACGCTCAAGTTACTTCTTCAGGCAATGCTGCTTGTACTCTACTGAGCGTGTCTTACTGCCTCATCCTTGTCATTTTTCTCTAATTGGTGTACATGTACATCAAAGTAGTCTTCATTTGGATCGAAATCCAAGCAGGTACCCGGACACTCTATGGCTGCTTTTATACGGTGGACTGGCTCCAACATTCAATAAGACTTAAGATGCAATCGGGCACCTTGGCAAGGCCCAATCCTCTTCTCCCTCTGATATAATAATAATAATAATAATCTTTATTTATATAGCGCCAACATATTCCGCAGCGCTTTACAGTTTAACAGTTTCAAAACACACGTCATAGGTAACAACGTTAACAATACAATAATTAAAGCAAAATAAGCCGACCCTGCTCGTGAGAGCTTACAATTTACAATGAGGTGGGGGAGATACAAAGTACAGGTGTGTATATATAATGGTGCATTTACAATGATGGTCCAGCCATCTTGAGGGAGTGAGGCATGGATGGCGATAGTAAATGGGCTCCACATACACATTTAAACATAGAACGACTTTGGTTAGTGAATGTGATAGGCCACTCTGAACAAATGTGTTTTGAGGGAGCGCCTGAAACCATGCAAATTGTGGATAGTCCTAATTTCTTGTGGTAGAGCATTCCAGAGGATTGGCGCAGCGCGGGAGAAGTCTTGGAGTCGGGAGTGGGAGGTACGGATTAGTGCAGAGGTTAGTCGAAAGTCATTTGCAGAGCGCAGCAGTCGGTTAGGCCGATAGATAGAAATGAGGGAGGAGATGTAGGGGGGTGCTGCACTGTGGAGAGCTTTGTGGGTGAGAACCAGTACTTTGAATTGGATCCTATAATGAATGGGCAGCCAGTGTAAGGACTGGCGAAGAGCGGACGCGTCCGAGTACCAATTAGCCAGATGGATGACCCTGGCTGCTGCATTAAGGATGGACTGGAGAGGGGATAGTCGAGTAATGGGGAGGCCAAGTAATAGAGCGTTGCAGTAGTCCAGGCGGGAGTGGATCAATGCTACAGTGAGGGTTTTTGTTGTTTCCATGGTGAGAAAAGGGCGGATTCTAGAGATGTTCTTTAGGTGTAGACGGCAAATATCTAACAAACAGGTCATGCTGGAGAGACTTGCACCTACTGCCATTCAGGGTCTTCAGCTCCTTTGTGAGAAACTAATGTTTGGCCAGCCAGTATATCAAATAAAGTTCATGAGAAATGGGAACTGTGGTTGGCTTCACTTTTGGTATTGGGTGCTAATACCAAACCATGGTGTGCCATTCAATGGATATTCCTATCACGCTGTATAACAGTTATTGATAATGTCAGTAATCTATATCAAGTGGGACAACATTCTATATACCATATAAATAGGTTATATCAACATGAACATATAGTATTTGATAACATAGTATTACCTGACATAATATCCGAAGTACTGAGGATCTATACTGGATCTGTTTCACGCTGTATCAGGCTAGAGGTGGACCGGGGTCTATACTGACCCTAAACTGGGGTCCTGACTAGTCCCTCTACCTGGAGGTACTGTTAATGGTACAGAGGTCCAGGCCGCCAGCGTAACCCTATCTCCTATAAGTCCCTGACCACTGTAATCTAGTCCTTAGAAGGACCCTGATTACCACCACAGGGAAATGGGCAGGTCACCGCTAAATAAACAGTAAAGACAAACGAGACAGACAGGGGATAAAGTAAATACTGTCTTGCATACAACACTTAAACACAGAGGGAACACAAAAGGTCTAGGAGATAAACTATAAGCGAGGAGAGGAGAAACCACAAAGGAGCTCTTAGCTTAAGTCTTCTCAGAACCGATCCTATCTGCTGGTCTGTATGAATGCTTTCACCGGCATCTCCCAAGCAGACTGGCAGGTATATAAAGGAAGCTAATTAGTGCATAATCAAACTGCAGCCGGGCGAGGCTGGACCTAGTCTTAAGGTACTGCCACACTACACAATCCCGCTAGCGATCTCGTTAGCGTCGCATACTAATGAGATCGCTAGCGGGATTGTTTCTATATCGCTAGTGTCGGCCACATTTAGCGATATCGTTAAGGACGCTATCGCGGTTAGCGATCTCCTTAACGACTTTAGCGGTACAAAAGTACCGCTAAATCGCTAAAAAAGGTGCCACACTCAGCGATATAGCGATACCAGCGGGACGCCGACGATAAAAATAGGGTCCGGAACGATCGCTGTGATGAACGAGATCACAGCAGGGGCCACGTCGCTGGTAGATGCCGCACACAACAACATCGCTAACGGGATCGCTAAATAGTGATGTTTTTTAGCGATCCCGTTAGCGATGTTGTTTAGTGTGGCATACCCTTTAGCACAGAGCTAGGTAGAATTAACTCCCTCACTGCCAAACACAAAGAAACAGCAACTCAGCTGCGAGAAGTCAGAATGTGTAATCGCGACGATCTTCGTGGCGATACACCCATGACAGTACCCCCCCTTCTACGAGGGGCCTCCGGACCCTCAGGGCCAGGTTTGCCCGGGTGAGTTGTGTGGAAGGTCCGAACCAATCGATCTGCGTTAATATCAGACGCAGGAACCCACGTCCTCTCCTCAGGACCATACCCCTTCCAATGAACCAAGTACTGAAGGGACCGGCGATTCAGACGTGAGTCAATGATCTTCGACACCTGAAATTCCAAGTTACCATTGACCACCACTGGAGGAGGAGGTAGAGGTGACGGTATAACTGGCGCCACATACCTCTTAAGCAATGATTTGTGGAACACATTGTGGATTTTAAACGTAGGAGGGAGGTCCAGACGAAATGCCACAGGATTAATTATAGAACTGATCCTGTACGGCCCGATGAACCTGGGACCCAGTTTCCAGGAGGGAACCTTGAGTTTAATATTCTTGGTAGACAACCATACCAGATCGTTCACACTAAGGTCCGGACCAGACACTCTCCTCCTATCAGCCATACGTTTGTAACGGTTCCCCATAGCACTCAGATTATTCAGCACTCCTCTCCACACTGAAGCAAGTGACGACGAGAATCGTTCCTCCTCAGGAACCCCAGAAGGGCCCCCCCCCATTGAAAGTACAAAACTGGGGATGAAAACCATATGCCCCAAAAAACGGGGACTTACCAGTGGACTCGCTCCGCCTATTGTTAAGAGCGAACTCTGCCAGCGGCAAGAAAGAAGACCAGTCCTCCTGGTTCTCTGAGACAAAACACCGAAGATATGTCTCTAGGCTCTGATTCAGACGCTCTATCTGACCATTGGTCTGCGGATGAAAAGCCGAGGAAAATGACAATTGCATCCCCCGACGTGAACAAAATGCCCTCCAGAATTTGGACACAAACTGAGACCCCCTATCTGACACCACATCAGAAGGCAACCCGTGAAGTCTCACAATCTCCCCAATGAACACCTGCGCCAGAGTTTTAGCATTAGGAAGAGCAGGAAGAGCAATGAAATGTGCCATCTTACTGAACCTGTCAACTACAACTAGTATGACAGTTTTCCCTGACGACGGAGGGAGGTCCGTAATGAAGTCCATAGACAGATGAGTCCATGGACGCTCCGGAATTTTCAAAGGTAAGAGGGTCCCAGACGGACGGGTATGTGGGGTCTTAGAGCGAGCACAAACCCCACAGGACGCGACAAAAGTTACTACCTCTTTATTTAAGTTAGGCCACCAAAACCGGCGAGAAAGGAGATCCACAGTTGCTTTACTCCCTGGGTGTCCTGCCAAAGCAGAATTATGATGTGCCTCGATAACTTTTTGTCTTAACTGATCTGGAACAAACAGTTTCCCTGGAGGTCCTACAGGGGCGTCCCCTGAGCCTCCAATACCTCCTCCTCAAGCTCAGAGCATACAGCCGACACCACAACTCCCTCCTGAAGGATAGGAACCGGGTCATCCGTCTTCCCGGCCCTGGGAAACTACGAGATAAGGCATCAGCCTTAACATTTTTTGACCCAGGACGATATGTGATGACAAAATTAAACCTGGTAAAAAACAACGACCATCTAGCTTGTCTGGAATTCAGACGCTTTGCAGATTCTAAATACAGGAGGTTCTTGTGATCAGTAATGACGGTGACCGGGTGGACTGCCCCCTCCAAAAAGTGACGCCATTCCTCAAAAGCCAACTTAATGGCCAAGAGTTCCCTATTGCCGACATCATAATTCCTCTCGGCGGACGACAATTTTTTAGAGAAGAAAGCGCACGGATGCCATTTACCAGGGGACGGACCTTGGGATAATACCGCACCCACCCCTACGTCAGACGCGTCTACCTCCACAATGAATGGTTGTGATGCATCAGGTTGAATAAGTATGGGTGCCGAAGCAAAACATTTTTTCAAGGAGGAAAATGCTTGACAAGCTTTGTCAGACCACCTAGAAAAATCCGTCCCTTTTTTTGTCATGTCAGTGAGAGGTTTGACAACAGATGAAAAATTACGAATAAGTTTCCGGTAGTAGTTAGCAAACCCCAGGAAACGCTGCAGTGCCTTAAGATCCTCTGGCCGATCCCATTCAAGCACTGCTCTCACTTTCCCAGGGTCCATACGGAAACCGGAAGCTGACACCAGGAAACCCAAAAACTGAAGTTCCTGTACGGCGAATACACACTTTTCCCATTTGGCGTACAGTTTATTGTCTCGCAAGATCTGCAACACCTGTCTCACATGCTCCTGATGAGACACAAGATCTGGCGAGTAAATTAAGATGTCATCTAAATAAACGACCACAAACTGCCCCACAAGGTGGCGAAAGATGTCATTAACAAAATGTTGAAACACCGCCGGGGCAGTAGTCAGACCAAAAGGCATGACAAGGTTCTCATAATGTCCCTCCGGAGTGTTAAACGCCGTCTTCCACTCATCCCCCTCCTTTATCCTAATCAGATTATACGCCCCCCTGAGATCCAACTTAGAGAACCATTTGGCGCCCACAATCTGATTGAAGAGATCAGGAATAAGTGGGAGCGGATACGGATCTCGGACAGTAATCCGATTAAGCTCACGGAAATCCAAGCAAGGGCGTAGGCCTCCATCTTTTTTCTTCACAAAGAAGAACCCCGCGGCCACTGGGGAAGATGAAGGTCTAATATGCCCCTTGGCCAGACTTTCCGAAATATAATCCTTCATAGCCTGCCTCTCAGGACCAGAAAGGTTATATAACCTAGATTTAGGTAACTTAGCATCAGGAAGCAATTTTATTGAACAGTCATACGCGCGATGAGGAGGTAATTCTTGACACCCCTCCTCAGAGAACACATCCTCAAAGTCCTCCAGAAAAGGAGGCAAAGTTCTAGGCACGACCGCACTGATGACCGTGTTCATGCAGTTACTCTTGCAAAATTCACTCCACTGGCTTATCTCTCTGGATTGCCAATTAATCACTGGGTTATGTTTAGCCAAACAAGGAAGTCCCAACACAATAGGAGTAGGAAGACCTTCCAACACATAACAAGACAATCGTTCTTTATGTAATGCCCCTACTCGAAGGTCTATGTTATGAACAGCTTGTACAAAGCTACCTTGACCGAGAGGCCTGGCGTCAATAGAGAAAATAGGGATCGGTTTGGCCAATACACTCAGTTGCATACCTTGCACCTGGGCAAACCGAGCGTCCACCAGATTAGCCCCGGACCCACTATCAAGAAGAACAGAAATCCTCTCAGCTCTCGTACCTACCACCACCTCCGCTGGTACGAGAAACTGAGACGGACCTGGGGACGAAATACATACTCCCAGGTTGTCGTCCACCACACAACCTGGGATAAACAGTTTTCCGGCGACTTCTTGCTCAGCGAGGCACGGGATGGACACCCCTCAACAAAATGCCCCTCTCTCCCGCAGAAGAAACACTTTCTTGTCTTGCGGCGCACCGCCGATCCCCTCCCTCGAAAAGATGTCCCTCCCAACTGCATAGGTTCCTCAGAACAGACCAGGGGAACCTCAATATAAGGGACTTTAGTAGTGGGTGGAGTCATAACAGGTGGCGGAGTTACCTCGCACCTCTCCCGAAGCCGTCTATCAATGCGAATAGCAAGGGCCATAGCGGCCTCCAGAGATGGGGGAGAATCATACTGAGCCAACACGTCTTTTAATTTGTCAGATAACCTTTGACAAAACTGGCTCCTAAGAGCTGGGTCATTCCACTGAGTATCTGTGGCCCATCTACGGAACTCAGAAGAAAACTCCTCCGCCGGACTATCTCCCTGCTGTATCTTACGTAACTTCGTTTCAGCAAGGGAGACCCGATCCGGGTCATCATATACCAGACCCAGGGCAGTAAAAAATCGATCTACTGACTGAAGAGCCGGGGAGCCCGGAGGAAGAGAGAACGCCCAGGATTGAGGGTCCCCTTGTAAGAGCGAGATGACAATTCCCACCCTCTGCTCTTCACTCCCCGATGACCGAGGCCGTAGCCGAAAATATAACTTACATGCCTCCCGGAAGGTAAAAAATTTGTCCCGCCCACCAGTGAACCTGTCCGGGAGAGCAACTTTAGGTTCAGATCTGGATTGCTCCGGGGGGAACAAAACCTTGGACTTAATGTCCGTCAGCTCCATGGACAAACTCTGCAACTGCAGGGCAAGCTGGGCTACTGGATCCATGGTAGCTGGGAGAATCTTTTTAGTATGGCCGGTGAAAATATCACGCTGTATAACAGTTATTGATAATGTCAGTAATCTATATCAAGTGGGACAACATTCTATATACCATATAAATAGGTTATATCAACATGAACATATAGTATTTGATAACATAGTATTACCTGACATAATATCCGAAGTACTGAGGATCTATACTGGATCTGTTTCACGCTGTATCAGGCTAGAGGTGGACCGGGGTCTATACTGACCCTAAACTGGGGTCCTGACTAGTCCCTCTACCTGGAGGTACTGTTAATGGTACAGAGGTCCAGGCCGCCAGCGTAACCCTATCTCCTATAAGTCCCTGACCACTGTAATCTAGTCCTTAGAAGGACCCTGATTACCACCACAGGGAAATGGGCAGGTCACCGCTAAATAAACAGTAAAGACAAACGAGACAGACAGGGGATAAAGTAAATACTGTCTTGCATACAACACTTAAACACAGAGGGAACACAAAAGGTCTAGGAGATAAACTATAAGCGAGGAGAGGAGAAACCACAAAGGAGCTCTTAGCTTAAGTCTTCTCAGAACCGATCCTATCTGCTGGTCTGTATGAATGCTTTCACCGGCATCTCCCAAGCAGACTGGCAGGTATATAAAGGAAGCTAATTAGTGCATAATCAAACTGCAGCCGGGCGAGGCTGGACCTAGTCTTAGCACAGAGCTAGGTAGAATTAACTCCCTCACTGCCAAACACAAAGAAACAGCAACTCAGCTGCGAGAAGTCAGAATGTGCAATCGTGACGATCTTCGTGGCGATACACCCATGACAATTCCTGGTTGGTTGGAGACAAGCTCATTCCCACAGAAAAGTACCAGAAAGCTAAGGAGATGGTGGCCTCTCTCAACATGAAGGAGTTTGCTCGTTGTCTAGGAGACCGACCACCCCTGCTGTGTACCTTGTCAACGTTGTGTTGAAGCTTGCAAGGATTAAGAGGTTACAGTGGTAAGTCTGGTTTTTACTAAAGATCCTGCTGTGTATTATATTTTTTATGTTTTAAAAAAAATGTATCTTATGAATGTTAAATAACTTTTTTTTTTATATTTTTTTTTTAAATACAATGTATCTTATGAATGTTAAATAACTTTTTTTTTTAAATACAATGTATCTTATGAATGTTAAATAACTTTTTTTTTTTTTTTTTTTCAGGTATTTTAGCTACCGTAGCTAGTTGCTGATCGTTGACTCTACACCCCTCTCCCCAGAATGTTATTCGGGTTATGGGGAGAAAATCACCGCTATTCCAGACTGATTTCATGTTAATGTGTCTGGCTCTTACACAGCACACAGCACTTGATGTTAGTTTATCTTTTTCCTAAATTATTTGTTACACTGCCCTTCTCACATTTTATTTGCACTTTTTTTTTTTAAGCACAAGGTTTTTTACACTTCCTTGTTCTGTAAGTAGGCTTAATGGTTAAATGTTTTATACTAGATGTAAATATGTAACATGTAAATTTTATATAAAGATTTTGCAAATTATGAGGTCCACACCATCAGGCTCTTTCGTCCCCTCTCCCTCAGAGTAGCGGTAATATATCGGACCCCAGGCTCGCCAACACAGTTCCTTGACCACTTCTCTGCCTGGCTGCCGCACTTTCATGTCCTCAGAAGTACCAACCCTTATCCTTGGAGACTTCAACATCCCCATTAACAGCCCTACTTCCACACTCAAAACACATTTGTTCAGAGCGGCCTATCACATTCACTAATCAAAGTCATTCTATGTGTAACTGTGTGTGTGTGTAGCCCATTCACTATCTCCATCCATCCCTCACTCCCTGAAAATGGCTGGACCATCATTGTAAATACACCATTGTATATAAACAACTGTACTTTGTAGCTCCCCCTCCTCATTGTAGATTGTAAGCTCTCACGAGCAGGGGCGGCTTATATTGCTTTAATTATTGTATTGTTAACGTTGTCACTTATGACTTGTGTTATGAAACTGTTAAACTGTACAGCGCTGCGGAATCTGTTGGCGCTATATAAATAAAGATTATTATTATTATTATAGAGGCCCACTCAGTAGTGGTGAAGTGAACGGCGCAAATTGCGAGTTGATTGCGACTGATGCAGCTGATACTCCATTACTGCTGGCTGCTGGTCACACAACCGCTCCAACATATGTAACGTGGAATTCCACCTGGTGGGTACGTCACATATGATGCGATGTTCAGGAAGGCAAAATCTGCGCTGCAGAGCTGCAATACGCGATCTGGCCATGGTGGAACGTCGCAAGTTAGCGCACTGTAGGCGGACCTTGTGCAGCAGTGCATCAAGATCCGGATAGTCCCTCAAAAAACTCTGGACGACCAAGTTTAGCACATGTGCCAGACATGGTATGTGAGTGACGTTGCCTAGGCCCAGACCTGCCACCAGATTTCGGCCATTGTCACACACTACCAAGCCTGGCTGGAGATTCGCTGGCAAAATACACATGTCGCTCTCTTGCTTTATGTCATTCCAGAGCTCCAGCGCTGTGTGACTTTGATTCCGCATGGAAATTAATTTCAGGACGGCCTGTTGACGTTTGGCCACGTCTGTGCTCATATCGGTCAACAGGCTCGCTGTCTGGGTGTTATGTTTGACACCAATCTCTCCTTCACCTCCCATATACAATCTGTTGCCCGCTATTGCCGCCTACACCTAAAGAACATCTCTCCCGAATCCAAGACTTCTCCCGCGCTGTGCCAATACTGTGGAATGCTGTACCCAAGAAATTAGAACTATCCACAATTTGCATGTTTTCGGGCGCTCACTCAAAACACATTTCTTCAGAGCGGCCTATCACATTCACTAATCAAAGTCATTCTATGTGTAAGTGTGTGTGTGTAGCCCATTCACTATCTCCATCCATCCCTCACTCCCTCAAAATGGCTGGACCATCATTCTAAATACACCATTGTATATAAACACCTGTACTTTGTATCTCCCCCACATATTTGTAAATTGTAAGCTCTCACGAGCATGTGCGGATTATATTGCTTTAATTATTGTATTGGTAACGTTTTACTTATGACTTGTGTTCTGAAACTGTTAAACTGTAAAGCGCTGCGTAATCTGTTGGCGCTATATAACTAAAGATTCTTATTAAGCGTTCACGGGTCCATGTGGAGGTAGACCGTGACGGCTCCTGCAACGATGTTTCTGAGGAACTGGAGAAGGAGGAGTCAATGTGTACAGACTTGATTCCTGCAATCCTTGTAGTTGGCTGAACACGTACAGCGCCACTCGCAAGATCTGTACCCGGCTCCACAACATTGACCCAATGGGCAGTGAGGGAAAGGTATCGTCCCTGACCATGGGTACTGGTCCACGCAGCGGTGGTCAGGTGGACATTGCTACTGACGGAGTTTAGTAGCGCATGTTTAATTTTAACCTCAACAACATGCTTTTGCAGACCAAGGACGGCTTGCCTGCTGAAATAAAATCAGCTTGGCACATTGTATTGTGGGACTGCCAATGCCATTAAGTTCCGTAAACTGTCAGTCTCCACCAGCCTGAATGACAGCATTTCAAGGGACAGGAGTTTTGCAATGCCAGCATTCAGAGCCTGTGCTCGTGGATGGTTTGCCAAGATTGGGCCTACACCCGATACGCCACAACCTGACACCCACAGATAAACAAGCCATAAAATCTCTGAAAGATAACCCCAACATTATTATTAAACCAGCAGATAAGGGGGGTGCTATCGTTATTATGAATAAGACACAATCTATTGCCGAAATTCATAGACAACTGTCAGTTAACCTAACCTACAGACAACTCAATTGTGACCCTACATTTTACATCTGTCAAAAAATTGATCGTATCCTGACAAAACATCTTTAATTGATCACCATAGACTGTAAAGGTACTGCCACACTAAACAATCCCGCTAGCGATCACGATAACGACGCATACTAATGCGATCGCTAGCGGGATTGTTTCTATATCGCTAAATGCGGCCACATTTAGCGATATAGTTAACGACGCTATCGCCGTTAGCGATCTTCTTAACGACTTTAGCGGTACAAAAGTACCGCTAAATCGCTAAGAAAAGGTGCCACACTAGCGATATATACTTACCCAGCGGGAGCGCCGACGAGAAAATAGGGTCCGGAACGATTCCAGCGACGAGCGAGATCACAGCAGGAAGCTCGTCGCTGGCAGCTGCCGCACTGAACAACATCGCTAACGGGATCGCTAAATAGTGACGTTTTTTAGCGATCCCGTTAGCGATATTGTTCAGTGTGGCATACCCTTAAGACTATGACATTCCTTAATATTCAATACCCCATCACCCCTGTTTTCTACACACTCCCAATTATGACAAGAGCATTCTTAAGGTGATACCTTTATTGGCTAACCAGAAAATTATATGTTCGCTAGCTTTCAGAGCACAGTGGCTCCTTCTTCAGGCAAGATTACATTTGAAATAATAAGAAAGACACATCAGATGCTTACTATAGTAGGAAATTTGTTCAAGACCTGGGAGGTGTGATGCCTTCAAAGGAAATCGAATTAGCATTATCTTACAAATGGAGAGCTGGTGGGAATGTGTTACTATCTGGAGTCCTTCTGGTGAAGGTGTGAACTGTGTCTATGTAGTGAACCATATAACCAGGTGTTAAGGTACTGCCACACTAAGCAATCCCGCTAGCGATCTCGTTAGCGTTGCATACTAATGAGATCGCTAGCGGGATTGTTTCTATATCGCTAAATGCTGCCGCATTTAGCGATATAGTTAACGACGCTATCGCCGTTAGCGATCTTCTTAACGACTTTAGCGGTACAAAGTACCGCTAAATCGCTAAGAAAAGGTGCCACACAGCGATAAGATACTTACCCAGCGGGAGCGCCAGCGATGAAATAGGGTCCGGAACGATTCCAGCGACGAGCGAGATCACAGCAGGAAGCTCGTCGCTGGAAGCTGCCGCACTGAACAATATCGCTAACGGGATCGCTAAATAGTGACGTTTTTTAGCGATCCCGTTAGCGATATTGTTTAGTGTGGCATACCCTTTAAGTTGAGTCCTAGTGTCAAAGTATTGAACATCCTAATAAGTTTGAATTCCCATATTTTTCTCTCCCTGTCATCCTTAAAATGACCTTTTAGTATTAAGACTTTTAAGTCTGTCATACAATGTCCAGTTCCAGAGAAATGTTTTCCCACAGGCGTGTCCATTTCATTCCTGATCGTATGTCTGTGTAGATTCATCCTTGTTTGTAGTTTTTGCATGGTTTCCCCAATATAGATAGCTCCAGGGCACCTTGTGCATTGTATCATGTACACCACATTGGAGGACGTACATGAAAAGGAACCCATGACCTTATAGTCCTGATTTGTGTTTGGTACACGGACTGTATTTGTTGGTAATATGTGGGTACAAGTTTTGCATTTTTTGTTGTTACATGGGAATGTGCCAGTCACTGATGGTGACAAGAGGACACTTCTGACAAGGAGATTCCTTAAGTTAGGGGGCTGTTTGTAGGAGAGGAGTGGTAGTTCTGGGAATATGTCTTTCAATTTGTGGTCTCTGTGGAATATGGGTTGGAGATCAGCACCAATTTTCCTTAGGATGCTCATGTGGGGGTTGTATGTGACCACAAGAGGTACCCTGTTGTTGTCCTCTCTCAGTTTGTAATCCAGGAGGTTGCTTCTTGGGATTCTTGTAGCCCTGTGGATCTGTTCATCTATTACCAGTGGATGGTATCCTTGTTGTAGGAATGTATTCCTCAGAGATAGCAGCTGTAGTTCCCTGTCTTTACTGTCTGAACAGATCCGAATATATCTCAGAGCTTGACTGTAGATGATGGATTTTTTTGTGTGTCTTGGATGAAAGCTGTTCCATCTAAGGTATGCTGGACGTCCTGTGGGCTTATGGTAAATTGATGTTTGTATGGCGTTGTCCTTGATGTATATGGTCAAGTCCAGAAAATGTATTTGAGACTTTGAAAAGTTGAGGGTGAGCTTGATGGTTGGGTGGTATTTGTTGAAGTTATTGTGGAAGGTGAGCAGATCATCTTTTGAGCCTGTCCAGATTATTAGCAGATCATCAATGTAGCGGAAGTATGCAAGAGGTTTAATAGGGCAAGATGACAAAAACTCCTCCTCCAGTTTCGCCATAAATAGGTTGGCATATTGTGGGGACATTTTGCTTCCCATGGCGCTGCCCATGCACTGTTGGTATAAATTGTTCCCAAAAGAAAAATAGTTGTGATGAAGCACAAACCTGATGAATTGCAGTGTTGGTTCTGTGGCCAGATTGTTATTTTGAAGGAAATATTTACATGCTGTGATTCCATCCTCATGAGGAATGTTGGAATAGAGAGACTCTACGTCCATGGTGGCTAGTATCGTGTCCCTTGGAAGTGGGCCCAGCGCTGACAATTTGCAAAGAATATCCGTGGTGTCCTGGATATAGCTGGGTGTGCTCCTCACCAAGGGTTTCAGAATGTTCTCCACCCAGCCGGAGATATTCTCAGTTAAAGTCCCAATACCAGAGATGATGGGCCTCCCAGGATTACCTTCTTTGTGTATTTTAGGCAACATGTAGAAGGTACCTGTTTTGGGATTGCCTGGTACTAGTTCCAGTAGTGAGGATGAAGTAGAATCAAATCCATTGATGATACGTGTTAGTTCCTCTGTGTATTGTTTGGTGGGATCTTCCTGAAGTGGAGTGTAGTATTTCATAGAATCATAGAATCATAGAATGGTAGAGTTGGAAGGGACCTCCTGGGTCATCTGGTCCAACCCCCTGCTCAAAGCAGGATTCTCTAAATCATCCCAGACAGATGTCTATCCAGCCTCTGTTTGAAGACTTCCATTGAAGGAGAACTCACCACCTCTTGTGGCAGTCTGTTCCACTCATTGATCACCCTAACTGTCAAAAAGTTTTTTCTAATATCTAATCTGTGTCTCCTCCCATTCAGTTTCATCCCATTGCTTCTAGTCTTTCCTTGCGCAAATGAGAATAAAGATGATCCTTCTACAATGTGACAGCCCTTGAGATATTTGTAGACAGCTATTAAGTCTCCTCTCAGTCTTCTTTTTTGCAAGCTAAACATTCCCAAATCCTGCAACCGTTCCTCATAGGACATGGTTTGCAGACCGGTCACCATTCTGGTGGCTCTTCTCTGAACTTGCTCCAGTTTGTTGATGTCTTTTTTAAAATGTGGTGCCCAAAACTGGACACAGTATTCCAGATGAGGTCTGACCAAAGAGGAGTAGAGGGCAATAATGACCTCACGTGATCTAGACTGTATGCTTCTGTTGATACATCCTAGAATTGCATTTGCCTTTTTTGCTGCTGCATCACACTGTTGACTCATGTTAAGTCTGTGATCAATTAGTATACCCAAGTCTTTTTCACATGTGCTGTTACTTAGCCCTATTCCTCCCATTTTGTATATGCTTTTTTCATTTTTATTGCCCAGATGTAGTACTTTGCATTTTTCCCTGTTAAAATCCATTCTGTTAGTTGCTGCCCACTGCTCCAGTTTATGTATATCTTTTTGAATCCTCTCTCTCTCTTCTCTAGTATTAGCTACCCCTCCTAGCTTTGTGTCATCAGCAAATTTGATCAGTTTACCCTCAATTCCTTCATCTAAATCATTGATAAAAATGTTGAACAATACAGGGCCCAAAACAGAGCCTTGTGGTACCCCACTTGAGACATTCTTCCAACTGGATGTGCAGCCATTTACAACCACTCTTTGGGTCCGATCACTAAGCCAGTTATGAATCCACCTAACAGTTGCCTTGTCCATTCCATACTTAGTCATTTTTTCAATAAGGATTGTGTGAGATACTTTGTCAAATGCTTTGCTGAAGTCAAGATATACTATATCTACAGCATTTCCCTGATCCACCCAGTCAGTGATTCTGTCATAGAAGGAAATTAAGTTAGTCTGACATGACTTATTAGTTACAAACCCATGCTGACTCTGTTTAATCACTTCATTTTTATCCAGGTACTTGCATATATGTTCTTTAATAATTTGTTCAAAGATCTTTCCTGGTATAGAAGTCAGACTCACCGGCCTGTAGTTCCCTGGGTCCACCTTCTTCCCCTTTTTGAAGATAGGAACAACATTTGCTCTTCTCCAGTCTTCTGGGACTTCTCCTGTTCTCCAAGAATTTTCAAAGATTATGGACAGTGGTTCAAGAATTTCTTCTGCTATCTCCTTCAGTACCCTGGGGTGTAATTCATCTGGACCTGGAGACTTGAATTCACTTAGGTTAGCTAAGTGTTTCCTCACTTCCTCATTTTATATCCAAGAGTTGTCTGTTTGCTTCCTGGATGTAATCTGTCGTGTTCATGATGACTATAGCTCCTCCTTTGTCCGCTGGTTTGATGATGATATTGTTGTTGGCTTTTAAGGATTGTATGGCTTTTCTTTCCTCCATACTGATATTGTTTGGCACTTTATGGTGTCTGTCCAAAATGTCAGATTTAACTTTTTTGCGGAAACAGTCTATGTAATGATCCAGAGTTTGGTTGTATCCAGGTTGCGGGGTCCAGTTTGTCCTCTTTTTCCTTTTCGCTGTGTTATTCACATTGTCTTGTGAAGTGATATCTGCATGGTTATGAAAAAATTCTTTGAGTCGCAATCTGCGGAAGAATTCCTCGATGTCACTACAGAACTGAGCCGTATTCAGCTGTTTTGTAGGACAGAATGTTAGTCCCTTTGATAGAACATGCATTTCTCCTGTGTTAGGCTTGTATTGTGAGAGGTTCACAACAGAGGGCAATGTATGTAAATGATTCTGTAAACAGGGCTTACCTTCAGCTACATTGAGACCTGCTTTCTTCCTGAGTCTGTCCAGTTTCTTTTTCTTGTTGATAATGAGGTGATGTTGTAAATTATTGTAGAATTCCTGTAGCGTCTCCTTGATGAAAAGTGAACCCGGTCCTTGTATTCGGTCCTGTAGGTAATTTAAAAGTTAAATCTGACATTTTGGACAGACACCATAAAGTGCCAAACAATATCAGTATGGAGGAAAGAAAAGCCATACAATCCTTAAAAGCCAACAACAATATCATCATCAAACCAGCGGACAAAGGAGGAGCTATAGTCATCATGAACACGACAGATTACATCCAGGAAGCAAACAGACAACTCTTGGATATAAAATACTACACTCCACTTCAGGAAGATCCCACCAAACAATACACAGAGGAACTAACACGTATCATCAATGGATTTGATTCTACTTCATCCTCACTACTGGAACTAGTACCAGGCAATCCCAAAACAGGTACCTTCTACATGTTGCCTAAAATACACAAAGAAGGTAATCCTGGGAGGCCCATCATCTCTGGTATTGGGACTTTAACTGAGAATATCTCCGGCTGGGTGGAGAACATTCTGAAACCCTTGGTGAGGAGCACACCCAGCTATATCCAGGACACCACGGATATTCTTTGCAAATTGTCAGCGCTGGGCCCACTTCCAAGGGACACGATACTAGCCACCATGGACGTAGAGTCTCTCTATTCCAACATTCCTCATGAGGATGGAATCACAGCATGTAAATATTTCCTTCAAAATAACAATCTGGCCACAGAACCAACACTGCAATTCATCAGGTTTGTGCTTCATCACAACTATTTTTCTTTTGGGAAAAATTTATACCAACAGTGCATGGGCAGCGCCATGGGAAGCAAAATGTCCCCACAATATGCCAACCTATTTATGGCGAAACTGGAGGAGGAGTTTTTGTCATCTTGCCCTATTAAACCTCTTGCATACTTCCGCTACATTGATGATCTGCTAATAATCTGGACAGGCTCAAAAGATGATCTGCTCACCTTCCACAATAACTTCAACAAATACCACCCAACCATCAAGCTCACCCTCAACTTTTCAAAGTCTCAAATACATTTTCTGGACTTGACCATATACATCAAGGACAACGCCATACAAACATCAATTTACCATAAGACCACAGGACGTCCAGCATACCTTAGATGGAACAGCTTTCATCCAAGACACACAAAAAAATCCATCATCTACAGTCAAGCTCTGAGATATATTCGGATCTGTTCAGACAGTAAAGACAGGGAACTACAGCTGCTATCTCTGAGGAATACATTCCTACAACAAGGATACCATCCACTGGTAATAGATGAACAGATCCACAGGGCTACAAGAATCCCAAGAAGCAACCTCCTGGATTACAAACTGAGAGAGGACAACAACAGGGTACCTCTTGTGGTCACATACAACCCCCACATGAGCATCCTAAGGAAAATTGGTGCTGATCTCCAACCCATATTCCACAGAGACCACAAATTGAAAGACATATTCCCAGAACTACCACTCCTCTCCTACAAACAGCCCCCTAACTTAAGGAATCTCCTTGTCAGAAGTGTCCTCTTGTCACCATCAGTGACTGGCACATTCCCATGTAACAACAAAAAATGCAAAACTTGTACCCACATATTACCAACAAATACAGTCCGTGTACCAAACACAAATCAGGACTATAAGGTCATGGGTTCCTTTTCATGTACGTCCTCCAATGTGGTGTACATGATACAATGCACAAGGTGCCCTGGAGCTATCTATATTGGGGAAACCATGCAAAAACTACAAACAAGGATGAATCTACACAGACATACGATCAGGAATGAAATGGACACGCCTGTGGGAAAACATTTCTCTGGAACTGGACATTGTATGACAGACTTAAAAGTCTTAATACTAAAAGGTCATTTTAAGGATGACAGGGAGAGAAAAATATGGGAATTCAAACTTATTAGGATGTTCAATACTTTGACACTAGGACTCAACTTAACACCTGGTTATATGGTTCACTACATAGACACAGTTCACACCTTCACCAGAAGGACTCCAGATAGTAACACATTCCCACCAGCTCTCCATTTGTAAGATAATGCTAATTCGATTTCCTTTGAAGGCATCACACCTCCCAGGTCTTGAACAAATTTCCTACTATAGTAAGCATCTGATGTGTCTTTCTTATTATTTCAAATGTAATCTTGCCTGAAGAAGGAGCCACTGTGCTCTGAAAGCTAGCGAACATATAATTTTCTGGTTAGCCAATAAAGGTATCACCTTAAGAATGCTCTTGTCATAATTGGACGGAAAAGTATTCACATCGATTTTTCTGGCTAACACGGTACCACAATATAATTTATTATTATTGTACACCCTACACACTCCCAAAAATCAACAAAAAACTACATTATCCACCCGCATACCCTAGAGGGATAATTCTCCGTGTTCTACAGTATCACCCAAATGTTTAACATGTTGCCTAATTCCTATGTATATATATTCTACACCCTATGTATATATTGTATATATTGTATATATTATACATTGTCATTGACTGTAAATTTTTCTATCTCTTCCAGCGACTATTTTATAAAGGCCACTGCGTTGCCCAAAACGTCAGTCAGTCGTCTCATAGCTATTTTCTTTTTTCACATCAAGTGTGCAATAAAAATTTCCAATTTAACCATGACATATGCAGTTAAACTTGTGCAGTGATTCTCTATAGACTGTACATCTTCAGTGTGTCTTTGTAACTCAACTACGTGTTTTCTCACATGTTTACACATATTTGTGGTATTGAGGTTACTGACACTTTACCTCTTTTTACTTTTTGATTACACAGCTTGCATTTGACATAGCAAATATCATCTGCAAGTGTGTGAAAAAAGGACCACGCAGTGCAAGTCCTGGGAGCGTCCGTTTAGACTTTTGGAAGAGAAATTATCCGAACAGGTGCCAAAATGGAGGCTACAGGCAACAGAGTATGCAGCCTAACTCTCCCTCCTTTTTGTACCGTTGGGGCAATCGCTTCCTCAGAGCTGCTCCCACCACCTTCCTGTTCCTCACGCCATGTTGGGTCTTGGACCTCATCATCTCCACTAACCTCTTCCAACACCTGCTGCTGTTGGGTGGTCTGGCCACCACCATGCTCAACAGAAACTGGCACCTGAGTCTTATCATCATCAGATGCGTTCTGCGGTGTGCTGACCATCGGCACTGTCTCACCCACCTCTTCAGATTCAGAGAGACACAGCTGTTGGGCATCACTGCATACTCCCTCTTCTTCACATTCCAGAATGCTGCTTGGCTGGGCCCCTGTTTGCAAACCAACAGATTCTGAGAACAGAAGCAGAGACTCAGCTGGCTCCTGTACAGAACTCTCTGACTGACTGGGCAATTTGGCAGGCGGTGAAGAGACAGATGGTTGATCAACAGTGCTGTGGTCCTGAGAGGAGGTGGAAGCAATTGAAGTAGATGCATTGGACCCTGGCTCCAACACCGCCAGTTGTTGCCTGTAAGTGCTGTTAGCACAGTCAACACTTGCTCCTGTGTTACTGGGGTTGAGTAATGGCAGCTGTTCCCCTGCTGTGTGTATGACAAAAAGTCATGCTGCCTCCACCCTGTCCTCCTCTCATCCCTGGGCTCCAACACCGCCAGTTGTTGCTCAGAAGTAATTGGCACGGGTACTGACTCATGCCCACCCTGGTTACAGCATGACAGCTGTTTCCTGGCAGTGTCAACGTAAATTAGCCTCCAATAAGTTGTCCTGTCATGTTGCATTCCGGTTATCCGACTCTATGGTGCCTGCAGTTTAGGTGATTCCTATGTGTGCTGTGGGATATGTAAATAAAGGCTCTTTCCGTTGTGAAAATAGAACAAGCACCCACTGTAGGACTGTGTGATTTGGTAACTGCAGACGGCTTGCGGCCTGTCAACTTACATTTTCATGGGTGCCTTATGGTACCCGTCCGAGTTCCAGTACCGTCAGCTGGTTCTCCGCAGTGCCTTTGGCCTAGGTGCCTCCATCTCGGTATCCGAGTTCCTGCAATGTCTGCTTGTCCTTGGTAGTGCTTTGGAGCACATGTACCTCCTGCTTAGTAACCGTGTCCCAGTAACGTCAGCTGGTCCTCGGTTGTGCCATTGGCTCTTTTCCTTCTGCTGCCCCTCCGGGTTCCAGCACAGTCAGCTGGTCCTCGTTACTTGCATTGCCTCTTGTACCTTCTGCTACCCGTCCGGGTTCCAGTACCGTCAACTGGTTCTCCGCAGTGCCTTTGGACTAGGTGCCTCCATCTTGGTATCTGAGTTCCTGCAACGTCTGCTGGTCCTTGGTAGTGCTTTGGAGCACAGGTACCTCCTGCTTAGTAACCGTGTCCCAGTAACGTCAGCTGGTCCTCGGTTGTGCCATTGGCTCTTTTCCTTCTGCTGCCCCTCCGGGTTCCAGCACAGTCAGCTGGTCCTCGTTACTTGCATTGGCTCTTGTACCTTCTGCTACCCGTCCGGGCTCCAGTACCGTCAACTGGTTCTCCGCAGTGCCTTTGGCCTAGGTGCCTCCATCTCGGTATCCGAGTTCCAGCAACGTCTGCTGGTCCTTGGTAGTGCTTTGGAGCACAGGTACCTCCTGCTTAGTAACTGTGTCCCAGTAACATCAGCTGGTACAAGGTTGTGCTACAAATACAAGATACAGAACAAGAGACACAAGAACAATAAGCAGAAGATCTAAAAGCAGAAGAACATGAAGTATAAGACCAAAATGAAGAGCAAAATATATGCTCTAAATTATAAGCAGAAGAAGACTAAGCAGTGTATGGGGGTGAGTCCGTTCCTCCTCGTGGTGCCCCTGGTAAATGCCTGATGCTGCAGGCTAAACTGAACATGGACAAATACTGTTGTAATTTAAATCTTTTGTGGCAGCAAGAACGGAACGATGAAAAAATCATACTTTTACAGATTACAAATACAGGAATCTCTGTCACAAATAAGAATATGATGAAGAAGATGAAGGACTATAATATGAAGAAGAATAATAGTTTAAAAAGAACAATATGAGTAATGTTAACAAAAAGATGAAAAGCAAGAAGTTTTAGAAGAAGATAAAGAATGTGAAGATGAAGAATAATTTGATGACAAAGATGATGCTGCTGAAGATTATGAAGGAGAAAGTGTGGCAAAAGTTAAAAAGGTGAAGAGCATGGAAGTTGTGAAACATACATATTTGCCAAAATAGAAAAAAGGTTAACAACATTGTCAATTTCTTCGTCAATCCGAACGTATTTCCTAAAAAAAAAAATTAATGCTATTCCATTGGATTGGGTTAAACATCTATGCCTTTAATGTCTCCTCAACCTCCCCCAATACATTCTACATTACTCTTTGTTGTTTTCCTTCATGTACAATTAACCTACAAGGCAAGAATGGGTTTTTTTTAATTTCGATATTTTGTTCCCATAGACTTACATTGGACTTCCGGTATCGGTATCGGGTATCGCCGATATTTTTTGGGTATCGGTGATACCATTCCGATTCCGTTACTTTTGGATATCGGAAAGTATCGCTCAACTCTAACAATTAACCAACAAGGCAAGAATGTTTTTTTTAATTCCGATATTTTGTTCCCATAGACTTACATTGGATTTCCGGTATCGGTATCGGGTAGCGCCGATATTTTTTGGGTATCTTTTCTACTTTGGGTATCGGCGATACCCATTCCGATCTGAAACTTAGTGATATCGGAAAGTATCGCTCAACATTACTCTGGAGTAATTGCACAACAAAATGTATGGTGCAGTCTCTCCTGTTACATTTGTAAAAATGCAAAATTTGGGGCCGAAATAACATTTTTGTGGGGAAAATGTGACTTTTTTGCTTTCACAAAGATTTTATAAACTTATGTGTAGCACCTGGGGGTTCAAGGTGCTCACCACACATCTAAGTATATTCCTTGAGGGGTCTAGCTTCCAAAATGGGGTCAGTTGTGGGGGGTTTCCACTGTTTGGGCACATCAGGGGCTCTCCAAATGGGAGATGACATCCGCTAATGATTCCAGGAAATTTTACTTTCAAAAAAGTCAAATGATGCTCCTTTCCTTCTGAGCCCTGCTGTGCGCCCAAACAGTAGTTTTCTCCCTCATATGGGGTATCGGCGTACTCCGCAGACATTGCACTACAAATTGTATGGTGCAATTTCTCTTGTTACCCTTATGAAAAGGCAACATTTTATGCTAAATACATATCTGTGGGGAAAATTAGATTTTTTTTATTTTTATGGCTCAACGTTATAATCTTCTGTGAAGCACCAGAGGGTTCAATGTGCTTACCACACATCTAGATCAGTTCCCTGAGGGGTCTGGATTCCAAAATAGTGTCATTCGTGATTTTCATTGTTAAGGGGCTCTCCAAATGAAACATGGCATCCGCCAATTGTTCCAGCAAATTCTGCATTCAAAAAGTCAAATGGCGCTGCTTCCCTTCCGAGCTCTGCTGTACGACAAAACAGTGGTTTTCTCCCTCATATGGGGTAACAGCATGCTCAGGAGAAATTACACAACAAATTTTGCAGTCCATTTTTTTCCTGTTACCCTTGTCAAAATAAAAAAATGTGGATCTGAAGTGATTTATTTGTGAAAAAAGTTAAATGTTAATTTTTTTTTCAAAAAATTTCTGTAAAGCACCTAAAGGGTTAATAAACTTCTTGAATGTGGTTTTGAGAACCATGAGTGGTGCAGCTTTTAGAACGGTGTCACTTTTGGGTATTTTCTATCATATAGACCCCTCAAATTGACTTCAAATGTGATCTGATTCTTAAAAAAATGGTTTTGTAAATTTTGCTTTAAATATGAAAAATCGCTGGTCAACTTTTAACCCTTATAACTTCCTAAGAAAAAATGTTGGTTCCAAAATTGTGCTGATGTAAAGTTGACATGTGAGAAATGTTACTTATTATGCATTTTGTGTGATATATCTCTGTGATTTAACCCCTTAAGGACCAAGCCATTTTGTAGGTTAATGACAAGGCCTTAATTTTGAAATCGGAACACTGTCGCTTTATGTGCTTATAACTTTGGAATGCTTCAACGGATCCCGCTGATTCTGAGTTTCTTTATTCGTGACATATTGTAATTCATGACAGTGGTAAAATCTCTACAATGTGACTTGCGTTTATTTATAAAAAAAATGGAAATATGGCGAAAATTTTTAAAGTTTTGCAATTTTCAAACTTACAATTTTAATGCCCTTAAATAAGAGAGATATGTCACAAAAATTAGTTAATAAATAACATTTCCCACATGTCTACTTTACATCAGTACAATTTTAGAACCAAATTTTTTTTGTTATGAAGTTATAAGGGTTAAAAATTGACCAGCGAATTCTCATTTTTCCAACAAAATTGACAGAACCATTTTTTTTGGGGACCACCTCACATTTGAAGTCACTTTGAGGGGTCAATATGACAGAAAATAACCAAAAGTGACACCATTCTAAAAACTGCACCCCTCAAGGTGTTCAAAACCACATTCAAGAAGTTTATTAACCCTTTAGGTACTTCACAAGAATTGAAGCAATGTGGAAGGAAAAAAATGAACATTTATTGTTTTTCCCCAAAAAAAATTTTTCGGGCACAATTTTTTACATTTTGTCAAGGGTATCAGGAGAAAATTAACCACAATATTTGTTGTGCAATTTCTCCTGAGTACACCGATACCCCATGTGTGGAGAACTACCAATCTTTAGGCACACGGCAGGGCTCAGAAGGGAAGGACCATCATTTAAGATTTTGAATGTCAAATTGGCTGGAATCGAGAGCTGACGCCATGTCGCGTTTGGAGAGCCCCTAATGTACCTAAACAGTGGAAACCCCCCCATAAGTGACCCCATTTTTGAAACTAGACCCCCCAAGGAACTTATCTAATTGTGTGGTGAGCACTTTGAACCCCCAAGTGCTTCACAGGTTATAACATAGAGCCATAAAATTAATAAATCACATTTTTTCCACAAAAATTATCTTTTCAACCCCAATTTTTATTTTCCCAAGGGTGACAGGACCCCAAAAATTTATTGTGCAATTTGTCCTGAGTACGCTGATACCCCATAGGTGGGGGTAAACCACTATTTCGGTGCATGTCAATGCTTGGAAAGGAATGGGCGCCATTTGACTGTTTTGGCTGGAATTGAGATCTGACGCCATGTCGCGTTTGGAGAGGCCCTGATGTGCCTAAACAGTAGAAATCCCCCACAAGTGAAGTGAAGTTTATAATATAGAGCCATGAAAATAAAAAAATCATTTTTTTTCCACAAAAATGATATTTTGCCCCCAAATTTTTATTTTCATAAGGGTAACAGGAGAAATAGGACCCCAAAAGTTGTTGTGCAATTTTTCTTGAGTACGCTGATACCCCATATGTGGGGTGGAACCATGGTTTGGGAGCATGGCAGAACTCGGAAGGGAAGGCGCGCCGTTTTGGAATGCAGACTTTGATGGAATGGTCTGCGGGCGTCATGTTGCGGTTACAGAGCCCCTGATGTGCCTAAACAGTAGAAACCCCCCACAATAGAAACTAGACCCCCAAGGAGCTTATCTACATGTGTGGTGAGCACTTTGAACCCCCAAGTGCTTCACAGAAGTTTATAACGTAGAGCCATGAAAATAACAAAATCATATTTTTTTCCACAAAAATGATCTTTTTGCCCCCCAAATTTTTATTTTCACAAAGGTAACAGGAAAAATTAGACCCCCAAAGTTATTGTGCAATTTGTCCTGAGTACGGTGATACCCCATATGTGGGGCAAACCACTGTGATCGCCTTACTGCGATCTTTGGGAGGCAGAATGAACAAATCCACAAAAGGTAAAGAATTGGTTTTATTTTTTATGCCGTTTCTCGTGCTGTATTAGTGATTAGGCAACTTTATTTATTACAGCGATACCAGATTTATATCCTTTTTTCATGTTTAGCTTCTGTCACACACTAAAAAACGCTTTTTTTTGTAAGATTTTTTGTAAGAAATTTTTGCTTTGCCGTATTTTGAGAGCTATAATTTTTCCATATTTCGGCCGATAGTCATGTGCAGGCTTGTGTTTTGCGGCACATACCTTTTTTGATCGTTTTCTCTTCCGATTTTTGTGGAGGCAGAATGAACAAAAAACAGCAATTCAGGAATTGTTCTTTTCTTTCTCCATTCCGCGTGTGGTAAAATTGGTAAGGAAACTTTATTCTTGGGTCACTAAGATTACAACGATACCTCATTTATATATTTTTTTTATGTTTTGGCGTTTTTTACACAATAAAAACTTTTATAGAAAAAATAATTATTTTTGCATCAGTTTATTCTGCGAGCTATAACTTTTATTTTTTCGCTGATGATGCTGTATAGTGGCTTGTTTTTTGTGGGACAAGATGACCTTTTCAGTGTTACAATGTTTATTTATATCCGTCTTTTTGATCGCGTGTTATTGCACTTTTTCCAAGCGGTATGATGATGCCAATTGGAAAAAGTATAATTTGCTGCTTTTATGTGTTATTTTTTTTACGGTGCTCACTGAAGGGGTTAACTAGGGTGACGCTTTTATAGATGGGATTTTTACGGACGCGGCGATACCAAACGTGTATTTTTTTGTTTATTTTTTTATATTAGGGGAATATTTTAAATTATTTTTATATTTTTTTTAACATATTTTTTTTAAAAATGTTTTTTTTACCCAGTCCCTTTATGGGACTTTCACTTTTGTTGCAGGTATAATACATTGCAATGCTCCAGTATTGCAATGTATTATACCCCTATGCTGAAAGCTTCTGAGACCATGCTATGAGCATGGTCTCAGAGGCTTTCCGTAGCTGGATGACCCGGGGGTTGTCATGACAAACCCAGGTCATCATGGCTGAGATCGGCCCCTGCGATTACACCGCGGGAATGCCGATCTGAGGCAGAGGGAGCCTCCGACCCTCTGCCTGCCCCCCTAAACGCTGCGATCGTGCTCGATCACAGCAGTCAGGGGGTTAACAGCCAGAGGCTGCTGTCAGTGCAGGAAGCTCGGCCACCACAGCGCTGAGCTTCTGCACGGACCGGGCAGGAGAGGCTGAAATTTCAGCCTCTCCTGCCCAATCGCTGCTGCGTTTGGTCAGTCAGATTGACTGACCAATCACAGCGCTCTGGGTGCAGGGACCAAGAGCATGGGTCCCCGCACCTCTTGCCATGCCTGTCAGCTGTCATAGACAGCTGTCGGCACTGAACTGTCAGTGCGTGTTTACATGCAGTGACAGTTCTAACGCATGACGTGCACAGTCCGTCATGGTGCAGGAACTGACATCCTGCCATGACGGACTGTGCACGTCAATGGACATTAAGGGGTTAAGGGCATGAAAATTCAGAGTTGGAAAATTGCAAAATTTGTCCCCAAATATTTGGGTTTTTTCACAAATAGACTCAAATCATACCGAAGAAATTTACCACTATCATGAAGTACAATATGGCACAAAAAAAACAGTCTCAGAATCACCGTAATCCGTTGAAATGTTCCAGAGTAATTACCGAGTCATGAAGCGACATTGGTCAGAATTGTAAAAATTGGCCCGGTCATTAACATGCAAACCACCCTTGGGGTAAAGGGGTTAAAACAAGTATAAAAGCTGTAGAATAGACTCCACACGAAGAGCACTAAAGGGTGCAATTTTATAATATATAGGGGGCTTGTGAAATTATATATCTGCAGGATATCTATGCATCTATCTATTCTATATATCTATAATCCATGTCTATCTATTATCTATCTATTATATATATTTCTATCATTATCTATCTATATATGTATACAAGATTGCTTTATTACTTTAGTAAACTAGCTTTAAGGGTATGCCACACTAAACGAGATCGCTAACAAGATCACTAAAACGTCACTATTTAGCGATCTCGTTAGCGACCTCGTTGTGTGTGGCATGTAGCAACGATGTGGCCCCTGCTGTGATGTCACTGATTGTTCACTAGCATTCTGGACCATTTTTTGATCGTTGGCGTCCCGCTGGTGAGCCTATATCGCTGTGTTTGGCACCTTTTGCGAACGACGAGCGACCTCGTTTGTGATGCATATGACAGCGACGCAGGCGGACTAGGGTTTTTTAGCGTCACGGAGTGGATCGCAATATCTGTAAGTTCTCTTTTCCGTCACAGAGAGGATTGCAGAAGTTGCAAAGCAGGCTAGCAGGACGCAGAGAGCAGGAGCGATGCTGGAAATTCCTATGAATCAGAAGCGCTCAGTACATGCTAATGACAGATCCTAACGACCGCCAAAGTCGTTAAAGAGATCGCTGACCGCTGATGAGTCGTTTATGAGATCTCCTGTTTGGCAGCTACTAGCGACCTAAAAGAGATCACACCAACGATCTCGTTAGCTTGCGTCGTTATCGTGATCGCTAACGAGATCGCTAAGTGTGGCAGTACCTTTAAGTTACATAGAACATTATAGCATGTAAAAGGTGTTGTTCAAAATGAATTGCATACGGATTGCAAATGCATGTCATATGGATGCCCTGCGAGAAAAAAAAATTCACACTTGCATTGCACTTGTATGTCATAAGGAGTGACATACACAGGACATATGCATGACACTTATCCGACTTTGTGGGGTGAACATCAGAGCAATTTTTTTTATACGCAGATGAGAGCTAACCATGAAGGGAACCTGTCTGCAAGTTTTTTCTATTTAATCGAAGAGCAGCATAATGTATGTGCAGACCCTCTGTTCTGTGATGTGTCACCAACTAGGTTGCTTGCTGTAGTTTCCATAAAATCAGTATTTTATCAGCAGGAGATTATCACTAGAGGACACCTACTTTGTAACCCCACACCACCACTGATTAGTATTTTTTTTCAACAGTGTACACAGAAAGCTGTTAATCAATTATCTGGGCAGGGTTGACAAAGCTCAGCATTTATAGAGATGCTAGATCTGCAACAGAGAAAACAGGGATTTTCTCAAAACTACACCAAGTAGCCCACCAATAGATATATCACTGGAATCAGTTTCTCTGCATTATGCTGCTTGCATACTTTATAAAACCTGATGACAGATTCTCTTTAAATGAAAAGTAATTTTAGCTAAAAATCATTCTTATACAATACTTCATTAAAAATCTTGAACTGTTTAATTTCTACCGCCTTTGTTTCACAGCCACATGTTGCACATACTCTTGCAATCTTTAAAAGACAAACATTATTAGTTACTAAGAGACTAGTAGATTATGTATGAGGCCGGCGTCACACTCACCGTAGAAAAAAACGGACCGTATTGTACGAGCGTAATACGCCAAAATGTTGCCGCACAATAATCCATATTTCATCCGTTGTCAGGGTGCGACTGCGTATTTTGTGCATGTAAGCATCCGTATGCAATCCGTATGGCATCCGAACAGCGTATTTTTCTCGCCGCCTTGCAAAATGGACATTTAACAGTTTTTAGGCCTGAAACTTATTCAAATCATCATCAGCAAGCCTATTTATTGGCTCTGCATCAGTTTGCAGCCCCCAATCTTCCCATTTTGGTGGTGTGCTCGTGTTGGAGTACTGCTGCTTGCTTGCCAACATGTCTGACACTCTTCAGTTCACCCCAACTGAACGAGAGTTGTACAACTGGGTTTTGTCCCGCCTCTTTGGGCAGCCTTACCCAGTGATCGTTGATCCGCGAAGGAGGAGGCGAATGTGGGTGCATCCGCATTTGAGGCAACGCCTCAATAAAGGCCATTTTCACCGGCTGTATGCATCTCTGCGGAGTCATCCAGACAAGTTTTTTCTGTTTTGTCGGATGACCATTCCCACATTTGATGCTTTGTTGGAGATTGTGCACCCTGGGATCACCTACCAGGTTATCTGGATGCGCAAAGCTATCTCTGCAGAGGAGCAACTTCTCCTTACGCTACGGCATGTATTCCTCACCTCCATACTGTCTGTTGATGATGTGTTTTCCCACAAGTGTCCCTTTACCCTTATGTCTGTTGCTGAAATATCCTCATAATATATCCCATATATCACCTACAACTACCAGAACTATTATGTGGATGTAAAAATTACAGCAACCTTTGACTTGTGTTAAATTTAAATTAGGATTCTTTGTAAATTAACTGATTTAAGGGTTATGTATAGTGAGTTTGTTCTACCTTTGTGCATGTGTAATGATTTCTCTCTCTACATTTGGTACTTGTAGGTTCCTAACTACTGGCATATCCTATGCCGCACTCCATCTGGAGTTTTTGATTGGGAGGTCCACCATATCTGCTCACAACTCTGGGACAGACTGCAGCAACTGGTGATGCCTGAGCCAAAGATGGAAGACTGAAAGAGGATTGCCAGTGGATTTGAGGAGCAATGCCAGTTCCCAAATTGTATAGGAGCCCTTGATGGGAAGCACATCCGTGTGTGTAACTCAGGGTCCCAAATCTATAATTATAAACAATATTTTTCTGTGGTGCTGTTGGCTCTGGTTGACAGTAACTACAGGTTTATAATTGTAGACATTGGGGCCTATGGAAGAACTGGAGACTCTAGAGTCTTAAATTCTTCCATTATGGGTCAGCGGCTTCGCAATAAGGAGTTGCACCTACCACCAGCATGCCAACTTCCTGGCTCGAGTCTAGAACTTGTCCCATATGTTGTAGTTGGAGATGAGGCCTTCCAGCTATCAAGGAATGTGATGAGGCAATATCCACGATGACACCTTGACCACCGTCGTCGGATCTTCAACTTGCGCCTATCACGGGCCAGGAGCCTGGTAAAATGTGCATTTGGCATTCTGTGTGCAAAATGGCGGGTCCTCCAGTCTGCTATTCAGCTGAGTGAAGCCAACGTCAATGAGGTCATCAAAGCATGTGTTGTTCTACATAATTTCACCAGAATGCATGATTGTTGCCCATCTGATGTTGGTGACAGTGTGGTTACCAATGTGGATATGCCCACACACCATGTCATCCCTTTACTTTGCCCACTCTCAGGACTGAAAACTTGTGATATATTCACCCAATATTTTGTGTCACCTGAAGGTACAACTACATGGCAAGATGATGCTTTATCTATGGTGTAATGTATTTATGTGTGTATACATAAATGTATTGTTTCTATGACATAGTCTGTGTCTGCTGTTACAGTTCATACCAGATATGTAGGTGATGTAGTACACCTTACTTAAGCAACAAGACACCAAATTTTTTACAAAAATATATATTTATATGTGCAAACTCGCACTTGAGGTAGTGACAATCATATTTGACGCATATGGTATATGTCTTCATAGCACTATAGTGTAAGTGCGCATTATTACACAATTAAAACAAAAATTAGAAAAAAATAAACATTTCCATAAATAATAATACATAAGCAAAATAAAAACTTTCACTATCACTAGTGAGCACTATATCTGCCCCATATGGTTGGGTTCTAAGACTAGACTAATGCATTGATGCATTAGCCAACAATGTTTACGATGGATTTAAAAAAAATAACAAACATTGGTATAAATGATAAGATATAAAGAAAAAAAAATAGTTTCACCTAGGCCACTTCCCACCAGCTAAGTACCATATGCTGTTTGTAGGCATTCAGATGAGTGCAAATATGCATTACACAACATGGTGTAAAAATAAATATAAAAAAAACAAAGTTTTGGATAAATAATAAGAGCTAATGAAAATAACAAACGTTGAGTATGCCTACTGAAGAGCATATTGGTACCATATGTTTTTTACAGGCATCTAGATTAGTGCACATTTCTTTGGCAAAACATGAGTCTAAACTAAATATAAAAAAATAACAAACAGGTTTTGAAAACATAATATATAAGTAAAATAAAAAATCACAGCTGGTGGTATGTGGGTGGTGGGGTTGGAGGGTTCCCAGCATCTCTGTGTGGTTGGCTTGGATGATCACTTTGACTATCACCCTGTTGGGGTGGATTTTCTGGGCCCTGAGCTAACATCTGCCCACGGTCAGGTTGGTGTGTTGGCACATTGCCATAAAGATAGGGAGATGATATTCCTGTGTAAGATGGTACCCACGAGAATCATACCCCCCAATATGACCATGTTGAGCACATCCAGGTTGGGACCAGCCTCCAACACTGGATCTGTACAAGTGGCCATATTGGGAAGTCGGATTATAGCCAGCCATTTGACCCTGTTGTTGCCAAGGTTGGTTCGGTGGGGGAATAGGTTGAGGTGTAGGCGCCCGTGCAGGTGGATCATCAGATCCTAAATGAGCATGCACATTTTGGTGGGGGGCAAGGCGCAGAAGGTTACGGGGTGAGAGCTGCCACCTCTCAAGGAATTCAAACACCTCATATGGTGTATTGGGGGTGTGCATGCATCAATTAGGATGTGCATTGATCCTCGCACACGGAGCCTCAGCTCACGGGGTAGGGACGAAGGTAGCGGGCAAGGCTACGGGCATAGGCCTCCTCACCCTCATCCACAGCTGCCCTTGAAAGGTAATTGAGTACCCCAGTGTCCACATGCCTACGTGTGTCTGACACAGTGATGTCTCGCCATCTTCTCCCACGGTGGGATATTGCAGCAGGCTGGGGGGGGGGCCCAGAGGTACAGTGGGGCTGCTGCTGTTTCCTGCTTCATCCCCAATGGTGGATGCTGCTGCAGCTGGTTCCTCTGGTACAGGTAGAGGAGGAGGGGGTTGCTGAGGTCCTTGGGATTGTGAATCTTGGGGGATGCTGATGGGAGGTTCAGACGATGGGCCAGCCACCTCTTCACCTCCCCAACCAGGTCAATAATGGCCTCTGAATCGGAGCCTGTCTCCCTCTCAGTGAGGTTGGATTGAGTTCTGTTGGGAAATGAAAGGGGATTAGAACATGTAGGAGAGGTGAGCCTAAACTGCATATGTGTTATGTGGTGTGATGTATGTACTTACAGTCTGAGATCCAGAATAGGTGCCAGCAAACCCAGCCTGTCAAAATAAACGTATTTTCTTTTTGTGGGTGCTGCTGACCCGCTCTTGGACCTCTGCTGCAGTTCCCACTGGTATTGGTCGCGGATGCTTCTCCATCTTCTCATAACATCATCCACTGCAATGAGACATATAATGTAATCAATTAGCTAGCTGCACAATGCCAAATTCTTCTACATACACGTAATTTAGTCATGGGGGCCTAGTAGGATGTGACTATCCGAACATTTTTGTGGCAAAAAAAAAAAAAAAAAAACTTTTTTGGGGAAAATCGACGCTACAACTACCTTCTGACCGTGAAGAAGTTTGCAAATAAATCAAGTAACTTACTGAATCACTGCTGCTCCTCATGTGGACTGTCCCCAAAGGGGAAACATCTGCCCACAGGTGCGCCTCCATGCCGCCTCTTTCCTTGCGCGGTCTACATAATGTGCATCTCTTTGGTCCCAAATTTCGGGCATCTCCTGCACCAACACAATTAGCATCTCTACATTGATGAGGGTGGACATCATGGCCGACTCCATGGAGGCGTTCTTCCAGGATGTCAGCCGCTCTTTTTGAGCTAATTTACATGTGTCAGCTTCCTCCTGCATGTGTTGCACCATTTCCTGTGAGCTGCAGAAGTCTTGCGTACTTCTCGCAAGTCACACGTCTGGTCCGTGTGTAATCCGTTGATTTCTCGCACCCATAGACTTTCATTGACGTACAACGGGCGTAATACACGTACAATCGCTGCATGCTGCGGGTGTCTCGCATCGTAAGATACGCCGAGAAAAATACGCATGATCAGAGCTGCCCCATAGAGAAATATTGGTCCGTTTGTAATGCGTGGTTTTCACGCCTCTCACTCGTCTGTATTTCTCCTAAGGCTGGAGTCACACACACCGAGTAAAAAATCTGACCGTTTTAGTCGGTCGATAATCGGATTAAAATTTCATGAACATTGATGCGACTAGCATCCGATTTTTTGTAGTTGATGCGATTTAGTCGCATCTGACCGTAGTTGTCACATCCGATTTACATCCGACTTGCGAGAATTTCTCGCAGGCTTGCAAAACTGACATATAATGGATCCAAAAGAATAGTATTTAAATCACAATAGACAGAATAGATATATACACATAGAACACATATATATATATACACATGTCATTGTGACATGTGTATATATATATATATTTATAGTTCCTAGACTTCTACATACTGTAATAGCCGCTAATTCAATTGCCGGCTTTTGTGAAATCATAGAAGCCGACATGAAATGATACATTGTTTAGACACAGTTAACCATGTCATTTCCTGTATTTTGATATATGGTTTGAACTTACAATTACAGAAGTGTATGTGTACAAAATTTCAGACATGTAGGGGTTAATTAAAGGTGTAAATTCGTTGTAAAAAAAATGTGTCAAATCTCTAATTAGATTTGCCCTTTCTGGGGTGTCTGGGGGCAGATGTCAGTAGCCAGGGGGGCACAAAAAAATGTACCCTCCCTAGGCTATTATTATCTGCCCCCACTCGCTTGCTTTGTCTGTCTGGTGGAGAAAATACAGCGGGAGCCCACGCATTTTTTTTACAACGAATTTACACCTTCAATTAACCCCTACATGTCTGAAATTTTGTACACATACACTTATGTAATTGTAAGTTCAAACCATATATCAAAATACAGGAAATTACATGGTTAACTGTGTCTAAACAATGTATCATTTCATGTCGGCTTCTGTGATTTCACAAAAGCCGGCAATTGAATTAGCGGCTATTACAGTATGTAGAAGTCTAGGAACTATAAATATATGTATATATATATATAATGTCACAATGACATATATATATATATATATATGTATTCTATGTGTGTATATGTATTGATTCTATTCTTTAATAAAGCTGTCAGTGTGATTTTACAGTATAGCCGGGGATGAATTTCCGGCTTTTCTAAAGGACACCGGTGCGATTTAATCGCAAGTCACACGTGCGGTCCGTTTGTAATCAGATTTTTCAGCGCTCCCATTGACTTGCATTGGCGATAGTCGACCCACAATCGGTGACAATCGCAGCATGCTGCGATTGCACTCGGACGTTTAAAACGGACCACAAAAAATCTGATACTGGGAGCTGCTCCATAGATTAACATAGGTCCGACTGCAATGCGATATTTCATCGCATTGCAGTCGTCCGATTTTGTCGCTAGTGTGACCCCAGCCTTAGGGTGACGCCGGCCTTAGTGTTAGAATTTAGTAGATATATTTACCCTGTCACAAAAGTGATCTGACCCTACACAGTGATGTCCCACCCTTGGACAAAGTAAAAATGTAAAAAAAATAAAAATAAACATTTGTAAAAAAAATTCTTAAATAATGAAAAAAAAAAAATTCCCCAATAAATTCATTTCTTTAATGTAAAAAAAAAAACCCAACAATAAAAGTACACATATTTAGCATCACCGCGTCCGTAATGACCCGTACTATAAAACTGTCCCATTAGTTAACCCCTTTAGTAAACCCCTTAAAAAAAAACAAGGCTAAAAACAATGATTTATCATCATACCGTCGAACAAAAAGTGGAATAACACGCGATAAAAAAAACGGATATAAACGAACATGGTACCGCTGAAAACGTCATCTTGTCCCGCAAAAAAAAAAGCCACCATATAGCATCATCAGCGGAACAATAAAAAAGTTATAGCTCGTATCATAAAGCGATGCAAAAATAATTATTTTTTATATATAATAGTTTTTATTGTATAAAAGAGCCAAAACATAAAAGAATGATATAAATGAGGTATCACTGTAATCATACTGACCCGAAGAATAAAACTGCATTATCAATTTTACCACACGCGGAACGCTATAAACCCCCCTCCCCCAAAAGAAACTCATGAATTGCTGGTTTTTGTTCATTCTGCCTCCCAAAAATTGTAATAAAAAGTGATCAAAAAATGTCATGTGCCCAAAAATGGTACAAATAAAAACGTCACCTCGTTCCGCAAAAAATAAGACCTCACATGACTCTGTGGGCCAAAATATAGAAAAATATAGCTCTCAAAATATGATGATGCAAAAACTACTGTTTGCAATAAAAAGCGTCTTTTAGCATGTGACAGCTGCCAATCATAAAAACCTGCTATTAGTAAATCAAATCCCCCTTTATTACCCCTTTAGTTAGGGAAAAATAATAAAATTTAAAAAATGTATTAACTTCTGTTAGGGTTAGAGTTGGGGCTAAAGTTAGGGTTAGGGTTGGGACTAGGGTTACGGGTGTGTTAGGGTTAGGTTTGTGGTTAAGGTTATGATTAGGGATGGGAATAGTGTTAGGGGTGTGTTGGGGTTAGGGTTGGAGTTAGAATTGGGGGGTTTCCACTGTTTAGGCACATCAGAGGCTCTCCAAATGTGACATGGCGTCTGATCTCAATTCCAGCCAATTCGGCGTTGAAAAAGTCAAATGGTGCTCCTTCCCTTCTGATCTCTGCCATGCGCACAAACAGTAGTTTACCCCCACATATGGGGTATCAGAATACTCAGGACAAATTGCACAATAACTTTTGGCATCCAATTTCTTTTGTTACCCTTGGGAAAATAAAAAATTGGGGGCGAAAATATCATTTTTGTGGAAAAAAATATGATTTATTATTTTTATGGCTCTACGTTATAAACTTCTGTGAAGCACTTGGGGTTCAAAGTTCTCACCACACATCTAAATAAGTTCCTTTGGGGGTCTAGTTTCCAAAATGAGGTCACTTTTGGGGGGTTTCCACTGTTTAGGCTCTCCAAACGTGACATGACACCCGCAGACCATTTCATCAAAGTCTGCAATGCAAAACGTCACTACTTCACTTCCGAGCCCCGACGTGTGCCCGTACAGTAGTTTTTTCCCACATATAGGGTATCAGCGTACTCAGGACAAATTGGGAAACAACTTTTTGGGTCCAATTTCTCCTGTTACACTTGGGAACATAAAAAACTGGGGACTAAAAGATCATGTTTGTGGAAAAAATATGATTTTTTTATTTTCACGCCCGGGCGTTATAAACTTCTATGAAGCACTTGGGGTTCAAAGCGCTCACCACACATCTGGATAAGTTCCTTTGGGGGTATAGTTTACAAAATGGGGTCAGTTGTGGGGGGTTTCCACTGTTTAGGCACATCAGGGACTCTGCGAACTGAACATGACACCCATCAAAGTCTGCATTCCAAAATGTCATTACTTCCTTTCCGAGCCCTGCGGTGCGACCAAACAGTATTTCTCCCCCACATATGGGGTATCAGCATACTCAGGACAAATTGGACAACAACTTTTGGGGTCCAATTTCCTTGGGAAAAATCAAAAATTGGGGACTATAAAATCATTTTTGTGGAATTTTTTTTTCACACCCAGGCATTATAAACTTTAGTGAAACACTTGGGGGTTCAAAGTGCTCACAACAAATCTACATAAGTTCCTTAGGGGGTCTAGTTTCCAAAATGGTGTCACATGTGGGGGGTTTCCACTGTTTAGGCACATCAGGGGCTCTCCAAACGCGACATGGCGTCCAATCTCAATTCCCGCCAATTTTGGTTTGAAAAAGTCAAACGGCCTTCCTACCCTTCCAAGCCCTGCCGTGCGCCCAGACAGTGGTTTTCCCCCACATATTGGGTATCAGGGTACTCAGGAGAAATTGCACAACAACTTTTTCTGTCCATTTTCTCCTTTTATCCTTGATAAAAAAAATTTGTATAAGATCATTTTTGTGACTAAAAAGTTAAATGTTCATTTTTTCCTTCCAAGTTGCTTCAGCTCCTGTGAAGCACCTGCAGGGTTAATAAACTTCTTGAATGTGGCTTTGAGCACCTTGAGGGGTGCAGTTTTTAGAGTGGTGTCATTTTTGGGTATTTTCTGCCATATAGACCCTCAAAGTGACTTCAAATGTGAGGTGGTCCCTAAAAAAATGGTTTTGTACAATTTGTTGTAAAAATGAGAAATCGCTGGTCAACTTTTAACCCTTATAACTTCGTAATAAAAAAAAAATTTGGTTTCAAAATTGTGCTGATATAAAGTAGACATGTGGGAAATGTTATTTAGTAACTATTTTGTGTGACATATTTCTCTGTTTTAAGGGAATAAAAATTCAAAGTTTGAAAATTGCTAAATTTTCAAAATTTTCACCATATTTCCATCTTTTTCATAAATAACCGCAAATTATATCGAAGAAATTTTACAACTATCATGAAGTACAATATGTCTCGAGAAAACCGTCTCAGAATCGTGAAGATCCGTTGAAGCTTTCTAGAGTTATAGCCTCATAGAGACAGTGGTCAGAATTGTAAAAATTGGCGAGGTCATTAACGTGCAAACCACCCTTGGGGGTTAAGGTGTTAATATCCCTACTGACACCTGCCAGCCAGCAGCCTCCAAACTCCTGTCACTTACTTCATCCTTTGGACTTACTCAGTGGTCCTCCACAGCCACCCACACAGACGGAGATACATTAGACCTCATCTTCACCCGCCTCTGTTCCCTATCTAATCTCACAACCTCTCCCCTCCCCCTATCTGACCACCACCTACTCACCGTCTCATCCCTGTCCTCTTCACCTGCCCCCTATGTTCAGCCACTGGCACATCCTCGCAGAAACCTCGCACAGACTCTCAGACTCTCTTCTACCTCTGTCCTCCATATCTTCACTCCACGACACAGACAGCGCCACCGCTTTCTATAACACCACCTCATATCTGCTATAGACTCAGTCGCCCCTCTCACACACGGTGAAGTGCGACAAATCAATAGGCAACCCTGGCACAACAATCTCACCAAAAAACTTTGACAATCATCCAGGGTCGCGGTGCGGCATTGGAAGAATACATGCCTGCCAGACAACTTCACTGCTTTAAACCAAGCTACACTTGCCTTCACAATAGCCCTCACCTCTGTTAAACAGACCTATTTCGCAAACCTTGTATCTTCATCATCCTACAACCCAAAACAACTGTTCAGCACATTAAACTCTCTCCTCCGCCCACCACTGCCACCTCCAACTCCCCTCATCTCTGCCGAGGACTTTGTCACCTACTTCAAAAATAAGATCGACCAAACAAGGCAAACCTTTACTGTTCCACCCCAACCACTCCAGATACCAGACCTCTGTCCTTCCCTACTAACCTCCCTCTCCAACATTACAGAAGGAGAGCTTACTCAACTCCTTTTTAAATCACACCTTTACCCTGCCAAATCCAAAAGAGAGGTCTGGCAAAGTAACATTAATATTTATGGCACTTTACTTACTGTTAAAGGTAAGACACATTCTTATTATATGAGCATAGCAAATAAAGTTAATCAAACTGCTAGTATACATAATGAAGCTTCAGAAAGCCCAACTCCTAAACCTCCCATTACTGCAAAATTTCCAGCTTATGTGATTGTTTCTCCATGGAGATATAAAACGAGTAATACGGTTATTCAAAAATAGATTAAAGCAGGAAGTGTGATCAAATAAAAAAGAAGCCAATAAATGACTTGCCACTTTAGCTTTGATGCTTTGTTGCTCCTCAATGATCCTTGTTTACTTCCTTGCAGCAATAACATCATGTACAATTACTAGTGTGGACAGTTATTGATTTAATCAGTCTCACACCATACATCCTAGCATCATCTCTAAGGTCAGAGGTAACTTGAGTAAGAATCCATGACACATCATCACTATAGGAGAGTAAACGAAGACCAGCATGGAACACCCATCAGATCATTTTGAAGCATCAGACTATGTAACAATTTTGCATTTGTTATTTTTTTATCATATTTCTTACTGCAGACTATCAAGGTAGACTGCCTATACACATGATTGCTGTCACACGTTTAGCGCGACAGAGAGGAGCCAGAAGACCGTAGTGTCTGATTTCTTCTACTCCTGTGCACTGATTAGAAGCACTTCAACTTCATATTTAATGGTGTAAGTTTCTTTTAACAGTGCAGGGGTTAATCTGCTCAGATGAGAGCGCCTGGAAGCTTTCCTGCATTAAGGCTCAACTGTGCATGATTAGCCACTCCTATATAATCTGTGCCCTGTGCCCCTCATTGTCAAAGCTAGCTTTTGCTGCATGGCTGGAGGTTGTTGGTGGTTGTTATTGGAGAAGGTGTTTGGTGGATTTATCTGTGACTCTTGCTAGGTTTTGAGTGCGTGATAATTCCCTTTCTTCTACTTTAGTTTTACCCCATCTTCCACTCTCTGGTGCGTGCCTGTGTTGTATGTGTGAGTATATCTTTTTGTTTCGTATTTTTCATTATCCATGTTGTTATTACCTTGTTAGTCTGGTTGGAGTATTACGGTACACTATTACTCCCCTCTTTCCTGGGTGGGTGAAAGGTACAGACTGAGGGCTAATTCAGGAGCTAAGGCAAGGTACGTGACCCCAGCATTTTCACCATCAGAAGTAATCCAGGAAGCAGGGTGAGCTAGGGCACCCCTAGCATTAGGGACAGGGAAGGAGCCCATCAGAGTCATGACAATTGCTTCATGTTTTGTTTACTAACTGACACATATCAGTACAATTTGTTAATAGGTGTTACATCTTATTTAGGTATGAATTTATTTGCATCAAAAGGCCACTTGGCCAGTGGTTAATCTAAATTGGATACTGTTCATATGGCCTCTAAGTTTGAGACTGCCCAAGAGTAGCATATATTCTTGAAATGCAGAATAACCTTCTAAAACTATTTTCTGCATGAGGTTAGCAGTCTTTAAATTTTATCAGAATGTAATTTAGAATCCTGCTTTAGCTTGTTGACCAATGGTCTTTAGAAGAGTGGGTGCGAAATGATTCGCAGGATCCAGTCACGTGTGTCACACTGCAATGATTATGTTGTACCAGGCCAGAAAATAAGAAAATCAAAAGAGGAATTAGGGGACCTTTAGGTAGCAGGCCTTTCTTGGGCTACAATCTAGAGACCCCAGACTACTGTCATGGCTAATTAAAGAAAAAAGGTTGTATATATATCACAATAATAAAAATAATAATAATGAATTTATCAAAAGATAAAATACATGTGAATATATAGTGACTAATACAACCCCATGTGTGGATGGCAAACCATCCGGTAATATATAAGGAATATCCAGGAATGGAGGAAGACACCCAGTGACAAGGTAACAACAGAAAATCAAAGGTGACACAATGTGAATAATAAAATATAATTTTATTGAATCAAATGTACAAAATTAATAAACAACCAAATTGTATATGCAATAAAATACGTACATGAATAATATTAATAAAAACAAGAGGCAATGACCTATCACGGAACAGCTAAGAAATGTGAAGTGAGCACCTTAGTATATAAGCATATGTTTTTAGATAATTCCTGAGATAACTTATAATATATAGCAGGTATAATGACATATGTATATGTAGAAACTAGATTGCTCAATACAAAGCCAGGTAATAAATCCAGCGATGTGTGATGACCTGCAATATCTACTGTTGATGTGAACGACAATATATAATAAAGAAAAAATGTGCAAAAGAATATTGTGCATAAAATAATATGTGTATACAATTGTGTGGAAAAATACGTCAAATAAAGATGCACTATGTAACATCCCCCTGACGAAGGAAAACATTTCCGAAACGCGCGTCGGGGCGCGTTCTTCAGAGGCCATTACCTTTCCACAGCTTCCAGGTAATTTACCACAAGTCTGGTGGTATTTTTGATACCCTCCACTCCAGCACTGTGATATATGGTGCTGACATCTTGCAATATTGGACGCTTATAGTTTTCTTTAGCAGCTTGCTTTTTTTCACTTCACTTCTGCGGTGCATGGCTTTTTAGTTGCACTTTGCCCATATTTAATTATTATTTCTTCACTATTTCTATTTTTTGTACCAGTTAGTGCAAACACATATATATATTGCGGTTTCTATTGTGCAGTTTTTTCGGTGCATAGTGCATCTTTATTTGACGTATTTTTCCACACAATTGTATACACATATTATTTTATGCACAATATTCTTTTGCACATTTTTTCTTTATTATATATTGTCGTTCACATCAACAGTAGATATTGCAGGTCATCACACATCGCTGGATTTATTACCTGGCTTTGTATTGAGCAATTAGTTTCTACATATACATATGTCATTATACCTGCTATATATTATAAGTTATCTCAGGAATTATCTAAAAAACATATGCTTATATACTAAGGTGCTCACTTCATATTTCTTAGCTGTTCCGTGATAGG